>CM052806.1:75439879-75470287 GCA_028533885.1 Nasua narica | reverse complement strand
TGATCACAGCTTTGTAGTAAAGCTTGAAATCAGGCAATGTGATGCCCCCAGCTTTGTTTTTCTTTTTCAACATTTTCTTAGCAATTCGGGGCCTTTTCTGGTTCCATACAAATTTTAGGATTGTTTGTTCCAGCACTTTGAAAAAACAACGGTGGAATTTTGAGAGCAATCTATACTTTCAATGCCACTGAGACTTTCTTTCCTTCTTTGTATTTTATCTCTACAGACCACTGCAGAGTGCCTTTGTGGGGGAGGAGGGGATGAGCGGATGGCCTCCAGGGCTGGTGGAGAAAGGGGGGGGGGGGTGGCCAGAGGTATCTCTGTGTGAGTTACAACCAGACCCTACCTTCTCACCCCTGTTCTGGGGATGTGGGGCTCCCCGGTCCCCGGAGGCTCACAGTCCTGCTCTAGTAGTTCTCCACTTCCACGGCAGCTTGGAATCCTGGGGAGACTGTGGTGTGAGGGAGCCCGTCGCTACACTATTGGTTGCTTGAAATAGGCTGTTTTGAGGGTTTTGACACCATGGACATGGCAGATGCTACAAATGAGAACTTTTCTGTTTTGAGAGCTCGTTTACTGGCACGCCACTTCATAGAGAAAGGAAAATAATTGCATATCCAGACTGCACACCCAGATCGATTCAATTATAGTCTTTGTGTATGGCTCTGAGACATGGAAATTTCTAAGGCTTCCCAGGTGACTCCAATGTGCAGCCCAAGTTGGAACCATTATTCCAATCTTGTAGTCCTATTTGACACAGGTCTTAGAATCAAAGAGATAGCAAGTCCCCACTCAGTCCCAACAGCCTCCAGGAGTCAGCAGCAATTCCTTGACTTTAGAAAAAGCCACTCTTCCTGTGGTGAGAGGAAGGAACTCCAGGTGGTAGAGACTCACCTCTGTGTCATCTGTCTTCTCTTTTGCCGTCCTCCCTCCTTTCCCATTTCCCTCCCTCCTTTCCCAGTCCCCTTCCTTCCAGGGACTGAAATGTGTCCCTTAGGATGGTCCTCAGATTCAGGTCTCTCTGAGGCCACAAGGCCTCTAGAAGAAGTAGGAGACGGTAGAGGAAGTCTGTGATTGTGTCCCCCCGTGAGAGGAGCAGAGTAGCCCAGGATGCAGCAGAGCTGTCATTGGAGAAAAACTAGATATTCTCTGCAGAGGACTAAATGTCATTTCCATTCTGCAAAGTCAGAAAAACCACTGGCCTGGGATTCCTCAAGGTTAGGCCTGGGGCCTCACTGGTCCCTCTGTCACTGGGCACCCCCTTACCTCTGGGACAGAGGTTGGCTGGAGAAGGCATGGGGGGCCCACCCCAAGAGGGAATGAGTAATAAAAATAGTTTACGAAGTGCTTTCACATGCATGATCTCATTTGGGTTGATGACCCTGGGCTCCTGAATGGAGAGGGAAGTGGGAGACTTGGGAATTCAAATTGCGGCTCCATTGTCTTGGGAAGCCCTTTCCGGCAAATAGGAGCCAGCAAATCCCCACCTTGCCATCCCTCCTTCTCAGGCCAGGAGCATTTAGAACTAATTGAATCACTAGATTAGCTAATGCAGCCTCCATTAAGGCGGCCAGATCCCAAAGGAGAGGCCATTGAAGAGAAGCAGACGGATCCACACCCAGCCCAGCCGTCCTCCCAACCCCCAACACCACCGCCTTAGTCTCATTGGTCTGAAGAGAGCCCCATGGACTCCCTGGCTGACCCCCTCAGGCTTCCTGTGGCTCTAGGATTTGAGGACGAGACTGATTTATGCCCTCCATTGATGCCATTTCTTTATCCTAAGGAGCAGAAAGTTTGTAATAGATTATCTGTTATTTCATTGCTAGATTTTTTTTTTCAGGGTTAGCTCTTCTGATTTGGGGGAAATTGAAACACAAGGTAATTAGCTGACCTCCCAAAGATCATGAGATGGCTTGCTGGAAGGTCAGGGACAAAACCTCAGGTCTTCTGACTAAGTTTCTTTCCATCCAGCCCAGCAACCTGTTCTAATGAGATGGGATGGGGGTAGAATTTGCTCATTCATTCCGTTTACTGGGTGTCTATCAGTCCCTGTGGTAACAGCTCGTGGGGGGACAATAGTATGTAAGGCCGGCATGGTCCCTGAACTCAAGGGTTTGCAGCCTGATGACTGGGACAAGGGTGCTCAATTCAAATGTGTGGAATCAGAAAACAAAGGGCGATTGGCTGACTTGAATAGTTCTCTTCTCAACGCTCCAAGTGAACGGAAACCCCCCAGACGGGATGACAATGAATGTTGTCTACTGCTATGCGTGAAGTGAAGGCTAAGACCTTGCTCCAGAGCCCTTTAGCGGCATCTCATTCAAACCTGCGGCCTTCCTGTCACCACAGTAAGTGGGCCCCTGGGTTTTCTCCCAGCCCCTCCTCTACCCCAGGGCATCCCTGTGCCCGGAGCTTGGTCTGGCCTTTCAAGCTTCTCTTCCTTATACTCACCTTTCTTGTCAACTCTTCCTGGCTCCCCTGCACCGCTGGGTTTTGAAAGGACAAGCTTTCCGGCAGGAACGGGGTTTTTCTCACCTCCTAAGGGTCCTGCCGCTCACTGTCTGGGTTTCAGTTAATGATGAATTCCTCTGAAGAGGCCTGATCCATCCGTCCGTCCTTCCTTCTTTCCCTCCTTCCTTCCTTCCTCCCTCCTTCTCTTTTTCTTTTTCTCTTTCTTTTCTTTTTTCTTCCTTTCTCTTTCTCTCTTTCCTTCTTTCCTTCTTCCGTCCCTCCCTCCATCCGTCTTTCTTCCTTTTAAAAAGAATTATGTTTTTGCCTCTTTCCACAATAACATTTGATTATGGAAAAAATTAGAAAACACCAATACAGCACACACTAAATAGAGACATTATCTGCCACCATCCAAGAATGCTGTTAACATCTGGTGAATTTTTCTCCGACCTTCTCAACACACACACACGTTTGTTAATATATATTTATACCCATACCTCTGTGTATGTGTTTGTATATATGTTATGTATATTAACAAAAACAAAACAAAAATGAGGTCAGATGTTGAGGGGCTCTCCTTTCACAGAGAACAGTTCAAGGTTGAACCGAGAGAAGCGCTGCGTATTGGGTGTTCTCTGTGGTCGGGGCGCCTACTTCCTGAACTGACTGAAATTCCAGCTTCCAGGACTGAACTCCAGTGGTCCCCAAGGACCACTGTCCTTATGGACAGGTGGGACGGGTGACCTGTCGAGCCCGAGTCAGGCAGACATAGCCTCAGTCTCCTCGTCTGTAAAATGGGGGTATTAATTGTACCCACCTCAGAGGGTTTGTGTTTATAACTGAAAACAGTGCCTGAGACAAGGAGTGGGGCACCTGTGGTTTCTTTGGGAGGCGGTCCCAGGAATCAGGAGGAGGCAGCCGCGTGAAGGAAGGCCACAAGGGTTGGTTCTACACTGCTGGGGCCTCCCAGGAAGCTTAGTGAATGCCCAGAGTGGGAAGACTGGGGCCTTTCCCGCCAGCTCCTGTCCCATTGTTTGAGAGTTGCCCTGGGGGGCTGCCGCCTGATTGCCGATCCAACCCATCCAACCGTGTGAGAGGCACTGTTGGGGGTGGGTCTCAGCTCACTCCGAACGCCTCACTGCAGCTGTGGGTGAACTCAGAGGTGGGCCAAGTGTGTGGCGCAGGGTGCTGGGCTCCTGTTCATCCCTCTACGGCTGCCCCGGCCTCCGTGAGAAGCCCAGCACGAGGGGAGGAGAGAAGCCAGCTCCGAGAGACGCGCACGAACCCTCAGGAGAAAGCTTTCAAGGTAGTGATTTTCTGAGGTCTCTGACAAGGAGAGGAGAGAAAGGAGCCAGGTGGGGAGGAAAAGGAGAAAGTCTCCACAGGCCCTTCAGCCTCCTGAACTAAAATCAGATTGCTCTGGAAAGAAGAGCTCTCCTCTTTCCTCCCCTGCTGCCTCCAGAAGCAGATGGCCTGCCCTCGCCTACCACTCCCCTCCTCAGCCTCTCCCATGGAGAAGGCTCCCATCGAACCGGGCATATGGGCTGCAGGCAGAGGAGAGGCCCCAGCTCTGGCCTGTGCTTGACTCCCTCAGATCTCAGGCAGCGTGTCTTTCCACAGAAGGGAGGCATGGCCTCCTGGGCATTCTGTGGCTCATTGTTGGGGGCAAAGGCATTATCAGTCTCAGAGCTACTCTGGACCTCAGTTTGTTCAGTTGTAAAATGGGCACAAATTCAGAACAACGTCCCAGCCTGCTAGCACTGGCGTGGTTGAGCGTGCTCCTGCCCTCGGAGCCCGGGGCGAACACCCCTTCTCACGTCTGCATTCGGCGACATCTTCAAATTGGCATGGTGGGAGTATTCAAACCAGGTAAATGGGCAAATGCGTGAACGAGGCCTGTTTTGTTGGAGAGCCAGAGATTCAGGATTCACCAGCACATCCCGCACTGTGCTCTGGGAAGTCTCTCTGTCGCTCAAGGAGCTCGCAGCCCTTGACCTTCCCATTCACCGCCCAGCAGCCCCCAGGGAAGGAGAAGGGTCAAGGGTTGCCCTCTGTTAAGGGCCAAAGGTGGCTCAGTGAGTCGTTGGGGGCATCAGGAAATGGAGTCGAGGAAGCTGGTGCCCACTTCTGCACGTTCACAGTGATGATTGCTGTGTGTCGAGTCCCCAGCCGCCAGCGCCTCTGCGCCCATCTCAGGCAGCCGCCCCTGAGGCTTGGCTTTGTGTCTGCAGGAGAGGGTCGTGACGTCCTCATTTGTTAGCTTGACAGTCTGTTGGGGCTCGCCATGAAAGCGAGATACCGTGGGAGAGCACGTTGTGGACGGTGAGGTGCATTCGCGGGCATGGGGTGCTGAGTATTTTGGCTGAGGGCAGGGGTCTCTCTGCCGGAAGGCGGCACGGCGGTGAAATCTCCCTGGGTGGAGCCCCTCAGACACTGGCAGTTCTGTCTGTTCTCTCTGCCCTTTAAATGGATGATTCCCAAACACTTAGCTGCCTTTTACAGACACAGGCTGAAATGCCCCCTTGGTCCTTCCCCCATCCCCGCAGCCCCCCACCCCCTCCAGGAGCCGGCCTGCTACCGAATTGCCATGCCAGCAATTTTCTCAGCCGCTTAAAAGGCCATCAAGACAGCATCAAACTGCCTGTACATGCTAAACCCAAATGCTTATGGAGCAGAGCCCAGAGTGGGCTGCTAAATTGGATTCTATCAAATCAACATCAGCTGCGTGCAAGCCGCTGCTAATGAAAGGCTCCTAATGATGGCGTTCATTGCTGTGAGATGACTAAGATGGGCAGGGATGGCTGCCGGCCCGGGCTGGGGCGGGAAGGAGGCACAGGGGAGAGGCCGTGGAGTGGGACTGCCCCCGGGTGGGTGCTGGCCAGAGGCAGGGGGCCGGAAGCCAGGTTCTCCCTTCCTGGGGACACAAAGAGGAAAGGCATTCGTAGTCTCCTCTGTTGTACGCGCAGAAACCCCAGAAATACACGGAGATCGTGAAGGTACGTCCAGTACAGAAACAGATGTAAATTCTGAATTCTGGTCTGGAAACTCCTCTCCTGTGCTCCTCAAGCCTGGGGGTGATTACTTCAAGAGGAGAGGAGGGGAGGAGAGCCGGTCTAGGGAGTCGGGGCCTAGGGTTTTCTAGTCCCACCTCCACCCTCACCGCAGGCCCCAGGGGCTGCCCTTCCATCTTCTCGCTGTGAGCACAAGCTCCCTAGTGCGGCTCTAACAAATCAGCACACACTTAGCTGCTTGCGACGACACCAGTGTGTTGCCTTGTTTTTTAAGTGACTGGCCTGACATGGAACTTGCCAGAGCCAGGCTGAGAGCCTGGTGTAGGCAGGGCTGCGTTCCTAACCGGAGCCTCTAGGGGAAGACCTGCTTCTAGAGGCAGCCTTCCTGCATTGCTTGCTCTTGGCTCTTCCGCCATCCCCAAGGTCAGTGTCGTCACGTCCCTCGGACCACCTCCAGAAAAGGTTCTCCGCCTTCAGGGACTTGATGGTTAGATCGGATCCACCTGGGTGATCTAGGCTCCTCTCCCCATCCCAAGGGCCCTAACCTGAATCACATTTGCAAAGTCCCTTTTGCCGTGTAAGCTCACATATTTGTAGTCTCTGCTGTTTGCACATGGGCACCACTGGGAGAAGGGGCATCATTTTGCCTAGTCCAGCATGCACAGACTAGAGCCTTGTTCCTCAATTTCCTTTCAGGTAGCTGAACTCCCTGGTGACCAGGATGGAGGCCGACGCAATCTGCAGTGACAGCCTTGGGCACCATGGCCGTGAGCAGACAACACTGGAGGACCCCTGTCCACGAGCATCAGAGCATTACTGCCAAGGTCGGTATCAGGTGGGATGGTGGGAGAGAGGCCTGTTCCGTGGGGACTGCCTTGAGTCTCCGTGTTCAACAGAGTAAGCCAGTGATAACGCCGCACATTCGTGTAGTACTCAGTGCTTTTCAGTGCTTTCAAAGTCATGTTGAAATCGCGTCGAGTGCAGCTGGTTGGACTCGTGAGATTTGGACCCATGTTGCAGAGTGAAAAACTGGGACCCCAGATGAGTCAGTGCTTTACTTCCCCAGCACCATTGATAACTTGATGACCAGGATCCGAGACTTTCCATTTGTAGTCCAGGGCTCTGTTTCGCTGCAGGGAGCACCGAGAGGCGGTGCTGATGACTCAGCTTGGCCACAAACTCAGCGCAGCCAAGGGCTGCATGGAAGAGTAGGGAGCGGGGGACAGTGTGAGCCTCCAACTCCCGTTACACTTCTCTGCTTTCTGTGCTCCTGACCGGCTACCCCGAGATGGTTTCCGTTGGTCCCTTCTAGAGAAGATTCATGTGCCCCAGTCATACTCTCTTGCTGGTCCCGCAGACTGAAATTATCCACCCGTATGTGCTTACAGGCCACTGGGTAGCGGAGTCTCCGAGGGCTTGTGTTGTGACTGGCCTGGGAGCTGAATCTGGGGTCTCAGGCTCCGGTTCACCATCCCCTGACGAGACGGCTCTTGACCGATGCTCAAAGGATAGCCTCCTGCCCATGGCAGAGCGGGGGGCAGGCCCAGCCTTGCCACCAAGAACATTTGTGCCCAGGTCACACGGACCTGGACTGATGCTGGTAGTCGTGGAGGTTCCATGATCACAGGCGAGACGAGCATTACTCTGGGCATCTCCAGCCACGAACCAGCTCCACCTCTGGTCTCACGACAGCACGATCTTTTCACAGGTGCTCTTGTATTTTAGTTTGCAAGTATGTGTGAGCACATGTGACTCGGTCACATGTTGGGCGCTCTGCCTGCCTGTGGTCTGCCCTCTAGCCATCTTGTCCCCCAAACTTACCGTTTGTCCCTCACCTTCTCCCGGAGGCTATGACTGCTCATACTAAGTGGCCCTAAGGAGTTGTGGGGAGGAGTGGAGAGGAAATTGGCTCCGGAGTCTGGCTGCAGTGGTCTTGGTCAGGTTACCTTACATGATTAAGTCCTAATTTTTTCATCTGTAAAATGAGGCAATAATAATTGCAACTCTTTACTGAGTGCCTATTATAGATCATGAACTGGATTAACTGAAGTTGTATGTAGCTTTCAGGTGTGGCTCATTTAATTCTCACAGTGTCCTCGTGACTGCCAATGGTGACCTCCAATTTTATGTGTCAACTTGGCTAGGCTATGGTGCCTTGTTTTGTTGAATACCTGTCTAGATATTTTTAGATGAGATTAACGTTTCAATCAGTAGACTCTGAGAAAAGCAGATTACCCTCCATAACATAGGTGGGTCCCTTCCAATCAGTTGAAGGTTTAAAGTCTGAGGTCCCCGAAGAGGAAGGTATTCTGCCTCTACACTGCCCTTGGTCTCAAGTCTGTGACACCAGCTCCTGCCAGAATTTCCAGTCTGCCAGTCTGTGCAGCAGATTTCAGATCTACCAATCCCCATACTCACACAAGCAATTCCTTAAAGTATCTCAGTCTACATATCTATGCATCTATCTCTCTATCTCCATCTGAGAACCTTAACTAATATAGACATTACGAGGCAGGAAACATTGCCAGGTCAATGACATCGATGAGGAAGTAGGTCAGACTGTTTGCCACCTGTAATGTGCACCTGTGACATTTCCCAGCCTCCTGTACATTGAGATTGGTCATGGGACTCGTTCTGGCCAACAGAATGTAGGCAGAGGATTGTACAGGAGAACTATGACTACTTTGGAATTCCCCACTCTGTGTTTGCACTTGGGCCGAATGGAGAAGACCCAGGGGAGGGGTCTGAAGAGGAACCACTAGATATCAGGAGCCTGGGTTCCCATGCTATCCTGTGGAAGGCCACCCATGAGATTGGCTGTGACAGGGGCAAGAAGTAAACCCTCCTGGTGTTCAATCACTGAGATTTCAGAGGCATCCATTGTAGCAGATGGTCAATTCTGATGAATCCACTGCCCAGTGTCGCCTGGCCAGCAGCAGCCACGTCAGGACTCACACCCATGAGTGAGTCAGTTGCTTAGCCACTGCTCTGCCCTGCACAGAGGGTACCTGTGGCCTTGCTGTGAGGGCCAAACAAGATGGCGCCCAGTCAGCTCAACTAGCATACGGTAGTTATAAATAGAACAGGGAGTTTTATGTGAGCCGGGGACTTGGCAGTGCCTCTGGTAGTGTTGTTGTGAACAAAATGGAGTAACGTGGTCAACGGTGGTTTCCTTACTGGTTGAACAATTGTCTGCAAGATGTGTCGACTGATGAACTGATGCCAGCTGGGAAGTCCCGAGTGCTGAGTCATGGCAGGCTTGTCCACTTCCCTAAAGAACCGTACTACGTGTCTGTCTTCTCTGACATTTTATCCTCAGATACATGAAGACATAGGAGGCAGGCTTAACACATTGATAGATGGGGTAAAGCTAGATGGGATAGCTAATATGTTGGATGACAGAGTGAAGTTTCAAAAAAAAAATCTGAGCGGGCTGGCACAATGGACTGAATCTAACAAGATAAAAAAGGTAGGAGGGATAAATCAAAGGCCTGTCTTTCTTTCAGAAATGAACTGGAGGAAGACAGGATGAAGGTAGTTTGATAAAACAGTGGCTTAGGTGTAAAATTCTTGGGGTTCGCGTTGTCTCTTAGCCTGAGTCAAGGGACTGACACAGACCCTTGAAAAATGGAGAACAAGTTAGGCTGCTCTACTGGCAGTGTCAGGCCCAGACTTCAGTTGTTCACTCGTCGGCATATATTGAGCGCTTACTGTGTGCTGGGCCTTGTTCTGGGTGCTGCGGATAGAGCGGTGAATGAGACGGACAGCCCCTGCCCTCACGTAGCTGCCATTTAGGGATGGAGTTAACCCGAGCTCTCTGCTAATTGGCATTGACACCTTCCTTCACTTCCTATGTGCGAACAGATGGTAAAGGGCTTAGAAACCACGTCCTGTGAGGAATGGTCCAAGGAACTAGACATGATGAGATTTAGGGAAGCTTAAGAACTGGGAAGGCTCATCCGTGAGAATGAATGCTACACGTTTCAGAGGGAGAGAGGACCAGTGGCTAGGAAAAGATGTTTGATGTTTGTTGAGCTCTGGGCAGATCCCTGTACCCTCCTCCTTTCACACAGCACCTCAGTAAGGGAAACGGCATCTCCCCATTCCACAGAGGAGGAAACAAAGGTTCAGAGAGGTTAACGTGACTTTGCTGTGCTCCTCATGCAGGCAAGGGGCTAAGATAGGATATGAATCTCATGTGTCTGAATCTAAAACCCTATGTCCTTTCCTGTTCAGCACCCTAATGCAGATTTCCCTTTAATTTAAGGAAGAAGTTTCCGCCAATGGCAACTGTTCACAAGTGGGCCACAGTGCGCTTCCGTCACTGTGTTTGAGCAGAAGCTAGCTGACAGCTTCCTGGAATAGCCCACAGGCGCCTTCTCCAGCAGCCCCTGGGTAGTGGGGGGTGCTGGGGGAGACGGGCTTGCGTGGCTCAGCCCCTGTGCCTTCATCTCTGGCCTCATCGCCTACTTTCTAGCCACGATGGGCCCTGAGATTTCTGCGGTCGGGCCGCCTTCTTTCCCAGTGTGGGGCCTTTTGGCACATCACGGCCACTGGAGTCTCTCCTGGCCTCTCCTTGGGAGCAGTGACTGACTCGATGTCCATCTCCTCTATGAGGGCAGGGACAGGGACAGAGTGTGCCTTGTGTTCTGCTCTCTCTCCTCACTGCCCCCCACATGGTAGCTACCCTGTAATCGCTTGGAGATTCATGACATCTTCTAAGATCTGGTAGTTATTTTGAAGCCTTGGGAACGGCCAACTCTGTCGGGTTTTCCAGCTTGCCCCTGCCTCAGTGCGCAGCCCGGCCCGGCCTGGCCTGGGTGCATCCACTGTAGGCCGTGCCGTGGGAACCGGGCAGCCAGGAGGGGCCGTGGCCCCTGGCCCCAGCCCCGCAGTGTCTCCCACAGGGAGGGGATGGCCACGAAACTGGGTCTGGCCTGGGAGAGGCAGTGAGCTGCCCAGGGAGCTCAGCGAGTATCTGGGCCCCCTGTAGGTTCCGGGCCGCCCAGCACATTTCCCTTCGCTCACGGGGCCCTCAAAGTGCCCGCCCCTCTGGACGTGGGGGCTGCAGCTCATTTATCTGTGGGTCCCTGGCTTGAGTTTCTGACCAGCAGGCAGCAGGGAGAGAAGGGGGTTAACCATGGGACTGAGATGCGGGGGAAGGGAGAGTGATGTCAGCCAGGCTGTCCAGCAGAGACAAAAGCCTCTAATTGCTCTTTTCCTTCTTGTCAGAGGCTAACTCCATAGTTACTGTAATAAAGGCTCATGGACGGGGAGGAGGCCGACTAATAAGGGAGCCATTGTCCGGTGATGAGGAGAAATGGGAGATGAGGGACAGTACAGGGGCCGGGAGTGAGCCCCTCGGGTCACCTGCCTGGGCTGCTGGGGAGTGGTCAGCGGGGCGCTTGTGGCCAAGTTGCCTGAGAAATGGCTTGGGCGAGGGACTGGCTGTCCCCCCACCCCCTCCCCCCGCCCCCCCTTGAGGAGACAAACTTGCAGGCCCTCACCGGGAGAACGCTCAGGGGAACGCTCAGGGGAATGAAACTGGGCCTCGAGGGGTTTTTTTAATAAGTGGGGATGACTTCCTTCAGGGGACAGATTCTGAGAAGCCATTTGGTTTGTAGGGGATTGTCCTGGATGCGGGGTCACTGTCTTCTCTTGTGAACGTCATAATCACTTTGAGCTGAGCAATTCTCCTTCCTGAAACTGCCTTAGAATCAGACACACCCAAGAGCAGGAAAAGGTTTGTTCCTCTGTCCATAGCCGCTGGGTCTTTCGTTTTGGTGTAATTCACAGAAATGGTTCTCCTTGCCAGGCTACTGTGCCCGAGGTGAGGGGCTTCAGCCACCCCCTCAGTCACCGGTGGGTCCAGGAACTTTGTGCATAAGCAGCCCCCTTGACCAGCTCACCTCTGCGCACCCCAACTTGGACCCCCACTGAGCCACCTGGCTTCCCCACCCTCACCTGGATCCTCCACACCTGGACGGCCACCCTCTCTCCTCTGCCCCTTTAACCCCTTCCCCCACAAGAAGGCTTCGTGACCACTCTCTCTCTTCCCTGAGCCCCCTTCTTCTGGTCCTGGCCCCCTGATTTTAGCACTGACCTTGACATCAGAGCTAGCAGTTTGGGTTTGGACCTTGTCTGTTCCCCTAGGTTACTGTCTAGCCAGGGGCTCTGCTTTCGTCATCGTCTTGTGGCCGTGACGGTGTTAGGGACATGGTCTTTGGGAAGTAGCTGCTGCATTGAATTAACCTAAATTCTGGTCTGAATCCTCCCCAGAAAACTAGGCTTTTCATTTTGAGTCATTGGGGTAGCCTGCGTGTTTGAGAAAACCGGTTGAAATGACTCAAGTCCTTATTAAGGCGCCTGGCACCCCATCATAACAGAGGCAAATGTGGTGTCATTTCAGGGGCTGGGGGGAGACCACCAGGAGACAAAGGAGAGGGCTGTCAGGGTGTGGTTTCCAGCTGGGTCCCCCAGGGCGATGTCTGTGAGGACAGGGTTCTGCGGTCAGATAGCTTGGGAAAACGGTGTAAGCCAAGCGAAATGTGATCTGAGAAATCCCATTATAGACAGACCTGTTTCACTTCTGAGATCTTTGAAAATGTCAGTGTGTGTGTGCATCTGTGAGGGGCCATGCGGTACATGCCACGTCCCCTTCTGATGTCACCCTGCAGTCCCCTACAGAGGGTCATCTGGGAGCCGACTCAGTCTCGGGGAACCCCCCACATGTAGGGGATGGAAGGATCCACACCCTCACATCAGGGTGAGGGTCTTAGGTGTGCTCTGTCCTCCACCTGCCTCGCTGGGTCCCCTCTGTCCATCCTGTCCTGGGTCACACTGGGGCGGGCCGTGGGCTCTGCCTCGTTTTCCTGCCCCAACCCAGCCTGCAGCCCCACCCACCTGGAAGCTCCTTATCACATCTCTGCTCCTCCTGCTTCCTTTTGCCCCCACCCTGCCCCAGCGGGGCTCTAACCGACTCAAAGTTCTATTTCTCCAAGTGTTCCTCTCAGTCACTGGTTCTATCCCTGTTGTCTCGTATTACTTAAATCTAGAAAATGTTCTAAGCTTGGAATGAAGTAGGAGAGACTCATGAATATGGGCCTTATATATTGTTTTCTAACTCTTTGGCGCTTCTGAGAGCTTTGCAAGCATTACCCCAAGGACTCTTTCTTCCTTTGGGGGAGCGGAGGCCCACAGAAGGCCCAGTGGGCTGAGGTGGGGAGGCCTCGTCCGCGACATGACCGCAGATACCGTCCCTGCCAAGCAGGCTGTCGGAAGGTGTCGGTGAACGTTGGATGATCTGTCTGGGGACCCTAGCTTTGCTGCTAAGTACCTGCGTTCTTCTGGGGAGTTCCTTCCTCGCTCTAGCCGTGGCGTCCTCATCTGCGAAGTGAGGGCATTGGACCCTGTGGCTCTGAGGTCCCTCTGAGAGCACAGGTGCTGGGAGATGCATCCCTGTCCCTCCGTGGCACCAAAAGGGGAAAAGAGTTAAAGGCAAGCCAACACCCTCGTCAAACCTGCATAGCTTTCAGACGCACTTCAAAAGCGATGAAAAGCAGACCTATTACAAAATAAATTCATCGTTTGAAACCATTTTGCTGTAATAGGAAACCTAAGGACATCCAACCCAGAGACTGAAACGAATTCCTCATATTTATGTAACAGCTTTATTTGCGACGTGCTGGCGATAACGTTTCACGTTTGGGCTTCACAGTGTATTTCCGGAAGGTGAGCTGTAGAAAGGGAGTGTTGCAGTTTATAGATGGGGAACTGAAGCACAGAGAAGCTGACTTCCTCCCCCGAAGGGACTAAGCTGCGTGGTGACAAAGAGCGGGGATTTAGACCTTATGTTTTCTGGAAATTTCTCCACTAGGATGTGTTCCAAGACCTTGGGCTTCACGTGGTCAAATGGAGCCCATCCTGCTCTCTCCCTCATCTTTGCTTCCTGCTGGTCATCCCCTGACTCCAGTTTCATCCAGGCCAGAAATGTGGCAGCCATCCTTGTTTTTGTGCCTACATCGTGACCTGCATCCAAGCAAGCACCAGCTTCCTCCTCTGAAGATTTCCCAAATCCTTCCCCTCTTCCCTGCAAAGCCAGCTGTCCTGGGTTGGAACTACACCGTGTCTCATCCAGACTGGACTTTTCCCATAGCTTCCTAACTGACCTTTTTGTTCCTGATCTTCATCCCTCAGATTCATTCTGCAAACATTTAAACCTGGCTATATCCACTCCCCCACCCCCCACAGACTTTGAAACCCTTCGGTGGCACTGATTATTTATTAGATAAAGTCTATGTTTTCTAGCATGTTTGGGAACTTCTGACTTCATCTTGCTAATTTATCTGCACCATACCTTATATTTAAATAATACTGGGCCAATGGTAATTCTTCAATTGAGTCACACAATTTCTCACTTCTATGATTTTGCTTGTGTTGTTTTCTCTGCCTAGAGCGATGCAGTGCTGTTCTTTTCTTGGCTAATTCCTGCTCTTTGTCTTTCAAGACTTGGCTGACATGACATGATGAGACCTTTATCCATCCCATGGGTCCTTTCTTCACATAATATCCTCCACCTTCCTCCAACATGATGTCTACACACCTATCTCCATTAGAAGACTTCAATTTCTTGAGGGCAGGAAACACATCTTATTCATTTTTATAGGTTTGGTGCTGGTACTACAAAGCAGAAAAAAGTCCGTGCGTGGTGGGTGTTTTAAAGAAAACATGGTGTTTGGTTTTATTCTCAGAATAGTGATGGGAAGTGAAATGCCCAAGGATGCAGGATGTCCTAATGAAGGTGGATTGCTTCTTTGTGCTCATCCCAGGGGTCTTCTCCTAAATGTTTTACTGAGGTGCAGATGCTCAGTCAGGGTCAAGCTGGTCTGCCCAACAGTTCTCTGCCTCTGAGTTCAAGGTTGTAGACTCCACTCCCCAAAGGAACTATTTCCTTTGCCTAGAGAAAATGTCTTTCCCAAAGCCACAAATGCTCTCTTGCCACTGGAGAGCCATCTTAGAAATCTGTGTCCTTGACCACAAGAAAGAGCTGGTGAAAGGTCACAGAGAGACCAAACCCGTCCTTTCTGCAGGGAAGGACACACATAAAACTCCATGTCACTGTCTGCTCCCCGGCAAAGGGGGATAGAAGGATAGAAGGTAAGTGCCATTCCAGGGAAGTATGTGTGTGTGTGTGTGTGTGTGAGACACACTCTTTTCCCTTCTGCTTAGGAAGAGTGAATCAGTGTTGGGACAGAGTCCAACAGCAGACAGGGTCCACCAGGAGTGGCAATTGGCTTTCCCTCCCACGAGGATACTTCATCTCTGTATTTCCATGGGCCTAACAAAGCAATCACTGCCTCCCACTGTTTCAATCTTTTACTCAATCACTTAATTATTTCTCGGGTCTGGGTGGCATGGCCACCACCCCAGTATTAACCCAGAGTATAATTACCCGTCCTATTCCTCACCACTGCCCCTCCTGTTTAGAGCTCTTAACTGGACCAAATTTCACCCGTCGTCTTGCTGTGGGCATAAAAAGGACCACGGGCCTCTAATCACTGCCTGGGGCCTTAGAGCAGCCAGCCATAAACTGCAATATCTGCTCGTTTATTCCTGTTCATTCAATTGGCTCCAAATTGCTCTGAACGAATTCTTGGGCTGCAGAAGAAGCTGTGCAGGCTGATTTTCATTAGCGTGGACACAGAGCAGGGAGAGAGGGAGAGAAGAGGGAAAAAGAAGATGAGACTCTGTTGCCAGAGTTTTCTCCGCCCCCGCCCCCAGCCCCACCCCCGTAGCTTCTGCACACAAGTCCTCCTTTCCCGGTAGGAAACAGACCACTGTGTGGTGCCCCATCATCTGCCGGGACCCTGGATCTTACTGCTACAGACCGCCCACTCCCATTCACCAGTCGTGATGGGAAGGAGATTTGAGCCTGTACTCTCCTCCAGTAACATCGTGCTCGACGGAGGAGATGCTCTACCTCACCGTGTTTCTAACTCATCCAAGGAGGAGGTAGAGGAGCTTGGTCAGGGGAGACACGGTCCCACTGTGGCCATTTGAGCAGGACTGCGGAGTCAGCTGCATGGTGAGCCTAACACAGTACTCATCTGTTCCCCTCCTACCATCAACGCCGTCCCCATGGGACCAACTCCTCTTGGTACCCTTGGGCTGAAAGAAGGTCTCTGTGGTCAAAGCAACTGATTTCCCTGCCCCGTGTTCTTTCTTGACTTCCTGACTTCTTGTTTTTATAGTCCGGAGGTTCTCAGTGATGTCTGTTTGGAATCGTCCTTGCAGAAGAGAAGCCTATTTCTCGTTCATCTCTGCCCGGTCATCTCTGTCTGTAATTCTTTAAACTTGAAGGCAGTTAAAAGTCTTATTTCACCTCCTTTGGTCTTCTGTTCTCCAGGCCAACGCGTCCTAATCCCAAGAGTTATAGAGTCATGTAACTTAAGAGCCAGATTTCCTTTACTCAGCTCTCCTCAGCTTGACTTTACTGCCCTTTACTTATGCATATGAGTGACTTCCTTTAGATGCTGTCCAATTTCTGTGTAAGACCTTAAAAATGTGGGTGGTCAAGCTTCTATTTATAATGGCCCACGCAGTTCTGGGAGCTGGGATGAATAGTTAAAGAGTGGTTCTTGTTCTCTCAAGCTTTCCTTCTAAGGTTGGAGGATGGGCAAACATTCATTGTGGCTCATTTTCTTTTTCTTAAGGGCTGGGCAGAGTGGTATAGGCTTGGTGGCAGTATAGGTTTTCAGAAGTCAGTTTTCCCATCTTAGTTTTATGAAGGAGGGCTTCCCAGAGGAGATGGGGCTGTGGTAGACAGAATACCGGGTTCGTATCCAGATGCTTGGGTTCTAAGTTTAGTTCTCTCAAGTCTTGCTAGCCTTGGACAAGTCACTCTACCCTCTAGGTCTCATGTCTCTGTCTAAGGCCTGGGCTCATCTTGCAGATAATAAAAACTAGCCAGCTCCAAGCCAGGCTTTTCTAACAAAAAGATCCAACAACCAATATTTTCTACCACCTTTTGTCTCCTAATGTTATGGAGATGGTACATTAGAGGCAGGAGCTGGAGTGATTTGAGAGAGGATCAGGACCCTATTTTGATGGCTGTAAAAACACTTCCCCCTCGCCTTTTTTGACATGGTTGGATGCTTTAATGTCTTGGACCTTGATGAGCAGAGTTTCCAGTGTACTAGGCTCATCTCCCTGCCTCCTGGCTCTCCTGGGCTCAGCCCACAGCCTTCAACTCACAGAGATAATAGAGTTTTTTCCTAGTAATAGAGGCTGGCACAGGCTTGGAGCCTTACGGCAGTGCTGCAAATCTGAAACCTACCCTAGGGGCAGAGACAGAAGAGAGAACAGGTTGACTTGTGGGTACTTCCCGAGCTATCGATTTCCAAGTAGCTGAGCCAGATCTGTCTGGTAAGTCAGGAGAAAGGGCTGGCCAGAGAGCTGAGGGTGACATTGGTGTTCCCCATTCCAGTAGAATATTCTGGACCTTATAGTTCAGGACTCTTAGGACAAGCTTTTTTGTCTGTGCCACCAATTTTATTTGCCTTCCCGCTCCTTTCCCCTTGAAACCTTTTGCCATCTGCCAGCTCCCACCTCTTGGTTGATGTGACTAGTGCCAACTTACTTATTGCTCTGTGTACCTGATTGCTTTTTCTTCATGGTCTCTCTGTGAGATGGTCATTACTATTATCCCATTTAACAGAAGAGGATACTGAGGACCAGAAAATGTTAAGTCATTGGGCCCAGGTCTCAAAGAGAGCAAATGGCAGAGCCAGGACTCAAAATGTACTTGGTCTGATGCCAAAGCCAGGCCTTTGCCACCGCAGTATAACAAAGATGGGAACTACATTGTAAGGGACCAAGGACAAGTAACCCTCCATGGGCCCCTGATGTCGAGACCTGGGGCCATTAGTACTCGGCTCAGCCACATGTGAGCCTCCCATAGATGCTTTCCTTTTAAAGATGTATCCCCATCCTTCCTGGCAAGATGAGTGGTTATTGGGAAAGAGCTGGGACCACAGACTCTAGAGACCCTGTATGTAGTTCTGGTGTCACTGCACCTCACACAATGTGTGACCTTTGACAAGTCAGTTGATTCTTTCCTTTCTATAAAATAGGAGTAGCATCAGGGCACTTGGGTGGCTCAGTCATTAAGCGTCTGCCTTGGGCTCAGGTCATGATCCTGGGGTCCTGAGATCGAGCCCCACATCGGGCTCCCTGCTCCACTGGAAGCCTGCTTCTCCCTCTCCCACTCTCCCTGCTTGTGTTCCCTCTCTCGCTGTGTCTCTCTCTGTCAAATAAAGAAATAAAATCTTAAATAATAGTAATAATAATAAAATAGGAATAGCATCTCTTCTCTGGCTGTAGCCTGCATCCCCTTCCCGCATGGCATAGCAGAAAAGGATCATGACCTACCATCAGACAGGTGGCTTCCAGTTTCAACTCTGCCATATAACCACCTTGTGACCCCAGGCATCACTTTTAACCTCTATAAGCTTCAATGTATTCATCCGTAAGATGGGTTTAATACTATTTGTCGTGACAACAGGGTTTTGTTTGAATCAAATGAAGTAACTGTGCTTTGGAAGAGGAAAAGTACCATGCAAAGGTGAAGCAGTGCCAATGGCAAAGATGCGTCTAGGAAATTTCATGTGAAAGGCTTTGAGTTCTTTATCGGAAAGGATGTGTACGAGGTTGTGGTCTTTGGAAGTTCTGTGTTTAGCAAGGAAGTGAGCATGTTAGACCTTCCACGGTGCTCAGGGTTCTGTGCTAGTCTTATCATCCCCTTCATTGTCTGCTGGCATCTGGGAATCAATGCATCACTAGGGCTGCCCAAACTCTTACCTAGTCGCTCACCAAGGCATTGCCATGGAGGACCTTTGGGGCAGGACAGAAAAAAGGAGAATAAAGTCAAGAGGATAAGAGCCCTTTAAGCTTCTGGTTCCTGGACACCACCTCCTTACACTGGTGACCTTCTGAATGCACTAGAAGCCTCCCCAAGCAAGCTAAAAAGCTACAGTGGGAGGACACACTCTATAAAAGGCTTGTTTCAGGACTGGGTCCTGAACACTAGCTCATAGGTCCTGAGTCATCAGAATCCATGGAGACTTTGCACTAGGGTTGACCAACTCTGAGTTAGTCCACTGAAGAAAGCTTCACATGTTGTGGGTATTTCATATGGACAAAGAACCAGACTGAGGACAAGTACATGGGCAGAGTTGCTTTTCAGGTCATTACAAGCATCCTGAAGGCCATGTCGGTACCTGCCTGTGCCTCTGTATTCAGGTGTAGGCCTGATGTATGTCACATGAATGGATATCTAGATTATCCTCTAAAATATTCTAGAAAAGGAGAGTCTAAAATTGCCCTAGGCAAGACATACAAGTATTAGCAGATTTGACCGTTTAAAAGCCTGGATTCTCTTCTATGTTTAAGAGATATTCTTAGGTTCTCAGGCAGGGGAAAATAGTTTGTTGACCCTTCTTCGAAGATATACTGTTCTTTTTATTGAAACTTGTTCTCAAGCCTATTAATGTCAAGAATTGCAGAGGGCCTGAGGTTGTACTCTACTTGCAACCTAGTAAGTTAGCCTGTTACTATTTCAAGTTGGCAGAATACATGAGATTCCCAGATTAAAGATGAAAGACATCACTATGGCAAAAGCAGTAGCCGCTTTGTCAGCATATTTGTGTTGGCTTCCCGAGCCCCATTTCCCTGTGGCCAGATGATACCTGTACACACGGCAAGTTCCATGGTAGATAAAGAATACTGAGCTTAGGGAACCCAAATCTGTTATAGCAGAAGGTAAACATACCTGCCCTTTGCTCTGGAGTGAGACCCCATCTCTATCTTCCAGGGCTGTTTGCTATGTAAACATTTTTGAAAAGGTAGACTAGAACAAAGGACAGTCTGCACCCTGCTTATAAGACATGCAAAAATGTGAGACTCCTATGGAGAATTGTCTACAAACCTTTATCAGTTTTATTATGTTTAGGTGAGCAAATTCCATTTTCTTTAAACTTTGGCCCGAGTTCTGTCTCCCCAACCCCTTCATTTGTTAGGCGTTTATTCCTCCTTGGGCTCCTACTATCTTTGCGTCCCATGGTTTCCTGCCTTCTGGGCCAGCACTGTCCAGACAGACCCGATCCCCTGCTCTGGGGAACTCCCTGGGGACTTCCGTGAAGGAAACGTACCTCCCCATTCAGGGGGCTCCAAGGAAACCGCACCTGGAAGACATATTGCCATCATCTCTTCTGTTCTTCAGTGCCAGAAAGATGAAGACAAATTGCAGGCAATTTAGACACAAGTAACTGAGGTGATTAGGGGTGATGTCAGGGGGAAAGAGGAAAAGAAGTGCGCATGCAAGCGTCTGCACAGATTGTGCTAAAGAAATTGGAGAAGAGTGATGTGAGAGGGAACATCCAGTGCCCCGCTGAGCAAGGCTGAGCGTGTCTTTCTAGATACAGACCTCTGGCCCTGTTCCTCCCTAGCCTGCCCTCCCTATGCACCAGTCTCCTTTTTATAAAGCTCGAATGAAAATGTATGTTCTTGTTGGAGACTAAGGGAAGTAGAGCCTATTAATCACCTAGAGCGTTTGATGGCAGTGTATGCCATTTTAATAACAGAAAATTTGAGCAAGAGTCTTAGAGAGCCTCATACCGAGCATCTCAGTCTACAGAGGAGGAAGCTGGAGCTCAGAGGGAAAGGTGACTGATTCATGGGCAAGATTCTAGTGACCAGAAGCATAGGCCTAATTAGAAGCCAGGTTTCCTGACATCCAACTTGTTGCTCTGGGGAGATCAGCCAGTTTTCTGTCGTTTAGTTTCTCAAATGAAGGTGTGATTTTTCTAGAAAACATTAACCAGAATATTTAGGATGTAAGAATCCACTGGGGTTACTTGTTATTTTCACGTGTTGTAATCGTGAATGTCCGTGCACGGAGAAAAAGTAATCATGAGTCTGTTTGGTTTCAAGTTCTCCTTTGGAGTTCCTTAAAAGAGGTTAAGTGTTTTTATGACAGGTTCTCTGAGATAAAACGTGACGTTCTTCCTTCAGAGACCTCCTGGTGAGTTTGGTCTTCCTTCTCACTTTGGATGGTGACATTGACCCCTAACTGTGTATGGGCTTTTCTTCTGTGGGCTGGCTAGGGGTAGCCACAAGTTCCTTAGTTTACAAAGTTCTCTTTTAGGTGTGGATGAGAAAATTTATCCCAACTTCTCCCAAAGAAATTAAGCTTCCTCTGACAACATAGGTAAAGAGTACCGATGATTTTTGCTTCGAAGGAATCACACATTTTTTTTTCAATCAAGTTACATTAATTACAGAATGATTATTTACCTATCTTACAGTAATTAATACTTATTGCCAATCAGAGCTTCTGAATTGTATAAGACCGTCGTTCTCCTACTGCGTCAAAGTAATTCTGGGCCATAAATTGAAACATAATTTTTTTAGTGTGTCTGGGCAGGTTTATCGTCAAAAACAATTTCTGTTGCATTTTTGGAAATATTGAAAGTAGTCTAAAGAAGTCCAGTACTATTTTCAAGAAACACTAGGGCCTACCACCACTAACTACAGGATAAAGAAGCAGAAGGGATTTTAGGAATAATAGAGTCCAACTTCTAATTTTACAGAAGGAACTGAGGCCCAGGAGCCCAGGAATTTGATCACTTGCCTAAAGACCCTGGCCTCTGGGAGTGACTCCCAGCCCTATTGATGTCCTTCTTTCTGGAAATGGCTGCAGTCCAGGGGGAGGCTCCAGGGCCATGTCTGGGCTATTGTCCTCCTCTGGTGGATCTCTCTAGGGTTAGACCTCAGAGACAGGTAACCTCTCAATCCTGGTCTAACACTGGGCTTATTAGTCTCTTTCCTAAGAGTATGGCTTTGAAAACAGAGCCTGAAGGGTTCTTGAGGTCAAGTCCATGAAGGGCTCCAGCTCGGGTGGAAGGAGTTCCATATTCTCCTGATGCTATGTAACTGCAGCCACTCTTGTGTCTTCTCTTTATGTATCTTGGTCAGCGCCCTGTTCAGTTTCCCAAGATACCCCAATGTCCTTGCAATGAGTTCTTCCTGAAAAACATGATGATCATTGATAGTTGATTTCTGTTGCTGGTGACCAAAAGAATGCTAACTAAGAGACATGGGACTAGTAAATAGCAATATTGGCATTCGACCCTGGGTCTCAGGAGTTTGATTCTAATGTTCTTTCTTGTACAACATACTGCCACTCAAAAAAAAAATAATCTATACATCCTCAGCATAACCCGTGCTTTGGATGATACCATAATTATTGGACAGTGGATGTTCTAGGAACACAACAGACTTTTTTCTGGGAATCCTTATTGAAAGCTCCTTTGAAAATTATGCGTTAGAGGCAACAAAAATCACACAGAGACCTAAATAGTCTACTGCTTTAAACTAGAATCCTTGATTCAGTTTACTTTAAAATGAGATATTATTATAACACAGTCTCTAGGGTAGATTTGCCAAAGCATTCATATACATAATAGAAGGACATTCTCTGAATTTTGAACTATCTTTCACTGGCATGTTTAATAATACCACTTCGTTTTCTATGAGTTCCTGGAGGGATGCAAATCACTGCACTATAGACGAATGAAGATGCTTCTCTTCAAGGTTGTGAGGGAAAAAAACTAAATAAATTTTCTATTTTATTGCTGTCCCTGTTCTATCAATAGAGAAACCAAAGCATTGAGCTCATTTAATTGCTCAGGATCCACTGAGGAGAGGCAGAGCAGGGTCAAGGGACACAGCAGAATGAAAACTCACATGTTTGCTGGTCTCAAAGCTTGGGCTTAGCTTGAGAAATGTATTTTGAATGAGAGAAAAAAGGACATTTAGTTTGTGTATTATTTATCTGTATTCTCCCAGGGCCTAGCACATAAATAGGTGCCTAATAAATATTGACGGGAAGAAGAAGGGAGGGACGAAAGGAGGGAAGGACAGAGGGAGGGAGGGAAGGATGGAGAAGGGAATAAGGCTGTCTGCTGCATCAGAGGCCACAAAAGGAGTGCTCAGTTGAAAACTGTCCTAAAAAGTCCTTGGGACAGGTGCCCAGGTTTATTGATGAGGACATACTGAGACACCTGTAGCCACTGTGGCTGACATGGGGTCTAATCTATGGGGAGTGGAGAAGATGCCGAGCAGGCAGGCAAGGAGGGAAAAAGAAATCAAAGGGAAACAAAACAAACAAAGGTGGAGAGGTTGACCTTGACTCCGGAGAACTAGAGGCCCGGAGCATGGAGTGTGCTATGTTCTTGGTGCCACTGGGCTCCTTCCACCCAGCTTGTCCGTCAGCCTCTCTCCTTGTCCAGGGTGCCCGCTACTCTCTTATTCTAGAGCAAAACCAGCCCCCTGGACACCGAGACGCTTCCGTAGCTGACTAAGACCCCGATCCCTTTTTAAAGGGTTACCCAGCCCTTTATGTCCTAACAGGTTTAAACCTTGGCCGACAGACTGACTTTGTAGGTGGAATTCGGATCATCAGCCGGAGGCTTGGCAGGGTTTTGCCTGGTGCCCTGAAATGAATCTCACAGAATGACTCTCACTGGCTTCTTCCTGCTTTTCCCCAAGACATGCGTCTTCTTCCTACTTCCTGACTCAACCCTCCTCCAGACACCTGGGCATGCCTTGTCATCCATCTGTCCAGTTTCCTGCCGCTTACCACCTGACTGCTGAGCCAAGCTTGAAGGAGTTCTAGCAGCAAGCATATAGGCACAGAGGGGAGTGTTTGCGCTATTCCAAGGGGGTGCGTGCGGTTCCTGCAGCACGTAAGGGGCTCAGAGTCAGCCGGGTCTGCCCTGGGAGCAGTGGATTGTGCTTTGGGCCCAGCGTGGCGTGGCCTCCTTTCTCCAGATGTAACTAGAGCTCATCTGTGTCACAGACAGACCCATGGCACCGCAGAAAATTTTAGGGAAAAAGAGTTAAGAGGAGCAGCTTGGGAGTGGATTGAGGTGGATAGGATCCGAAGGAAGAGAGGAAAGTTAATGGGATGAGGATGGGTCCGTCTGGCCACAGTGGTTACATGTCAGTCAACAGACACTTGCCCGTGTCTACCAGGAGCAGGGTCACCTAGAAGATTCGATTTTGGTGTTTGGGGAGCAGGCAGTTAGGACCCAATGGGAAAAATTTGAATTCCACCAAATACCATGATGGATGAGGGCAGGCAGTGCAGTTTAAGGGTATGAATCAACTGTATGTCCGTGTGTCTGTGTTTTCCAAATTGAGACTTGGTTAAGGAGCCCACTAGATCAAGGAACGGTCATGTTTTAATAAATCCATATCAACTTCTGTCCCAAGGCTGAGTGTTCCCATATGACCCTGAAATCAACCCCTTTCAGGGCGTGTCAGAACTTTGATCTCGTAGTGCCTCAGTTTCTCTTCCTAGGTGAGTATTTCACGGGTGCACCCTCAATTTTGCTTAGCCCTATCAGCTCTATAGCACATACACCTCAAACTCCTGCCTTAATAAAATTGCAAATCCTGTTGGATGATGGACTTCCTGGGTCCACACAGCGAAGGGTAAGCCTGTGAATGCCAAGGTTCTGTCTGTAGGCTGGAAATAGGCTCCCCTGTGAAGCGCTTTGGTGGGGTTCCCACTAGATTTGGATCCACTTAAAGCTCTGAGCTGCTCCGTTTTGAGATGAAGCGAAGGAGGTTCTTCACTGAGTCGTGAATCTGAGAATTCTCCTTTCTTTAGGCTCTGGGGCACGCAATCCAGGCTGGTGAGCCTGCTGCCGTAGTTGCCTGTCCTTCCGGTACAGGGGAGTGCAGCTGCAGCCTGAGTCTCCCAGCGGCTCGGGGAGGGAGGCTGGCATGGGCACCTTAGCAGGGGGAAGCAGCAGACAGGGGGAGCCCAGCACGGGATGCAGGCGAGCTGAGCAGGAAAAGGCAGTAGCATCTGCCAAGTGGATAAAGAGCACTGCCACCAATCTTGAAATCAAGTGCGGAAGGAGGTGGGGGGAGGGGAGGAGGAACTATGTCCCAGCAGGGGAGCCACAGCACTTTCCTTCTGGTGTGATTCCCGGTATGCGTGGCAGACTAAATCATTCAGAGAGAGGAGGTGGGGGTGGGGGAAGAAAATCAATTGTTTTTCATATGTATTGATTGCCTTCAATGAATCTCAGTGGTAATGTAGTGGGAGGGAAACGGAGGAGGAAAGGTCAGCCTCTAAGGGTGAGTGAGTAGCTATCCACTGTGGCCGTGGGGAGGGCCACGAGGCCACGAGGGAAGGTCACAGGACTGCAACCCGCCTGCAGTGTCCCCCAGATGATGCAGAGGGGACGTCACTCAAGTCTGTCCAGGGTTAGGTGGAAAGACCCAAAGATGCTTGTTTTAATGTTTTGGGTCAGAGTCTCATCCAGATGGGATTAGATTTTTACCCCCTATTGTAGAAAATGATATACATAAAAAATGGCTACAGGAAAGAATTATATGGTAGAAAAAAACGCCTAAGTTCACCAGAGTGGTGCAACTGTTTCAACATTATCACTCTACATGGTTTATATAGTTGTGGTAGAACTATGTGCACTATATTGTATCTATATTGTATCTTGCTCTTTTTTTTTTGGCTTATCTGTAAAGTGCTTTTTCCACATTATTAAAAGCCCTTTAAAGCACACTTTAAGAAACACTTTTTTGGCATAAAATAATAAATGGCCATTGTAGAAATTTGTGAAAATATAAGAAGGAAGTAAAAACACTCATAATTTCACCACCCAGGAATGATTCCTCTTGATATCTTAGTATATTTCATTATAAGCTTTTTTTTTATGCATAGAAAGTATATTTTCCTACATGAAATTTTGATCATTAAGTATGTATAATTATGTTCTGCTTTTTCACTTATTTTTTTTTAAGATTTTACTTATTTATTATAGAGAGAGAGAGAGAGAGAAAACAGGCACAAGCAAGAGGAGAGGCAGAGAGAGAAGGAGAAGCAGGCTCCCCACTGAGCAGGGAACCTGATGCGATGCTGGGCTCTATCCCAGGACCCCAGGGTCATGACCTGAGCTGGAGGCAGATGCTTAACCCACTGAGCCACCCAGGTGCCTCAAGCTTTTTCAAATATTTTATTAAAAATTTTTACATGATTTTTAACATTTCTGTAATATTCCATTGTATGTGGACACTAGTCTTTATTCAATAGATCTGCTATTATTTCCAACATTTGAGTTATCATGAACATAGTGATGGCTCTCTTTACATCCGTCTTTAACCTCCTGTCTCTTCGTACCTAGAAAAGAAGATGATTTTTTAGTAGATGGGTCTGAGTTTTTCCCTGTTTCAGGTAGAAACTCCCATTCTCAAGCCAGTGATGCTCTGCCAGTACAAAGCCCCTGAAATGGGCTCTGAACGTGCTGGGAGCCTCCCGTAGCGCTGGTCTCCTTCCAATAATCCTCATCTTTTTAAATTAAAATTTTTTTTTGTTTTAGCTAAGTGTTTTTCTAGAACTTTGCTATCTAACGTATTAATACATAGCCACTGGTGATATGTGGCTCTTCATATTTAAATTAATTAAAATCAAATAAAATTAGAAATTTCATTTCTTGGTCACACCTACCACATTTCACGTGCTCAAGAAACACATGGAATGTGTGGCTACCATATTGAATGCAGAAAATTCCTTAGGATAGCACTAGGAAAACAATTACCCTGAGACTCCAGCAGTGGTAAAGCAGGGATGGGGAGGCTGAGGCATCCAGGGAGAGCAGGTGTTTATGGGTGACCGGCTGAAACACACAGGGTAATTGATAAGGACAAGGCAGAGACATGAGACACACCAACACTTAGGGGGAAAAAACAAACCCACAGCTCCAAGCCATTCACATTTCAACTGTGTGCTGGGGTCCAGATTCAAACTGCTGCCTTCCCAGCAAATGGCATCCTTAAGCTTTATAGAAAGGCCTCCAGGCTTTAATTACTTGGGAGACAGGCTGGTGACCAAAGAAAATCTGGTCACACACAAGTATTTGGGAAGCAGATTCTAGACCTCGCAGGAGACAGTGTTTAAAGACCCCCTCCCAAGTCAGGTCCTCCTTGCTTATGAGCTGCCTCTTCTCAGAAGACATCAGGTCTGTGGGGAAGAAAAATGGAGGCATCTCAAGTGTCCACGCCTCACACTGGCCACTGGACCCTTAGCTCCAGAGGAGCAAGGGCAGTGACTGAGCTTGTCTTACTCATGGATGGGTCTCCGGGGCAGGAACAATCAGGGGCTCCCTCATGTTTGTTGAAGGACTTAACCACAGTGATTGTACACCTCAAATTCATCAGCTCTTGACTGCTCTCGATATGTTCCAGAGGACATATGAATGTATTTTAGGGGAGATTGGGAGATCTGGGGCTATAGATGGTTTTTCTTTGTATTCTTTCCTAGCATTGATATTTTTTGTTGTATAGTATTTAATACATACAGAAATTGGTGTCCGTGTAATAAAGTAATAGATACAAGTGTGGTAATAAAACACATACTGGTAGTTACTGCCCAAATTAAGAAGCAGAGTTTTACTGCTACCTGAGTTGCTACCCGCCTTCTCCTCCTAGACTGCTCAGCCCTGGGGTCCCACAAAGATAACCACTATTTTTAATTTTATGTTTACCATTCCCTGGACTGTCAAATACAGTCATACCTCTTCATCTGCGTGAATCATTAAACAATATGTTTCATTCTGCTTGCTTTGTAGTTTATTATTTTTTTATTTTTAAAGATTTTTTAATTTATTTATTTGAGAGACAGAGAAAGTGAGCGAGAGCATGAGAGGAAAGAAGGTTAGAGGAAGAAGCAGACTCCCTGTGGAGCTGGGAGCCCGATGTGGGACTAGATCCCGGAACTCAAGGAGCATGACCTGAGCCTAAGGCAGTCACTCAACCAACTGAGCCACCCATGCGCCCCTTGCTTTGGAATTTAAAAAAGACATTGATTATATCCTTGGAGACTTGCTTTTTATTCAACATTTTTTAAAAAGATCTATTATTTATTAGAGAGAGAGAGAGCGCGGGCGAGCAAGCATGAATGGGGGGAGGGGCAGAGGGAGAAGCAGACTCCCCACCGTGCAGGGATCCCGATGTGGGACTCAATCCCAGGACCCTGGGATTACGACCTGAGCCAAAGGCAGATGCTCAACCGACTGAGCCACCCAAGCGCCGAACATTTTGTTCTTAAGATTATCCTTGTGGCTATGCATAGATGGAGGACTCTCATTTTTCATGGCTACTTAATATTCCACTTGTGTCACTATACCAACATTTATGTATTCACTCTCTTGCTAGTGGATGTTTGGGTTGTTTCAGGCTTTTGATTTTGATAGGCTCATAAATGCCTTGCACTTTTCTGGCACACATGTGAAAGAATTTCTCCAGGATTCAGACAATATCACTCACTGATAGTGGGTGCATTTTTAACTTTCAAGATATTTTCTTATTGTTTCTCAAAATGAATGCATTGACTCTTCCTGCCCCAAACTAGAGTTTCCATTGCTTCACATCCTCACTACCACTTGTTATTCTCAGGTTTTTAATTTCTTTGCCAATCTGGTGGGTATTATATGGTATTTATTGTGCTCCTAGTTTATAGTCTCCTCATCACTAATGAGGTTGATCATCTTTTCATAGGTGCTTCTGTTTTCATGTTTCCTCTTTGGTGACATCTCTGTTCATCTCTTTCTCTGTTGGATTATTGTCTTTTCCTAAATTGACTTGTAAGGATTACCTTGGTGTTCTGAATACTAATCCTTCACTGATTAAATATATTTCAAATGTTTTCTCCCACTTGTCATTTATTTATTTAATGCTTTATTTTTATAACTAAAAACTTCTTTATTGAACCTAAGGCCTTGATTTTAGAGTAGTTTATCAACCTTCTATTTCTAAAGAAATCCTTTTTTTTTTATCTTGAGTTTAAAGAAAAGATTCACCTATATTATTTTCTAAATGTTTTAATGTTTGCCCTTTATATGTAAGTCCTCAATCCACTTGGAATTGATTTTTACGTGGGAAGAGAGTAGAATTTATATATTTACCTTTTTCTCAGCTTCCTGGTGTTGGATTTTCACTTGTCTTGGTACCTTTTATTGTACATCCCTACTTTCCAGGGACCTGAAATGCCACTTCTGTGTCAAGGGTATGGCTTTGTATAATGAATCTTGAAATCTGGTGAGGCAGGTCCCCCTACTTTCTTATTTTTCCCAGGGAGTGTCTTTCGCTCATTCTCAATGATCTGAGGAAAGATGGTGGTGCCGTGTACCCTAGATCATAAATCCCAGGCACTTGGAACTTGGACAATTTGCATGTCAAACTTGCTCACGGTGGCTGCACCAAGTACATGAAACCAAAAATGTGTCTGTGATGCTGAGGTCCTCTCTTCGAGGTGGGAAACTCTGAAAGTCCTTCCGCCTTGGGTGCTTTCAATATTCTTTCTTTCAATATTCTTTCTTTCAATATTCTTCTAAAGTAAGTCCGGAATTCCTAAGGCAGAAGAGTCATATGAGTGCTACAGTTTACGGGACGGGAAAGAGATCATCCTTTGGCTTGTAAACCAGATGCATTGAATGGGAGTGTCTCAGGAGGGAAGCAGCATGGGTCAGGATGGCTTGTAGACCGTGGTGCTGAGCTGTCACAGGTTGGGGAGAGCACATGAGCAGAAATACCTTGCCTGAGACACTCTGAGCAAAGTGCTTTTTCCCTCAAAGCCTCTCCTTGACAAACAGATGCTAAGATGTATCTTGGGAATGTCTTTAATGTAGAAAAATTTGAGGTCAGAGAGACACATGAGGGGAGGGAAGAATCTACTCACTGATCCATGCAGTAGCAATTTATTGAGCACCTACTGTATTCCAGGCACTATTATAGGCACTGGTGAGAGGGCCCCCGTGCAACATAGACAAGGTTGGGGGAGGCAGGCAATAAAAGAAAAAAACAACCACGATAGATGTGGATAACGTTTATCTAGAAATGAAATCGTATGATGCTCAGGGCATTTTTCTCTAAGAAAGTATGACTGGCAAGAAGGGGCGGCCATGGGAAAGTTGGGGGGCTCATGCTCTGCTCCTGGACCAGCTGGTGATGAGGTGCTGTTTGGGGGATGTGGACAGGCTGGAGAGGGAGTAGAAGGAGGAAGCGGTAGAAGAAGAAGGTAAAAGACAGAGACTGGTCAGATTCTATGGGGCTTTGCTCGCCAAGCTCAGGAGTTTGGATTTTCTTTTAATTGAATGGGAAGCCACTGGAGGGTTTTAAACAGGGAGTATTATGGGTTAGAACTGGAAAGTGATTACTTTCCTCAGAAGATGGGGAAACAGATTTGGGGGACTGCACGAGACCTGAGACCACTCAGCTAAAAAGCAGCAGAAACTCCAGAATGGGGCTCCCAGGCCCAGTCACCTTTAAGCTCCACAAGCTACCTCCGGCCTCATTCCCTGTCTGTAGGTCTGTCCCTCCGTCAGGCTGGGTGCTCGTGGCAGGAAGTCCTGAGGCCTCGATGACTTGTCTGCCAGGAGGGGCTTGAGGCCACAGGAACTGAGTAATTCAAGCTTTGGTGGGTGTGGGTTTTGAATGGCTGTGTCTATTCTATCAGGCCTGTCTCTGAGGGTTTGTTTGGGTTCATTGGAATATTTATCAAGGAATTATTCAGCCTTCTATAGAATTTCAGTAGTTCCCCCACGTCCGCCTGTCTCTGATTATCCCATTACAGCCTCAAGGTCATCCTCCCACGGCCTCTGATTTTCCCTGCAAATCCGGCCATCGATGTTTTCCCCATCCTCTTTGCTGAGATAATACCATAGCCGATAACTTGGTCCTGTAACAAGTAACAAAAGCCCATCCGTGGTGCGGCTTGGAGGGGGGGAGGGGCTCCTGGCCGTTTCTGCTGTGGTCTTGCAGGTGGGCCTTCCCTCATGGTGGGGGGGGGGGGGGGGGGGGG
>CM052806.1:75414649-75439779 GCA_028533885.1 Nasua narica | reverse complement strand
ACTGTCTGTGGATTCAGCACTCTCTCACGAGGCCTGCCTTTTACCTGTCTGTGGTACAGGAGCGCCCAGGAGAGGAAGCCGGGAGACCTGGGTTCTCATTCCAACGCGCTATACGACCTCGGGTAAACCCGTCAGGACACACGTCCATAAAATCAAAGGTTTGCCCCACTGATTCTCAAACTGCCCTTTGGGACCCTAGGCCTCTCTCTGTAGAAGCAATTTGAATTTTATTAAAAAATGATCTTTATAGCTGTAATAGAAGAACACAACTCCAAAATGCATTATATGCTGGATATAACATACTAAAAACGAACATGTGAACTCATTTTTGCACAGATCTTAGAATAAAGCTTCTGTTGCATGTGTATCCGGGTGTGTGTGTTTGTGTGTGTGTGTGTATGAACTATTTATTAACATGTCATTGATGTGGAAGGTTGTAAGTCTCACAGATTTGTTGAAAATTCAGGCCTTGGCATGGCTGCTCCCAGGAAGCAGTCCCAGTGAATGCATCCCTGTAGCACGTACCCTCTACACCTCCATGAGCAACTCACCAGGTAAGGCTCAGGCACGTGTATTCTAGGAATGCTCTTATCATACGTGACCTTATCAGTGACATGACGCTGAGTGAACATGTAACACAATGCTCAGCAGTAATGGAGACTGGGACTGTCTTTTCTTTTTCCTTTTTTTTTTTTTTCATTTTTAAAGATTTTATCTATTTATTTTGAGAGAGAGAGAGGAGAAGCACAGAGGGAGAGGCAGAGGGAGAAGCAGACTCCCCACTGAGCACGGAGCCCAATGTGGGTTTTGATCTCAGGACCCTGAGATCATGACCCGGGCCGAAGGCAGAGGCTTTAACTCACTGAACCACCCAGGTGCCCTTGGGACTGTCTTTTCCTCACTAAACATTTTGGTTTAGAATAATTTTAGATTTACAGAGAGGCTGCCAACGCCAAGATAGCACAGTGAGTCCCCATGTACCTTTCACCCAGCTTCCTGTCATATCAGCCTCCTACACCCCCATGATGCACGGCCACCTCAGGGAAGTGCTCTCTGCTACAAGACCGTTAACCAAATTAGCCTTTATTCAGGTTGTACTGGTTCTTCCACTACAGGCCTTTTCTGTTGCTGGAGCTGGTCTAGGATTCTGTATTACATTTGGTTGTCATGTCTCCCTCGTCGCCTCCTCTAGTCTGTGGCCAATTTTCAGTCTTACGTTTTCTGCTCTTGACACTTTAGAAGAGTATTATAAGTCACTTTTTTTTTTTTTAGAATCTTCCTCAGTTTGGGTATGTCTGATGTTTTCTCATGATTAGACTGAGGATTTGGGAAGCAAACCATTTCCATGCACAGGGGTTTCATCCACTAGTAGACAGATTAGTATTTCCTCTTCTTGAGCAGGCTCGAGGAGGGATGGACATAGAGGCCAAGAGCATGAGTGGTTTTGCTTTACTTCCCCCAAAAGATAGGAAAAGGATTGTGTGGAGGAGGGTCCTCGTTAGGAGTCAGTGGCAGCGTCACACAGTGTCACTGTTGAGAGAGGGAAGGCAGAGGCAGGTTTGAGAAACAGCTCTGGGTAGTGTCCCTGAGACCTTGGCCCAGACTCCAGGGGAAACTGCCGGATTCTATATTCTATGTCCCTGAAAACTGGGTGACAGTTGGATAAGGGGAAGGATCTCTGAGTTACTCATGTCAATAATTAGGAATTATTTGATATTGTTGGAAGTGGAAAGCAAGTCTGATCAGAAGGACAGTCGTGGTATGTGTGTGCATGTGTGAGGGTATGTGAATGTGTGTGTGTGTGTGCATGAGTGTAAATGTGTGTGTATGATCACAGGGCTGGCAGTGGGCTGGCAATTAGGATTGGGAATTGGATCCTCGTCTTACCTTCATTTTATTCATTCACTGTATCTTAGTGTTCCCTGGCCGTCAGATGAGGGTAGAAATACCTGTCCCACCAACCCCACAGAGTTACTGGGAGGAGGAAGTAAGTGCGAACCTTGGGGATATAAGTGCCTGGGGAAAATGGAGCATCCTGGGCCCTTGTAGGATGGTATTATCATCAGGGGAGTAAAGGAGTAGGACCAGCTATTATTGGTCAGAGAGGAGAGAGCTGGAAGTGAGAAGAGAGTGAGGCTCTAGAAACACAGGCTTGGTTAGAAACTCAAGTCTAGGTGTTGCACTTCAGTCAGCGCAGTGAATTCCAAGGTCAGAAAAGCATTCTGTGTAGACCTGAGGAGCCACGGACCCTTGCGTTCTTGCTCCTTGTCTTCCCAATTGCGAGCCTGATTTCCATTTCTAACGGGCACTTGCTGTGGAGGTACAGTATATTATAGACTAATTAAGGCTGTTAATGATAATGGCAATCCAGTAAGTAATCTCTGGTATTACCCTGATCTATCTCTGTCACCCTCCTTTCATCAGGCCATTAAGGGGACAAGCTTCATAGAACACAGTCATCTCCCCTCTGTCAGTCCCCTCTGTGCTTTTCTCCCTGGAAGAGCTGTGGACTCCCGAGGCCGGGGCATGCAAAGATAGCACTAATGGGCCACAATGACCAAACTCCTCCTTCGTCTGGTCTGTTTCACTCATGAGACGAGGGCACAAGGGAAATCTCTTTTCTATGTTCCCCTCCCCTCTGCTAATATTCTCGCAGAGCTGAGACCATGAAATGAGAGCAAAGGAAGCAAATAGCTAAGATCTAGTACCAGTCATGGTGTGGACCCTTAATGGCATCCTTAGCAACAGGTGGGTCACCACTGGGACCCACACTCAACTCTGCAGGCCATGCCACTCATAAGTGGACATTCCGGTCCTTCCTGGCCCATCGGCAACAGGTGTGGTCCTAACTCAATAGAAGCATCTACTGGTTTCCTGGCATACTCGGGCTCTGGGTTGCTATGCCTGCATGTTCTTACCTGTGCCCACCATGGGCACACAAGGCTGGCAGCTGGTTTGGGAAGTACAAGAGCATTAGGAAAGCAGGGTCTGGGATTTTACCAGAGGAGGGGACTCAGTAAGGAGGAACTCAGCCCTCCCCGTTGTTCAAGGGCTGACCCTGGGAGCCGCAAGAAAGGGAGCCTTATCATCCAGAGCTCCAGTATAAAGCACTTCCTTTCATTCCTGGACATTGATACATTAGCAGCTAATTTTGGACAGGGACGTGTGTATCATATATTTTCTCAAACCACAAATCAACTGCTGTCTTTTCCTTCATCATCTTCCTCTTTAAATCTACCATGAAGGAATCACAGTGGCCGGGGACCGTCTGTTTCCCTGGCACTGAGGCCGAAAGGGGGCCAGGATAACAAACGTCCTGTTGGAGCAAAGTCATGTTCTCTGCTGAGTTGAGACGTGCCTTTCCAGTGACCCAGCCCCTCTGATGGTCCACAGGCAGGAAGCCGTGGAGCCCGCTATCGCCTGGGTGGCCGAGGGGCAGAAGCCGAGGAGGAGCTACTGGCGCTGGAGGATTCTCGGGCCACCAGGGAGGTGGTGTGTCCTCCGAGCCCAGGCCACCTCACACTCCCATCCCAGCCCAAGTCTGTGGTCGCCTGCTTGGCCGGGAAGACTTGACAAGATGGAAGGAGGATTTCTCGATGGCGATAATCATATTCTCAAGGGCTGATAATTTCTGCACGTTGACCATTGTGCTGAGTGCCTAATAGTAATCTCATGATGCATTGTTACTATCTACATTTTACCCCCGAGAGGGGGTTGAGCGGCCTTCTAGGGGACCAGATGTCGAAGAGGTGGGGTTCGGGTCACGAACGTCGCTCGACTCTAGAGTACTTCTGCTTACTTACTCCCCTAGACCACCGGTTTTCAAACACTTCTGACTGCATACCCCAGTAAGAAATATATTTTACTTCATGACCTATTATCCACATACGTATTTGAAATTAAAAAGTTTCACAAATCAAATACTTAACTAGACTGTCATATACTCTGGTTTTTGGTTTTGGTTTGTTTTTTTTATTCCATTCTTTTTGTTTTTTAAAGGCTAGTTGGACCCACCAAATTGATGCCACAACTCGCTAATAGACTGTGAATCCTCAGTTTATAGACCCTTCGTCTTGGTGCCTGTGAGAGTATGTTTAACCACAACAGCATAATTCCAATAAGGGTGTGTTTTCCTGACCCTTAGACCAGGCTGGCGGAAGTAGAAGAGAAGCTTCTCAGCTTGTTTATGCCGCATTTGAGGTGGGGCCGACTCCTGACGCCATTTTGTGTGTTGGGAGATGAACCAGTGAGTGTGGCAGCTAGAAGTGCAAAACTGGTGGCCGTGTCTAGCACAGTGTTAGGCACTGTGGGGATTCTGCATCTGCACATTCGAGTTCTTGCCCTTGAGGAGTCTATACTCTTTCTCAAAGAACACCCCCAGGTGACATGGTGAGAAAATAATGCCGAGTTGATAGATTCCTGGAGAAACCTGAAGGGACGTGCAGGACTTTCCATCATTATTTGTTCACACGTAAGCCTTTCCAAAACAGAACTGCAGTCCCTAATGAACTGCCCTTAAAACTTAAAACATCTGCTTCTCCTCCTCATCAACTTGCTCTTCTTCTCGTCTCCTCCTTCTCTTCTTCCTCCTTAATAGACACTACATTTGCAAGATTCAAGGCTTAAATGATCCCAAAAGGTAGACTGTGATAATTCTCCCTCCCATCTCTAACCTCAGACACCTAACGTGCTTCTCAGGAGGTAACCAACATTTCAAGTTTCTTAGGTATCTTCCCCCAAATAGTCTTGCCCCTATAAGCAAGTGTGAACTATTTTTCCTTTTTTTAAACACAGATTATATTCACTGTATTGCATCGGGCACTTGCTATACGTTGGAGAGCACTGCGTATCAATAGATAAAGAGTTCTACCTTCCTTTTTGTGACTCTCTAAAGATTTTTGTTTTGGTGGACAGTAACTTATTTAAACTAATCCCTTATTGATGAAACATTGAGATTCTTCCTTATTTATTTATTTATTTATTTATTTATTTATTTATTTGATGGAGAGATAGAGAGAGAGTGTGCACAGGAGCGGGGGGCAGGGGCAGAGGGAGAGGGAGAAGCAGGCTCCCTGGCTGAGCAGGGAGCTCAACAGAGGGCCCCATCCTAGGACTCTGGGATCATGACCTGAGCCAAAGGCAGACACTTAACCGACTGAGCCACCCAGGCGTCCCCATTGAGATTATTTCTAACCGTTGTCATGATAAAAAAGTGCAAAAACGAATGACCCGTTTACACTCCTCGATGGGTCTAGACACGGCACCAACAAGGCAGGACCCAGCGGGCACCTGCCGACTTCTCCATCCTGTGGACCAGCGTGCCCTCCCTCCCCTGGGCTCTCGGCTCCAAGTCTGTCAGTTGCCTTCTCAGTCGCTCTCTCCAGCCCTGAGGCTTCCGGACATGCTGCTCCTTCTCCTGGGGATACTCCTTTCTCCCCTGCTGATACCCAACTCACCTGCCTGGGCTCAGCTTAAGAAACGCTTTCTCAGGAGGGCTCTGTTTATCCTCAGAACACCCTGAAATCCACCACCTGGTACTATACAAGGTAGCCCCAAAGTCCTTACACAGTTTGGACTTTTAATTACTTCTGTACATGATATAAACAATCTGCAAGTTGAAACAGGGAGGGAATTTAATCATAACTTACTATATTTAATTACAGAAATGTTGGCTTTCAACATATCTAACATGGTTTCAGATACATTTGGATATAACCATTCCATATAGCATAGAGTTTATTACCTAGAAAATTAAAGAAAGAAATTAGAACAAATGAATCATTAAAAATTTCATTGAAATCTCAAGCAAACTCCTTCTTCGTTGCATTTTGCAAATTGTTTGTCTATGATATGGAAGTGAATTTATTAAAAAACCCAAGCTGCACAAGAACTTTATGGATATCCTAATTAACTTAGTTTTACCGTATTTCATCTAACACATGCACATATACTTTTGTCCACATTTCTGAACTGGCTATGTCTTACTCTGAATACTATCTTGCAGTGTTGGGGGCCGAGCGACGTCTTGATGCTGTTATCGTTGTCTGAGCAAGCACGGACTTAGTCGTGGTTGTTTATACTGACAGCACTCCAAATGAGCTAGGAGCATTATTGACATTCCATGTTTTGAGTTTAATTTGTACTTAAGGTATCTTCAAAAAGATCACACTCTGATTTGGCCCTGAAACAAAAGGTTTATGCAGAAAGGCAAGGATAGAAGAACAGCAGGTTGTGAATTTGATATCAGCAAAGCAAATTTTTATCACTGGAAGGATTGTATTAATTTAATATATTCTTGCAATGTAATAAGCAAATGCTTTACAAGACGGTTAAGGGCTGAACTGTGTACCTCCAATATTCGTTTGTTGAAACTTTAGTCCAATATGACTTCTGTCCTTAGGAGAAAAGGAGATCCCAGGAGAGTGCTTGCACATGGAAAAGGGCATGGGGGCCACAGCGAAAAGACTGTTATCTGCAAACCAAGGGGAGGGAGCCTCCATAGAAACCGACTTTTCTGTGCCTTGATCTTGGATCTTTAGTCTCCAGAACTGTGAGAAAATAAATTTCTGTGGTTTAAACCAATCGGTCCATGGTATTTTGTTATGGCAGCTGCAGCAAACCAGTACAGGGACGTAAGAAAGAAAGACTCTCACTAGTAGGTGAAGCTATTTTACACTGTTGCTGACATTAGTGTTGAAGAATTTTCTATCCCAGGGCAAGCCGGAAAGCTCAACATCCATCTTGCATAATGGGTGTCAATGGCTTCAAAGGGTCTTGGGGACATTAGTGGAGCATACTGTTAAGAAATGCTGCCTCATCCATCATCCATCCATGGTGCCATTTTCTACTCTGAGTTGAAAAGTGATTTCAGAGGAGTTGGGCTCTGAATAATAAGATTTAGGAATTCTGTAACCAATTTATTGTGCTTGTATTTCCCTTTCTGGCTGCATTAAAGCAACAACAACAAAATCTGTCTAAATGATTCTGAGAGAGTCTTCCATTAAGTCTAAATGTTTCCAGTGATAATAAAGCATTATTTTTAAATGGCAGTTTCTTTCTTTCTTTTCTTTCTTTCTTTTTTTCTTTCTTTCTTTCTTTCTTTCTTTCTTTCTTTCTTTCTTTCTTTCTCTCTCTCTCTCTCTCTCTCTCTTTCTCTTTCTCTCTCTCTTTCTTTTAGTAGCACATAAAATAATGGTATGTTACAAAGTCAGTGATGTTCTGGAGTTGATGTGATATGGTATATGTTTTGCCATAACAAAATACCAAATACCATAGACTGGGTGCTTAAACAACAGAGATTTGTGTTTTCACAGTTCTGGAGGCTAGAAATTCATGACCAAGGTGCCAGAAAATTCATTTTCTGGTGAAGCCTCTTTTCGTGGCTTGCAGATGGCTACCTTCTTGCTGTTTCTTCGCGTGACCTTCCCTCTGTGTGTGAGTGAGAAAGAAAGCTCTATCTCTCTTCCTCTTCTTATAAGGAAACAAATTAGGGCCTCACCCTTACCACCTCATTTAATCTCAGTTACCTCTTCAAAGGCCCTATCTCAAATACAGTTACACTGGGGGTTAGGACTTCAATATATGAATTTGTGGGGAGGGAGACATAATTCAGTCTATAACATACGGTGAGATATATTTTTGTGTGTGTGTAGATCTCTCCTACCAATTGAAAGATCTCTGAGGCCCATAACTTTTTTGACTTGTTACTGCCGTAAGGACCGTATCTTCTTTGATCACCATTGTTCCCCCAGCACCTAGCCTGTGGTCTGGCATTCAGTAAATGCTCCATGAATGTTTGTTATCTTACTGTGATCCTCTTTAAGAACTGAGATGTTTCTGCTTTGGGAAACAATGCCAGAGGTCTCCCATATATGCTTCAGATACAACGTCAAGACCCTCGTAGGTCATAATTACTAATCATGAAAGACAGTGCAATGCTGGAACATCAGAGCTTGGCAATCCTTAGAAATGCAGCCAAATCCTTTCAAATCACAGTTGAGAAAACTAAGCCAAATCCTTACCCAAAGCTAATTAGAGGCAGAGCGGGGGCTGGAGCTCACATCTCCTCCGTAGTGTCCTTTGTACCCCATAACTCTGGTCATTGGTCTGAAAATTTACAAATGTCATACAAAACTGGATGCCCTGGCCCCGAGACTTTTGCAATTCAATGTGTAGAAGCAAGTGAATTTGTCATTTGAAAATTGCATGCATTTTTTTTCTTAGCTAAAGATGAAAACTTTAATATCATTTTTCGGAAGGTTGGTCCTTTATTCAGCAGGACTCCCTAAATGATGCCTTCAGTTGTGTGAAGCAGCACCCTTACCCGCTGGGAAACTGGGAGATATTGTTGACTTGGGGTACATGTAAAGCCAAAAAGATCAACGATCATTTAAGGCACATTTTCCTGTAGGTGATTGGGGTAGGGCCTTTGGGGAGCAGTAGGGATGGAGGAAGAGGCTAAAGGGCAAGTCTTTTATTTTGCTTTACCTAAGTTCTTGCTTTTTCTTATATAAGTAAATGACGTTAGTGTGCATGTGGTCATGATGGTGGGTGGTGGGGGAGATTGGGAGTTGTTTTCAGGAAAATGGGACCGGAGAGGAAAAGACCCAAAAGCATGAGGTTTGATCTTCATCTTGGGGTAGAAATGGAAATCGAGGCAAGGGTACCATACTCTAGAAAGCAAGCACAAAAGGTCTTGCTCTGGGAGCCTGGATCGGAGGGTGGATCTCAGCACAGGGGCCCTCTGCTGGTTTCACCATTCCCGGGATAATGTCCAGGCTCCCCACAGCTGGGTCATGTGCCGCACTCGGTTCTGACCTCATCATCCCCCCGATGCGAACTTTGATAAGGACCAGGGTGCAGCAAAGTTGCTGCCTGGGGATGACACCTCCACAGAACGCAAGGGAGGGGTGCCCACCAGAACCGGCAAGTACGAGGCACGCAGACTCAGTTCCCAAGACCTTAGGAATCCTGGGAGCCTTGGCGAAGATGAGATGTCCTGCTGGTCAGACAGGCAGATGTAGAGCCGTGGCTATTTGTGGACTGAATGTCAATGAGCATTTGTCCCCAGGGGCTGAGGCATTCCAGGAGCACACACACCAGAGAATTTCTTGCTCCCTTTTAGCTCAAAATGCTTCCCTAACACCATTCCTTCCTTATTTATTTTCCTTCCACGTTCTCGGGGTAAAAGAGAGAGGGAGCTGTGACAGCTCAGTAACCATGGGTACTAACGCCCAGGGTCATCTTTGAGTTTTATGCTGGTAGTCTTGTTCAGTCCGAGACCCAGGCTCGCGATGACAAGTGTGATTTGCTCAGGACTCCATGGGGCAGGCAGGGCAGTGGCCCTGGCTGTGCCTGGCCTGAGGGAGGGCCCAAGATGGGGCGCGGACCTCAGATGCAGTCTTGGTCAGGGTTGGGCCCTGGCCACTCAGGCCGTGTCCAGCGGGCCATGGGGCTCTGGGCGTACTTCAGGACCGAAGGAGGCCAAGGGAACCCCTGCTTGGTATCCATGTTTGGATTTAGGAGTGGGGACCGAACTGGAAAACTTTACAGTGGAAGCAAAGAGACTGAGCTACCTGTTAGCTTCCCATCTCCTCTGGGCTTGGTTCAGGATCTGAGCAGAGGCTGGGGTGGGTGGGTAGAGGGAGAGCCCCAGTACTCAATTTATAGCAGAGGGGAAGGCAGGGGCAGGGGATATGCGGGAAGGTCTGGAGCTCTTGGTTTTGGGGAATCCTTTTGTTATTTCTTCTTATTTGATTTTTTAAGTATTTGCTGCCCGAGCCATGACAGCATCGCAGGGGTGAGGAAACGTGCAGGACACACGAGTGGTCGTTCTGCCAAGCCTGGCCTCTATCAGCCTTCCGAAATCTTCTTGGGCAGAAACAGGGGCAGAGCATGAGGCGCAGCTGAAAGCAAGTCTGGGGGCATCTGTACTAATTTTTTACTACCAGTCAAAGGGCCCTTCCTGTGACTCAGAACTTCGTGCGGCCTTCCCCTTGTGCAGAGTGTGGAAAATTGCATTCGTGTGTGTTCAGGGCAGCCAAGGCGAGCCTGGTTTGCGTGTGGAGGCCCTCTTCTTGTCTCTTTGTCAATTTCCTCCGTGACAGCTGCAGACTCAGAGACCACACTTCAATTACATACCCAGCAGGTGAGGGGTGCTTGGACAGGGGCCCTCACGTTGAGATCAAGGAGGTAATTCATCCTTTTTACACCCGAGGGACTGAGGGACCGAGGAAGGACTGTGCATACAGATTGTAGCCTTGGCCTGAGAGCAGGGGAGGAGAGAGGGGAGAAGGGGAGGGGGAGAAAAGGAGGGAGAGAGGGAGGGAGGTGGAGGGAGAGGAGGACAAGGGGAGCTAAGAGCTGAGAGAATGGAGCATGATCAAAAGGCTCTCTGGAAATGGACTTGTGGAACCATCTATCTCGGCGTTCTCTCTCACTCGTCCCTGTCATTCCAGGCATTTCCACAAAGGACAATTTCTGCATCAAACAATACCAAGAAGGCTTGAGGCAGCAGCCGCCTTGGAGGGAGGCGTTGTGTGTTGGGGCTGCTGGATGAGGCAGAATTCTTCCCACCTCACCGTCCCCTGCCTCCTTTCTTCTGGCAGCCTTATTCAAATGCCAAAGGCAAGGGCTGGCCTGGGTGACCCTGAGAGAGACGGGAATGATCAGGTGCTGGAGGTCAGTTGCACGTGGGAAGGGCATGAGTCACGGGCAGCTGCTCGGCTGAGAAGTCTCTACTCCGCTCAGAGAAGGCCACCTGACTGGAGTGCAGGGGAGGAAGGATGCGGTGGCCTTCACTCAGGGCCTGACCCTCTCAGGCTTGAAGTGAAGCCAGGAATGTCGCAGCCAGAGTGGGATTTTGGCAGGTGAGCTGCTGCTGCTCCTGGTATGGCCTGGCTTTGAAGCCCAGGTGCACGGGGGCGGTGGGCCTTTGCACAGCGACTGTGAGATGGAAGTGAGGGTGTGGGACCATAGCCACCGGCTGCGGATTTCTATCTCCCTGGGTGTGACCCCTGGGGAGGGTCTCTAAAAGGCACACATTCTGCGACAACCCATTCCCCAGAAGTCCCAGGCCTGGAACATCAGATTGGAAGGGGATCTCTTCCACCCCGTGGAGCTGAGAGTCCTGCACTCATAGAACCCTCTTAGCTCACAGCTCTGTTTCTAAAGGGCTAGCCTGGCTTTCTGGCTGTGAAGCCCCAGTTTGCTTGGAGTTATTGTGCAAAACTGAGACAACCTGTGGCTTAGATCTGAGGCTTTGCACAGTGGAGGTTTGCTGCTCTCATTCTCTGTCCTTATTGCAAGAGACGGTGGCTGCTCTTCCTCGTGTCCCCCAGTGCACATTCGGGCTCTTTGGAGGGGACACCCACTCGCCAAGCTCTGTACCCTGAGTTCTGAGGATGGACTGCTCCTAAAAGAACCTTGGAGTCCCCTCCTTCATCCCTCAGCCTCCTGGCAGAGTTGCATCCCATCCTTGATGCCTGCAGATAAATGCATGCCATTTTTCTCTTTAAAATTTGCCAGCAACACTCATTCAAAGACTTTTGTTTTCCTATTTCAAGTCCAATCACCTGGCACTCAGAACATTCTCGAGGTGTCAGATGGAAATGCTGGAGGCTTCTGACACTGTGGCAGTGGGTTAGTTTGGAGTTCTTCCGAGCTGGGGGAGGATTTGGGGCCGCCTGGCGGAGGCCTGGGGCAAGGGGCAGCACAGTGGGTAGAAAGAGGCAGTCCAGGTGCTGAAGGGTTGTGTAGGCATTCCTTCTTCTGCCGCTGTCCATGGAAACTTTCTTAGCAATGACAGCTCCCACTGTTTTCTTCTTTTTCCATTGCTGGGAACACACTATACCATGTGTTCTAACTCTTGGTTATCTTGAATCCAACACTCTATCTTGTCCTCATACCTGAGGACGTATCAGCTCTCTAGCTAACTTGCCGGCTCTTGGGACAGGAATCCTCTGGTTCTAGATATACAAATCTGTGGTTCAAAAGCCTGTTTTAAGTTCTTGCTCCATGGCCTGCTCTGTTTGGCATTGAGAACGCAAAGGTAAGTATGACATGACCTTATTAGCCCCTGAGGGGGACGTGGGGGAGACGTGATTTCAGTGTAGGCCAATGACCGCCATGATTGAGGTATGCACGCACATCCATGCGACCCAGCCTGGGTGTGAGGGCGGTGGCTCCCCAAGAAGCTGACACCTCTGTGAGGCCTCACAGAGTGAGGAGGTTTATGTGGAACAGGGGAGGACAATGCAGACAGAGCAGCGTGAAGAAAGACCCAGAGTTACTTGTCCTGGGATTTCTGAAAGGGAAGTCTACGTTTCTGGAGTCTTGAGCACAAGGTCAGTTGTGGTATGGGATGGCATGGATGAGTGTGTGTGTGTGTTGCCATGGTTGACTAAAGAGATGATGATGCTTGAGCCAGAGAAGCAGCTGGGGAACCATGAAAAATACCCAGCAGGTAAAGTTGTCAGGACCCAAACCTCACCTTTCCCTCAGCAATTCCTTCAGTTGCTGAGCAAGCACTCGTTGATGGCAGTCTCAAACGGAGGAAGGAATGATAAGCACATGAATGAGAACACCAAGCTCCACTGTTTCTCAGTCACCTTGAGCAAATCGTGTTTGTTCTCCTCTGTCTCAGGCAATTAACTGCCTGTTTCATTTTTAGACCTCTCATCCCCACAGCCCCCTCAGAACACCAGCTCCGTTGACTTGGTTTCTCTCTGTCTCCTCTCCCACCTGCTCCACACACTGGCAGTCTTTTGGGTGGAAGGGCGTGGGGAAGGTCTGGTTAGGATGCGGGGACCCTTGAATGGGACCAGACACAGGCCTGCCTGCCTTGTAATGTTCCCAGGATTGAAGCTGAGAGTCTGGGGCCCTTCTCAACCCCCTGTACCAAGAGGACCAGAGATCCAGCTCTGGGTCCCGAGAAAATGCACCAGGTGAACTGATCCCTGGCTCCAAATGCTTGTAATAGTTTTCACTGGTCTTCAGCAAAATGAAGAAAACAGGGCAGATGTACCATTTTGCACAAGTCTAAATTTATTTGGTTTAGATGTCTGCTTTTATTCTGAGATTATCTCTTCCCATTTTGTGGCATTCACAAGTCATTTTAAAAATGAACTGATAGTGATCATAAGATTTATTTTTAATGTGCTTATTTGGCAAAACATAAAGTTGGCAATCCTGTGTTGATCTACCTTCCCCCATATTATTTCAAAATTTTCTTGGCATGTGAAAAGTTAGAGGCTGGGAGCTTTTGAGCTAGATGTGCATTTCCACTTTAGGGGATAGTATAATGGGTAATAGCCTTATGGGGTTCAGGGCACACCACCCCCAAATGTGGTGCATTGTCATAGTGAATATTTCAAGCTAAAGAAACTTGAGGAATGGCAGGTGTAGGAAGGGCTCTGACCTTCCCCTGAAAGAGGTCATAGGCCTCATGTGAGAGGTGCCTTCCTTACATCCAGAGGAAAAGGAGCATTCTTACCTCTGAAGACCAAGGGATGCCAAGAAGAATCCAAAAGGACAGGCCTTGCTAACTTCCCCCTTGGCTCTTACCCCATTTGTCCTGTCATGTTTTCCTCTGATTTTATATGCTTTATGGAACCAAGCATAAAAGCATTCGGGTGTAACTGCTTCTTTGGGTCTCCATTTCCTTATGACGGCTGCTGCGCCACATAAAATTTATATTAAGTCAATTCGTATGCTTTTCTCTTGTTAATCTGTCTTATTATAGAGACAGCTGAGTCCAAAGATGGGTAGAGGCAAAAAAAAAAAAAAAGAAAAAAGATATTTTTCTCATCCACTGGCCTAATTGTGGACCCAGACAGTCTAGGTTAACACTTGACTCCAGCATTTACTAGCTGCATGACTTTTGGGCTTCAAGTTCCTGATCTGTGAAGTGGGAACAAATAGAGTCCCAGCCTTCCAAGATTGTAAGGATTGAATGAGCTAATGTGTGTTCTCTATTATTACTTCTAAAGATTTCCATTAAAATATAACTTCCTTGTTGACCAAGAGCTTTTATTCCAGAAATTCTACCCAAGAAACTTGGGATATTTTCCCCCAGTAGATTAGTCTACGAATTCCATTGCCAGCTAGGGCTTTGATGGAAGGCAGGGGCAGAAAGGAAAAAGAGATGGAAAGGAGAAAAAGGTGAGAAGGTTCTCTGGAGTTCTTTGCACTTAAAAGTATGAGGCCAAAATACAAGGCTCAGAGAAGAGAACCAAAAGGACTGTAAATAGCTGCCTTATCTTCCTAAAAGCTGGTTAGCACTTTCTTTTCCCCCATACTACTAGACCTGGCTCTTGGCTATATTGGAAAGTTGAAAAGATCTGTATTAACTCCAGTAGGAAATTCTCTCCCCCTGTGGCCTCTGATATCTGCTCTTCTTCCAAGGAGATAGGCAGCTATTTTTCTATCTATTCACTCTGGGATATTAAAGACTTCCTGGGGCAGCCCTCTCAGGGCCCTTTGTGCAGTGAGAGGATAGTGATTACAGGGAAGAATTTCTGAATTCAGTGGGAGATTTGCTGAGGTCAGGGGACTGTCCCTGCTGCACCCAAAGTTGAAGCATCTGTCTGTGCCCCTCAGTATAAGACCAGCCCTGCTTCCTAGATGGAGTTTCGGGGATTGACTTGGACATGTAGCATGGATTTTATCTTGTCAGGAGCTATAATGAAGGATGAGTGAGGAACAGGTGAGAGCATGAGCAGAGAGAGGTTCAATGGTCAAATTTCAGAGTCAAAACATGGCTTATCTGGGAACATAGCTATGCTTGGATCCCAGGGCAAATATCGGATATAAGACATTGGAAAATCTCCCAGCCTGTGGTATCATCCAAAACATACTCACTACATTCATTCTTGCCTCTAGAACTTGGCTTAGCTAAATGGTCTACCTAATCTGCCATCTGACTCCCTCCCCACTCCCCATTCAAACAATACCCTCCCTTCAAGATCATCCAGTGCAGTTCACTCATCAAATGCTTGTTAAGTACCTTCTAAGAGCCAAATACTGTACTCATGTTGGGGACACAATAAGAATAAGGGCTGGACTTCTTAAATTGGGATATATGTCTCATGGGTACTCAAAGCAGTGAGATAAACATGATGTCTTCCCCAAAGCATCAGTTTTACTTGAAGATTGGCGAAGGAAAGTAAAGTGAAACAATTTAAATGCCAATAATTTAAAATGATACTCATATGTTAAAATAAACAGATCTATTATGGAAGAGAGATAAAATCTGAATATATTTAAAAAACAAAATGTGAGATTTCAAAGAAATTGCATGTTAGGGGTTGACTTCTTTGAACTGTATCCCAGAAACTTGGTGGTACATACGTTAATTCTCTTCTGCCACTATGAGTACACTGGTTGAAAAGTTTGAAAATCTTTACTGAGTGTTGTGGGAGAAATTGAAGGGATTTAGTTAGGGAAGAGTCATAATAAAAGTTGCACTTCAGATATGTCACTCTCTAGAAATTCCAGGTATGCTTAAGGACCAAACACTTGCGTTTCTTTCTAATCCCTGACTAAACCCCATTGCAATGGCTATGAAGAATTAGAAAAAAAAAAAAAAAAAAAGAACAAATAAAACTACAGGAGAGGAGATGTCAAAAGACAGAAGAAGTCTACAAATTTGTGGAAGCTGGAAAGCAGTGAGCTGTGACAAATGACTTACCAGTACAGAGAAAGCTGAAGTGCTGTTGGGAAGAAACCAAGAAGAAGCAAGCTGGTTAGTGGGAAGAACCAGAAATAAGAGGTAATGGTTTCCTTTGAGGTCCTCTGGTATCAATTGCATGCTATGGGCTTAATTGTGTCCCACTGCATTCATAGGTTGAAGCCCTAAACCCCATTGTGAATGTATTTGGATACAGGCTCTTAGCAGGTAATTAAAGTTAAGTGATGTCCTGAGGATGGGGCCTTACTCTGAAAACACTAGAATCCTTATAAGAGACACCAGAGAGTTCAGGCTCTTCCCAGCCCTGGCACACAGAAGGAAGGCCAGGTGAGGACACAGTGAGAAGGTAGCCATCTGCTAGCCAGGAAGAAAAGTCTCACTAGGAATCTTGATCTTGGACTTCCAGGCTTCAGAACTGTGAGAAAATACATTTTTATTGTTTGCATCACCAAGTCTATGGTATTATTTATGGCAACCCAAACTAAGATACACTATGATAGAATATCATGAATTTTCAAAATGTTATAGACAAAGAGCCTAAAAGCTGAGAGAGACAGAGGGAGAGTGAGGAGGGAGGGAGTGAGGAGAGAATATTAAAGAGCAGTAGTCAACATGCTATGGGTCTTCTCATCAACGTTAGAAGTTAAAAGACCATGGAGCCATGACTTCAGAATTCTGAAGGAAATTGCTTTTGAACCTAGAATCCCATACCCAGCCAAACTACCTCTATGCATGAGGTATGAGGATGAGGATACTTGTTGGTTAGCTTTATGTATCAACTTGAGTGGGCTAAGCGATGCCCAGATAGCTGGCAAGGCATTTTTTCTGGGTGTGTCTATGAAGGTGTCTCAGATGAAATTCACATTTGAATCCACAGACTGGGTATAGATGATCTTCCTCACTAGTGCTGGTGGGCATCATTTAGTCTCTTGATGGCTTGAACAGAACAAAATGGTAGAAGGTGGCTGAATTTGCTCTCTTTCTTGAGCTGGGACATCCATCTTCTGCCCTTGGACATCTGCATTCTTAGTTCTTGGGCCTTCAGGTTTGGACTGGAATTATGCTACCAGCTTCCCTGAGCCTCCTGCTTGCTGATGACGGATCATAGGATTTCTCATCCTCCATTATTTTGAGAGCCTATATCTCATAATTAACAAACAAAAACAAACAAACTCCTGTTAGGTCTATTTCTCTGGGGAACTCTAAAACAAGAAAGAATAAATTTTCAGAAATGCAAGTCTTAACAAATCATCTCCTGTCTACCCTTTGTTGGGAAGCTACTATAAAATGTACTCCACAAGGATGAGGGTAATTGAGCAGGATTAGAGTGCTTCAGTCTATTTTGGAAAAAGAAGGGAGAGTTTCAGGAGGGAGGTCTCCAAGAAGAAAAGCATTGAGTGGATTGATTGCCAGATGTGTTTAAACATATCGAAAAGAGACATTCTGGTAGAAAATTTGGAGGGGAATTAGTGAGCAGTACATAAAAACCAAGCAAATAAGAAAACATGGCAATTATTTATTCCAGGGAAAACAAAAAACCTGTACAGGAAAAGAAATGCAATCAGTACACCACATGGATCAGCTGTGAATGATGCTATAGAATCAAAACAACAAAAACAATGAAAATAGTGATATAACAATCTTGGGAAAATGAAGAGGGGGAAAGTGTGTATGTGTGTGCATGTGTGCGTGTGCGTGTGTGTGTGTGTGTGTGTAAAAGATCTAAATTCTCATCTTCTATGGTACAATGTCAATAAATATCTAAAAATCAAAAGCATCAATTAATAGAAATGTAAGTAGGTTATTCAGGAATATAAAAGTGAATACCAGAAGATTATCATGATGGGTAGGGAAGGAAATGCCATTCTTCATTGTAAGTCTTTTTTTTTTTTTAAAGATTTTATTTATTCGACAGAAAGAGAGATCACAAGTAGGCAGAGAGGCAGGCAGAGAGAGAGGGGGAAGCAGGCTCCCTGCTGAGCAGAGAGCCCAATGCGGGGCTCGATCCCAGGACCTTGAGATCATGACCTGAGCCGAAGGCATAGGCTTTAACCCACTGAGCCACCCAGGCACCCCTCTTCATTGTAATTCTTGAGTAATGTTTGATTTCAGAAACTTTGTAGCACTTTGATAAAGGGAAAATTTAAATTAAAAAAAACATAAATATCACTTTTTGGGGATATTCAGAGATGGGATTGGCGAAGCATTAAGTGGAAGCAGAGAAGGTAGTAGAAGCCATTGCAATTGTCTGGGTATCACAGGGTGGGTTCCGGCAGGCAGGCTCTTTATTGGGGGGGAGGTCCTTGGTACTGACACCTGTGGAAGGAAAGGGACAGAAGTGAGAGTGGGCAGAGAAAATTGTCTGGGATAGAGGAGGTTTAGATAAGACAGCTCCCTCTGCAGCTGAAGCAGCTCTGAGGGGGTTAACCCCAGGAAGGGTGGGGCACCCAGAGATTCCCAGAGCAGAGGCAACAAGGCCTTCCTGAAAGGGGACTCTGGACTCTGTATTAAAGTGTCCACTACTTACCTTCTTACAAAGGGTAAGAAATGATGGAGGCTTGATCTAGGTTGTGGCAGTGGGAATATGAAGGAGGGAACAGATTTTGGAGGCCTTTAGAAGATAAAATCTACATGACATGCTGATTGATTGCCTTCAGTGAGTGAAAGAAAGGAGAAGTACACTAGGACCATCTGGTATACCTCCAGGCTGCTTGATCGTAAGGCTGGGTGGATAGTAATGGTGACTGGGTTCACAGAAAGAAGGTCTCTAGTAGAAGAGAAGAGGTGATGGATTCAGTTTGGGTAAACTGAATAGTGAGGCCTGTGGGGAAGGAGGCCTACCAAAAGCTTCTACCTCAATCCACTCAGATCTCTTCTCTTAATTACTTTTATTTTCTGACCTCCATTATCAAACCCTGAATTATATTTCCTACTGCAGGGGAAACCCCACAAGAGCGGGAATTTTTGTCTATATCCCATTACCCAGAAGAGACACTGGTGTTGAGTAATACATGTAGATATTTGCTGTTGATGCAATGTACTGTTCTTATTATTTTCTCTTTGTATCTGGCCTCCTCAGTGAGAGTGCAAGCCTTTTGCTGCCTGATATGACAAATTATTTTGCTTCTATATGTTTCACAGCACCTACATAGCGCTGGGCATAAAGTGCCCACATGCCAGTTGCAACTTATTAATGAATAGACAGGGGATCTCAGGTCTCTGACTGATAAGACTTCACACACCCCATTTCTGCCTCCAACCTGTTTCCACCTTCCACGGTGTTCTTTCTGGTGCTTGGATTTAACAGATGCTCTGCAAGATCCTTGAAAATAGTGTGAAAAGATGGTGCCCAGAGAAAGGGGAAATACAGTAAAATATGGTAGAATTAGCCAGCTTATTGGAGATAAGCTCAGATTATGTACATTGGAAGGGAGGTGGTTGTGATGAAGAGCCACCAAAGTCAAAAGCAAAGTTAAGGATCCCCTGATCATCATAACTCTGCTCCTTCAAACTTGAGCATTGTGCTGCGACGGGGGTGGAGGGGTGTCTTTCACTATGTGGCCGTTTACTCTTCAATCCAGGGAGGCTTGATTCAGCAAACCCCCACCTCTCCTGGGCTTAAATCATTGGTCTACATGCCATCATTGGGCTCTCTTGTAAATTGCCTAGCCCTCACTTTGAGAAGGAAAAAGTAAGTAGAGGAGGAATTTGAAGAATGCAAGAAAGTAAGACCAAATATACTGCTTTCTTGTTAGGGTTCAGTTTTCTGCATGTGAAAATGCATTCATAGCATTGGCTATTCACGGGAAGGAGTTATTTTATCTATGTTATACAAGGAGAATAAATCGGGCGATGTAGAAATAGAATAAAGTTCCCTGACTTGGGCTATTTGTTCTCTTTTACACTGGCATCTCTGTACGTACTTATTGCTCATGCTTGCTTATGGACTGATACAGAGGTAGGTGAATTTCTGAGGGTTTATGGTGAAGGTGATTCTAAGACAAGGTGGCAGGTTTTGGTGAACCTAAATATGGTATCCCTTGACAATTTGCAGGTGGGGACTGAGGTTTAACTTTTAGGTGACTACACACCAAACCAGCAACTGTGAGTTGTGGACCAGATGCATGACTTATACCGGACCAAGGAATTATAGTTTCCAGACTCACCCTTCCTTACCAAGACTGAATAACTCCCAGATATAACTTTTCATATGAAGGAGGACTTGGAGTATGAGTTGGTTTCCAGGTCATAAAACCAACTTTTCGTCCTGTACTCTTCATGGTGTGGGAGATCCCTGGCATGAACATTTAGGATGGCTCTTTGGTGTGGGGTCTCTAATCTGTGCTCCTAGAGCAAGGATTGCCCTCCTCAGTGTAGAGACAGAACCTATCACCGTGACAGCTAATCAAAAGGCTTGTGCTTATGGTCATGAACTGGGGTCTTCATATGCTTTGCATATTGCTATGATCCCCATAAAGATTACACCACCAACCCCACAAATGGTGACGGCCATTAAGGCAGGAGCAGCTAAGAATCTCAGTGGTGAGGGTAGTAGAAATGGCATCGACACTTGGAACCAAGGATGTAGTTCCAGTCTTGCAACTGCCCTTGACTAGCTGTGTGACATTAGGCATGCTACCTAACCTCTCTGAAACTGTTTCCATAAAAAGGATGATGATCACTGTCTTGACTACATCACAGCGGGTTCTGAAAGTGCTTTGTAAATTGTAAGACGCTCTATAGCTAATATGCTATGAGTGTTGCTGATTGCAATGTGAAACTCAAACTTCCTTTATTCTCTCACTCTCTGGATAGTAAATGCCTACCCTGTGCTCCGTGATGAGCCAGGTACTTGGAATACAGCAGGCAAAATGCAACAAAGTCTCTGCCCTCATGTCTTTATGGACCACATGCAGAAATGCCACCACCTTTGGGGTGCTGCTGCATGCTCGGGGGTTGCTTCCCACAAGAGCTTTGGATGGGCCATCTGGAAGGGCCTACAGAGAAGTGCTTTTCAAACTGGGCTCTATGAGCCCAAGGATGCCAGGGAGAAATTCAATGGTTGAAGGGGCTCAAGGCCTCCCTCCCTGCCTTCAGCCAGGTTTGCTTCTCTTTTCCTGCTTGATTTGATAGTTTGAACACTGCTCTTTTGGTGGAAGGAGCTGGACAGTCCAGTTTCTTGACCCTTTTTAACTTTTACATCTGACTCATGAGTAAGCCTCTTTCAAAGTCTCTTTCCTCTCCCCCTAGTGTTGCCATTATTGGAATGAAACCAGGATATGAATTCTTTCATCTCAGCTCTGACTAGAATGGGGAAGGGGCTGGGTGAGAGAAAAGTCTCCTGGAGGATGGACTGGTTTCCTTTATAGCCATGGGACAGCAATCTGCACAAAGAGTTTTGACAGCCACCCTGCTGGGACTGCTTTGCTTCCCAGGAGTTGTGGGGTAGGACTTTATGTAAGGCAATAAATGTCTTTTCCATAGACAGTCAACCTCAACAGGTAACTTGGTAACCCTGTGGGGGCTTCTCCCCTGGCCCCAAGCTCCTACGTTATCATTCTGATAGCACATGGCTGGGTGGTCTTTGAGCTCAGATAAAGCAATTCTGCAGTGTCGAGACTCTGTAGTGATTGACCCTGATAGCAGACCAAGAATTTCCAAGTCAACGTTGTCACCTAGGCCAATTGCTGACCAACAACCAGAGTCTCCCCAGGAAACGGTCCTTCAAAGGCCACAGTGGGAACCAGAAAATAGATGAAATCCCTTTGCTAGCCAGATTGTGAAACATCGAGCGTTTGTTATCTTCAACTAGTTCCTAATTATTTAGAGATTTTTCGGGATGGAATAGTGTCCCCTGGGACATATTACTAAATATCTGCCAGGGACCTGTTCCCTGACTTTTTTTTTTAGCACCTGCGATCATTTTAATGAAAGAATCCTCACTACGTTATATTAGCATACTATACCGATGGCTGTTGTAACAAACCCCCAAGTGCTCAAACACACTAGAAGTTTATTTCTTGTTCACACAAAATCCAAAACAAGTCTTGGGATTGGTGGATATCCCTTTTCCAAATACCTATTGAAGGACCCGGGCGTTGTCTTTCCTCTTGCAGTTCCGCCATCGAAAACAGTTAGCTTCTAGACTCACCATGCTTTTTTGCATCAATCCAGTGGAGGGGAAAAGGGCATGGAACGTAGCGCACGGAAAAGTTGTGTGGGCCAGCTGGGAAGTGGTACACATCACGCCACGTAGGCGTTCATGTCTAGGATGCAATGTGGTCTAACTGTGTTCCCGGAAGTAGAGACCTGGTGGACAGCCAGCAGTGTCTGCCCCTGCTACCTGCCTAGGTTGCATCTCTCTGTGCAGCAGGGGCAAGGAATAAGGCAGAGACAGGACAGCTGTCTTAAATAGCAGCAGTGCAGCTGACCTCCTGCCTTCAGAACATGGTGGTGGGAGACTGTTTTCATTGGTTGGGTAGGCCCTCATCTTACAGTTTGATGATGGTGGCAGGCATTGAGGGAGATGGGCTCTCTCCTACAGTGGTTGTGGCAAAGTAAGCTGGTGCAGCCACTTCAGAGAGTTATTTGTGAGTGTGTATGCCCTGTGACCCAGCAATTCCATTTCTCGCTGTCTTTCCTGGAGTAGCCCTCTCATATGTATACGATGAAGCATAAATAAGATGTCTATTGCCGGCAGTGTACGTAGACCGACAGATTACAGACCGTCTCAATGTCCAGGAGTAGGGAACCAGGTAAGTAAGCTATCTTGTAGAATCTGCTTGTATTATGGAATATACCATGAATGGTGAAAAGTGGAAGGTAGATTTCTATGGACAAATGTGGTAAGGACTTTATGGCCTATTCCAGAAGAAGAAAGCAAGTCACAGAGCGAGAGATCCCATAGTGTACCATTTACAGAAATAAAACAAGTTAAAACTATAAATGCCTCTATGTACGTACACATTTGTATGTAAAAGTAGAAAGGAAAGTCTGTGAGGATACAAACCAGAGAAAAGTTACCTTGCAGGAGGGGACTGGGTGTGAGGTGGTAATCAAGGGGACTTTAGTTTTTATTGTTTGGATTTTAATCATCGTAAAGCATCATTAATGGACTACTTATGTAATTAAAAATAAATTACTAATGGAGCCCCTGGGTGGCTCAGTCGGTTGGGCGTCTGATAATTGATTTCAGCTCAGGTCATGATCTCATGGGTCATGGGATCGAGCCCTGCATCGGGCTTTGTGCTCAGCAGGGAGGCTGCTTCACTCCTTCTCCCCTCCCTCTGCCCCTCCTCACCGCTCCCCCACCCCCGCTCATGTTCTCTATCTCTGTGTCTCTCAAATAAATAAATAAATCTTTAAAAACATAAATTACTAAAAATAAAGGAAGAAAATAAGTAAAATTAAATACAGAAAATTAAAAACCCAAGTCTACTGGACTTTGCAAGTAAACGATATTATTTCTTATGTTGTGCTGTTACCTCAGTGTTTTAAGATCTTGGACAAAGAAACAGAAATGAAGCAAAACAACAAGGACACCCACCACCCCTCCTCCACCTCCTCAGTTCTCCTCAGAAGTAGGCCACATATCCAGGGACAACTCATGCACACTGAGTGTGTCATCCAATCTGTTAGAACCCACAGGAGCTAATGGGGTCGTGTAGTCTGGAGAGTGTTTATCAAGAAAAAGAACTTCGCAAGAAAAACTGGCACGGGGGGTGTTGCTGGTGTCGTCATTTTCAAATTACGTTCTCGTTGGAGCGAGAGGTTCCATAGATAAAATGGAAGAGTTGCTCACGCATACCTCTAGAATATGTCAGCATCACCCGCTAGATTAGGAACTGAAAGAGAGCAAGGAATAAGACAGTCACAGCCGCTTCCTACATGGAGCTCACAGTCTAGACACACACTCCTAACTTACAGAAAACATTTAGTTCACGCGTAGAATTTTCTCCATTTTCAGTTTTCTCCCATATACTTTTCCTTTGATTTCTGATATTGCTTCTAAAGTGGCAAGCACAGATGACAGCAGTAAAGACGAGCCCATGACAAACGAGCTTCAACAGAAAAATTCAGAAAAAGGTTTTTTCCTGTTTAATTTGACAACTAATCTTTTTGGACATGTTTGCCTGGTTGTAGCATTATATTTCATATATAGGGTATAATCATTCTGTCTTCCACCAAAATCGTTGTTTTATAAGAAGGAATTAAAAACATAAATATCTCAGGGGACTCTACAGAGGCCATCATGATTTCTAGGCTGAGAAACTACCTGAACACATTTGAAAGTCACCGCCATTTACTCCAATCTTTGGTGGGGTTGTTGATTTTTGCGAGGATTCAAGGTGGGCAGAATCCTTGTGAAGAAGGGTTTCCGGGATGCGTGCTTCTCCAACATTTTCCTGATGTTCAGTCATCCTCCTTGCTCCGAGCCACAGCTTGCCTAGTTACCGGCAGAGTCTGGGTCACAGAAACAGAGTCTAACAAATTTTACTTCTCAAATAATTTGTGTCCTCTTCCTGCATTTCTTACTTTGCCATGATGTCTGCAAGTGATACTTCTTTGATCTCCTTTTCTTTCCTAGCTGCTTCTCTCACACATACAGTTCCTCAACATCGGTCCTGGCAACTTCAGCCTTCTGCTGCTTTTTTCCTCCCCTCCTCTTTCCCTCACAACCTTGCGTCGCAAAAGGCCAAAGCAGCAAAGCCACGGTCTGGCCAGAGGGTACCCAGCCCAGAGAAGACGGCAGGTAAAGGGAGGCAAAAACCAGAGGACCGTGGGGAGGGACAGGTAGAGGAGAGTCCTGGGTTAGTAATTACTGTCCTTTCACATTATCATCAGTTCATTCGCTTGGTCCGTAAGTATTTATTAAACACCTACTAAGTGCTAGCGCATGGGGATACAAGTGTAAACGGGATGAACTTCAGAAGAGAAAGGGGGTGTTTCCAGTGCCCTGGTCAGTGTTGTGATCAGCGATGCAGGGCAGACAGGGTGAAGATAGGAGGAGAGGCTTCCCAAAAAAGCCCACAGAGCACACTTGCAAGCCAGAGCTGCTGGTTGTCTGATAATCCCTTTCCTCCTCTTCTTCCTTTACTAATAGCATGTCCTGAGAGATGACACTTTTTCCACCCTCCTGGCCGCTAAGTTCAGCCACAAGACCAAATTCTGGTCATCTCTGAGTGGAAGTGATGTGTGCAACTTCCAGTAATGCCCCTGAGATGAAGGGTGTGCCTTGCTTCCTATTTCTACTGGGCAGTGCTGGGCTGACCTACCTTCTCAGGAAAAGCCTGGGCATTCTTACTCACTGCCTGTTTTCAAGCAGTTTCTTCCTCCAGGAAGGTCTCTCTAGCTCCCAGCTACCCAACTCCTACCCATCCTGCAAAACCTCCCTCCAATGCTGCCCTTTGAAGCTCCTTGCCCACAGATAGAAGATAACCTG
>CM052806.1:75320357-75414149 GCA_028533885.1 Nasua narica | reverse complement strand
TATTTATTAGGAAAGAGAGAGAGAGTGAGAGAGAGCAGGTCAGAGTGAGAAGCGGACTCCCCATGGAGCTGGGAGCCCGATGTGGGACTCGATCCCGGGACTCCGGGACCATGACCTGAGCCGAAGGCAGTCGCTCAACCAACTGCGCCACCCAGGGGCCCAAATTGATGGTATTTTGATAGGGATTGCATTAAATGTAGAGATTGCTTTAGGTAGCATAGACATTTTCACAATATTTGTTCTTCCAATCCATGAGCATGGAACGTTTTTCCATTTCTTTGTGTCTTTCTCAATTTCTTTCATGAGCACTTTGTAGTTTTCTGAGTACAGATTCTCTGCTTCTTTGGTTAGGTTTATTCCTAGGTATCTTACGGTTTTGGGTGCAGTTGTAAATGGAATCGACTCCTTAATTTCTCTTTCTTCTGTTTTACTGTTCGTGTATGGGAATGCAACTGATTTCTGTGCATTAATTTTATACCCCGAGACTTGATTGAATTCCTGTATGAGTTCTAGCAGTCTTGGAGTGGCGTCTTTTGGGTTTTCCACATTAAGCATCATATTATCTGCAAAGAGTGAGAGTTTGACTTCTTCTTTGCCAATTTGGATGCCATATATATATATATTCATTCTATTACTTAGAAAGGCTGACATACCAAACTTCACAAATTAGGTGGCTTAAAACAACATAAATTTATTATCTCATAGCTTTAGAGACTAGAAGTTAGAAATAAAGGTGTTAGCCCTTGATTTCTAGGGACATGCTCCCTCTGAAGGCTCTAGAGGAGGATCTGTCTCTGCTTCTCTCCTGGCTTCCAGCAGTAGTCACCAATCCTTGGTGTTTCTTGGTTTGTAGCTGTGTCACTGCAGTATGCCTCTATCTTTACATGGTGTTCTTTCTGTGTGTGTCTCTGCATCCAAATGTTCTTTTTCTTGTAAGGACAAGTCATGATGGATTAGGGTCTACCCTAATCTACTGTGACCTCGTCTTCTCTTGATTACATCTGCAAAGTATTTCCAAATAAGGTCACATTCACAAGTCCTGGCTGTTAGGACTTGAATATATCTTTGAGGGTGGGGAGCACAATTCAACCCATTGGCCAAACAAAGTCCCAGGTCTCTGCCTGACTTCCTCTTGTCTCCAGAACTTACTCACATCTGCCAGTGTCATCTGCATGCTTCCCAACAAGCCCTCCATGCCTAATCACACCTCCAGGCCTTTGGCCTTTCTGCCATCTCTTATGTCCCTTACCCCTTCTCCAGGGCCAAAGTCCAGTTGTGCTTTGTTCCCCAATCCTCTCTGATGCTGCTCTCACTCCATCAGCGTATCCTGGATCCATTCTCTGAATTCTTACAGCCATCACTTAGTCCTAGCATCATCTGTGTAGTACACGCACAAAATCAAAGCCAAGTTTGAAGGTTCAATGTTTAGTGTGGTGAAGAGGTAAAGCCCATGCACCTTAACATTTCACAGCAGACTGGGGTGTAGCCCTGCCACTTCCTAACTGTGTGACCTTGAAAAAATACGTATCCTCTCTGTGCCTCAGCTTTTTCATCAGTGAGATGTGGATAATAATGGTGCCACCCTCATAGATTATTACGGGAATTAAATGAGATGATTCGTGTGGAGTGCTCAGTGTGGGGGCTGCACATTAGCTATTTTTATTGTGAGTACTCGGAGAGCTTGCCTCTTCAAAGCTCCCCTTTCTTGGTTGGTGCTGAGGCTGGACTGCTGTACACCACTAGCTAAGAAAGGAAGGGCCATCAAGGGCTGGCATAGGAGGGAAGTCCAGGCCCACGTAGGCCTGGTCTCAGGAAGTGGCTGCAGCCAGGGGCAGTCTGGTGTAAGCAAGTCATGTCTAGGGGACAGGGATGGGAGATGTGCCCAACTGCACATGGAAATAGAGGTCTGTCATGGTCCCTGCCCTTGTACAGAGAAACAGCAGTTATCAAATGAACAAATTACTGAATAATGATAAGTTTGGGTTAGAATTGTAGAAGGAGCTAGGTATAGGGTGGGGCTCCCAGTAGATAAATGTTTCACGTAAGGGAGGGGGAGAGTAGGGCAGAATCTATGGCTTCACTTGACCGGTTCTGTCGTTTAATGTAATGGTGTAAACTTTTCACTGTGTAATGGCATAAATGGTTTACTGTTTATTGAATAATGACTGTTCACCAGATTAAGATTCTTCTGTATTGCACATAATGAGAACCAGCCCAAGCTAACTTTGACCAAAATGAAAAAAAAACAGAACAAAACAAAAAACCAAAAAACTTTATTATGATGCACGGGGGTTTGAATTTCATGAAGCCCAAGGGCATGGGTAATCTAGGGGATTAGAATGTCATCTGAATTGTCTCTTTTCTCCTCTCTCTCTGTTTGAACACTAGCTTCTTCAGCTGCTCCAGGCTGCTTGGCAGAGCAGAGTCCCTATCAGTTCCTAAACTCTTGGCTATGCAGCGTCCTCTATCCAGAGGGAGACTTACCTCTTTCGGCACCTATCCGGTGTCAGATCTTGGGGGAAGGGACTCCTATTGGCCTGCCTTAGGTTAGGGGCCCACCCTGGATCAAGAAGAGGTAGTGGAGCCCATATCCTGGGAACCATCCCTGGGACCATCCATCCTGGAGACACAAGGGGGACTTCTCAGAAGAGGGTGGTGCCCAGGGATGGACACAGCTGGACAGATAACCCAATCAGAGCCCGATGGAGCCAGATAGTTTCCTATGTACTTTGTATGTGTAATCTTTGAAATCTTTATTACCACCTTGCAAAATATGCATTAACCTTCCCAGTGTACTGGTATGAAAACTGAGGCTTGAAGCGATCAATATATAATTTGCTCAAAGTCACCATGTACTATGTAATGGATTCAGGGTTTTAATTCAGATCTATGTGAAACCAAGGTTCACAGATGAGAGATTTGCCCAAGGCCAAAATTAGTTGCTAGCCAAAGATGGACTCATCTGTGTGCTCCATCGTAAAAAACACAAAACCACCCCTAAGGAAAATGTATCAACAGCCACCGACCTCACAGCTGGGGGTCTAGCATATTTGGTGCCAGTTGGCAGTCCCCCTCCCAAGTCCTAATGTCGGCCCTGCCTTCCTACATGCTGGATGAGCTGGGTCCTGGGGCATGGGGGTCCTCTCCTCTAGCAGAGGCTCTATTTTTAGCTGATGTTTCTCTATCCAAGATGTTTACCTGCAAGGCTGAATCTTCTCCCAAAGGTGGTCACAGAATTGGCACATATTGGAGCTGGGCTCCCCAACTTCTTCCTGCAGCCAGAACTGGTACTGGAATCCTCTTAGGTAAGGTCAGTGAAGCTTCTGCTCAAAGACCAGACACAATCACTGTCCGCATTATCTGCCATGCAGGGCTGCAGAGTAGCTGGGCTGAAGGGCTTTACTGGGGAATCATTCCCAGCCAGGGGTTCTTGTGACCTTATAAACCAAGAGACTGAAGTAACTTGGCTTCTCTCTTCCCAGGGTGGGATTAATTCCACCTAACTCTCTGCAGTCCATTTGATTTTTTTTTTTTTCCAAGCAAAAGAATACAGATCCCAGGGATCTGTACTGTTTCTTTGAGACACTTAAACTACCAATCCCATTAGTGTGGGAGCTACTTGAAAGAAGATTGAAACCAGCAAACTGACTATGTGAAGAATAAAAATATGGTGTAGAGAGGGATGAAAAAAATAGTTAATACATTCATTTCAATGCTAAGAGCTCTTTTCTGGGTACTTGTGGGATTTCTTTTATTTTTTTATTGATTATTTATAAGTGGTTGATGGGAGTGTATGCCTTGGGAATTTTTGGTCATGGTAGGGTGGTAGGGAAGAGATTCTCTTGCTCTGTGTTTCTTTTGGTTCATAGAATTCTTTTTGTTTTGTATCGTTTTGTTTTGTTTTTTAGAAAGAGAGGATGAGCACGAGCAGGGTGGGGAGGGGTAGAGGAAGAGGGAGAGAGAGAATCATAAACAGGCTCCAAGCCCAGTACGGAGCCTGACATGGAGCTCGATCCCACGACCCTGAGATCATGATCTGAGCCGAAACCAAGAGTCAGATGCTTAACTGACTGAGCCACCCAGGCGCCCCTGGGTCATAGAATTCTACCAGCACCTCCTGATAGGATCAGAAAGAAGCTTCTTTCTACCTCTCACTGGCTCCTTCAAGGGTGGAGGGGGATTCCACTGAAAGGTGAGAATGTGAGAGTTAGATCTTTTTGGTCCATGTGTCCCCATGGGGCAGGATCTGCATCAGAGACCGATTTCATGTCTCTGAATCTTCATGCCTCTGGTCTCTCTTGTACTCTCCTCCCTGGCTAAAATGGGAGGCAGGTCCTCATTCATGACAACCATCCTGGTGGCTCTTGCTTGTATGTTCTATAGACCCAAACCTCCCCTGCGTATGAGCACCAGGGTGGGGCCTTGGGAAGAAAGGACCGAAGCTTGTTTTGGTCTTGGGTCTAAACTGTGTCCTCTGCTCTTACCAGGAAGGAAAAAAAAAAAACCTCTCGAGATTTTTATTCCCATTTAACTTTATATCTCAGCAGATTTTGTCATTGGAGGGGAGAGGGCTGTGATCAATGGTCCATTTTCATGGAATGCCACAACCACTAGCCATATTAGTGACCCTGATAGCAAGTACTTTTTTAAAATAAGGAGTGCTAAATTGTGCTTAGAACAATCATCTAGGAGAGGGTTAGCTTGCCGGAAAATGGCTGGAGCAAAGAGCAAGGAGGTTGGAGTTAAGACGAACCTGGGTTTGAATCCTCATTCCTCCACTTATTAGCAGTTGACCTTGGAAGGGTAATTTAAGTCCCTGACTCTTCCGTCCCATAGCTTCAAACGGGGTATGATAAGACCCATTGCCAAGTGTGACTGTGGTGATTAGTGGTAACAGCCAGCAAGTATTGAGAACTTATGTGACAGGCACTGTTCTACATACCACAATTACATCAACCTTATAAGGTAAGAACTCTTTTACCTCTTTTTTATACCAATCTCAGAGAAATTAGTAACTCATCCAAGATCTTAACCTTTGCATTACAGTACCTTCCAACTGAACAAGAGATTCAATAATAAATGTATGTGAAAGTGCTTGCCTCCATGTGTGGCATGAGGAGAGCACCCAGTAAATACCATTTTCTTTCTTTTCCTCTCTACTGATGAGACGTCTGGGTCAGAGGCTGCTCACTTCTAAGAGCACAAAGCCATTCTTGCTCTTTGGAGCTCCCCTCTTCTGGACCAATCTCCAGAGGCAGAGTTTAGCTGGGACTTTGGAATCTTTGCGTTACATATCCAGGCCTTGGTATCCAGGAGATAAACCCTTGTTTGCACCTAGAACTGCCTATTCCTTTCTTTTAGGGTTCTGGGGTCAATCCAGTGCTGTTGTTGATGGTGGCCATGAGAATGATGCCACTTAAGAAAAAATACTCCTAGAAGATCTGGTAACAACAAGGAGACCGTAAGGACATAAAGAAGCTGGTAGTGAGATAGAAGCAACATGGTCATTTGATTTTCTAGATTATAGAGCACGTAGGTGTCATCCATGAAGCTTGCTCTGAAGTATGCAAAGCCATGCTGGTTGGACCCCAAGGTACAACTCATGTAGGAACAGGTAGAGTTGTCAAGAGTTGTCAAGCTCATCAGCTCTGTAGAGGGGACAAAGCTTTCGTATTTGGATTCATTGTGTTTGACCTTCTTGAAAAGGACTGGTTTTCAGTCCTTGAAAAGGACTAGCTAACCTGATTACCTAGTTAGCCAGAGTCAAGCCTGAGAAAAATCACAGCAGAGTCTGAAAAGTTGAAGTTAACTGGAATGTGCCCCGGCCATCACTGGGGGCTGTCTGTATTTGGGGGTTCACATGAGAAACCTTAGAGTTGTCTGTGTTAAGAACCTTTGGGAGAAGCCCTTTTCTAAAGAGGTAAATTGGACCAGTAAGTTGAGATCTGAGTCAGAATGAGAGATGAGTCTTAGTCTCCTCAGCTCCCTCATTGCTTTTCCCATGTGTGAAATGAGCATTTTTACATCATCTTCTTTCTTAGGTCTTTGTTGTGTGAGGAGAAGGATCAGCATGTACCCAGTGAATCAGTTACTGATCTAATTGTATTATTATCGGTTAATATGCTCAGCTACATGTGACAGAAACTCTGTCCACCCCACGAAAAGAAACCAAACAGTATCTTGAGCTAGATAATAGTTTGCTCTCTTTTAAAGAAGTCCAAAAGCATTCATCTGGGGCTACTATGGAGACTTCTTGGTGCAAGAGACCCAGACAGTTTATCTCGTTCCTTTGTCATGTGGGCTTCTATTTCCAAGGTGATTTCCTGATCCATTTTAACTACTGGAACTCCAACCATTGTATCCACATTCCAGAAACCAAGATGAAGAAAGAGGAAGAAAAAAGGCACATCTTCTCTTTTGAAGTATACTTTCTCACGTTGAACCCGCCATTTTCACTTACATCCCATTGGCCAGAACTTAATCATGTGGTCTTCATTCTAGATGGTTACGTGCCTGGCTAAGATTAGTGGTTCTATCACAGAAGAAGAAAATAATAGAGGATTACTGGTATTACAAATGGTTTCTACAACACTATCAAAAAATGTCTTTTTTTTTTTTTAATTTTAAATCAGAAGTCTCAGGTAGATGAATTCTGGAGCTTCCTTTAGGAAGGAGTATACTTCTTTATATTAACTATTCCCTCAACAAATATTCTTTCAGTCTTTCCTGAGACCTGTTATTTGCTAGGTGGTAGAGTAAGTGCTTTGAGGACGAGGAAGATGGACAAGATGTATTATCTGATCCCAAGGTGTTTACAGTCTATTCATTTATTCAACACATGTTTGATAAAAAGCTTCTGTGTACTGAAGTCCACAGTATACTATACTATATACTATAGTATACTATATAGTATATACTATATATATGTAGTATATATGTATACTAAGTATGTGCTCAGCTCTAGAGATAGAAAGTAAAAAAAAGTATAGAGTTAACCCAAAGAAAGAAGAATAGATGAACTAAAAAATATAATAGAAATTTTTTTTAAATTGAGAACAAAAAACATAATAGAAAAGATTAACAAAGCAAAAAACTGATTATTTGATATCATTAGTAAAATAGACCTCTGAAAAGACTGATCAGGACAAAAGAGAGAAGATACAAATAAATAAAAGTGGGATGAAAAAAGAAAGGAGAGATTAGAATAATAAATATACTATGAATAGTACTAGATATAATAATAGATACATTTTTAGGAATTATAAATTAATAAGAAAAAAATTTGAGAATGGAATTAGACCAGAAAGTATTAAAGAAATTGAAGTGGTAACCAAAGACCCCTTCTCCCCCACAAAAGTCCAGACTCAGTTAGTTTTAAGGTTTCATTCTACTGAATTTTTAAGGAACAGCATGTTTCTATTTATTTACATATAATTCTAGAAATATATGGGATTCTAGATATATATAATTCCATGTATATATATGAGATTCTAGAAAACACTATGAAGCCTATGACATTATATATTTTTGTAAATAAAAATTCCATGTGCACAAAAAGATTTATACACTTCATAAGAATGAATGTAAACAAAAGAACCTCATTCATTTCATTCGAATGGTAGCCAATGATCAAGGTAACAAGAAGGGAACAGGGATAAAGGGAATAAATAAATACAAGAATAAATGAATGAATGGGGAGAGACCATGCAGGAATGAATGGCATATTGTTGATTCAATTCTCTGACCTAAGGTCTAGTAGAGTTGGAAGAGTGGTAATCAAATTGTGGTCATTAGGGCTTACAATTCAGTAGAAGGAGATAAACATATTTCATTTAAAAGGTAGAATAAAGTGATTTAGATATTTTGGAATCATCCTGGTCATGGTCGAGTGGGGACATAAATCATGGTGTAGTGACTTCTATCTGGATGGGGGCTGGGAGATGAGCTTGCAGAGATATCACACTAGTGGAAGAGACTGACGTGGCATAAAGAATGTAATTCAAAGAAGGATAGAGAGAAAAATTAAAAGTGAATATTAAAAATAAATGCAGGGGCGCCTGGGTGGCTTAGTGGGTTAAACCCTCTGCCTTTGACTCAGGTCATGATCTCAGCATCCTGGGATCAAGCCTCGCATCGGGCTCTCTGCTCAACAGGGAGCCTGCTTCCCACCCCCCACCCCCCGCCCTGCCTGCCTCTCTGCCTACTTGTGATCTCTCTCCTTTCAAATAAATAAATAAAATCTTTAAAAAAAAAGTAAATGCAATGGGAATGCAAAGGCAAGGGGTGATAATCCAGTCTAGGGAGTAGAGATATCTGAGCTGAGCCCCCAGAAACTGGGCAAATGACCCAGACAACCAGCCAGCCTAGGGCCAAGTGTAGGTCCTGAGGTGGATGCTGACTTTGGTTCCAGACTAGCCACAGAGCCCCTGTTAAAGCTCCGTGCAATCATGCACCACACACAGTGGGACCTGAGACTCAATCAGGTGATTAGTAATAAAACAGAAACTTTTTTTTTTAAATCAATTTTTTTAAGATTTATTTATTTATTTGAGAGAGAGAGAGAGAAGAGTGAGAAAGAGCATGAGAGGGGAGAAGGTCAGAGGGAGAAGCAGACTCCCCGTGGAGTCTGATGTGGGACTCGATCCTGGGACTCCAGGATCATGACCTGAGCCGAAGGCAGTCGGCCAACTGAGCCACCCAGGCGCCCTAAAACAGAAACTTTTATTTTGTTTCCTCAACTAGGAAGTAAATCCCTTGAAACCAGTTCCCAGTTCTGGTTGTTTTGGTTGTTGCTTTCCACAATCATGGCATTTAGAGTCTAACTCCAAAATTTGCAGATGTAATGAGATGATTTATCATGGAAAATTATTGCATGATCATCAAAAAGTAATGAAAAGTTGTCACAGCCTTTCTTCTTAATGGTGTTTCTCACTGACCTCCTTCCCCCTTGCCTGAAAATGAGCTCTAGGAGTCTAGCATGGAGCCAACGCGGGGATCTGACACTGTTTAATTCACTCAGGCAGTCAACCATAAACACATTTTTCAGAAGTAAAGACAACTTCTGTAACTTTTTAATTAAAGCATAAAAGCCCGTAATTAAAGAGACATAAATCACCAAGAAACCTTTACATCTTTGGAATCTTCTGTGGCGTGGCATGCATGTTTCCAGCTGTGTTCACTCTGACCTCAGGGGCAACCTGGTCCAGAGAGGGAGGGGTGGCACCGCCTTCCTGCCGTCCCAGAGCAGCGGCCCAGCAGGACCGAGCGTTCACTGGTGGCGCTGTGATGGACACGTTGGCAGGGAGCCGGCCCTTGGCGGAGGGAGAGATCAGAAGACCTCAAACAGGAGCATTCAGTCCCTTTTCTCCCTTAACTAACTCCACTCTCAGTTTTGGTCAGTCAGGATGGCAGCTGCCTCCAGGGGATAGAGGGACAAATCAGACAACACCGTGAAGAAGCAATCAGAGAGTTGGAGAATATAAAACATTCCACGAAATCGTCACCCTGGGTTCCTCCAAAGGTCATCATGGCAGAAAGGAGATGGAGGACTAGCGTGGGGTAAAGGAGTCCAAACAGACACCACAACCCACTGCAGTGTGTGAGCTGTGACTGATTAGAAATAAATACGCAGGGCGCCTGGCTGGCTCAGTCCATTAAGCGTCTGCCTTTTGGCTCAGGTCATGATCTCAGGGTCCTGGGATCGAGCCCCATGTCAGGCTGCCTGTTCAGCAAGAAGTCTGCTTCTCCCTCTCCCTCTGCCCCTCCTTCCCACTCATGGCTCTCTCTCTCTGTCTCAAAAATCTTGGAAAAAAAAAAAGAAACATCCAAACTATGAAATACATTCATGGGGATGATGGAAAAAATTGAATATAGACTTGCTGTTATTAACATTATGGAGTTACTGATTTTAGTATGTGTGATAATGCTACTGCAGTTAAGTAAGACGATGCTTAATTCTCAAGAGCGGTATGACGAAGTGTCTAGAAGTGAAATTTCATTATGTCTACAAATGTATTAGAATGACAACAACTATTGGGCATAGGTGGAGGGCATCCATGGGTTCATTTGAGTAGTTTTTATACTGTTTATGTAGGTATGAAACAACTCTATACAAAACGCGGAGGAAGAAAAAATGTCAGCCTCTTTCACTTTATCTTTTGGAGACCTTCCTCCACGTATGAGTCACAAATCTCCAATCAGGTTGGGCAAGTATAACTGGACAATTTTTTTTCTTTGCTGTCTGGATGTTATGAATGCACCCTCTTACAGCTTTTAACATACCATGGGCTTTAGGAACGAGGTAGCTTTAGGAGGTAGCTCATAGAATCTTTTGATGGGCTGGATCCATTGGGGAACTCAAGGTGATGGTGAGAGTCCAGAATGGGGCTGAGCCTCTAGGACCCAAGCCCAGCAAAAATACATGTGTCTCAGTGGAAACGCCACTGGACTAGACCAAGAAATTTGCAAACTTTCTAGCCCCCAGGTGAAGGGGTCTCATGCTATTGGGCTCAGTGGCTGAAAAAGTGGCAGGTGTGTGTGGTATGGAGATCTGCATGGGGCCAATCAAAGGACTGGGCTATCCTCACAGCTAGGGAAGTAAATGTCCCTGGAACATCCTTTTCAAAATATTCAACATCTTCAAAATCTTTTGTCGAAAATGAAAAGGGCCTTAATTTAGAGAGAACCGGACCTTGGAGATTGCCTGGCCTCATGGTTTTCAAACAGTGCTGCCAAGAATTTCCAAGACTTTGTGGACATTCCAGTTGAAGTTAAGACTCAGTCTGAAAGTCACAAACCTGGTCCAGAGCACTCCTTTCATAGAAGACACATACATTAGGATCCTTGGGCTACTGTGACAAAGTACAGCCAGCCATGGTGGCATCCCAGAAGTTTATTGTCTCCCAGGTCCAGGGGCTGGACGTCCCAAGAGCAAGATGTCAGCTCTTTCTGAAGGAGCTAGAGGAAGGTCTGTTCCAGGCCTCTTTCTTAGCTTTGGCAGTGCCTCGACTTGTGGTAGCATGCCTCCAACTGTAAAGGCCATAGCATTTTCCCTACATGTGTGTGTCTGTGGCCAAATTTCCCCTCTAAGCACAGCACTCATATTGGATTAGGGGCCCACTCTCCTCGAGTAAGACCTAGCCTTAACGAATTATATCTGCAATGGTCCTCTTTCCAATTAAGTTTACACGCAGAGGTACTGGTGGTTAGAACTTGAGCATGAATTTTATAGGGACACCACTCAGCCCATTCCAGTGAGCTAGAGGGAAACAGGCAGGCCGCGGCTCAGTAGACTGACCTGCTCTGGGCACCCACACCCAGGTCTGGGTCTCCTGAGTCATCGTCAAGAGCTCTTTCCATTACTGCAAGCCATCTGCTCTCTGATGCTCAGACTCTCCAGGGATCCCAAACATGCTTTTCTTAGCCCTACTGTATGAATCACTTGCTACTTTTGGGGTGCCTATCATGCAACCTCTCTTTATTAGCCCCTCATCTTCTTTGTGGGAAGTCTCCTATTGTGTGGCACATCCTGGGTAGATAGGACTTGTTTCCCACTCTCAGGACGAAAAGGGCAGACGTCCTCTTATCTCCAGTGAGCCGGAGGGACGCATGTCTTAGACTCAGTCTGTGAGACCCATTCTCCTGGGCCTTGTCCCTGGAATGAACCACGATATTCAATGCCATAATATTCAACTATGGCAGCGTACAGACTAAGCTCTTCCTGTGGGGTGGCCTTTGCTGGGCCTCCTCAGGCTCACCCTCCAGAACTCCCTGACTTCCCGTTCCCGTGAGTCCCTGGTGTTCTTCTAGGAAGTTCCGTTTTTAAGAGAAGCAGAATCCATTTCTGCTACGTACAGGAGGCAGCTCTGACTGATACACCAGGTGTCACTGGTACCCTGGAGAGGTGTCACTAAATTCACTTTGATTTTAGAATGAATCGAAACACATCATGAGGCCCCAAAGAGGACGAGCCGCCATTATGCGGATGTGGTTCTGGACCCAGGTCTGAGCTAGGACCTCCGACCTGTGCTCTGTGAGCCTCAGCAGCCCAACCTGGCTGGAGCTGGGTGAGCAGGGCAAGGAGGTGACGGCCAGCCGGCCGCCACACGCTCATCCATATTCCGTGACAGCCCACGTTCCGTGTCAGGCGTGTGGCGAACAGCTGCTCCAGTGGCAGATCACAGGGCCCAGCGATTTTATCTTGTTAAAATCGAGCCTAAACAAAACAGATACGCGCCCTCTCATCTTCCTGAATTAATCCGCGCACGGTTTATCTTCTGAGATGTTTGCCACCGTGTCATCGGTGTCTCTGTAAGCATCTGTTGGGTGGGTTGCTCTTTCTAATTTAATTTGCCTTCAGATGTGTGTCTGGCGGACCTCCCCTAATCCAAATAATTTGGAGTAATAGCAACATTGAGGCGAGTGAAGTAATACATGTGGTAAACCAAGGCCTCAGGTTTTTGTGGGTTTTTTCTTTTTTTTTTTTTTTCCTGGAGGGTAAAAAAAAAAAAAAAAAAAAAAGACATGTATGGGGGTATTTTTGATTAAATGCCTTAGCCTTGCTTTGGTATTTATCTTCCTGTGGCAGCCCCTGATCCAGTCACAATGTATAATTCCATTAGCATTATCTCTCAATTCATTGGAGGGGGCTTCAGCCTGGACAAGAGAGGCAGAAAAGGCTGCGCTGTTTAGGAGGCTTATTTCTTATTTCTTCAGCAAGTTTATTCCTTTATCGGCAGCTCATTTAAAGGGAGCTAAAGGGGAGCCGGTCAAATCACTAAGTGAGAATTTAATGTGGATTTTTAAAGGCAAACCCAAAAGCCTTTTATTGTGGCGGGGGTGCAGGGGGGGAAGGTTAAATTAAATAAGTGAACAAAGGCTGCGCAGCTGGCCGAACTGTTGGCAAAGGATAATATTTAAAGGCCTCGTATTTATAGAGGAAGTTTTATCTTCATGCTTTTAATGAGAAAAGTGATTTTGATCAGGTGTCAGGACTCCTGGGTGTATGCCAGCAGACCCAATGGGTGACCTTGTGACTCTGTTTCCCTACCTGCATCTTTCCCGCCCCTGCCTTTGTCTCTTGCCAGTCACAGAGAGAAAGCTGGCAGGAAGAAAGAGGAGATCTTCTTCCTAAAGTGCCCTGAGCGCCTGCAGAGAAAGACGAGGGCAAGTGGGAAGGCGATGCCGTAACTTGGCGTCTGTCCATGCTAATGTAGGCAGGCTTCACAGGGAGAAATGAATTGCACAGAAAATCCCAACACTTCATTTGTCTTTTAATACCCCTCCTCCTCCCCGGCCAGGGACCTTTTACTTCACGTGCTGTCATGTCCCCTCCCTGGCTTTGCTTCCCTTCTTCCCCTTGTTCACCCCTTCACGGAAGTGCCCGCCAGCCGCAAACATTCAAAAGACAGACAGCAGGTGGAAAGAGAAGAGGATGCCAGGGGTTGGGGGAGCTACGTAATAATGACTCCTGGGAGCTGCTTGAGCGGCATGGTGCTTGTAATCCGGTTTCCTGGGAGAGGAATTTGAGGTGCCGAGAAAGCACATGGTGTGTGGCATTTTGAGAGCGGAGCTGGGAGGCCCTGGGACAGATGTCTGCCCTTGCCATGAAAAATTGCAATCCTAAAACATCTGAAAGGCAGCACAGGAATGAGCCTTTTTTGAGGGCTCAACATACATCCAAACCTATGCTAAGTGCTTCATAGGCACTATCTTCTTTGAAAAGTATTTCCAAGCTGTTTTTTTCTTAAAAATCATGAATTTTTGAGCAATACCGATACATGTACATTTATTTATTCATAAGTTATATATACATGCTATTGTTGTATTATGTATATGACCAACTGTATATATTTTAAAAGATCAAGAAAAAGAATTAGAAATAGAAGTTATGATACTTTTCCCTTGAATCTTGGTAGAATCTTGGGGATATGCTAGGTACCCACAACCCACTCTGACAATTTCTGCTCCTCGCAGCTTGGTTGTGAGATTGTTTTAGTAGCTGAGATGGTTTTAGTAATTTGCTCAGAGCTGGGATTGTAATTCCTATCTTCTGACTCCAGATCCAAGGTCTTTCCATTATACTGCATCCCTTCCTTCTCTCCTCCTATCCTCTTGTGGGCTCCGATGAACAGCCCTGCATTCCAAAGGCCCACTATTCCCTCCTGTTTCTGTTCCAAGTCTCTCCATGTTGATCGAATCTGCAGGGGCTGACTCTTTGAATCTCGATCCATCCAAATCAGTGCCAGCGATCCTATTCCTCTTTGCCAGACTCTCGTTTTCCCAGCTTCCCCTGCAGCTGGGAGTCCCCATGTGACCCAGGTCTAGTCAATCAAGCATGCAAGAGTGTTCTGAGTGATTTCACCTGCTGCTAGAAGGGAGAGCCACTCTAGAAGAGCCCCCAGCACTTCTCATGGGTCTTAAATATGATTATGTGAGGGGATGTTTGGAGCTGATTTTGGCCCTGAGGAAATGAGTCTCAGAGCAAAAAGCCAACTTGCTAAAGATGAGAAACTGACAAAGCAGAAAGAGACTGGCTCCTTGGTGGCCTCACTGAATCCCTGCCCTGGACCAGGAACCACCTACCCCCCAGGCTGCTCCTGGGAGATATTAAATGTCTTCACAGCTTCAACAGCTAGATGGATATTTTGTTACTTGCAGACAAAAGCCTTGCTAACAGACACAGTGTCCGTTCTCCAGTTCTGATCAGTATCTTCCATCCTCAGGTCAGCATTTTGTCAGTTTCTTTCTGCTCCTCCATCTACATGTTAACTTTTTGGGGAACCAAAAAAGGTTCAGAGGGCATCAGAAGTCACATGACCTCTTTTTAGACTATGCACTGTTTTCCTGACTCCTTGCTGTTTTATCTTTCCCAGTTGTATTACTATGTGCATATTTGCATGTTTATAATGGCTTGGTCTATTTCTTTCTCTTGGGCAATTTTGCCCACATCCACCTTTTCATGGTTCCGAAAGCTTGCCATTTTGGGAAATGAATATTATTCTTTGGCTATGACCCGCTTCAGGGCCCTTGTACTGGCTGCTTCCTCTCCTCACATCTTCGCCCAGCCGGTTCCTTTTTGTCCTTCAAGCCTCAGCTCAGATGTTACCACCTCAGAGAAGTCTTTCCTAACCTGTGTACTTTCACCCCCTCCAGTACTATGTTCTAATTTTCTTCATAAAACTAATTACCGCCTGAAATTATCTTGTTCACTCATTCAACTTGTTCCTTCTTACCTCCATCCACAGTGCACACTGCACAAGAATAGAAACCCAGTCTGTCTTGAGCGCGACTGTATCCCCAGCACCTCAAAGTCGGCACATAGTAGGTGATCAGGATATATCCATATAACAAACGAATAAAAGAAAGAATGAATGGTAAGCTCCTTTTTATCTATTAGATTGTTTGCTGCTAAATTCATGAATCACTGAATAAAGCCAATAAGATATTTAAAAAAGAAAAAGAAAAAGGAAATAACGAATGGATGTGAGGTATCTGCTAATCTGAGTCCTTGGTTTTGTCTCCCTGGGGGATATTTCAGTGTTTTTGAAACAGGGGTACTTAAAAGTAATCAGCAACTCTTATACAAGTGCTATATAAGTATTGTACCATCATGAACTTTCCGTAATTTAAAATCCTAACTTAGAAGAACATGTATTAGTGTTATTATTATTTCTCATTTAGATGAGCCTTCTTTTAAAAATATTATAACAGCAGAGACACTTTTAATAAAAAAAGAGGAAAAGTTATAATTTGAATATGATGTTATGATCAGAATCAAGAATAATTGCTTTCTGAATTGAATGACACTCTCTCCCTTCCAATCTCACACTACCTGGTGAAGACTTTTATCTTAGTGTTGATAACATATTAGTGCACTTCTTTGTTGACTGTGTTGTTCTTTATTCACCTGAAAACCCCTAAGGGTAGGGACTGTGCCTGAAACAGCTTTGATCCGCAGCCCAGTGACATATGGTAGGCATAAATGTTTTTTGAATGGATCATTTTAAACATGATATGAGTTACACAAAGTATCCCCTTGGCATATTTCACTCTCCAATTACAGTGAAATTAAAAAAAAAAAAAAAGAAACCTTTATAGTTCCACAAAAATCTGTAATATCTGTTTTGATCTTTGGGAGATAACTTCATCATTATTATGATTATCATTTCACTCTTCCTTTCTTAAGATGCATTCTCTCTTTAGGTAGTATTTATGCCTGAATAAGCATGAAGAATGAGGAAGGGATGACCATGCCCTGCCCGAAAGGTGTTGATGAAAACACTGGAGGGAAAGAGATGGGATGCTTCCATTTTATTTACAGAGGGAAATGATGAGGCTATCAATAATACTGATCACAATATAGGAGTAACTGTAATTAGGAACAGCAAAGGGACATTTAGGCTGGAAATCTGGAACTCCTGCAGAAGGAGCAAACACACATTCCTTCACAGAGAGGTACATTTGATGATGGAATAATTTCCGCCAGGAGAGAGAGAAGAATGCCATTGTTGAGGTCATTTAAGACAAACAACGGGATGAAAGGGCAGTCATTATTTATAGTTTGTCCAGTGTCCACAGTGTAGGTAGATGTAGGACAAAAAGCCTGCCCAGCACCCAGGTTTACAGTCTATGGGACAAGATGACATGAGTTGACATTGGGTCTGTTACCTGTGATCTCTCTGAGCCACCGGGACTTCTGGCCTGGTTTTTAGGTGCTTAGGGGCTGTGGGAAGCTTTTGAGGCTAAATGGGTAGGAATAGAGGGGTGGAAAGATAGGGAGTAGGGAGAAGTAGGGAGATGCAGCCTAGTAGGAAGTAGGACAAAAGAGATCTGAGCACACAAAGGGAAAGACTAAGGACTCAGGGGAAAATATGAAAGCCAAAGGGAAACGGTGAAAATCCAGAAGACAGAATTATATGAACCTCCATTGGACAAATGATGAGGTTCCATATAGGCCTGCGCTGGGTGAAGGACGCTGTGTCTGGTGAATGGGTTGTACGGGACCCAGAGCAAGGAAGAGCCATGGTTTAACGTAGTTCTGTGTCTCCCCGTTCCCTTCATCCCACTCTTTGATTTGACTATATCTCTGGCTTCGTCCTTGATTTCCCTCCCTGCTGTTGGTCTTGAGTGGGACATTAGTCAGCTTCCCTAGATATTTCTCCAAATGCATTACAGTTCAATTCAGTAAATATTTACTGAGTCAATGCAAAGCCCATGATGTGGAGGATTCAACAACAAGCACGCAACAACTAAAAACCTCAGACCCTCGAAGACATGGGAGGTCATTTCACCCAAACTCCCGTCTTCACCTAAGTAGCACCTCGTTCTCCAAGTGATGGAGAACTCACTACCACCCAGGAAATCTGTTCTGTCTTTTAAGAGCTCCATTAGGAAGATATTCTTTATATTGGGCCAAAATATCTCTGCATAAGACATTCCGGTCATTGATTCAACTCTGATATCTTGAAGTTATATAGAGCTAACACAGCAAGTCTTCCTTTTGACAGCCCTTCAAATATTTGAAGCTGTCATATTCCCTTGAGTCGTACTTTCCTGAAGCTGAACATCACTGGTTCCTTTGAATGTTCCAAATATAACAGGATTTTAAGTTCCTTTTGCATTTGGCCACCCTCTCTTGAATGGGGTCAAATTTTTCTTAAAGTGCAGAGCCTGGAACTATATACAATATAGAACTATATAATCTGGGTATGGTTTAGCTGTCTTAAAGTAGAGCAGAACTATCACTGCGTGTTCTTTGGGACTCTGTTCTTTACTTGTGCAGCTTCCTAAGTTCGTTTGCTTTGACAGCATCTCACCGTTGATTCACATTGGTAACCGGTTGTCAACTTTGGCTCTGACTTTAAAAAAAATGCAGTCACATGGAGCACTGGGTGTGGTGCATGAACAATCAATCTTGTAACACTGAAAAATTAAAATAAACAAATTTGGGGAGAAAAGAAAATGCGGTCACATTTCCCCGCTCCTGTATTTATAAAGTTATGTCTATGCTTACCTATAGGACCTTAGTTGTATCCATATTACACCTCATGTTGTTAAAACTTTCCCATAATTTTACTTTTGAATGCAGACAGTATATTCTATGCTGCTGAGCTGTGATCAAACACTTGTAGCCCGAATAAAACAGGTTCTTCTTGATTCTGCATTAAGATCTGTGGCACCAAACAAGTGCAAAATATCCAAAAGAGATGCAAAATCAACCCTTGCAAAGCATGGAAAAATCACGAAGTTCTATACCAATGGTCTTTTGAGGAGGCGTCAAGAGGGGGAATTACGTCATATAGTCTGAAAGACTTTCTAAAAACCCCTCTTTTTGTGAGTGATGGTCATGGACCTCAGGACTCCCCTTCCTTCTACCTGGAAGGTCTCATGCTCACCACCCACCCAAGGCTGCTGCTTTATTTCTTTCCTCGTTACCAAATCCTTTTTTTTTTTTCTGGAGCCCTCCATGTATTTTCAAATGTTAATCAGCTAAACTTCTCTTACCTCTTCCATTCCTCAGTGTGGTGCCCCAGGTCAACACCAAAATGCCTTATTAAAGCATAAAAATGCCCAAGATTAGGCAAAAGTTTCTTTCCCTTTAGAAAGGAGGAGGATTATAAATACATATTTATATTTAATATTTTTCTTGTATTGCAGACATGGACGCATTTGATGACCGTGTCTCCTTTGTCCCTAGCCAAGTTATTAGCAAATCTGTTGAACAGGATTAGTTGGAGAGCAGAGCTCTGATACCGATCCTGAGAAAACCTTCCTACAGATTGTCTTGATGCACTAATGAACATCTTCAGGGGTTAACCATTCGGTTAGCTAATCCATTCAGCCCACACTATCCCATGTTCTAAGGATTTTTATTATCAAGTGCTTTGATGCAATTCAGATACTCTCTCTCAGGTTTCCTTGATCTAAAAAATCTCAGCACCCCACTGAGTTAGGGAACAAAACAGCCTGCCAGGGTTTGCTCTTCAAGATCCCAAACTTATTCCTAGTGATCGCTGTATCACTCTCTAAATCACACGTCTACCTTTTACTGAACCAGTGGTCAACATCTGGGCCAAGCTCATTTGTTTATATTTTGCAGAACTTACTTTATTTTCATCTTTCTCAAAATTGGAATGGCATTTGCCTGTCTAACCCTTCTTGACCTCTCCCTATATAGTTCCCGATAAGATTAATAACTCACTATGGAACATCCACCTGTTAATATCTAAAGCCCAGCATCATCATAATTTTAGCCTGTACTGTCTCTGTTAGTTTCCATGGGTTTACTGATCCCAGTGTAGAAGAATATTACCTTTGACTTGATCAAAATTAGTTGCTTTATCCCAGAAAGGATGTTCTGGATCATTCCTGGAATCTATCTGATCACTTAGGGCCTAACAGAAGTCCTCAGGCCAGGAAGGACACTGGCTGGTGCTTAGGAGATAAGAGATGAAGACTCATCTGGGATGTGTACCCCACTGTGCCTGGCAGACAGGCTGCTCTGGGACCTTCATGGCACCCCCCCAAAGAGGAGCAAGATGGAGCAGAGAGTTGGAAACTGGAACAAAGGCAAGCTTGACTATGATACAGATGGGGTGGAGGAGTGGTTGGCTGGATTCAGGAAGAGAGAGAGTAGAGGACTAGAGGCGTGACGAAGATGCTTTTAGCAGCAGTATTTTTTTGTTCCTTTTTAACTAGCTTTTTAAAAATATTGAGAACGTAGTACTTGCACATGGTAAAATGTCAAAAAGAACAAAGGATGTACAGTAAAACAATAAAATATATATCACTCTGGCTCCCACTCTGGGGTTTCTGTTGGTAACTTCCAGAATGTTCTATGTATATATAAGCCTATATAGATACGTATGTACTAGTCCATCTGTTAAAATATTTAAATATATATACAAATACTCTGCTCGCTTATACAAATACATATACAAAAAAAAGTACAAATACTTTTTTTTTTTTTCCCGGAGCATAGATTACATATATTCACTTCATTTGTTTAAGATCTACACCATGTTCTCTTGCATGGGTATACCATAATTTTAACAGTAGTGCTTGGAGGGAATGACAATAGAATTGTTGCCAAACACAGGGTATTAATATTAAATTTGAAGAGGAGGCAGTCAATAACAGGCGTTGATAGGTCTCTTCTTCAGATACCTATGTAACCCGAGAAATGTCACTTCAGTGTCCCTTGCCTCAGTTTGCCTAGCAGGAAAGGGAAATCACTTTCCTTCTTGATTCTCGTGTCAAAAAATATGAGTCAAATCTTAAACACAGGATTTAGGAAAAAGAGCTACTGGAAAGGGTATGTATTAAGTTTTTCTCACCATCTAGAGGTGGGATGTGGGCAGAAGGCAACCTTCGCTCTGGCTACGGCTACGCTGAATTGAGCTGCCACTGGTGGTGTGTTGCTGGGTTAGTAGCTAAGCAGTCCTGATCTGGGCTGACCCTCATCTTGGCCTGTCACTGGCCCTGCCCTGGGGTGTCTGGGAAACGTCTAACCACTGCTCTCCACAAAAATAAGAACCCTGGTGCATAGTGTTGATTTCCATGATGTAAATATTTCCTCCATGGCTGATTTCGGGCTATCAATATGCTGCCCCAGAATGCAGAGCTGGGGAGAGGGGTACACAGTTGGCTCCCTCCAGCTCTTAAGCTACTGCATACCGCTCTGGGGTTGGGGTTCAGAGGGGATCTCAAATGGGACACCCAACATTTGTAAAGCCTGCATTTAGCAGGGGGCCCGCTGGGACAAAAGCCCTTTAAAAACAGAGGAAGGAGAATGGGGCCAGAGGGAGTAGTGGGGTCAAGTCACAGAGTCTTAAAGGGAGATGTTTAAGAGGAAAGAGGTCACCTTGGGTCCATGCACCATGTCTGGAAACTCTGTGAGACTGTGGTTGTCCTTCTACTTTGACTTAGCATAGGCACCCCTGCTGGTCTTACTCTTCCCCATTGCTTCTTTCCTCTCCCTTTCTTCCTGCCCCTTGTGCATGCCGTGGCCTCGCTGACAACCCTCCAGCACTGCTTAGTTCTCCAGAAGCCACCAAGGGTTGAGGAGACCCCCTGAAGCCCAAGAGAAGGGACAGAGACTTCATGGGACACAGTGTGCACAATCAGCTTCTAACCACTTCTGGTTTCCAGCCTCCTCTTGCTGTGACCCAAAAGAGTCCCTGGACTTCCCTCTTGCCCTGAAGTGTGGTAAAGGTCAGGGTCAAGGGTCTTTTTCAGCTCCATAGGGCCTGGTTCTCACACTGAAGTCCACCCAGTCTGACCTCCAGGAGGCTCATTGACAAGAACAGGGTCCCCTGCCACTATGCACTTCAGTGTTGTGTGTCTCTGAGGCTGGCTTTCTGGAGATGACCACACCCAGCTTCGGTTAAGTACAAGACTAGAGCATTCTGTGTGCGGATGGTTTCCAGCGCCCTGGCCGTGTGTTCTCATTTTCACTTCATGCCTTTAGATATGCTCAGAGGCTTGATGCAGGACCCCCAGAGGGAGTTCCTGGCAGGGCACATACTGGTGGCCAGTCCCACCCAGTAGGGCTGGCATCATGCACTAAGCATGTCCCCCTCTGCCCTTCTTATTCTAAAGCCAAGTGGGCTCAAATAATAAGAGTAAGAGGTTAATGAGGCCAAGGTCAGGGGAAAGATTCCCTCTCTGTAAGTCACTGTGTTAGTCACATGGCACCATTATGGCTTCATAACAGAGCACCTCCAACAACATCTTGTCTCTGCTCAATGTTCTCTGGGATCTCAGTTGGAAAACTCAAAACTAGAATGATTGGAAGATGTGACCGGGCCTAGAGAATCCTCTACCAAAGTGGCGGCTCATGGGATGTCAAGTTGTGCTGGTGTCTGGCAGGAAGCCTTGGTTCCTTTCCAAAGGGTGCTCGAGGGTTCTCGCCACATGGTGGCTCACTTGCCCCAGAATGAGTGATGCAAAAGACCGAGCTAGGGGCTGCCATGTCTCTTATGACCTACCTTGGGAATCATACATGGTTACTTCTTGGCCACCTAAGTCGGTTCTGATTCATGGTGGGAGGGGACTGCCTGAGGGCATGAGTACCAGTTGGTGAGGATCATTAGGGCTATTTTGGAGGCTGGCTATCACAGTCATTTAGGAGATGATAGACCACCTGACGATCATCTTGGAAATGCATGTTATCCGACAAGAGTGTTCGGCCCACCAGCACGACCTATCTTCATTACAAGGAAAATGACTTCAGACCTTTGTGCTCTTCGTACCCTGGTCAGAAGGGCCAAGTGCCTCACTTAAGCTACTTGGCAAGTGAGCTAGGCAGAGGCAAGATGGAACCATCATGTGGGAGCCATGGATTGTATCCGGTCCTTGGCATTCAGGCACATTGTTGGATCTCATGCACCCTGAGACTCAAGGGTTTACATGGACTTGTTGAGCAAGTTATAGAACTGGCCAGAGCCTGGGGCTCTGCTATTTCTGGACAATGAAGTTAGATCACATCCCCTTCCCCCCCATCCTTCCCTGCACCCCCATCCCACTTCTGCCACTGCATCCTCCAACTTCTAGTTCTTCCAGTTGAAAATACACGTCTATGTGTTAGCTGAAAAAGAAGGAAGAATTCTGGAGAGGGGTGGTGGGTGAAGAGGTCTGAGGACGCAGGGGAGGAGGACCTGGACCATGGGAGCTGCTTCAGATCCAAGATCCACACAGTGTATAAGTGGGGATGGGGGCGGGCATCCTCGCCTTCTTGGTACCAGCCCCCTAGCGTGCCTGGGAAGCCACAGCAGAGCAGGGCTGGCGGTGTCCGACGGTATGTGTGGGCAGAGGTGATGAGAGTGATGTCATTCTGTCAAATGGCATATAGGCAATGGACTTCAGTAATGCGGCCATGGAGAATAACATGGCCAGACTGGCTGCTAATAAGCACGACCACTATGGCGGGGGTGGGGAGGGGGCGGTCTGTGACATAATAATGAGGGGAGACAGGGAGGAGGTTGTCAGTAGAGACCGGGTCTGTGCGAACAGAGACGGGCTAGGAGCTAAGATTTAGGTGTTAACATGTGTCTTCGCTAGGACCCACAGGCTCAAGAAGCCTGGGACAGTCTGGATCTACTGACAATACCCAGCCCAGTACCAAGTTCAAGCTACAATTAGGGACCATGGTGACTCAGGGACGCTCCTCCCCACTCTCCTCCAAGGACACTCATTTCTCTGTCCTTTTTTACTGTTCTATGGCCTGGAGACTCAAAAATAGAACCCTTGGGTTGGAAGCTTACTTAACCCCTTAGGAATCAGAGGAAAGAATAAATTTCTTTCAATGGACTGAGAATCTTGAGAGCAGCTGTTAGACCTCCAAGTGGCAGCTTTCTAGGATGCGGATTGAAGGTTGCTGGAGTGTATAGTGGACATCTGGATGACACTACCAGGAAGCAAGGGGCAGTGGGGAGTTGGGGCCCTTCCTGCTGTCCACAGCATATCCAGTGAGGTATGTCTGGGGACGGCTCCCTTTCCTCCCAGTCTCTGCAGGGAGTTGGGATACTGTTGCTATTTCTACTCTCCTGCAGGTGGCGCCACAATTTAGGTTTTTAAGCCGATGACAGCCTGTGGTTTTTATCCATTGCACTGTGCACTACAAAAACCCAGCCATGGGGCCAGCTCTTGGGGGAAAAAATTTCTCTATAGCACCACCAGGCTCTGGTGATTTATTTAACAAGCAAATCTGGCTTTTATCAACTTAAATAGCAGTTCTGTTCTTAGGCTAATAAAATGGTGGTAGCTAAGTGAGGGAAAACTTAAGGATTTCTTCTCGCTTCTATTAAATCTGGCCCTTTTCTTCAGCCGTGAGAGATGAGCCAATACTTTTCTCCTCAAGCCCCTCAATAAACCACAACCAAATTGCCATAAAATTCACCTCCTTAGAAGATAGGACTTTATGACATTTCACTTCTCCCTCTTGTGGCCGTGGGACCAGGCAAGGACTATTTGGTCTCCTCACCAGCCTGGGATGGAAGGGGTCACTTACCAATCCAACGTCAGCTGGGGAGAAAGCTTGGGTCCGTCTTCACTCCTCATGAGCTGTCAGGGGCTGCAGGAGGTGTGAGAGGGAGAAGGGTTTGTAACAAATGCCGAAACCCATCTTGAACTGTTATTAGCACGTTTGCCCTTCTCCGCGTGCCTATTCATAAAGAAGGGTCAAGACCACAGAGCACCTCCGTGCCCCCCTGTATTGTGCCATTTAAAAAAGCACGCGTCCTTCATCAAGGCAATGCTAATTCCTTGGGTATGTATTGTGTTTACTTTAGAGTTTCCGAGTGCGGGAATAGATAGCATCTCCTTTGAATGTCACAACCCATACAGGTAAGTCGGGCAGGTGAGAAGGAGAGTTCTCCAAATTGTAGAGCTCGTGAGTGGCAGTGCTAGGACCAGGACTCAGGTCTTCACGCTTCCAGGGTAGGGTCCTACTCATCCCACCCCATCCCACTCTCCAGCCTCGAGAGAGCAAATCCAAGGGGCCATAACGATAATAATAGTAATAACAGTAAGAATCAAGCCCTGCACCATTGCCGACTTGACCCTTCCTGTCCTCCCTTACACTACATTATCACCACTCCTTCTAAACCACTTCCCCTGTATTACTAACTGGAAGGGGAAGGAGGGAAAGGCCGGTTGGCCACATGGCCCTATTAACAACGAGAGAATCGGCCGGGGCCCCTCACCTGGCCACTGTTGGCCAGCTTTTTGTTCCACTCCTTTTCAGTCATTTGGTTCTGTTATTACTCTTCAGGCACCCCATGGCTTCCATTTTTCTGAATGAAAATAAATGATACCACACACTAGGCAGGAGATAAAGAATAATAAATATATTTTATTTGCCACCTCTAAAAAAGGTCTTTGACTTCCCGTCCATCCATCAGAAAATGACCCTGGGGCTCACCAGCAATATTCATGTGCACACCCCCCCCACCCCCCCACCCCCACATACACATCATGAGCACACAGAGGCTACAGGAGGGAAAAATCAGTTGTATTAAAAATACATGTTCGTATGACTGAAGGTGGAGGCGAAGCTGTTTCCTTGCTTCCCCTTCTTTCAGCATTTTTATGACATACCCTGAAAGCCAAATGGCAAGCAGACATTTGAAAGGCTCGCCTGCTCCCCTCCCCAGCCCCCCTGCTTTTATTGAGCCATATTCCTTAAGTAACCCATTATGGTTTTCCATGTGGCTCTCTGCACTGTCACCTCTGGGAAAGGCCTGTGACGGTCCTGTGCAGCAATTTCAGGAAAGATGCCCCCGAGTGGGGCCAGAACCAAGTGTGGACCGCCTCACAGGAGCCTGAGCCCTAGCTTCTCCTTAAATTTTGCATCCTGGGCACCTCACCTTAGCCTCAGTCCTGCCTCGAGAGTCATTTGGCTCTGGGCATTGAGTTATTTTGTTATGTGTTTCTCTGGGCTTCCGAAACTAACCTGATATTGTGTGCTTTATCTAGAGTCTGGGATCCAGGGTTTCTGAGAATAGAGGAGCCAGATCAATGTATTAACGCAAGCTAATAAGATAACTCCTTGCTGCTTTCTGGGCCACGCAATACTCAGTGGAGAAGCAGAGGCTAAAAGGGCTCCACTCTGTCTCCCAGAATACCCTCTAACCAGACAAGCAGATGTCTGGTTTCCTCCCCGCGCTGGCGTGGCTCATCTTTTCATGGAGGCACCACCTTTGAGAGCCAAGTTTCAGCAAGGCACTATCTAGATGGGCCCTGCCTGGTTTGTGGATGCCGCCCACCTGCGGGTCAGCTCACTGCTCCTTTCAAAGACTCCCCAGTTTACAGCTGGGATTCCTGGAAAAATATAACCCCTACAGGAAGGTATAGGGATTTACGCTGCCGTCAATCACTTCCACCTGAAGGGAAGAGTCTCCGGAGATGTTTCAAAAACCGAGGCTCCTTTGGCAAGTCCTCCCTGACTGTTGCGCTGCACAAGGGAGGGTCCAGCCCTGGGCCTCTAGTGGGGGTGGGACTTGGGATCCCCGCCTTAAGCATGGAGTTGGTACCTAAGTGTGGAAATCACCTAGGCGTCCCCTGCTGGATGGGGCACCTTCCTAGGAAGATCCAGGCAGAGGTTTCTTAGATAGTGCTACCCACTTCAAATCCCGGGTATTTCCTCTCTGCCAGAAGGCTGTCTCAACCACAGCAAGGTGCTGATTTCTTTCTTCGGACTTCAGAAAGTACCCTGATGTCGGCATTGTCTATCTTGCCATGGTCTAGGTTTCTGAGAAGAGGAGGCAGGTCAGCCTCTCCATATAAACATGAATAGACAAGTCAGGTTACTGAGCGAGCTCTAGGGCACTTGGCCGTTCATGCTCTCTCCCCCAGGCCTCCGTCCTTGGGTGCTGTGTGTGTGTGGAGGGGGTGCCTTGGTGGGGCGCTGGGTTTCTGATTAGGACTAGGTGCGTGCGCCCATGTCAGCTCTGAACACTTGAGGGTCCCTCCTTCCGAGTGCGCGCCCTGAGCCCGAGTCACCGTCTAAGCGTCCCTTTCTGCTCCAAATCGCCCCCGGCAGGGGGCCGAGGGGCCGAGGGGGTGTCGGCAAACGCTGATGCGGGTGAGCGCGGGCGGGGCAGGCGGCGGTGGGCGCGAAGCTCGGGGGAGGCGCCCCCTGCCCCCTCTGCCGGTGGCCCTCCGTCGGTCTAGATGTCACCCGCGAGCTCCGAGCCAGCCCGAGCGAGCCAGAGAGGGAGCGGCGGCGGGCGGCGGGCGGCAGGGGAGGGGAGGAGGCGAGGCGAGGGAGGGAGGCAGGGAAGCAGGGAGGGCGGGAGGGAGGAGAGGAGGACCCAGAGAGCGCCAGGCAGCTGGAGTTTTTGCAGCGCTTGGCCGGGCTTCAATGCACAGCAGCAGCGAGCCGCGGCGGCAGCAGGCAGCCCGGGAGCTCCGGCGGCGGCCGAGCCAGCGGCGGCCCCGCTCCCTGCCCCCTGCAAACTTTGCGAGCAGCCCGCCCGGGGGGCCGGGGGCGAGCCCGGGAGGCCCGGCTCGGCCCGCGGCCGCGCTCTCCGCCGCCGCAGCGCCAGGCGCCGCCGCCGCCACCGCCGCAGCCCCGCGCCTCCCCGGGGAGCAGCCGGCGGCTCCCGCGGCCCCCCAGCCCCGGGCCCTCAGCACTGCCCGGCCAGTCCCCCGGCAGCGGCGGGGGCAGCAGCTGCGCGGCCGGCCGCGGGCTGCCGGGGGGCGGCGGAGGCTGGCCAGGGAGGCGCGCAGAGGCGCCGAGAGCGCTCCCCGGCGGGTCCCCCGCGCACTCGCCGCGCCCGGGCAGCGGCCCGACCGGGCAAGCATGGGCGGCGCGGAGTGACGCCGCCGTGCCCGCTTGGCATCAAGGACATTCAGCCCGCGGGGGTGGGGACGAAGGGGGGCAGCCCCGCGTCGCCACCGCAGCCCCCGAGAGGAGCCGCCGCCGCCGCCGCTCCGGCTCCCGGCTAGCTGGAGCAGAGGGGTGCTTGGAATTGATCCACATTTTCCGACCTTTTTGTTGGACATTCCGCCCACCTCGGACGCCGCAAGAGGAGCTGTCAAGCCCCGCAGGCTGTGATTTCGCCCTCCGTTTGCCTCGCCTCCTCCCGGGTTCCCTGTGCCTCGGTGGAGTATTTGCGTTCGGGGCTGGGGCTGGAGGAGGCAGCCACACGCGCGCACACGCACACGTTCAGAGGAGGACGAGAGGCAGCGGCACAGGCACCATCTGCAGTGTCAATGCGGCGCTCCCGCTGAAGGAGGCAGAAGCCGCGCTTCCAGGTAAGGAGCCGGCGGGCGGGCGGGCGAGGGCAGTGCGGGCGGAGATGCCGGGCTCGGTCCAGGAGTCCTCTGCTGCCCTGGAGCCAGCCCGCTGCACGCACGCACACACACTCGCGGACACACACACACACACGGGCACACGCCGCGCACACGCACCTGCCCACGTCCCACCTGGACACCCGTGTAGGTGCGGCGGGGCCGGAGTAGGCATTTCCCTTGTTCTTTCTCCTCTGCCGATCCCGACTCAGACTTCGCACCCAGGACTTTTCGGGGTGGGATTTGGTGTATTACCTATCGCCTCGCCCTCCCAACCGGGGGAGGCTGAGGGAGCAATTTTCCCGTTTCCCGGCCCCTGGTATTTCTAGCTGGTTTTCAAAACGGGAGAAGTCATGAGAGCTTTTGGGGGAGACCCGCCCAGTGTCCTCTCTGCTCTATGGTCCTTAGACACCCTGGGTTTTTCATGGGAGACAGACCCGCAGATACTCGGGCGCTATTGGGAGAGCGTGGTGGCCCAGCGTGCAGGGAGGAGGCCACAGAGGCAGACGGGGCTGCAGTTCTGTAGGGCGGTGCATAGGGAACAGACACTGCGTTTCCCCAGTAAGAGGCAGCACAAACGCCTTTCTGAAGCGTGGCACTGCTTCCCCGCGAATGCACTGGGATTTCAGGCAGCAAGGGGCTTCAGCATCGCATTAGGGGGTGTTGCTGGCCCAGGGAGGGTAAATGGGGGTCAGAGCCTCCATAAGAGGTATAATCCATTCACATCTTCAATGTCCCGGGCCACAGTAAGCCCCCAGGGCTTAGGGACACGGGACTGGGGTCTCCCCTTCACCTCTCTCCCTTTTCTTCGACACTGTAAGGGAAAGCATGGGGCGGCTTTACTCTGCCTCCTGCTCACACCTGATGTGTGTGTCTGAGAAATCCAACGGGAGGGGATCGGAGGAAGGCCAAGAGCTGGAAGGGAGGAGGATCTCCTCTCTCATGTCCTCCCCCCCCATACGGAGGCCAGGCATTCTTGGGTTTGCTGGTGTTTCCCAGAGCCACGCTGCCCCTCATAGTGTAGAATCACTCTCCAGACGCCTGGGGTTCAAGGTTCTAGTTCCCTCAGCTTTTTTGTTCCTTTGCTGCCGGGCTGGGATTTCACAGGCTGCTCGTTTTCAAACTTTTTCTGGAGGAGGTGGGAGGCGGCTGGGGCTCCAAAAGGGCTTTCTCGCAGTTTCTGTGTGGGGGTCAAAGAGCAATCCATTTGGGCTCAGTTGTAGGGAGAAGAACATGAGGTCCAAGTAAAACATTATTTGGGAGTTGCCAGCAAATAGAGCAGGGTTCTGTCTTTCTCTCTGGCTGTCCCTTTTGGGGTAGCTCGTGGGGCAACCTGGCAAGAAATGGGATGAACTTGTACCCTTTATGCAAGATCACATGTTCAGAGTGTCCTACAAACTCACCAGTGGGAAAAATATGTTGGGAGTCTTCCAGAACATGAGGGGAAAGGAGTCAACATTCTTTCAAACAAGGGGCCTCAGTGTTGGGCACAGAATTTGGTGGATTCTGTGAATCCTGAAAATGGGTGCTGAAATAAAGGGCTCTCCCCACACCCCCATCCTTGCTGTTTTCAAACTTGGCCAGTGTCTGCAAAGGTCTCAGCTAGGTCCGGGAGGACAGGAGCAGATGCACTTGGGGGGAGATTGTATTCCTGCTGTATGCTGTGTGAACTGCCCTTTGATTGATTGGAAAGGGTAGATGGAATAAAGCAGAGCTTTCACCATGGGGAGAACCCAGTAGGGGGAAGACACACATCGTTTTCTTTTTAAGAACGGCATGTGTGTACACACACCCAGATGTACGCGTGCTTTCTCAAAGAGCCTGGCTCAATGTGACCGGCGAATCCAATGTGTGACAGTGGGACCCACCTCTGTCTTCCCGGCTGTGGAAGAACTGGAGCATTTCCACACGCGTGTCCAATGAGTGCGTGGACAGGGAGGTCCCACGGATGCGTAGAGGAGCACATGGTTTTCAAAAGAAATAGTGAGCTCCGGCCACAGTGGGTGGCTCCCAGGGAACAGTCTCTCTCGGGACCTTGAAGGGGTGAAGGGATGGCATACACAGCTTCCTGAGATGTCTGTGTGTTTTCCACACAGCCCTCTGCTCCCTTCCCTGCTTCCCTCTCTGTCCAGTGGCCCGAGGAGCCATCATTTTAATGTAAAGCCAGCAGTCACGATGCTAGTTATAAGCTAAACATTTTTAAACCTGGGTCCAAACAGTCCCCACACTTTCTGCACTTAGCATTAGGCACCAATTTGGTTTCTAGGGCAAAGCAGGCATTAATTAACATCCGTGTAAGCCTGGGTGTACATCGTCTAATTTTTTCCCTGGCTCTGTTGCTGAGCCCTGGAGCCTGTCACGTTGTCACTCTCTCTCTCTACCACCCCTGTGTGGCCTTCCTTTTAAGTTCTCTGGGGTCTTCACACACGGAAGGGAGTCGGACTAGAAAAGCCCCAACCTCAAGGGCTTCTTTCCAGCAGCCCCTCGCTCCTGCGGGGCTGCGCTCTCGGGGCTCCCTGGTGAGCTTGGGTTGCCCACGAGCGCTGTTCCTTCTGGCCCGATCTGGTACTCACTTGCGGGCTGGCCTCTGTCCTCCCCAGCCTTCCTCCTGGATGCCCAGCAAAGCCTGCACACATTTCCAGAGGCATCTGAGGCCGCCAACTTGTTTCCTTTCTCCTCGGCACCTCTCCATGGCTGCTGCTGCCGCTTCCTGCAGACAGGGAAATCTGCAAGGCAGAGTCTGCCCACACTCGGCCTCCTGCTCCTTGTAATCACAACGAGGGCTGCCGGGAATTGAGTGGGGGCTTTCTAGGGAGGCAGCCGTCCTGAAGTGTGGAGAGAGCAGAGTGGGCGGGGTGATTAACCGCTCTTAGCTCCTAGTTATCACCAGGCTTTGATGCAAAGAAGCGGCAGCCAATCTCTCTCCTCCGAGCCAGCTAGGGGGCATTTCTTAGCCACTTCTCCCCATCCTCGCTGGGAGAGGGCACTGTGCAGACAATGGCATCTCAGAGACCTGTTGGAGTGGCTCCGTGAGGGGCGGGGTGACCCACGCTGGGATGAGTCTGGGCGGCAACTGTGCCGTCCTCTCCTAGGGTCCACTCTCCTCTCCTTGTTTGTGTTCCCCCGGCAATGTGCATGAAGCCGGTTCAGACCCCGAGGCGGTAGAACAGGGCTCATTTCCTTCCACCTGGCACCCCCTTGCTGCTTCCCCTGTGTGCTCCTGTCCCCTCACCCGGCCCCCCGCAACTTCCTAATTCACCTCTTAGCTTTGTGTGCACATCCGGCAGCCCATTTGCCCTCAAATTTGTGGCACTCCAAGAAATCAATATAACATGAATTTAACGACAGCTGGATGATTAAGTGTTATTTATATTTAAGAGCGGCATTTTAAAAAGACGTCGCGCTAATAAATCACAGGGCTGTTTGGGAGATGCACATGATTAGGGTAATTGCCCTATAGGCTCCACTGAGCAACGCCCAGCCCATATGGAGCCCTGCAGACGCTGTCTCTCTGGAAGCGGCCGGCCCCGCTGCTCTGCCCTGACCTCCCATGCGATGCCCTCTGCCCGGACGTACTCCTGCCTCGCTCCTCACTGCCCAGGCTGTGGCACTGCAGGAGTGGCAGGAAGGTGGAGGCAGCAGGGACACTGAAGGGGGGCTCCGCTGCTAAGTGGCGGGAGATAGGTCGTAAAAGCGAAGGCAGGCAGGAGGTCCTAATTCCCAGAGCAGAGGCCTTGTTCCAGAAGGAGGCTGCTTCTCTGCTTGGTCTGAAGCAGCTTGGGAAGAAAAGCTTCCTGGATCCCTGCGAGAGTCCGTGCCAGTCCCCAGACCCCTGTGCTGATGGTCACGTGGCATTAGCCTCCCCAGGGAAGAGGCTGTGCGGACATTAGTATTCGCCCGGTGCAAGTCGTGGAGTGGACAGGAGTGATAGAGATGATGGTGGTGGCTGATAGTTACTTGGCACTGGCCTGGATGAGACGTCCTTGGAGCGGTTTATCCAGGTTGGCCCGTACCCTCCACCTAACCACCCGAGAGGCAGTTACTGAGTTACTCCCGTTTCCCGCAGGAGCAAACCAAAGTGTCCGAGGTGGAGGCCTTTGTCGAGGGTCGTACAGTCGGTGGGCAGTGGAGGCACACCTCAGCCCTAAGCTGATGGGCCTCCTTATCGCCGGGCCGTCTGCGTCCTTGGGAGATCTGTGAGGGGCCTGTTGCCCGCCCGCCCGCGGAGGTTTGTGGGAGAGGAAGTATAGAATACGTGGTTTCTCCCTGGGACACGCCTGCGACCCCAGGTGAATCTTTTTCTTTGACTCTCGATTTCCCCATTCATCAAGTGGGATTGCCTTCTCTTGGACTGTTGGTGAGTTGTAAAATCGCATGGATCCTTCTGGCAGAGTGCTCAGTTCCTGAGGGTGACCCTTGCCTCTTTTGGCAACTCTCATCTCTCCCTGGGAAAAACTAAGGAGGAGGGAATGAGTACCTACCTCATCTGTGTCTTTGACTCTATGAGGCTCTGAGTCTTGTGCTGGTCAGAATCTGGTTCTGTCTAGTAACGGCTTCGGGTTTGCTGGTGTTGTGGAAATACCGCTCTCTCATTGAATCCTTCAGACCACCCAGCAAGGGGGACTGTCTATCCTCATTTTGATTGTGTAGGGACTGAGATGGGATGCCTAAGAGTCCAGACACTCAATGGCCAGTGGTTTCTTCACTCTTAGAGAAGGATGCCCACAGTGGGGGCTTGTTGGTTTGTTCATTCATTAGCCCCTGGGTTCTAGATTTTGAAAGCCAGAGAATCTTCCAAGCCAAGGAAGGAGTCTGCCTGTGGGCATCATGCCACACGGGGCACCCGGGCCATATAATAGTGGGAGCAGAGATTCACTGGAGGTTGGTGCCAACGGCTGCACGTGGCTAAAGTCATCCTGCTTAGTATGTGTGGAGCACCGAGTTAGGAATGACGTCCAGATTCTGAGCAGTGGGGGTTGGGGGGCCCTAATGGAGCCTGTAGACCTGGCCGGGTGCTGTCCCATCCCAAAGCCTTGCCTCAGCTGCCTCAGTCCCTCTAGCCTGTACATTTTAGGGAACAGCCATAGGTGATACTCTTGAGGTTAGTTGTTTGGTTAGTTTTTTTTCCTCCAAAGACAAACTTTTGTTCTATGCTTTCTTTGGCTTCTCCTCCATGCTGCAAGGTGAGCGAAGTTTCTGCCAAACGCAAGGTGGCTAGCTGGGGTGCATTTCATCACCTCTCCTCTGGCACACCAGGCTGAGTGGCTGAAACTGGCGATGGGGAGTCCTGCTCAGACATGCATGGGCAGGAGCACAGGAAGCCTTCGGCGCCCTCTTGTTGCCAGCTGAGCCTGGCTAGCCCCTCCCTCGCCACGGTCCCTTTTCCATGAACCCGGATTCTCAGCAGCAAATTGGATTTTGGAATGTTTTGTCACTCCAACACAAAACAGATCGCCAGCTAAGAGGATGCCGCCTCTGCAGTCAATGCACTGAACAGAGACTAGTGGAATCAATTCTGAGGTCTTCTGGGGAGGAGTATTTTCATTAGGAAGCATGGGGAGTGAAGCGGTGGAGGAAGAGGGCACTGGGACCGTAAGAAAGGAAAGCCACGGCAGCTCAAGATTAGCTTTACATCTGACATACTCATTGAACTTGTCTCGTATAAGCACAGCTGGGTGTCCCTGATGGTGATGTGGGGTCTAGAGCTAGAGGCTGAACAAACCATTCCTTGGCTTCTTCCTAAGAGGAGGGAAAGTAAGCAAAGCAGACCTGGCTGACCGTTTCCCCTTTTATGGCGGGAGGAGACAGTGAGAGGAGGGCATGTCAGGGCAGCAGCCATGGGGACGTGTAATTGAACTAGCCTATATCGATTATCAGCTAACTTTGCAGACCTATTGGAGTTCATTTTCTCCCTCTCCATCTCAGACCTGCTTCCTGAAGGTAAACCTAAAATGGAGCAGAATTTCCTAAAGCGTATTCTGTGGGAGTGAATAGGTATAGCAGACACAAAAAGTTCCCATGGCTAAAGTTGGAGAAACCCTGAGTGTGTAAAGCAAAGCTAGAATTCCTTGTTGCAGGACTTCTCAGAGCCTTTAAACACACTAATTGGGATTGTGAAAGCACGATAGGGAGAGGTACCGTGTTGTGGCCTGAGAATCCACTAAGAAAGCCTTAGCCTAAGATAAAGCATTTTACTTTTCTGTTCTTAACTGAATAAAGGGATATATTCTACAATGAACGTTCATACTCTGCACACTAAGTACTGGGTTCTAGTGATTAAGTAGATACTAGGGTTTCAAACAGAATTTAGCCAGGTGGGCAGATAGTCCAACTCCAGGCTCAGTGTCTGCCCTTTGTCCTTCTGAGACAGCAGGGAGGTCCTTAGGCAGGAGTGAGGTCCAGGCAGGTGTCTATTTTCTCAGGTTTCTAGATAGTTTTGGTATGTCTCCCTCATTAAAAAGCACTGTGTTGTGGGAAAAGTTCAGTTTTAGAGACAAATAGATGTAGATAATCCCTGCTCTGTCACTTACCAGTTAAGGGGCCTTGGGAAAAATCACCTTATATTTCAGTATCACCATTGATAAAATGTGGGGGTTGGTCTAGATCAGTGATTTTAAAAATATATATGCAGGGGCACTCTTTATTCAAATGAAATTTTGTATGGGAATCTAACACACAGGACTGCTCTTGCCAAAGCTATGGAGGAGCCCAGAGCCTTGTACTTTTGGGGAGCTCCAGCTCCTTGGGCACCTTTCCCCCCACAAGATAGGAAGTCCCCATCCCTTTGGGGCTGTGATGCTAGCTCAACCCAGAGCTGTCTGTGGTCAGGCCCACAACTTGGGGTTTCTTCTGTGGCTCCCCTCACCGTGGGCCTGCCGGAACCTGGCCTTTGCCCTCAAGGAAGAAAGGCTTCGAGAACTTTAGGACTAGTGTGAGGCATTCCTGGCCACTCAGGCTAGAAGTGGGACAAGGGGCTGAAGGCCAGAACTGGGGGTGAGGGTGGGCTTTCAGGGAAGGTCTGGGCAGGTGCACCAGTTAGGGGCCTGGGGTCGTGGGTTCCATATAAGACACATAGGATTCTTCAGAACAGAACCAAATGGTAAGCCGGAGCGGGCTGCTGTAAGAAGGCATCATTTGGGCCTTGGAAGCCATGACTCCACGGCCACGATGGCCAACCGCACTCTGGGTTATGTAATTGAAGCCCCCGGGAGAAGCCACATTAAGAACAGGTTCCAGTAAGGTTTTAAGAGGCTTTCCTAACTTTTAGAGCTTTCTTAAAGAAAGAAATTCCTTCCGCTTGGTGGTGTGTGGATATCTCAGACATTACTGTTTGCGTCAGCTGAGGGGCAGGGCTGCCTGAGAAAAAGGACTGCTGCCTATCTCCTGGTTTTAAGAAATATTGTAAGCATTGAACTATAAGGCCGGGGGGGGGGGCATTTGTGCATAAAATACTTGGCTTAAGTCATTGCTTCCAGCCGGTACCCCTTCCTTTTTACAACTCGTGTGCTTCGAACCCCTGCCCCGCCAAGGTCAGATGGAGCAAAGGACTAATGGTTACGCTGTGCCTGTGACCCCTCCCTGCCACTGAGCTCTCTTCACCATTGGATACTGACCCCTGTCTCTCTTCCCCAAATGCACTTGCCTTTAACCGCTGATCAATGTGAGCAACTCTCGGACTTGGAGACGCGGGTCTGCGTTAGCGTGGCCGCCTGAGGTTGCCAGCTCCCGAGGGTCAGGACCAGCCTCTGGTTGAAGCTTCTCCCGTGTAATCAGAACTTAATCCAGACTTTTTAATAATGGTAAAGAAGCTGCTGCCGGCGGTAGGGATGATGACCATAGCATTGAAGTTATTTATTCCCTTAAGTCTGTAGGTGAGGGGGACCATTTCTTACTCTTCTTGTGTGCTTGGTGCCCCACCTAGGGCCTGCCATACTGGAAGCAAGCAATAAATATTTACTGAGCAAATAGGATGAGTAAACAGAGCAGGAGAAGGCGGAGACGAATGGCTTATAAAGGAGAGAACTTGAGACCCCTGTGAACCCGCTCCTCCATCAGGCGCCTGCTCTCTGGCCGAGGCAGGGTCAGAACCACATCAAGGCAGGTGGCTATTACAGGGGAGAAGACCAACGAAGATGAGGGCAAGATGAGGTACTTTAGAGTGTCCTAGGTGATGGTGGCTTGGGGACAGGTGGTCTATTGACATGACGCATGTGGAACTGAACTCTTGCTTTCCATAGAAAACCCATTGTGGGTTTTGGTGCTGGGAGACTGGGAGGGACGACCGGATTGCATTTCCCAAAGCATCCCGAAGACCAGTCCCTCCGTGGAAAGAGCATCTGTGGCCAAGTACGTCTTGCAAACACCTTCTGCTCTGTCCTTCTCTTAGAGATTTAAGATATACATTAAAGGCATAGGAGTTCCGCTGTAGAGTTACCTGTTTAATTATTCTTCGCCAGCCATTTTTCAGCTTGTTTGGTGGTGAGTGTTTAAGCCAATCCAGGAACAGGTGCTGGGCAGAAGGCATTTGAGGAGATGCTGGCCCTCGAGTGAGAACTTTTGGGTTTGAGTTTGGTCCGGAGGAGGAGAAACGGGGGAACGAGTCTACCGAATTGTTACACGGGGGTACTTGAGAGGTCTGGCTTTCGGAGGGACTGCCTTCTTCCGGTTCTTACCATTTGCTTTTGAGAATCCCAGAAATGGCTGTGAATTGTTATGAGACGTTGGTGACCATGGTGCCTTCAGATTATACGTTCTCTAAAGGAGAGACCATTGTAAGGAGCTCAGGGATGGTGGCTCTGATTGGTTTGTGGAAATGTTTCTGACAAGGAGCACTTTTTGGTTGCATGTAACAGATCGAGATGGATGTTTGTAAAATATGTGAGTGATGACATTCAGCTTCTCCACATTGTTTTCTTGGCTGCATTTATCCAATAAGAGGCCTCAAAATAACTGGCAAAGATAGGTGTTCTGCATCCATGAAGAAGGCCTCAGTTATTAAGACATAGTGCCCTAAAGGTTGGATAGTTGAAACAAAATATTTTCCCTTGAGAAAGAAATTTTGCTGCCCTAGAGAGCTGAAGGTTTCTCATTAGACTATAAATCCATGGTTTCTACCACTGCGTAGTGACCCAGAGAGCAGAGTTAGGCATTTCCCATGAGCAGCATTTCAGAGGCCGGGATTCATGTTACATAGATAGTGGTGTGTGTGCATGGGCATGCGTGCATGCATGTGTGTGTGTATGTGTGAGAGAGTTGGGGTGGGTGTGGGCTATCACCGCAATGGTGTCTGGATTTGGATCATCCGGGAGACACAGGCTGGTGACTCGTGTGCCCAGTTACAAGGCCCCGGCCATGCTTTGCCGGAGCCCCGTGCTCCTCTCCAAAGTGAGTAACAGTTGCTAACACACACTTACTAACAAAATTCCCCTGACGCCCATTCTTGAAGCATTGCGCTGGTGATTCTATCAGCATTAAACTGTTTGGTGACTGAGTTTAGAATTATAGGAATCGGAGAAATGAATTAGCAGTAAATCAAGTCCCAGCTGAGTTCGAACCCAACTGCAGTGAGTTTTAAATTAAAAATATCTTGCTATGATGAAGCAGTTGTAAGTCAAGCCCTGGAGCTGTCACTCTTGACTTTGGAGAAGGGCAGCAGTCACCCTTTGAAAGGAAAACCCTGGCAACAGCTCGTATTGATTCTCAGCCATGCTGGGAAATTGCCACTTCATTTCTTCTTCATAAACTAACTGTTGGCTTTCATTTTTTTTTTTTTTTTGAAAAGGCAACCTATTTGCAGGGACACGGCAGAGCTCCAGGCACAGGGCAGGTGGAAGAGGGCTCAGGCCCGGGGGTTCATTCACTGCCTTCTCTTTGGTCCTTCTCCGGAGGAGCCACGTGGAAGGGGGATCTGGGTCTGCGGGTGTCATGTGATTTGTTTTGCTGCTCGGACCATATTTGATTCTTCTTTCTGGGGGATCTGTACAGAAAAACAACAAAGAGAGCACTTCAAGGGAACTGCAAGACTGTCATGTTGCAGTGACAATTGCGGTGTAATGGGAAATCACTTATGTAAGTTGCGGTGCCCTCGGAATGCAGCTTGTCGGAAGTGTGGCTACAGCTTCTCCAGGCCTATTTTTTTTTTTTTCCTTCCACAAAATAATCCTGAGGTTTTCATTTTCAGAGCGATCGAAGAAGTATTATGTGCCGGTCAGGGACTAGGGAGACCCAGCTTCTAAACCTAGGCCTGCTGACTTTCTTCCCGCCAGTTCCCTCTCTGGGCGAGGAGCTTCCATTTCTTTTCCTTTGAAGCTGGGATAAGCCCTTGCTGTTCCTCACCTGAAGCCCAGTAGGTGAGGACAGAAGATTGTATATACACGCAAGGTCCGAGAACATCAAGAAGGAGACAATGAAGTCTAGGCTCAGGCCTCTCCCTGTTACACCTGTACCACCTCCTGTGTGTTTGCCCATCTGTCAAAGGGCTGGGATGCTGAAAGTAACCGGCAGAGTCCGAAAGGAGAATGCGGGAGAGCAGGAGACCAGGGGAGCGGACGGTTAGTGCGGGAGTGCAGAGGCCTGGATAGGAGGGGACCCCCGATCCTGGCAATAGTAGATTAGGTCACGATTTTGGAGAAAGCAAAGGGGTCGTGAATTCTCTCTATGCCCACCCTTCACCTCGCTCTGTACATGTATATTTACCTATTTTAGTTGGAGAGGTAGATGTGATGTTAAGGCATAGTCAGTTCAGTCAATGTTTATCAAGGGCCTGCTGCGTGCGAGAGACCGTACAAGAGCTTGGTCGTATTGAGGCAAAATGGTTTCTGCCGCTGGGGCGCTCAGAGCTTGGCGTGGTCACAGCACCCACGTCTATAGATAATTTAAACCTAGCGTGGTAAGAAGTGAGACATGCATACACAGAAGGCGTCCTGAAAATATGTAAGATGGAGCATCCATCCAGATATGAAAGGCGGGGCACAGAGAAGACGTTCTGGAGAAGGACGAGGGTGTTTCGAGGGGTGTGTGGGCTTGGCCTCGTGAACGCATGAGGAAGAGGTAGCCGGTGGGGGAAGCAGCACCGACAAGGCATGGAGGCGAGCTCCCACGGTGCTGGCCACCTGCTGTAGTGCAGGCAGGCTGGGAAGTGGGGCGGGGTGCAAACGGGGCGGCCTGGGCCAGCACATGCCCTGCAGGCAGTGGCGAGGCCTGGGGGATTCCCAAGTGAGAGAAGCATGATTCTGCTTGTAGAAAGACCGCTCTGGGTGCAGCGTGGAGGAAAGGACCAGACATGGGGCTACGATAGTAATGGGGGGCAGGAGGGAGGGCTAGTTGGAGGCAGTGGCAGAGGGGAGGGAGGGACGATCCGAGAGGCATGTGGGAGTTTGAGTTGATCGCCGGGGTATGGCAGTGTAGGCAGTAGGGAGCGAGCAGAGGGGGCTTGGGAGGCCCTGACACCATTCGCTGAGCTAGAGAGTTCTAGAGCCAGACTTCGAGGAGGGCAAGTGGCGAGGAGGGAAGGAAGGAAGCAGTACGTTCTCTTTTCCTGGGTTTGGTGAATGGAGTTACGTGTGGGGTTTCACAGAGAGGTAAGCAGGAGGCCAGCCGACCTGTGGCCCTCCTTCCCCAGCACCTTCATCTCCATGCCCACCATGCTGAGTGCGACTCATCCCTTCGCTCACTTGGGGATCTGGTGGAAGCTTGGTAAGCACAAAGACCCACATAGATACAGATTTTTACATTTTCCAAGTGGTTCATGTTTCAGATGAAACGCACTCTCTGGAACATTTTGCTTGAGAGTGTTCTGAAAACACCCACCAAGGCCCTCACTCTGCCATGGGCGCTGTCCACTCTTTCCCAGTGGAAAAACCGAGGTCCCCGGAGGTTGAGTTCTACACCAGAGATCACCGAGCATACTCAGGATAAAGGCAGAATGTCAGTGATGGAGAACGACCAGACCTTGGTTCTGTGGATTCGCTGGGTCCCTTTCTTGGTGTCTGCACCCCATTTTCAATGTGCAGACACTCAAAACATCACGGGCTGTTGAAAGGAGCTCCACCAGGAGCAAGAGACCATGATGAAAATTTTGACCTTGCCCTTCAGGAATCATGTCTTGTTTGTTCATGGGTAAGAGCCAGTCTCTTCAGGTTTGGCCTCCAGGTGGAATCTGGCCACGAGATAGGGTTTGCTTGGCCCATAGAATGTTCAAGAAGCATTTGTATTATTTGAATGCTGTGAGGGGCGGCAGTCCTCTCTGGGGAGCCCCAGGTTCCCCTCCCTGTTGTCACACCTTGGCCTCACACATTTATGTTGAAGGCACTTAAATCAAAATGCCAGCAGCCTGGTACCTGGTAGATATGCCGGGAGTGATGCTCGCCCCTCCTTCCAATACCCAGCGGAGAAAATGAGTTAACGTATTAGCATCCAGCGCTTTGCATTCTATGGCGAAACTTTGAGATTTAGGGGTCTTATTTATCACAGCAGATGTAGAAGGGGCTGGTGGTGAAACCTTTAGTCTCTCCACGGTCTATCAATGTGTTCCTACTATGGAAACTTTAGAAAAAAGGCCATCTAGTTTGAGCAGAGCATGGAGAGAAAAATGAGCAATTCCTTCAAGTCTGCGCAGACCCTATCGACCCCGGGCTCCTCTGTACCGCTGTGGGAGGTCACCAGGGTTGTGGGGAAGAGGAGGTAGAGACGTCTCAGAGTTGCTACTACGAGCGGCCTGTGGACTCTCTGATGGAGTGGGAACAGGGGGCTGGGTGGGCAGTTTTGAGCTCTCACCTTCGGCAAGCCCCACAGCGAGGATGGGGTTTCGAGTCCTTCCTCCTAACCTCTACCGCCAGCCCTCATGCATTTTGTCAACTGTGCTCGATACGTGATATATTAACACAGCTATACTTTCTGTGTCAGGGAGCTCAGCAGTTTTCCCCAGTTTATCTGGTGGCAACTTATTTCCCTAGTAGGGACCAGAGAGCAGGGCCTGGGGTCTGAAGAAGGGAAGTGATCTAACCGCAGCGATCTGTGGTTGGGGCCAAAATAGAGTTGTTGACCCTGCTCTGGGCTGTACTTGGGGCATGGCCTGCACATGACTCCGCTGGGGGCAGCAGTGGGGCAGGAAGGGGCCGTGTTCAGGACGGGGGAGCCCAGTCCTCTCAAAGGCAGCCTCAGGGTCTGGGAGACAAAGGTAGGCACCCCCCGGCCCTGCTCCTGCTTTTCCGATGCACCACCCTCTTCTATTTCATTGTAGACTTTCCACTGACCTGCGGGTTATCAGATGTCCTCCAAACGGCATCTGGCTCTGTGCTCAGATGAGAAGATCTCAGACTTGTGCACACACTCGAGGTGCTGACTGTGTGCATAGGGTCGAACTGGCTGTTGATGGCCCGGGACTGGGTGATGGGGACGGTAGGAGAAAGCAGGCTTTGCCAATCTCGGAACCAACTTCACGAAGAAGGAGGCCGAAACTCATTCTCATCTCCCTTCCTTCTTCCGCGAATTGATGCTAATAAGACAGAACGCTTCTTGGCAAATATGCACAACTAAATTAAATATCCTATAAAACCTGTGTTTGTATGTATGGCTGTCATTATTGAGTGAAGCAGTATGTTCTCGGCCTATAGGATTTGAGATGCAGTCGAAGCCCTTTTGCTTTACTTTGGTGATGGCCGTGTTTGGATGGTTCAACAGAGCTCACGTGGAAAGCTTCAGGGAGATCCAGGCCAAACAGAGAAACCTAACTTCTAGAAGTGTCACACAACCTTTCCTTAGCACGCATTGTTTTGAAAGAATGGCATTTTCATTCCAAAATTTATATTTGCAAATTAAAAAAAGAAAGCTTTAGGCCTGGAGGAGGTTTCACCAGCTAACAAATTTTGCAAGTAGCCTTGTTCACATTCCAGATGTTAGCTACGCCTCAGAACTTTTCTGTCAAGATGGCGGTACACCTAGAGACTGAAGGTTCAGGCTGCCAAAAACTTATTTGTAAAATACGATTCATTGGGCTTATATTTTTATCATTTATATCTCATATTCCCACTTAATTGCAAGGTTTTGAAAGCAGGCAACTGTCTTAGACCCATGAGCAGTTCCCTTTGGACCGAATATTAGGGTGGTTTGATTTTCTTCTCTTGATCCTCACCTTAAACTTGGTTTTCTGCCCTGAAAAAGGAGAGTGCTAGAATGGTCGGACAGTGGAGGGTATCACACTTGCTGAGACCACTGCAAATCCACCGGAAGCAGGAAGTAGCCTCAAGGGAAAGTCCGCACGCTGTGATGGCTACGTGCTGGCGTTAGTTTTTTATTTCATTGTCATTGCCCTACGATCGTGAATGAGCCTCTGCCGTGTTGGAGTCTTGAGCGCAGACTCACCGCATTGTTGGGAGGCACAGGGAAACAGCTCTTACTTCCTCTCCAGAATGAAAACGTGGCTGACTTCTTGTGGTCTTCACCCAGAATTTTCTCAGGTTTCACAAAGGTGAGCAAATACAACTGATAACATCAAAGTGCAATTTGAGGAAAGAGATTTTTATCAAGGAGCACCCATGGTTGCCCCTTAGTCCTTGCTTGTCTACTTTTAGGACTCCTATCCCCCTGAGTCCCTGCTCCTTCTGTCTCCTAAGACAACCTTATAGTTCAGGCTCTTATCAGTTCTCCTTCCACGTCTTTTCTCTGAGCCACACATCTAATCTTTGCCGGCAAGGTGGGCATCTTTGCAGGGGGTGGGAAAAACCGCGTTTTGGGAGCAACCATGGAAGGCTTTCTCTGAATGGCTTTCCATACCCACTGAGAGCTCATTGCTGCTCATGGCACAGGTAGGCCTGACTCCACATCTGACTTTGGGGAGGCGTGTGGAGGAAGTCAGAGTCTGCAGGAGGCGGGGGCAGTGAAGCCCAGTGTGGGGTCATGTGTGTGTCAGGGTTGTGGGGCACAAGCACCCCGAAGCACTCAGGCCTGCCCCTCCCACCGCTGGCTCATAACCGTTGGGTCTCTAACCTCCGTGCTCATTTGGGATATATCTTACATGAACTTCTGCCATCTGGAACTTTCTTCATTCATACCTTTTTGAAAGTTAAGTTTTGAACTAACGCTTCCCACAGTAAATTTCATTCTGGGGTCCGGTTTGGACCCTATTCTAGCCTGCGACGAGAGTTCCGAACTATCATCAGTGGGTGAAGACTTACGACAATACAGCATGACTGCTCTCAGAGCATCTCATCTGACCTTCACAAGTCCTGGAATTTGTCATCTGCTAATTTGATAAGTGTTAATCTTGGTCTTTATTCAAATTGCTGATGAAAATGTGAAAGAGCATAGAACCAAGGACAGAACCCTTTAGCATGGCATTTCCTGGAGAGCTTCCCTTGTAGGTTGCACCCCAAAAAAAAATTGATTAATCTACTTTGGGCCCAAGAAGCAGGAGGGGGGGGGACCTCCAGGACCCAGCACGGACTACTGGAGGCAGACGGACCTGGCATTATGACCTGGCCTACACCAGCTTGGCCATTCCCAGTGATCAGATTACTTAGGGGCTGAGTTTCTAATGATTATAGGAAGGTGAGTGCTATAGGCCCCTCCTCCACAGGATTCCTAACAAGTCAGGTGTCAGACTCCATGCTACCATACATCAGTCTTTGCTAGTAAGCAGACACAGAAACGGTCCCACAGCCTGTTCTTGAAGCTCAGTGAAGACCCGATCTTCTGTTTCTACTAAAGTGCTAGTGACCGTGAGTGCCCTCAAACCTGAGGGCAGACACACGGGGCGTGCGGCAGCTAGAGCCCCTACCCTGCTAGGCCCCTGGCTCTAGGGGGTAGCACAAATATTATCATTTCTGTGGGTGCCAGGAAGTGAGAAAGCTTGGCCAGCCCTGACATAATGACTGTCTTAGTTACTTTAGGCTGCTGTAACAGAATATAATAGACAGGGCAGCTTAAACAACAAACATTATTTCTCACAGTTCAGGAGACTAGAAGTCGAGGATCAAGGTGCCAGCATGGTTGAGTTCTTGATAAAGACCCTCTTTCCAGTCTACAAATGACCCACCTTCTTCTCGTATCTGAGAGGGAGAGAAGGAGAGGGATACCTGGTCTCCATCTCTTCTTATAAGGACACCAAGCCCATTTCAGGAGGGATCCACCTGCACGACCTAATGACTCTCCAAGGACCCCATCTCCTCATGCCATCAAAGTGACATGAATTCGGGAGGACACAAACCTTCAGTCCATTACAATCACCTTGACGAGTTTATCTGATGGAAGGTTTATTTGAAGCAGATGCCACAATATTTTGGTTTGAGGTTTCTGCTCACCTTCTCATGGAATCGGAGTTCGGAGATTTTGAAGGATGAAACATAGACCCAGTGGGAGCCCTAGACCAAGAACAGAGCCAAAAATGCTCTGGGCTTGCCAGATTTTTGTGCCCACAGGGCAGAGATTCCTGGACAGTATTTCTAACTGATCACCTATCTCTGACACCACTTAATTTCCCACTGAAAAATTATTTCTAACATCTCTCAGCCTCTTTAGTAAACCCGGTCATGCTGATCAAGATAGTGTAGTTGAAACAGTTGGGTGATCTCTGATGTGAGTCTATCAAAAGCCAACACACCCACCCTGGAGTGCGCCCTTTGGATGGTAGTGTGTCAGATGTTGACTAAGCATCCTCAGGTGTAGATTGGAACTGACTTGCACACATTTTATCACCCTGCTCGAGCTAAAGTATCTTAAAGTAAATTACAGACATCGTGAAACCCTGGCTTCTTAGCTGTATGACCTTGGGCATGGCCTATCGTCTCCGACGTTCAATGTCCTTTTCACTAAGAAGGTAAGGGAATACATGGCAGGGTGATGGGGACAACTTATGATGTCATACACACTGCTTGGCACATATTAAATACTCTAGAAATGGAGGCATAATATTGTTTACAACTATGGTCTGCTCTTCAGATACCTAAAGCGTGTTAGTTGTATTTCTTACCACTGTGCATCAGATGAAAGCACTTCACTGTTCTTGGTTGTATATAGTCACATCTGTTTCTGACGCTGGCCTTCTGTGGGCTGATTACCTTGAAGTAATCAAGTGGGAAGTGGGAAGATAAGAAGGGAAGGGGCTGGCCTTTTCTCTAAGGATGACCTCTTGGAAAAAAGATTTCAAGATATATGTAGGGCTTCCTTCACTTCTAGAAGATCCAGCACTTGCTCGGAGTGTAGATTTAATGGCTTTGTCTGTATATCTAATCTGTGCTTAGTGCAGTAACTTCTTTACCAATGCACACTGGTAAACATATGTTGTTTTTATAGGACCTCCAGCAATAGCTTAGGTAATATGTTTTTCTCGCCAAGCGGTGGTGATGGTTGCTGGTTTTTTCAGGTTTCCCATCAAGGACCCTAGATTTGTTTTAAGGGAGAAGCAAGCAGAAGAAGACTCTTGGCTTTGACTCAAGGCAATGACTAACCATTAGCAGGTTCCTGGAGCCTGGAGCCTCCCTGGTTACCATGTCGAGCATTGCACGATGAAGCATTTGTTAATGTTGGCCTGCAACCAAGTCATGAAGCGGCTGTGGTCCACCAGACCCCAGAAGAGGGTGGTTGAGTCTGCATGGCATCAGCTCCCTGGATATTTTAGCCTGCCTCCATTGGGGGAAATTTATGAAGACAGCCCATCTCCCCTGTCTTCAGACGCAGGCCGCTGTTGCCTGGCAAGAGAACCTTCTGCGAGAGAGTGAGGGCCTCTGGGATGTTCCTGCGGAGTTTACACCGTGTGTGTCCTGCTATCCAATCAGAGTCCTTGCCCTGAGGCACCGTGGCTGTCAGAGCAGACCCTCTACCTCGGCTCTAAAATGAGTAAAATCTCTGCACATGACAAACTATGAAGTTTGAGACATTGCATTATTCCCAGTGACACTTTGGCTGAGAGAGGAAGGGACCACTGGTTGACTATGGAGAAAGGTGCTGAGCCGCAGCGGAGAGGACTGACAGCTTGGGGAGTCTGGGAACGTGCAGCGCGTCTGTGTATTTCCATGATGACGGGCCTCGGAGAGCAGAACTCAGGCCTGCTCTGAGTGAGATGGCCCTTCTCCCGCAGGCACACCGCAGAGAGACTTCTCATTCCTCCTCTGTCCCCCAGAGGAAGGGAGGCGCCTCGCTAGCCCACCTTTGCCCAGGATCCCTGTCACAGCCATCCTCTGCTCTTCAGCCCCTCTCTAGTGACCACGGGCTCGGGATTTAGAATAGCCTTCCCTTCCGATTTTCCATGCTGTAGACAGACCATGTGTCCTGGTATTTTTGGTTTGAAAATAGTTATTATATATATTAACATACTAACATATAATATAGCAATATATTTATATGTAAATATATAATTTTATATATGATTTACAATTAAAATTTTATATATGCTATAAACTCACTCATTTATACATAGAGATATACGTCTATATATATATCTATATGTATGCACACATCTATCTATCTGCCTATCTACCTACTATCTAATTTTCAAAGGGTACGCTTGGACAAAATTGGGACATAGTTGAGTCTTTCCTAAGCACTCCATTCAGAGCGAAGGTACTTCCTTTCTGCCTCTCCTTTTCCTTCTTTGGACGGGGCTCTGGTGCTATCCACAGTATTTTGTGTCCTCATGACTCAGGGGTGAGCGAAAGCTGGCCTTCTGCCCGTGTTCCATTGGCCAAGCCCCACTTCATCTGCTTGCTGGGGAGAGCGTTGCCTTTTTCTTCCACCAAGATGCCTTCTGCCCACCAAGCGTGGCAGATGAGAGAGGTTGGCTTCCCCTAATTCTCACCAAGTAGCCTTGTCGCCAGTGGGGACCCTGTTGTCTGTCCCCTCTCCCTTCTTCCACTTAGTGCTGTTCTCAGAGTCCCCTTGGCCACAGGGGAGGGGAGGCCACAGAGGAGCGGCAGGACCAAGACGGAGGTTGTTGGAGGAGAGAACTTGACCCAAATGCTTGCCCCGAAGAAGCAAGTTCTTGAGGGAGCCTTTCAGACATTCAGTGGAGGCAGTAAGATGTTGATTGGCATAGGGAGACTTTTCTAGAACTTCTGAAACCACACAGGCCCCTGAGCACCAGCGCTGTGTGTCTGTGATTCAGACGGCCTGGGGACAGGTGTCTCTGGCCCTTTCTTCTGCATTTCATATCTTAGATCTGTCAGGAAGCTGTGCCCCAAGCTGATGGCTGTCACCCTTTGCCTTTTCTGATGGGTCTGGGGAGGTCCAGGGGGTGGGGGTGGGGGGACACACGGAGATTCGTTAAGCAGTGTTATGAGCCTCCTGGGGCAGAACGTCATCAGTATTAATGTGGAAAATAGCTCAAGGGTGATGAGAGCTGCTGTCCCCCCCGTCCCACACTTCCTTTCGTCTGTCTCCTCTCTGTCATTCCAGGAAACGCTGACCTCAGGGTGAGGGGGTCACAGGCCACACCTGGGGCTGGCAGAAACAGGCCTCAGGATGTTTCTAGATCCTCTGCTTCTAGATCGTCAGGGTGTGGCTGTGGGTGCCAGAGAGAGGTGTTGAGAGCAGCAGGATTTCTGCCTGTGAGGTGTGCCCAGAGATACTGGCTCGTTCAGGAACGACCGTTAAGAGAGCCTCATTTTCATAGCATGGGGACCCCGAAGCACCCCAGAATCACAGGCCAGGGGCTAACAAGCCAGTCCCCTGACTCCTGGCAAGACCGCCCTCCGGCAGCTTGCGATGGGCTGTGCCAGACCCAAGGCCCGATCTCCCGTTTGAGTCTCTTTCTTTTTAACGTAGCTTCTGCTGGTGTCACCTAGCCGGCATCGGGGAAGGCACTCAGGCTGTCACTCCTGGTGGTCATCTCCAGGGAGGGAAACTCCAGGTTTCCTTAGTTCGTAGATTTGGGGGCACAGCGGGGGTGTGTTTCTGGGTGGAGGAAGTGTAGCCGGGATATCAGTGCTGACCCGAGCTCCCAGGAACCGCAGCGGGGGTGGTGGCAGTAGGGGAGGGCGATCGGCGCACCACTGCAGCTGGAAGTGTCATGCCTGCAAAAGAATTTCCTCTTCTCACCTTCCAGAGCCTTTCTGCTGCAGGTGTGCCACGGGAAATAGGGAGCTGAAGGGGGAAGCAGGCCTGCTCCCTTCCCATCCCCACAGTGGTCTCTAGAGCGTCCCTTGGCTCCCCAGTGCCCCATCTCTTGGGGCAGAGGTATTCCCAGCTCCTCCGTATGGACCAGGATTCCTGCAGGGGAGGGAACTTCTAACCAACCACTCCTCTTGAGGCTTCTTTCTTAGAGCAAGTATTTGCCGAGAATGAAATCAACCCTCCTAGCTCGTTCCTTTCTGGGATTTTAAAGAAAGGTCCAGGAGTTAGATTTCCAGCACCAAGCTCTGGGGTAAGTTCGTCAGCTGTGATCTGGACACATGGTCTTGGAATGGCTTTTTCAGCCCCAGTTAGCGTCCTCTCTGCGAGTCGCATTAACTCTCACCGGGAGCTTTCCTGTCCAAGACTGGGAGGTGCGGCGAGCACTTAGGGTTCCGTGCACTGTCAGCTCGTCTCAGTTGTATGTGGGGCATTGATTTTACGTGTCCCTCCTCAGCAGACCTGCTAATAAGATTCTTTTCCCTCACTTTCCTCCCCTCCCACCCCCTTCAACCTGGCCCGACTCCTGGTCAGACCTTGATTACATGTCTCATTGATTCCATTCAGCTATTTATTAATACGCTAATTAGTATGTTCATTTAAGGGAGAGTGACACCGCTTTTTAAAAATAAATGTACAGAGGTGCGGGTTAATGGAAATTTCTGTTTATTTAACATTGACGTCTGGTGTGAAGAGGATTAGTTTGGGATGTCAAAAGGGCATGAGGGTTTTTCCAGGGTTTAAATCGCTTTCGCTGACAGTCACTAACACTCTTTGAAAGGTGACACCTAGAATCATATTGCACTTTCCTACAGTGATCACAGGCGCTCAGCTTTTTGGGAAGGGACCCTGGGGGAGGGCGGAGGCCGAGCGGGCACGGGGCTGGCTGCACACAGTCTCCCCCAGGGCAGCTGGGACGCGTGGGAGGATGACTGGCCACTACAGTAGAAACAAGTGAGGCGTGCTCACTACTCGGTCTGCGGGACTGTCTGGGGTTTTGTAATTAAACATGTACGAAGGGCTGGATGTTACTTTTCTACTGCAGTCTTGTTCTGTTTGTTCTTGAGTTGCCTCTGAGTGGTGTTTTCATCAGACTAGGCTCATTCTGTAATGAAGAGCCCCCAGGATGGGTGGGTTCACACCCTGCAGGGGAACATCGGTCCGTGGGGGGATTTTGCCCCATGTAGGCACTGGGGAAGCCAGGTTCCTTCTACCCCGTGGCTTCACCGTCCCTAGAGCGCCTCAGTTTCCCTGCTGGCATTTCCGCATCCAGTCAGGAGAGGAGGAAGAAAGAGCAAGTGTGTGAAGGACGTTGTGTCGCTGATGTGGGGATCGGGCTCCCTGTCTTCAAGCCCAGCGGCGCTGGGACTGGACGCGGAGTGTCTCTCTGCCGAGGGCAGCTGCGACCCAGCCCCGAGTCGGAAAGCCTGCAGGACGCCGCTAATCCAGAAGAAAGAGCTTGTACCTACTTTAGATCAAGAAAGATTCTTCCTAAGAGGTATTTTCTAAACTTTGCGGATAACGAAAAAGAGCTGTAAATGGAAAAGGAAAAAAATAAATAAAGCGGGTAGAGGAGGAATTCATAAACTCCCAAAGGGAACAGTTTGTGTTTCAGAAGTCTCTGGGGGAAACATATTCCCTTTCGTTGGCTAGGTGCTGAGCTCCTTGCGTACGGACTGAACGGTATCTTTGTTATGGGGAGGAAAGCAGTGTAACGTGTATGGGATGTTGGGAGTTGCTGGGGAATCATATTATTATGGGATGGATTGGCTTGGAAAGAGGAGTTTGGGGAAGAGTCAGCATTTTCTCTCTCTCGTGCCCCCAATGTTATGAGAGTGAGGCCAAATAAAAGATGAATTCAAACTCCTTTATGCCGTAGGATGCGGGCACCTATAGAAGGGATTTGGCAAGAAAGGTAACCTACTCTGATTTGCTTCTTGGAAAGATCGAAGCCTTGGGGGTGTGGTGGGCGGTGTAGGGGAGAATGAAGCCGAGTCAGGGAATCAGTTAAGGAGCAAGCACTGCGGTCTGGGTATGGTGTGTGCGTGACCCGGAGGCCGCCGGAAAGGGGACTGAGGTCTAGACTGGAGATTGGGCGATGTGGCCATTGCAGCCTGATGGGAGTGTGATTTATCTGAGCCCTGGGCCAACGTGGATTTTGGGGGGTTGTGGGTGGGCAGAAGAGCTGGACTTTCTCCTTCCTCCTCCCAGTGGGTCTCTTAGACACTTTGGGGGCAATAAGGGTGACTGTGTACAGCAGGCCCCAGTGCCTTGTGAATACAAAATAAAGTCATGTTTTGGTTAAAATCTAAATTACGATGATTTTTTTAAATCAGTGAGCTGTACTCAAAACCTCTTTAAGCATGCAGTGATTGCCCCCTGCTGCTCCAGAAGGGCTGACTGGCTCCCGGTGGCTGTGCTCCCCACGAATCCAAGCGCCCACATCCCTCTCAGCAAGAGAAGGCAGGCTATAACTCTGAATTAGCTTTATTAGTGGGTGGAGATTAAGGAAGGGAACAGGAGAACAACATAGCGGGTAACTTACTCGGATTCACAGTGGAAGGGCAGGCCCCTGACAGGAGGTGCCTCACGACTCTGGAGAGGGTGGGCTCATCCTCATGCCCTGGGCTGGGGGGCACTCTAAGCTCCAATCAAACACCCACATTTCAGCCCTCATTTCCTTCCTAGGGGATGTCCACTCCCTTCAGGCGATGACTCCTTACTGGGCACAGGAGTGGAGTAGGGCGTTAAGGGCACCAACAGAGCAGCAAGAGGAGAGCAAGATTGGCCCACACTGATGCGCTCCCCAAAGTCAGGGTCTGTGCCCCGAGCTACACGTGGATCTGGGCTCAGCCTCTCCTCCTGGTAAAGGAGCGCCCACTGCCCTCTTCTGTCTTCCCTGGCTCCTCCTTTTTCTACCTCCTGCACAAACCATAACTCATATGTCCCTCCACAAAAATCATCTGAGCGTTCGAAAATCATTTTAGGAAACAAAAATCCCAGCTGCCCCATGCGGCTTAATAAACAATCAACCAGACAAAAAAAAAAAAAAAACACAAAAAAACAAAAAACAGGAAATATTCAATATGGCATAGTGAATTAACCCAAATAGCAGTTTGCAGGACTGCTGAGGACATCTCCCTGCTGTCAATGTACTTGACCACTTTCTAGAACACCCAAGTGGGTAGTGGTTCAGGCAAATGGTTCGCCCAGAATCAAGGAATCTACCCCCAGGGGTATTTAGTGTCTACTCACTTGGAAGGTTTTTCCAGCCTCTGTGGTTCCAGGTTCCAGAAATCTTTGGAGGGACCAAACGTAATAGAGTCGCCGGAGTTGGCGCGTCTTATGAATCTCCTCACGCACAACCACGTTCAGAGCCATTTCTAGTGGCTGAACTACACAGCTGCGACATTTCAGAGGGAGGGAGTGGTTAAGACATAGTCTGTGAATGGGATGATTAGGTTGCCTGAGATTCCACTTTCCTTGGGTGTGATGGCCCTGGAAGTGAATCTTACTCGTATAAATTGGGAAAAACATTAGCATTTTGAGCCCCAGTTCTAGCTTTGGAAAGAGCTAGGTTGTGTATTTATTGGAAAACACACTAGGATTCTTGGTCTTGGTCTTTGGTGAGGACGTGTGCGACTCTGAGTCAGGCCTGGTGTTTCTGGGGTGAGTGGTGGGAGAAGAATCCGGACTGCTTGGCATCCATCCAGCTGTGGGCTCTCCCATTGTTCTCGGGGTCTCTGTCTCCAGTCTGTGCCCCCTTTCCCGGGCGCTCCCTGCCAAGCCAAACCCCCAAAGCATGCAAAATGATGGGGCATTTAAAAAATAAATAAATATGACCTCACATGCACTTAAAATTGCCCTAGACTCATCAGCTTATCATAAAAATCCTTTCACAGTCATCTTGAAGTTAGAATTAAACTCGACTCTGAATTAATTTTGCATTAGGGTTTAATTTGATTAAAGGCAGGGCTGAGTGAGTCTAGAGCTCCGCTTCCTACTATGACAACTAAGGGCTGTTCGACGCGCCCGGGGCTCTCCAAACCCCTCACGAGCCCCACCGGATTTGGGACGTGGCATTCCTAGAAACTCCTTTGACTCTTTCCAAAGCGAGGCTTTGTCTCCCTTCACGCTGTCCCCATCCGCGGCCTTGGAGTGAAGCCACCAATTCAAAGGGCTCTGTTTGGCTGGATGTTTTCTTCGGTTTCACGTTTTGTTCGACAGCATTAGATGTGCTCATGCTCAGACTCCCCGGGGCCTGTGTGTGCGTCAGTGACGGCTCTCTGTCCTAATTTGGTCATGGTGATCTTAGGATCTGTGGTTGTGGCTACAAAGAGAGGTGCTCTCTCGTTTCTTGCCATCCCCAGGGCTCATTTGCAAGCTGCTGCGTAAGCCTGAAATAGAGAGCCGAAATTCAGGCTACCTACAAACGTTCTTGTTACCTTGACCCCTGATACGATTCTCCTGATGGGTATTTGTGGAGTCCTGATGGCCTTTACTCCCTCCCTGTCCTCTGCACAGTAGACGAATGAGTCAGAATCCCTGCCACAGCCTTCCCCTCCCCAGCTGATCCCAGGAGGAGCCTTGTGTAGCTTCCAGGCTCTTCTCTTGACTTCTGCCCCCTGCTGCCTCCTCAGCCATTCCTGTAGGCATTCAGGGAAGCCCTTGGCAAAGGTACAGAAGGAACTCCATTGGCATGGAGGGGATATTTGTTCAGTGACAAGCAAAGACCTAGAAACTTAAAGAGGGATGTAGACGTGGGAGGGCTTAAGGAAGCAACATGGTGCAAGCTTCAAGGTAAAGGCTCTGGGATCAGATCTGGATGCAGTTCACATCCTATGACTTCCTACCTGGGCAAGTTACTTAAGCCTCCCTGAGGCTCCTTGTTCACCTATAAAATGGGATGATGATGCCTTCCTTTGAGGGTTGAGTGAGGTGGTGTGTGACAAGTGCTCATTACCAATACCTGGCCCAGGGCAAGCACTGTTAAAGAACGTGCCCTACTACGTCTTCCTTCTGGAAAGAATTTCAGCTTCAAATTATCTCACGAACATGAGTCAGGGTGACTATCACCATGGAGCTAGCCTGCTGAAATTCAGTTTACTATTTCAAGAGAGGAAGTATTTGAAAACTAAGTGTATTTTTCAGGCCACTTGTAATAGATTGGCATAGTTTGGGCCTCCCTTTCCTTGAATAGTGAAACCAGATGGGCCAGTTTGGCATTTGACTTACGTATTTTCATTTTGTGAATCTCATGGGTTGAACTCATGGTCCCCAAGCCTTGCTTATCTGAGGATTCAACTAAGGAGTTTCTAAGAAAGTACAGATTCTCCCGCCTAATCCCAGGCTGTTTGAATCAGAATCTCTAAGGGTGTTGGGAGTGGAGGTGGGGATGGAGAATCCTCTGGAGACAGTTTCCAGGGGGATCAGGTGATCCGTTTAGGAAGTCCAAGGCAAGAGCGCTGTTACGGATGTCGGTTCGCTGGTGGAGGATACACAGTGACCATTTGCACTGGTGGAGTTTTCTCCCCGCCTGGTTCTCCAGTGTATCATTAAAAAAAAAAAAACCACAATACTCGAGGGATTATCCACACCTGCCACCTTCTGTTTCTGAATCTAAATGAGTATGCCTGGTCCCGAATTAACGGTGGCCCCTTTTTGGCCACAGTAACACTATATTGTGGGGATACTCTCACAAATAATCTTCACTGAAATTCTCCTTTCATTTAGGCCTTTATATGAGACATGTGGATTGGATTCCTTCTCTTTTGTTTCCACCACCCCACAGTGCAGCATTGCTGAACTCACTAGGCTGGGCATAGGGGATGGAGAGGTCGAGGCCGCCTTAAGCAAATCCATATCAGTGTGGCATCCTCTCTCTTCTTCCCTTCCCCTTTCTTGTATTCAATCCTCCTTGTGAGGACTGTCCCCTAGCTGTGACCCTGGGGAGGTGTGAAGGAAGAGAAGACAAGCATGGGAGGTTATGGTGTGGTTATGGGTGTCCCTCCCTGACCCTTCCTCACTGCCTCCTCTTGATTTTTCTACTTGAGTGGAAAGTAGTAACATTGAGGTCACGATGCTCGGTGGCTCCTGCTAAATTCTGAGCAATGGCTCTCTGCTGATCCTATCAAGGAGATGCTTCTGGAGGGTTTTGCTGATGTCTGTTAGATCTGCTGCAGGGAGCACAGACTATGGGAAATGTCCATTTTTTTTTTTTTAATTTTTTTTGCTTCTCAAGGACAAGTTTTAGATGTTGTGAGTGATCGTATTTTAGCAAAATGTCAGCTTTGTTTCTTCTATAAGTTCTGGGAAATCAAGGGAGGAATGTGGGAGCCTCAAATCTATTAATTTCTAAGGATCTTCAAAAAATTAGACATTTGAGTTAGGACATCAGCAAGGTGTACCTCCTTCTTAGCAGTGAACGCTCTAAGCCAGGAGTGTGTGCTTTTGTGACAGGAGCTGTGGAATCCGTCCCTGGCCTGACAGTGGGGAAGTGAGACTAGATCACCTTGAATGGCCTTGAAAATGGAAGTCTTCCTCCCCCTCCCTGGGAGGAGCCAGAGGGCTACCCTAGAGCAGACTAGGAAGCCACTGGGGGGTGGCTGATGTTATCTTTAGAAAGGAAGGAGAGAGGCTTTCTAGACGTGGTTGAGAAACATCCTCCCCAAATTTACTGATTCTCAAATTGGTCCTAAACCAGTGGTTCTCAAGCATGACTAGGAAGGGGAAACCCATGAGCTAAATCACGTTGGTGTTTTATTTAGGCCCGTGGAACGTTTTGCTGTTGGATAGATGGAAATAGAATGAATTCCGACATCAGGACTCAGAAATGGGAGGAGCTAAGAGAATAAGCCCCACTAATACTTGTCCCCTCCTGGATCCTAGGGTTCTTGTGATCCTGGAAGCATGCATTTCCCCATATCCATCTTCAAACCTTTTCTGTAAGTGCCGCCATTGTTTTTTATTCTAAAGATTTGCTTTGGGGGTTGGCAAGGTCCTATTCCTGAAGTTGTAGCTAGAGGACAGGACCCCAGGTCTTGGGCAGTGACCGGAACATTACAGAGGGAGCTAGACTTAGGTGTGGCTCAGTCAGGTACACCTTTCTGGAACCCCTTGTCCATTTGGACAGTTGTTAAAGCAACTGTTGGACTGGCCAGTTATCAGAGATGATTGGCCACTCAGTAAAATGCAGTTTCTAGGGTTGGTGGGTTACCGGTGGTTCCCTTCCCATGCCCTGACCTCCACTCTGAGTACGTAACACTGTTCCGTCCATCCGCAGGAATAGATGCGGCTACCTTCTGCAAGGTCCAGACCCACAGGTGCTGGGGAGCTTTGTGGCAGATGGAGCCAGCCTATCAGCCAAACCTTTCCCTACCCTATCACACTTCTTGACACCTTTGCCTCAACTGATCCTATTGTCACCTTCCTTCCTTTTCTGCATCAAACACAGCAAAGTCATGTCACCCTCCCTTTCTGGAGAATCTGCGAATCCAATTGCTGTCTTGCTTGTTTTAGGGAATGAAGATCTCGAAAGGAAAACATGTCCAAGCACATTTACAGGGGGTACCCTCCTTGGGACTGTGTAATGAAAGAGTTAGAAAAAACATCAGGTCAATCCATCGCCCTGCTCCCCGGTGACAGAACATTTAAGAATTACTCATAGAGAAGGGATGCCTGGCTTGCCTTCCTCATCCCGAGATCTCAGTTCAGCAGCCGCAGTATTTATGGAGTGCTTTCTCTAAGCCAGGGACAGTGCCAAGAGCTGGGGTTCAGTGGCAAACTGGTAAAAATGGTCCTACCCTCTGGGGAGCTCGTGGTCTGTCCATGCACCCTTGCCCTTCCGGTCTCATTCTGCATCAACACCCACATTTCCTCTCTAGCTCTCACTGGGTTAAATGAAGGCTGCCCACAGAAGCCTAAGAAAGGAGGGAAGGAGGCCGGGTCCTTTTGGGAGAACACTAGGAAATTTTGAGCCCAGAGGCTATTGGGAAAGGGGCTGGCATACTCTTGAATTTCAGGAGGGAGAGGAGTCCTGGCATAGGACAGGAAGAGGAAAGTGCATCTGTTTTTTGCAGATCTTATTGATTTGGTGCAGACAATTAATAAAAAGGCCAGGAACAGGTTATGTATGTGTGGTGAGCTTTGCTCGATGTGGTTCACTGCCCTCCTCATCTGTAGCACACGTGTGGCTCAGATCAATGCCAAGCTTGGTAATTTATTTATGAAATTATATAGCCCTTCCTCAAGTAACATTTTACTTTTATTTTATTTCATCTCCCAGATTCCTGCAGTGAGAGCGAAAGTTATTTCCTCATAGGTAGCTACCTTTTGACACTCATTCATATAAATGGAAGGGAGGATGGGGAAAAATATCTATAGCGCATGGCAGACATTTACACAAAGAAAGACGTGATTATAAAGGTTCACCTTTCCATTGGATTCAGCCTCTACCTAGAAACCTGGGAAGTTAACCCTAGTGGGCACCTTCTCATCACTCAACGGAACCAGTAATGACAGTCCTAGAGTCTCCCAGGATCACCTGTCACGTAGTGATGGGGGTGTACCTCTCACCCTCCGCACATTTCAGTCTGTTTCTGCGTGCTGTTTATTTTCCGTGGAACCTCCTGGCTGTGTTCTGAAGCTCGAGGATCTCTGGTTACTAACGAGGGGCCCCAGGAGCTTTCCTCCTGCCCCAAACAAGAATAGTGCTATCAGCCAGCATCACTTATGGAATCTCTGATATCACAAAATGGGATGAGAAATCTCTGAGCGAAATCTCTGTTTCCGAAATATAATTAATGTTATGGCATATTGTAAGTCAGTCCCTTGCCAGAAGCGTCAGAACACTTTCTGGAAGAAGGTAACGTGATCCTAGTCATCAAGTTATTCCCATAAACAAATCTTTGAATACAATGTCAAAGCATACAGACAAAGATAAGTTGACACACAAGGGAAACACGGGAACGTGATTAAGAACCAGCACCAACAATAGACCCGCAGGTTCTCTGGGTACTGCGGTGATCAGGCACTGGCTTTAAAATAACAACGGTTACCATTTTAAGTAGAAATAAGGCAAGATGGCAAAGCCTGGCAGCAAACTAGAAACTATAGAAATGACATAGTAGATTTGAAAAACGGACCAAAAAGAAATTCTAGAACTTAAAATATGGCGAGTGAAATTAAGAACTCACTGAATGAATTTTAGAAGAATCTAGACACAGCTGAAGAGATAATTAATGATGTGGGGGGCAGGGCAAAATAAACCATCTGAAATGAAGGCTAAAAAATACAAAAGAGGGGGTAAGCGACATGGAGGATACTGTGGGAAGGTCTTACCTATTGAACTGGATTTCTATGAAGAAGGAAAGAGAATGGAGGAAGAAGTCATGGCTGTGAATTTTCTAAAACTGAAGAAAAATACCAGTACACAGATTCAGAGGCCTACAAACTCAAAGCAGGATCAATAAAAAGAAATCTACATCCAGATATGTTGTAATACAAATGCAGGAAGTTGGAAGACAAATTGTACTATTATTTCCCAAGCAACTCCCCAATTTCCTTGGATCTGTACTTCGCATGTACTTCTTCAGTTTCATCTGTCCAGATGTTACCTATGATTTATCAGGCTTTATCTGATAATCCTCCTGTCGGTCCTCCAACCAGATTTACAATTAAAATAATCAATAATAGTTTAATGTCAATAATACGAATCCCACTTTTTTGATTACTGCTATCATTATGGAGCACGTATTTCCTTCTGGGCATTGTCCTTGGCACTCATCATGCACAATCTCATTTAATCCTCCTAAAACTCAGCAGGAGTTTTTCTACCCAGGAAGAAACTGAGGCCATCCGGCTCGCCTGTAAACTTACATAGCATTTTACCAATTTTGTGCCACTTACACCATTTTTCTTGAACTACGGTTTTTTGTATGCAAAGCCCATCTCATCTAGAGGGTGAGCCTCATCTCCTTTTTGTGTCTCCTGCCATGCCTAGAACCTAGCTTTGCACGCCCATAGCAGGTGTCTCCTCATTGGTTGAGGAAGTCTCACACGTGGCACGTCCCCCAGATGCCTTAAGTGCCTGTGGGTCTGTTAAAAGTCTGAGCAGACGCACCAATAAGAAGTTGTGAGCCTGTCCCCACACCTTATCATCTCTGCCTGCCTCAGCGGCTCCCATTCACACGTTAAATTGAAAGCAGCGACCGATGCTCTATTTAAAGTGTCCTCGAAAATGGCACTCAAGTGTGGAACACAGCTATTTCACTGACGTGGGCAAGGTATTTATGGAGAGGTTGTTTCTCCTTTGGATAAGGGGGTTGGTAACGAGGAGCCATTATATGACACCTGTGTGGATGTCAAAAGGCAAACAATGAAAAAAACCCCAAACCCAAAAAACTCCTCTACCGGTTACCTCCATCTCTATTGAGACATAATCTCCCTGGTTATTTTCTACATCGAGCTGGGTCTCTTCCATCAGCATCCAGAGATCACAGAATGTGACCCCGGGCCAGTCAAAGTTGAAGCAGGAATTGTCCGGAACCGAGAAAATAATTATAGAGTGTGCCATTAGCATTCCGGCAAGGGCTCTCTCTGGATCTGTTCTCTCCCCCAGCTTGACAGCTTAATGGTTGGCGGAGAAGGAAGGCTTTAGCACAGCCGGTCTCTACCTACTGCGGGGTGGGGCTCGGTGGTGAAAGTGCTAGGTGAAATCTCTAGAGGAAGGGGGGTGCTACAGGGAAAGAGATGTTAACTTAGGAGAAGTGGCCAAGTTCATCAGAGCCGCGCATCCTCCCTGCTTCCAGCAAACCCGTGACTTGCTTGTGCTTCCGTGTCCTGTGGCTAACCTTTCCCTCCCTGGCTCTCTGTCTGGGCACCTTTTTGCAGGCAACCTTTCAAATAAATCTTTATTGATTCTACTGATGAAATCCACTGGTTGCATTTTGGACAGCCCAGGATTTTTTTTTTTTTTTGCTTTCTGAACGGTACCGACATCCCCCTCCCTTTCTCCGTTAGCAACAATCATAAATAGCACAGTTTTTAAGGCAAATTCCTACTACACCTTCTGTTCTCTAGACCCAACGTCCATTCCTTATAAGAGCTTTTGGAGTCCGGGGGGGGGGGGTTCCCCCATGCCCGTTTTCCACGGTGCTGGAAAATGTTCGCCTGGGTCACGGAGGTGCAGAACTAGGATCGATTTGGCAGGGAGTGGTCGTAGCTAGAGGCTTTAGGCAACGTGCATTTTAGGGTGAGGGCAGAATGTCTAGAATAAGAGCCAGCCCTCCCAACACCTAAAGTAGGAGTTCTGGGGACTCTGGCAGCAAACGTGTCCCCTGAAACTTCCAGCGCTTTGCTGCCATCCCTGTGACTTGATTGATGGACTCTCCACGCAGCCTCTGATCCTGTGTCCTGGATAGCTCTGAGCCTCTGGGGCGGTCAGTGTCGCCCCATTCTGGGCAGGACAGATCTCCCTTATGCAGGACCATCTGGAACAAGGCAAGATGAGCATCCCTGACCCTCATGGGGGCTGAACACCAGGAGCACTCAGTCACCCAGAAAAGCCTCGATGCATGTCTAGAATGCCTATGGGGCAAAACCGCCCAGACCGAGAACTTCTGCAAGTCTGAGAAGAATATGGCTGACTCCTCCGGTCCCTCTTCCTGAGGAGGGGCACTGTTGAGATACCTTTTTTTTTTTTTTTTAAGATTTTATTTATTTGACAGACAGAAGCACAGTGAGAGAGGGGACACAAGCAGAGGGAATGGGAGAGGGAGAAGCAGACTTCCTGCCAAGCAGGGAGCCCGATGTGGGGCTCGATCCCAGGGCCCTGGGCTCATGACCTGAGCTGAAGGCAGGCGCTTAACGACTGAGCCACCCAGGTGCCCCTGTTGAGATACCTTTGAGACACAGCTGAGTGACCTTGAACATGTCACTTCACAAACTCTCTGAGCGTCAAGCTTCTGGTCTGTTGCATGGTGATAGTGGTGATAGTGGTAGAACTCATCTCTGAGGTCTGGTAGGATTTGGTGTTAGGGAATCTTCGTGAGTGTCTACGAGGTGCTAGGCGATTCGCTGAGCACATTATATGCAGGATCACATCTCATCTTTGCAGCCGACCGCCCAGTGAAGTGGGACCCATGATTATTCCCAGTGTACAGATGATGAAACTGTTTTTAGTCCCCTCTCAGTCCCCTCTCTTGTCAAACCCACCTGTTTCTGGGATCCACTTCTGGAGTTTCTGATTCAGTAGGTATGAGACGGGCCCGAGGATCTGCATTTCTATTAAGTTCCTGGGGACTCTGCTGTTACCACACCGGGGGACCTCATGTTGAGAGCCGCTGACTTAAGTCTTCCAATTTATACCCACCAGTAATCTGCTGTTGTAAACTGGAAGAAGGCAGGCAGAAAGTATGTCCCCTTCCTCTATGCACACACAACACACCCAGCAAGAGATTCTGTATGTCTTCTGTGGTCTTGGATGGGGCTTAGTCCCTGGGGCGGGGGACAGGGTATTACTTGGATTCTACCTTCACTGTCAATTTGTGCAGGCTTAATGTGTCCCTCAGCCCTGGGATGAAGAGGCAGGGTCCAAAAGAGGCACTGATGAGGTCCTGGAACCTTGTGGTAGGAGACTGAAGGGCAAGGTGGGTGACGGGGTGGCCGCAGCCACAGGGAGACAGGCAGGGGCTGGTGGCTTGGCCTGGAAAGTGCTATGAGATGTGACTTGTTATAGATTCAGAGACCTGTACACAGAAAATGTCAGTAGTTTATTGTGCTTGTATTTTCTGTGACTCTCAGATTTTTGTTCTTTTCTGATGCTGTCAACCGTGCAGAGAGAAAGCAAGGGAAGAGATTTTCTTTCCTCCATCCTGGGGCCAAGGTGTTAGGTGGGGAGCCAGGTCCAGTCACGGTGGTGGCAAAGGGAGAGAAGCCCAAAGAGAGGCAGACGTGAGGTGGGGCAGCCGTCAGCAGCGGCCAGCAGCCCTCCCCCTCTGGAGAGCTTTCCAATAACAATACTGTAACCACCAGTCAGGGGATTGATCGTTTACCATGTGCCCGGATTTCTGCGGAGCGCTGTATAACAGTAGTGGGGAGGGAATCCTATTTTCAACTCTATTTTGTAGATCGAGAAAGTAAGTTTCGAGGTTTTAGAATTTGCTCAGGTTCATGCTGTGAGCCAGAGACCGAGCAGGCCTGGAGCCCAGGGCTGCCCGAGCTCAAGCCCGTACCCTCAAGTACTCCACACCAGTACTCAGTTAAGACCCTGGCTCTCGCTTTGTCAGGATCTGGGAGGATTCTTCCTTCGCTGCCTGGATACTTAAGTTCCACTTGCTCTGCCGAGAAGCCAGTGCCTCCTAAACCTCGTAGAGCTTGTGCAGTGCCCCACACTGCAGACCGGCCTCGGCCGGAGACCCTGCCCGTGAACATGGGTCGGTCAGACAACCTCCTGGGGTCCGGGTATCTCCCCTCTGTGAGCACCAGGACCCCCGTCCTCTCTTGCAGGGCTGTAGCGTGGATGGCTGATGAGTTCAGGCTCCTGGGAGGAAAGGGGGGGGTGGTGGTGACCTCCTCCACAGGGACTGTCCCAGCGAGCCTCAGCTCCAGCAGCCACCCCTGGTGTTTGCAAGCCTTGTGCCTGTGCCTCCTTCTCTGTGTAGGTGGGAACAGGAGAACTGGAGAAGGGGAAGGCAGAGGATGAGACCGTCTTGATGTCTTTTCTAGGAGGAATTGAAATGCTGGCAGGTCAGGGTCAGAGCGGGCTCAGCGATGCTCAGCGCGCCGCAGAGGACTTGCTCTGTGCTGGGGATTTTCCCCTCTGCTGGTCTGATAAATGATGCAGGGCTGGGTGTCCAGGCCCAGCGTGTGGGTCACGGTGGCCCCCACTGCCCAGGCGCTTCCCTATGAAAGTGACAACAGAAGCTCCCAGCTTGAAGGGCTTGATACAGATAAGGACCCCTCAGTTTTTAAATTTTTATAAATTTATTTAAAATTTTTTTTTATTTTACTCCTGTTCTTTCCAGAGTTTTCCTATCATCGTAGATTTGACGCCTCACTCTCTGAGGGCCTCTGGCCTCCATTTCTCTCCTCCCTGTGCCCCCCATCTCTCCTTCCTGTGCAGCACCAGCTGGGAAAGGGCCCCCCACCCTCTGTGGACGCACGTGACCCTCAGTCCTATTTCAGGATATCTATCCCAAACTTGGGAATCCCAGCGAAAGCCCTAAAAAGGGTCTTAACTCTCTTTTTTTTTTAATAGACTCTTGGGGGCCGAAAATGATCTCATCCAGGGCAGGGAGTGGACTTAGAGGCTTGAGACTCCTTCCAAAAAGGCTGAGTTTATGATTTGGGCCCAAAAAAGAAGCATGAAATCTCATCACTGGATTAACAATGACCATAAAAGCACTCATGTGTTGAGTTCTTAGTAGGCTTTGCACGCTGCTAAGTGCTCGTGTAGGCATCACCTGGTCCAGCTTCTGCCCCACGTGGGACCCTGGGCACAGCCTCCCTTCCAAGCGGGCACTTGGCCTTGGGCTGTGTGTGTCTGGGGCGGCCTCTCCTACAGCCAGGTGGGCCCCAAGGACTCAGGCAGGATGGAACTCTCTGCCTTATGACCTCCACTCGCAGGCCCTACTTCTGCTCTTTGGAGTGCTCTAGAAAGGTCCCTCTCACCTCTAGGTAGCAGCCCCCAAGTTCAGTCTAGACATTCCGCCTCTTCGAAATGCCCTGGTCCTCTGTGGTGGTTTGTTTCTTTTCATCTTTTTCATCATCCTGATGCCTCTGTGGGTCAGGCCAACTTGGTAGCCTCTTTTGCAGAAAGCAGAGTCAGACACAGAATGGGGACCCAACAGTTCATTCTCAAAAGATGCGCTTTTCTTCTGAAATCCCCCCTCATAAATATCTCTTTTCCCCCTAACTTCTTCCAAGTAGGACCTTTGACTAGGCCAAGCCAGTCATCTCTCTAAGGCCGCTTCTCCACATTTGGGAGGCGGGGGATGATCCAGGAGTCGTGCCCGGAAGAGGCAGCTCCTTGTGCCCCGCCTCCCGCAGGGGCCCTCTGGGCTGATTTGCGGGAGGACTGGATGCCTAATTGGTCTCCAAGCCTCTGCAGCCCCGGTGGGAGTGGAGCAGGCCATATGGGGCAGGCCTCCTGGGAGGGGCTGTGCCAGCGGGGGCCCCACAGGGGCTGCAGGACACCTTGTCCGGAAGCCTTCTCCTTTCTTGGGCTCCATTCACGCCCTGGTCCACTGGCTGGGTCCTGGATGTGGCAGTGGGGGTGTGGGGGCAGTGGGGGTGAAGGCGGGAGCAGGAGCGTTGTTTATTCTCTCCCCTCTGTAATCCACAGCTTCCCCCCCGCGGCAGGGAGCAAGAGTCAGGACTGGGATAAAATGATAAGGATTAGTACCGGGGCGGTCACGGCTAAGGCTGACGGGCAGCCCTTTGGGCCCGGCACTGTTGGGAGCAGTTGCACCTACTAACTCACTTCATCCTCACAACAGCCCCATGCGGTATGTGCTATTTAACTCCACTTTATACCTGGGGAGCCTGGGGTTCCGAAAGTAACTGGTCCAAGGTCAGAAGACAGATGCGTGCTCTTCTCCAAGATCGGCACTCCTGAGTGCTGGGAGGAGCGGAAGAAGCTGGGGAGCAGAGGCTCTGAGCCGGGGATGGAGTCTGGGCTCCACCCCCAAAGACTGCCTACCCTCCGCGGACCCCAGTCCCGCCTCTGTCAAAGGGTAGTAGTAGGAGCACCCTTGTGGGGTTGTGGTGAAGGGTGCTGGTGTGGGACGAGGCGGGCTCAAGTCTACAGCCCAGGGCTGGGCATGCGGCAAGGGCTCTGTAGTTCGCTCTTAGTGCGAAGTGGAGGATGCCTTGCTTTTCGATCACAGAGAAAGCATCCTGACTGCGAGGTCTGCCGAGAGGGTCTCCGTCAAGGAATAAAGCAGAGTTTGGGAATAAAGGGACCTGGGTGCTCATTCTCTGTCACGCTTTCCTTTTGGCTCCCTTGGATGAGTTGGTGGGACAGTGGGGTGTGGCTGCCATTAAGGTAAATGAGCTGAATAAAGTGCTTGGACAGGAAAAAAGCCCTTCTGTTTCCCTCTGGGGCCCCGCGTCTCTAGCTGCTGTGAGGAAGGGGGAGGGGGGGAGGAATGATGGGTCTGCTGGATGGTCTCAGCCACAAGGGCCTTTACCAGAAGCTGGGTCTTGAGATTCCTGAGCGTGTAACCCCGCTCCATACTTGCCCAGCCAGGCCCCCATCCCTTCCCAGCCCAGCCAGCCCAGGGCAGCCCTCAGCAAAGAGAGGCAATGGGCAGGGTCTGCCATGTTTTTGCGTGCATTGCCATCGCTGGGCAATATCTCAAAGTAGATCAGCACTTAAGGGAAAGTTCATCATTAGTGACGGTGAATATAAATCCAGACATGAAAACAGTCTTCCTAAGAATTTTTTTCTTTTTTGGAGAAGGGAGTGATGAGTTGGTGTGGTTAGTCAGGTAGCTTGTAACGTGCATGATGAAGAGTTTGCGCAAGCACGATAACCTCTTCGTTTTCATATTTTGTATTTGTATTATTTTCTGTCCATAGTCTCCTTGTAGGTATCTTTTAAAGCCACTTACTAATTTTTAAGAACACTGGATTGTTAAAGTGAAATAATGCATAAATCATATATCCCCTTAATTGGCACAGATCTGCAATGATAGCTTGCAAATGCTGATGGGAAGCTAAGGTGCGAGGGGACCATGTCAGCCCCCTAGCATCATGAGAGCCCTATACTGCCCTCAGGACACCTGCTGTACCCTGTAGGACATAGGCCTGTTGCTATACCAAATATATATATGTTTCATTCATCTAGTAATTTCTTTCCGTATCTCCTTAGTTTGGAGACCACGCAATAAAAGACCTTCTGTGCCAGCCAACCCAGTATCTGTCCATTTGCTCCAAGTCCTGGCTGTTTTTGCTCTAGAGACTCAATCCTCCTGCCTTTGCTCTCTGCGCATGCCCTCCCCCATGCTGTGTCTCCACACATTTGCACACTTGTGTGTGTCTCCATGAGCATGTCCTTAGTAGCCAGGCCCCCCTTTCTGCACTAGGGGTAAATGTGTTGTCATTAGCATAAAGAGGAACCCCAGACTGTGCTTCCCTCTCCTGGCAGATGAGATGTTCCTTCTTCACTGAGACTCCTACAGCAAGGAGTGAGTCCAATCATAGAAGAAATTAGAAGGACAGGTAGCTGCTTAGCAGGTTAGTTGGAGAGCCTCGATTAGGGTCAGGGAAGAACTGAAATTGCTGGTGGGTCACACGAGGTAACCCTGTGATGGCCAAGAAGCCAAGAGAAGAAGTATTGTGTCCATTCTTTGGTTCTGCTGATCTGTTGTCCATATCTGTATGAGCTCCTGCTCCCCACTCCTCTTCATCCCTATACACACGGGGCAAGCTAGAGCTTCCTCTTTACTGGCCTTTTCTTCTAAATAGTGTTAGCCCTGGGAGTCATCACGGAGTGGCCATTTTGTTTCCCAGCCTCCCTTTCTTCCGCCTTCCTCTCCCTTCTCACAGGAAATGTCCCTCAGTCTCATTGCATTGCCTGGTGAGATGTCAAAAACAAACAAACACTCTTAACCTTTCCTTTGGGACAACCCCACAGGGATTGGTTCTGTAGACCGTGGGCACAAAGCAGACTTCTGGGCCCCCAAGATGAAGACATGTTTGAGGAGCTGGGCTGGAATGGGGTGACGGCACTGAGGCCCGGGGGGATGCTGACGGCTGCGGAGTGGGAGGGAGCACAGAGCGCGTGGGCCCCGAAGTCTGCGTGTGGGGGCAGCCCGAGGACTCCGCCGACTCAGAACTCCCCGAGGTGGGCAGGGCAGCTGCAGCTGCACAGATGAGCCGAGCAAAAGGAGAACAGAGGCCCACAAGCATCAAATGAGAGAAAAATGGTTTTTTTGTGGAGCCAAGGTTTTTTTGTTTTAAGTAAGCACAAGGGACTCCTGATGTGGAAGGGAATCTTTGAATTATTGGAAAATGCTTTGGGGATGGAAAACTGGGCTGAGGCTGGCCTCCGTGGGTTTGGGGGAATTCTTTGAACAGGGGGTATCTGGAGACCCTTCTCCAAAGCTCAGCGGCTGGTTCACAGGACTTGTTAAATCTTTTCATGTTGGAGGCCTTGCACCCATCCAGTTCCTGGGTTTATATCCTGCCCAGGGATTTGGCGACCTTTGATGGGGGCCTCGGACAGTGTGAGAGATGCTATAGGGTCCATTTAGGATTGCATGGGATGGAGCTTTTCTTCTTCCATGTCCTGTTGGGCAGGTACACCATGCCGAGTATGTGTACTGAGCACTGAACTATAAATACGAAGCATATTTTCACGTCGGGAGGGCTGATTCAGCAACAAAGTGAGTACAGATGTAAATGGTATGGCAAATGCAAAGTAGAAAAGTGACCTGCTCCGACATTTGCACACATGGCTTTGGAAATTCAAGGAAGGAGAGAGATTCCTTTGGCTTGGAGGTTAGGAGGGATTTGTGATGGTGGTAACACGGACTGCCTCGTTTATTCTTCACCGCCTCCTGGAAGGCAGGTGCTACTGTCGTTCCCATTTTATAGTTGAGGAAACTGAGGCCTAACGGGAATGAGTCATTTGTCCAAGGTCAGATTTTTCAAGTGTAGAGTTAGAGAGGGAAGAAGGAGAGGGGAATCTCAAGGGAAGGGAACGACTTGGTGAAGTCATGAAAGCAGGAAAGCTCCTGCATGACTGATGAAGAGTAGTTCTATTTGAGTGGCAATGATCGAAGCTAGGTGGCAGAGGTCTTTGAATACAAGGCTACATTGTCCACCAGTCTGTAGGCAATGGGGAGCCACTGAAGTTTCTTGAGTAAGAGCTTGTCATGATCACAGCAGACAAGTGGTTTAGAGAGAGGAGAATCAGAGATGTATAGAGCATTAAGAGGTGACTATAACAGAACATAAGGAGTAATGCATTGTGCCCAGAGGACATTTATAAAGAACTATTACTTTGGACAATGCAGGAGAGAAAATTTCTTTTCATTTTGGTGAGAGGCAACTGATTTCTTAAGAATGACGGAAAAGTGGTCCATTTTCCAATTCCTTCCAACTCCATTCACTCATTTGTACATATTCTCCTAACTGCTAAGCCACACTCTACTCATTACTGCTCTCTCTTTTTCTTTCTGCTTACTGGATTTCTTTACACAAATGCCATCACTTTAACACCAGGTCATTAGAGTGATTAAAACCTCTTTCATGGATTCAGACATTTATTGGCTTTGAAGTGGGTGGTATGTGAGTACCAAGCTGGCATATAGAAACATCTAGATCACTGAGGTGAACATATGGCACATAGTCAAGAGCACTGAACTCAGGTTCTAGGTCCAGGTGATAACTCCTTTAGTGGTGATAGGATGTATGATCTGTTTTTGAGTTTCTGCACCTGCAAAATGGGGCTAAAAATACCTAAGCCAGTGAGAAAAATGAGAAGGTGATAAGATGAATGACAGTGTCACCTGAGAACTTGTTAGAACTGCAGATGTCCAAGTCGTGTACCATTCCCGCTGAAGCAAAAGCTCAGGGAGGGCTTTTCAGGTGATTCAGTGATGCATGGTCAAGTTTGAGAGCTGCTGCTGCTTACCGTAGTGCTCCAGCATTGGGGCTCATCTGGGGGCTCTGCCCTGGTCTGTTACAGTGGTTCCCAAACCTGAGTGTGCCCACAAATACCTACAGGCCTCGTTTCAACCAGGTCCCTTACATCTGGCATGCAGCCTGAGGATTTGCATTCTACCGGGTTCCCAGGTGAAAACCCCTGCTCTATGACTTGACAAAAACTCTGGTTTTGTGGCTTTGAACATCTCTTGAGCTCTCTCTGGAACTCAGTTTCCTCACCTGTAAAATAAGGTTCATAATATCTACCTTCTAGACTGTTTGACAGACTGATAGACATATCTATCTACCTTATAGGAAGAACAAACAAGGTAATTCATATAGAGTGCTTGGCACATCAGACCCCCCCCCCCCCCGCCAAGCATTCTCCTTGTTATTAATGAACTTGTAACATGTTTTACAAATATAGAGGATCATTGTGAAAGCTAAATCCCAGAGGACTACCAAGGGTCTGTTTAAAAAAACTTTATTCCAGTAAAATATATAAAACATAGAACTTGCCATTAAAATGTACAACTCAGTGGCATTAATTACATTTGCAATGTTCTGCAACCATCACTGCCGCTCATCTCCAGAACTTTGTCGTCTTCCCCACCTGAAACTCTACCCATTAAACGATAACCGTCCCCTTCTCTCTCCCACCAGCCCCTGGTAACCTCTAACTTACCTTCTGTTTCTATGAATTTGCATATTCTAGATATTTCATAGGAGTGGAATTGTAGAATATTTGTCCTTTGGTGTCTTGCTTGTTTTGCTTAACCTAATATTTTTAAGGTTCATCCATAATGTAACATACATCAAAACTTCATTCTTTTTAAATCACTGAGTCATATTCCATTTTATACACCACACACCACATTTTGTATATCCATTCATCTGCTGATGGATACTTGGGTTGTTTCCACCTTTTGGCCCTTGAACAGTGGCTAAATGAACATTAGTATACACGTATGTGTTTGAGTCCTTGTTTTCAAATCTTTTGGGTATGTACCTAGGAGTGGAGTTTCCAGATTGTATGGTAATTCTATTTTTAGCTTTTTGAAGAACCACCCAACTGTTTTCCCCAGCAGCTGCGCCATTTTACATTTCTACCAGCAATATTCAGCCCTTCTGATTTCTCCACATCCTTGAAAACATTTAGTATTTTTCATTTGACTGTAGCCATCCTGGTTAGGCATGAAGTGGTACCTCACTGTGGTTTTAATTTGCATTTCCCTAATGACATCTTTTCATGTGCTTATTGGTCATTTGTCTATCTTCTTTGGAGAAATGTCTCATTAAGTCATTTGCCCAATTTTAAATTGGGTTCTTTGTCTTTCTGTTGAGTTGCAGGACTTCTTTATGTTTTCTGAATACTAGACCCTTATTAGATGTGTGATTTGCAAGTATTTTCTCCCATTCTTTAGGTTGTGTTTTTTAGTCTGTTTTTTAAAAAAGATTTATTTATTTTTTTTAGAAAGAGAGAGAGATCACACAAGGGAAGGGATGGTGGTGGAGAGGGGCAAAGGGAGAGAATCCTCAAGCAAATTCCCTGCTGAGCGCAGAGCCCAACACGGGGCTCAATCCCACCACCCCGAGGTCATGACCTGAGCCGAAAACAAGAGCAAGCCGCTTAACTGACTGAGCCACCCAGTTGGCTCAGTCTATTTTTTACGGTATAGTTCCATTGAGATATGATTGCCATGCCATGCACTACATCTTTAAAGTATACAACTTAATGCATTTTGACGTGTGGAAACAGCTATGAGATCATCACCATGATCAAGATAATGAACAAACCCATCACCCCCAGAGTTTCCTCATGACCTTTGTAATTCCTCCTCCCTGCCCTTCCTCTCTCTGCCTGTTAATAGTAATGCTCTAAATACCCTGCAGTTGACACTGAGGCATAAAAGGGAAGATGCGTAATCTGGGCCTCAGGAGGCCAGACTCCTGGTGCTCTGGCTGTGGTGGTGGATGCTGATTTCTCACCTGACATGACAGACTCTTGCTCTCAGTGGTTCTCATCCACTCTGGTCTCATATTAGAATAATCACCTGGGAAGTGAGTGATTATTGCTTTTTAAAAAAGTAACATTTTGATAATTACTTTATAGTTAATTTCAAATAATTACTGCTTTTTGAAAAATACTGATGTCTATCCCCCATCCTTTGGATGAGAGTTTCTGGGGGTGGGATCCTGGTGTCTGTGCTTTTTAAAAAGCTCCCCCATTGATTCCGATGCTAAATTGAGATGATTTTCTTCTTATTCAAAATTCTGTGGTTTATCCCTTTGTATATTTCATGTTGATCTCCTTTCACTCTTTCAAAACCACCACGAGGTAGGTAAGAAAGACATGGCTCATTTAGAGACAAGGACACCAATCCAGACAGTGGGTAAGGGACTTGAGTAGACGTAATGTAGCGTGGAGACTATAAGGTAGTAGGTGTTTTTCCATTATTCCCTTCAATTGGTGTTAAACGAGGTGACACCAGCGTGCCTGCAGCCAGTGGCTTCCAGGTGGGGGCTTCCAGGGTGAGATTACCATGGATCAGGGGCTGACTTTGCCACTGTATCCAGAGATTAACAGATTCTTGGGACTAACTCACTGCAATTCCCTAGGTCATTGACAGTGAAGGTAAAATGTCACGTTATTCACTGTAATGGAGTCTGCTCCTATCTAGTTAATGAAAGAATGGTGGTTGCTCTCCTAGACACCCGTCACGGCCTTCATGACAGCAAGGTCTCCAGAGAGCGCACCTGCAGCCTGAAGTTTACTGGGTGCATCGGTGAGATGTGTTCAGCCTTCAGATGCTTTCAGCTATCGGCGCTTTCTTCCCTGCTCCCCATGGTGGGCATATCGGCGATGTCTCCCTTCTTGGTCAGGAGAAGTCTGCCACAGGTGACCCCATTGCGAGCGGTAAGGAAATAAGGATGAGGGGTGCTCCTTTACAGGAAGTCTCCAGCAGGCTTCTCACGTGGTCCATCTGGGCAGGTTTAACTCCTGGGCATGTTTGGAAACTCATGACTGGCAGAGGGGAAGGAGACCCCCAAGTCCCATGTTAGTTAACTACTAAGAGGGGCTAAGAATCACTGACTGATTCCAGTCACGACCGACCCCCTTCTGAGGTGGGGCCCCAGATGGAGGGTGAGCTCCAAAATAAAGTTAGGGGTTATACTGGTAGGGAAGAATCGGGGAGGGGCAGTTAGCTGCCTCCCTGAGGAGCATGGCATTGGAGCCATTTTGAGAAGCATGTCATCCATTTCTTGGAGAAGTCTCATGGGCAGCTGTCTTCTCTTCTTAGAGGGTGCTTCCTGTGGAACCACGTGCTCCCATCTGGAAGCCACCGCAGCTCGCTCGCTCTCTCCCTGGTTTGCATAAGACTGAAAACCAGTGGTCGCTGCTGTTTTGCTCTGTACTCTGAACCGACCACCCGGAGTCGGCTAACACCTTCAGTATCCAGACTCTTTAGATGATGGCTTTCCTGAGTTATGTTCTTGTCGGAGGAAGGAAGAGGCCTTGTCACCTGAGTGGGCTTGAATTCCCTGCTCTATCAGCAGTGATTTAGGGACACCTGCCCCTGGAAGGTGGCTTCTGCAGATATCTAGCACTTCTGTGCGGATGTCCTGTTACTAAATTAACTCTCAGAAGGTCACCTTATCTCCTTGTTCCAGGGCCTTCTTTCTGTAGCCTCTGTGTGCAGACTCCATCAGCCACCTCTCGGCTGTTTGAAGATGTTGATTAGGTCAGGTGGGTGCCTGGGCGGAGGTTGAATCTGGCACCCGGGCAGTGTGCTGGCAGGCGGAGCCGGAAGTTGGGCCGGGCAAATCCGAACGTGACTGTGATGTGGTCAGGTGTCAATTCAGGTGGGAAAGCGGGTCATTGGTCGGTTGCCGCATCGATCTTTCCAGGCTGAGCATTTTGCCTCATTGATTTTTCACTGCCGACTGACTCTGGTTCATCTGTTCACTTGCAGATTGCTTCATTTCTTTTCAGTTCGTTTTTCTGTGCCCATTTGACGTTCGGCCACATTGTATTGCCCTTACTCATGGTAGGTGCTGATCACCCCTTTCCTAGTGACGCTGGCAAAACCTTTAACCTCCCCAAGCCTGTTTCCTCATCTAAATAGGATGATAACTCCTGCCTAAAGCATCTAGAAGCCGGGGAGGCAGTTGGGTATCTGGGAGCTGGTGGCAAGACTTGTTTGGGAAGGGAACTGTGGTCTTACTCAGACTTGGAAGTGGAAGGAGAACCTCCACTTGAGGAGGGGCACTGAGAACCCATGGCTCCGACTCTCAATCCCCTTACCAGATCGTGCAGCTCAGGCCGTGTTGGCTTCCGAGAATAAGGTGTATCTTCCTTGTAACCTCAACCCAAGTATGGACTTACAACTGTCCATTAATATCTAATAGCACAACTGAAACAAGGCTGGACATTTTAACAGGATTTTGCTAGGGGCCTGGGCGTAATAAAAGGGAAATAAATAGAGTTACTGTAACAAGTCAATGTGGTTTCCAAGTTATGGTTTATTTTGCTTCATCAGTGGATGAAACCCCAGTTTAACGCCTACTATGCCTCCATGGATCACAGTCTATTTTTGACCCTGAGCCAGACCCAATATAGATCCCTTAAAGTTTAGGCCTAAAGACTGAGGCCCAAAGAAGGATGGGATTCCCTCTCCTACCTGCAAAGGTGTGCCACCAGTTCTAGCGACCTGTGTAGGTAGCCATCTCTCACCTGGATGACTTGCATCATGAATGTTCACTCTCCATGAACATAACTAGCCTTATGCCCAAGACAAGGACAGAGGAGTCATTATCCCTATATAAAACAGCAGCCTCACAGGATCACCAGAAACACCTGCTTTACAAGCAGTGAGGAAATGGGGCATCCAGACAAAGTGCTCTGTAGTTGAACCAGCTCTTTGGGGAGGAGATGACAGGGTCTTTGAGTCTGGGAACGAGGTAGGAATGGAGGAAGCAGAAACCCATACTTTGTTTAGATAGACTCATTTTATGCTTCTTCCTTTCTCTGTGTTTATTTTGTTTTCCCGTCGCTTTCATGTAATCACAGAGAAAATTGCGGCCTCTCTCAGCTGTGCTAAGAGGAACCTGGAGAAGTGCGTTGTAACAGGTGTGCCATGTTCTGCCAGAAGGTTAAAGGGAGGGGTGCTAAGTACCCATGGGGCCGTGGTGTTGGGGGGCACACGATGTTACATCAGTGGACCTTCAGCAGAAAGGGGCAATTACGGCCACGGGGTCTCAACCATTTGCTCTAGCTGCTTCTCCTCACCTAGAGATTTTCTTTGCAGACCTGAATCTCAAAAGCTTTTTTCCTTTTTCAATAAGTGAAGCAAATTATCTTAAATTTCTCGATCTACTCGACAGAATTTTTATAAAGACTAAGTGAGAAAATAGACGTAAAATTGTTTTGAGGAACAGAAGCCAGCATGCCAGCATTTCCCGAAGTGTGTGCCGTGGAACAGTGTTCCTAGAGATAGTAATAGGTGTTAAGCAATAAAGGGCTCCTTAGTCAGACATGTTTGAGAAACGCTGGTCAACAATCCTACAACAGGTGTCTTTAGCAAAGGACTTCTCAGGACTTTTAATAAGCTGACGTGCATCTTGGCTCTTCAAGAGGGTGATTGGGTGTTTCCCAAACTAGCTTTAGCAGGGACCCTTTTAGGGCAGAGCTTTGGAAAGGACCAATGTATTTTCAGTGCTGTATTCATATAATTGCATAGGTTTGGAGTTGGAGGTGGGGTGAGGGGGGCATGCTTTCATGCAGTAAGCTCTGACAGGCATTTGTCTATAATAGTTTCTCATTTCAACTCTTCTTCCCATTCTCTTCAGTGTCCATGAAATGGCAACTATGAACAGGAGTTATATAAAATCCAGAAAAACATTTTTGAAGGGGAATCCTTTTTTTTTTTAAGATTTTATTTATTTATTTGACACATAGAGAGATCACAAGTAGGCAGAGAGGCAGGCAGAGAGAGAGAAGGGGAAGCAGGCTCCCCGCTAAGCAGAAAGCCCAATGCGGGGCTCCATCCCAGGATCCTGAGATCATGACCGGAGCTGAAGGCAGAGGCTTAACCCACTGAGCCACCCAGGCGCCCCCCCCTTTTTAAGTTAGAACCCATCTTACCCCACATGCCGTAGGTCGGGGGAACTTTGAAGACATTGTGCTAAGTTAACCCAGCCAGACACACAGGGGCAAGTACTGTATGACTCTATTTATGTGAGGTCCCTAAGGTGGTCAGTCTCATAGAGACAGAAAGCAGAAGCATAGTGGTCAAGGGCTGGAGGGAGGGAGATTTGGGGGGTTAGTGATTAATGGGGACAGGGTTTAAGTGGCGGATGATGGAAATGTTCTGGAGATGGAAGATGATGATGATTGTACAATAATGTTAATGTAGTTAATGCCACTGAACCCTACACTTAAAAATGGCTAAAATGGTAAATTTTATGGAATGTCCATTTTACCACAATTTTTTTAAAAGTCGATATTAAAAAAAAATTTGTCCTCCCTCTGAGTTCTTTTGATTTCGGTCTATTTTCTGTTAGACCCCGCTCATCAGAGCTTTGTTGGTTTGCATAACTAAGTGTCCAGCATGCTCTTTATAACTTGAGTGAAGAGAGAGCTTTTTGCTAAGACTGTGACTGAGGCCGATTATCCCTTGCCATCTTTGCTCCTTGAATATTATTAATGTCATTGGAAATTTATGAAGTTTACAAATTGGCCTGTACTTTGTAAGTATTTGCAATTTTCCTTTAGTAAAATTGAAATTTTGATGTGAGAGTACTTCTTTCACACACAAAAATAGGTGCAAAATGCTAGGTCCCTAAGGAAAATATTTTTTTTAATTTTTTATTGACGTCACTTTCCTGCAGTTGAGGTCATTGGTGTGCCATCTACCTGATCAGGGGACTGTCACAAGCAGGGGGCCCTGATGACTAGGGGGATTTCTGTAAGCTGAGGTTTAGGTCTTTGCCTCATTTTATGTTTCACTGGGAATCAGTTTCTCATCTAGGAAATACTCTTAGCATCCTCATGGGAGCGTTTAAATAAGGTACCTTATGCCGACCACAGTGATGGGTTCTCTGACAACTACTTCTCTCCATGATTCCCTTTAGCATCAACCTGGGCAAGGCTGGCTCCACAGATGACCTTGCCCTTGATGCCCCAAACAGAACCGTTGACTACTTTGCTCCCCTGCAAAGTCTCCCCATATCAGGAACATGGCACTGCTATCCACCTAGTTCCATTGCTCAAGCCTAAATCAAGGCGCTGTCATGACCTTCCCTCTCTTCCTGCCCTCTCATTTCCGTCGTCACCAGTACGCCCCGTTGGAGCAGGTTCTGTTTTCAGCACCGACGCCTAAACCAGGCCGCCATCACCCCTCCATGAACTGCATGTCTCTTCTTCCGTCCACAAACCATTCTCCATCTGGCAGCCAGACTGCACTTGTCAGTGATAAACCTGACCTTGCTTAAACCTTTCTCATGGCTTCCCAAACCTTTCAGAATGAAATTCACATTTCTTCCCGTGGTTTTAAACATCCTCTGTCATTTGCCCCCTGCCTTCCTTTCTGGCCCTGTTACTCACACTTCTCCGCTCATCAATGCCTTCCAGACCCTCAGCCTTCTGCCTTTTCCTTACCAAGTCTGCCCCTCCTCAGAGTTTTTGCAGGCCATGGAAGGCCCTTTCCCCCAAATCTTTGTATAACTGGCTCCTCCTTGTTATTTATTTAGCCCCCCCTACAAGCATCAGCTCCGAGAGACCTCCACTGGTCCTTCAGTTGGAGACCCTGCCCCCATCTACAGTGACTCTGTATCAAGTGACTGTCCCTTCCTTTTTTTTTTTTTTTCTTTTTTAGGGTTTTAGTGCCATCTGAAAATAATCAGTTTTTCTTATTCACTGTCATTCTCCCTATTAAGTGTAAGATCTGTGATACCAAAGACTTGTTTGTCTTACTCATCATGACCTCTTAGAACCTGGGTTACTGGCGCACAGTAGGAGCTGAGCAGGTGTTGTCGAACAAATGCACAGATGGACTTGGGTCACCTCCCCTGCTTGCTCCTTGGCCCCTCTCATATCATCCCTTAGCCACGTAGGCCTTGCCCAATTGTGCCGCCTCCCTGGGATGGAGGGAAGGGATCTCTCCTTCAGATGCAAGTTTCCAAGGCCTCTCAAGGTGATGACACTCCATAACAGTTTCGTTCTTATACACAAATAGTCTAGAAGGCCTTCTTCTACTTAACAAGCACACATGTGCCATGGGGCCTTCTAGACTCATCTGCCCTCCTACTTTTGACCTACAGTCTTCAGCAATGATGTCTGATGGGTTACTTTGTGGTTTACTGGAAGTATGGGATCTGTCCGAAGACCTCTGAGGTGTAGACATGAAGGCTTTGGGCGTGTTAATGACATTCTCTAAATGACAACATCAACGTGTTGTCCATGTCTGCATCTGGAAAACAAGTCAGGGGTTGGATAGGGATGAATATGTAGTTTTGGAGTTTGGAGTGTGTATTGCATATGAAGGAGCCTGGGGAAGGCACAGTTTACACACAAAGAAGAGGTGGTAGGATAGAGTCCAGGCCGTGTAAGAGGAGGAGGTGGGTGCCGCTGGGAGGTCTTTTCTTCTCTGGGTAGAGAAATTCGTGTTTCCATCCACTGAGCAATGTGCAGAGCAGATTCTTACAAGCGGTGAGTCTACTTAGAGGCCTCCTGGGTTTTGCAGGGATTCGACCCTCTGTCACAACTTGGATCCATCTCTTGGCCTCTTGTGTCCCCAGTGACACAACTTCTGAGCAGGTCCTGAAAGGGGGCGTCAGCAGCATCCGCCATGAATCTTCCTCTGCCTTGCCTTGCCCTGGGCCCTCCAGCACCGTGTCCCATCTGTCACCTTGTCTCCTGGAGGAGAAGGAGGGCACAGCTAACTCACAGGGATGTTAGGGGAGGGAACCAGTGCTGTCGGGGGTGCAGGCAAGAGTGCGTGGCATTGATGTGGGGGCAGAGGTTGGCTTGTTGAGGGCCATGGTCTGTTGCTACTTTGAGGAGATGGATGCCTCGGAGAATGGCTTCCGAGGGTCTTCATCATACTACGCCTTGCTTGTGAAAGGGCAATGGGATGGGGGTTCAGATTTTCTACCTCTCCCTCGTATAAGGGGAGGTATAAATACAGAAGTATAAATACAGAAGTAGGGTAAGATTTCTGGGGTGGGCAGAGAAGGAACTGGGAGATGGGAATGTGTTAGTTGATTTAGAATTGTTTCCAGAAGCCACACGCATCTCAGGTCGTTTGGCTCATAGGCATGTGCCCAGCAGGTGGGACAGCAGTATGACTCAGTACCCAAAATCTCCACTGCTGGGGACCCATTACCTTCGGGCACATGGGAATAAGCAGCGGGTAGGCCAACAACAAGCTCCTTAGGAGGAATAACATACTATACTAGCATTGCTTGATCAATACTAAACATTTTAAAAATCCAGTGTTGTCATGGTGATGGAATTATTTCCAAACTTTAGGACATTAAACCCTCCTCTTCTGCTACCTCCTTGCTTATTTCCAGGTAGCAGTGTCTGGCCCCAGAACTTTGTTGCAATCATTCTGAACATTTTTTTTTTTTTAAAGGAGCGAATATAGCTCTGTTCGGCTTCCGGCTGCAAGGGAGATTTCTGCCAAGATTTGCGGCACGCAGCTGAAATATGTTTTGTATTTTATGAGCTTTGGCTCATCGTGGAATTAAATAGCACTAATTACATGAATATAGACCAGCAAGGGAGACAACTGTTCACTTCCTGATTTTCCCTGGAATTGAAAAAGAAAGGGAGGAGGTAGAAGGACAAGTGGGGGACTGAGGAGAGTGCCCTCCCACTAGATATTAAATGGCAACAGAAGTACTGTCATTTGGCCCAAACATACCCCCAATAGGCCGTTCCTTCACAGTGCCACTCATTGGTGGGGCTATTGGCTTCCTTATATGAAGATTGTGTGGGCGGGAAGGGGGCTGGCTCTGATGAGGGCAGCCGTGACAGGGCCTGGGGCCAGGAGCCATTGGAGAGCCTGATGCCAACTGGGGGAGAGGCTGAGGGCCAAGGACCTGAGAGCAGTGGGCTCCCAGCCGGGTTCCCCCAGCAGCCTGCATTTAGCACCCTTCCCAAACCTGTTGACCTCTTTTTCAGCTAGAAAATTCTAGTTAGAGATCTCGCACTTGTCTAAGGAAGGGAAACTTCATTCCGGCTTCCATTTATTTTTTTGCTAAGGGAAGGGAAGGGGATGGACTCGATTGCTCTGTCACAGGTGTAAATTAAACCCTTGGGTTGGGGTGGGGGAGCTGCAGAGCCTGGAGGGCTCCTGCTGACTCTTCGGAGAGCTGTTGTGGGTGGGGGGTCCCCAGGAGCCAGAGGGACTGAAGGCCCCTCCCCTGCATGGTTAGCTTTGCTCATTTGGATCTGGCTCGGTGCAGTGGGCCAGAACCCGAGCTGGCAAAGTGCACCCCACCCGAGACTTCCTCATTATGAGAGAAAAAATGGGCTCCGGAAGGGTCACTGAGGCCCACCTGACAGACCAGTGCCCCACATCCTTGAGGGGCAGGCTGTGGAATCCGACCATGGCCGGCTCTCCCAAGGCACCCCACAATTCAGATTTAGGCTACTACAAAGCCAGTGAGAGCAAAGGCACGAAGAGCCTCAAGAGAGAAACTTCAGTGGCCGGCGTTTTGTTTTCCAGTCAACCCCCCACCCCGGAGTGTTGTAACCACCACCGTTACGAGTCTCTGCCACACGTGCCGTTGGTGGGACCCTCGCAGCATCCGTGGGGGTCTGCGTTCTCTGAGGCCTAAACGCCTTACTCTCACTTCTCCTCGATTTCGCCCAAGAAAAACCTTGGTGATCTCTCTCGCCTCATCTCCCTATTTCCAGAAACACCACTTTACAAATGGAGAAACTAAGGCATTAAGGAAGAAGGGCCGCAGGACTGTGACCAGTTGGGATGGCCATTCCTGACTTCTGTAGCATCCTTGCCGCCGCCGTGAGGCAGCACGGTGACTTTGGCTGACACATGAACTGTGCACCGCTGTGGGCTAAGGAGATACAGCTCCTACCTCCACTGTGAGAGGCAAGGAGGGTCTGGAGAGGAGGCACTCGTTAGGGTGCAGCCACGCATCATGGTTTCACTTAGAGCTGCCGGGCTAGGAGTCCAGGCAGAGAGGATGGCCAGGCTAAGGGGAATGCAGCAGGAAGAGCTGCAGCAAGCCTCCCTTCCTGCTGAAAATCAAGTCAGCCAGGCCAGCCTTCAGCCCGCTTCTCCCCAGGCCACACATGAGAGGGGCTACATGGAGCGATGACTGTCCCCAGCGTATGGTGGGCCCCTAGCCTCTTCTCTGTGACCTGACTGTCCATCCAGGTCTCGGGGCAGCAAAAGCCCCAGCAGACGCTCCTGTTGGAACCACTTGAGCACCTTCCCGTGATGTCCCTCCGTTTCTGCACATCCGGAGGCAATGGGGACCCTTAGAATACTGGGAGCCAGTGTCCCCCACCCCTGCCCAGAGAGGGCATTCCCCATGGGCCAGGCCCAGGGTTGGGGTGGGACAGAGTGACCACACTGATGCCAAGTCCAGCTGGGGCATCTGACCCCAAATTCCCAGCCAGCCTGTTTCTTTAAATGAGACACTGGAAAGTTTACGATTCTGTCTTCCCAGCTCAGGCTGCTCTTGAGAATGTTGTGTTTTTAAAGCCTCACAGCCAGACTTGGAGTAAAGAGAGTCATTGCTTAGCGACTCCCCCACCCAGAGCACAGTGCCTAGAATATAAAAGGGCCGCTGCGATGTAATAATAGAGTTCCATCTTGGGCTGCCTGGGCTCGCTGAAGCTCTGGCTCAGCTCTGCTGGGAACATAGCAGACTTGGCCAGGGAAAGGTGGTTCTGTCCCTGGGGGGCTCCCTCAAGGCCAAGGACAGGGAGGCCTGGGGGAAGGGAAACCATAGATGGGGGCCTCAGGGGTCCAGGGACAACCTAATCTCTGAATGAGGGAGCTCACAGACTCACCCTCCTGCAGAGGCTTCTTCTAGGCTGGTTCCAAAGGCTCTGTCCATGGTAATCATGTTTCCCCAGCCCCCCTTTAATAAATGGGGAAGTGAGGATTAAGAGAGCCCTGCGCAGCTGAGCTTGGTGCTGAATTTCCTGGGGACCAGGGCTGGTTGCCTGGAGGCACAGGGACTCTACGTCTGTGCCTGGTTCCCCATTGCTCCCTCTTCCCCATCCCTTGTGCCCTTCTTCAGCCCTTCCCCCAGCCACCAATGTCACAGTTCTCTTTGCTCCAAAGCACAGAAGCAGGGCAGAGGGAAAGCAGACTGGAGGGATTGACTCCCGGGCTCATGACCTGCCCTAGCGATTGCTGCATTCTGGTTTTGTGCTGGGTTATGGCTGCGCTGACCTTTCGGAGTCCCCTGTGCACATACAACTGTCCAGTGACAGTGCTGTGACCTTCTCTTGGGATGGCAGTTGCTTTGACTTGATTTTTCCCCCCTAGTAGTGGTTGCACTGCGACATTCCCACCCCCAGGCACTTTTCCTTTTGTGAATGTGGCACTCTTTCCTGCGACAGCCCTGAGGAGGAGGGGCAGCCCGGAAGCACGGGGGGCTGCATGCCCATCACAGCCTTCAGGAGCAGCCACTAACAATCCATGCCTCCCACTTCTAGAAACCAAGAATCTAATGTGAGAAAAGCAGGCAGGAAAAAAATACTGGTTACTTACCGAGGATATTCTTCTGAGTGCATAGATTACGAACTAGAGTAGGAATCTAAAAAAGGCATTTGTCTGTTTTGCTAATTTGGATATATGGTGTTTCTTGAATTAAATAGAAAGGAGACCTGGGCTGTGTCCCTAGTCCCCCTCCCTGCTCTCAGCTGCACACACATGGCGCCTCCCTAGTACTCAAACTTTGGAAGGGCCACTGAAGAACATGAGGAGTTTTCTGCCTTATAGTCATTGGCATGGTCATCTCTTACCCGTCTAGGCACAGCTACTTGCAATCTGGCTTTGGGAACAAGGAGAGGGTGGCTGGCACCTCAAGTGGATGGCCCCTAGGGGCAGCCTTATGTACTACAAGGATCAGAGCCCCCACTGCACATCCTGGGCTGTGAATCCCTGCTCTGATATGCAGGCTATTTCTGCCTGTGTTAGGGGATTGCCAACCACTGTCATACACAAATCCACCATTTCAGAGTCTCATTCCGGTAATGGTTTCTTTCTTGCCTTAGTGGGTGGGTCCTTCCATCTCTGGGCTCCATCCTCCTGTAGAGCCTCAGAATCTTCTTTATCCAACTGGTGAAAGGCTCTGTAGGGAAGACCTATCTATTTCCTACCCACTCTGATGTGCAGATGAAGCCATGATATTTCTTCACTATTCACAGGGTCACACCTGGATACTGTAGAGGCAGGGAAAGGTGGACCGTAGCTCGTGGTCACCTTTTACCAACAGCCTCACACCATCAGCTGCATGGATGGGGAAGCACCCATTTTTGGTGGTTCATTAGCTTCATGTCCTCCGGCCTTGCCTGGACAAGAGAGGAATCACGTCTAAGGCAGCACTGTAGAGGAGGCCAGCGGGAAAGAGTTTCCTAGTAGATGTTGGCCAATGGAGCTCTGCAGAGCTTACCAGTGACTGGAGATGACCTCAAAGGGGGGCAATAGGAGACTTTTATCCACCGGAGGGCAGGGGTACTGTCTTCTTCTTTTTTAATGACTTATTTATTTATTAGAGACAGAGAACGAGCATGAGGGGCAGAGGGCCAGAGGAGAGGAACAAAGAGAATCTCAAGCAGACTCCCCACTGGGCACAGAGCCTCATGCTCTGTGCTCAATCCCATGACCCTGAGATCATGACCTGAGCCAAAACCAAGAGTCACACGCTTACCTGAGCTACCCAGGTGTCCCGTGGGGGTACTGTCTTCTGCTTTAGAGTGTCTGTACTCCTTGCAGCCAGCCCAGAACCCCCTGCATGATACTTGCCCAATCAACATTCATTGGCTGGATGAAAGAATATGTGCTGATTCTAGCAACTGTGTCTTCTGTCTCCTCTAAGTTCCCCTCAATGCAAGTTTGCTCCTTTTCCTCAATTGAGTCTGTGCTGATTTTCTCTGCTGAGTAAGTGATGGTTCTCAAAGACTCATTTGGGGACTCAAGGCAACTTGTTATGATATTCCAGCGGGTAGACTAGCAGCTCTCACTGTAGATCCTGGATAAAAGATATAGTTTCCCTGATGCATTTGAAGTCATGCTTGAAGCAGACAAAATGAGTATTTAAAGGAGTCAGAAGCGCTGGATCAGAGCAGAGCAAAACCAGCATTTTGAGTTTGGTCCCTGTTGGAGCAAAGGGCCCGGCACCAAGATTTGCTCCGCGCATCAGCCGTAGGTGCCATTGCAGACATGTTGCGGGGGAGTGGTCATTCATTCATTCATCATTCATTTATTCCTCTATTCATTCATGTGTTCTCAAACACTTGTTGCATGCCTACTATGTATCAGGCTCCGGAACTGGAGGGAATTGTGGCGAAAGATACATAATTTTTGGCTTCTAGGAGCTCACAGTTTTAGGGAGGGGACAGTGTCCACGGACAAATACAACATAATTTGTACAATGCGAGACTCTGGGGGCACTGGTTCATCTACTGCCATATCACAGGGGCCTCCTACACCAGAGGCAGGGCCAGAGATGGCTTCTTCAGAGATGAGATCCTAGGTGAGGCAGGGTTGAGGGGGGGGGGATCCCAGGGATCCCTGGGGTGGGGGTCCCAGGTGGGGATCCCAGCCGCAGAAGACACAGAGGCTAGGACAGGTGGCAAACACCTCAAGGGACCCACCAGTGCTGCCCTCAAAGCAAGTCCCCAGCAGACAGAGGAGCACTGTGTTGGATTCTGAAAGTCAGCACACACATACACACACACACCATCACATACCCAAATCTTACCCGAGGTAAAGCCCCACTATTTGCAAAGTTCTAGATTCTCTCTGTGGCTCGTGGGACATGGAGAACTCTTTAGCATGCTTCCTTTTCCCTGTGAAAGGATAGTCCAGTAGAGAGAAAGCGGGGAGAGACACTTCAGTCTTTTGGTTAGAAGGCTGGATTTTTCTGTGTATGGGTTAGGTTTCTTTCATTAACAAATTCCAGAACCCACACTGGCTTATGCAGAAGGGGAATTTTTGGCTTGTGTAACTGGAAAGTATAAACATAGAGCTGGTTTCAGCACAGCTGATCTAGACATCTGTGTGATGTCACCAGGATCCGTGATCCAGTAATTTCCATTCTCTTGCTTAGCTCTGCTCTCCTCAGTGCTTTGCTTTCGTTCTCTTCAGGCTCCCCTCCCCACCTCCCACCGCTATGGTTATAGGATGGTGCCCACAGTTCTCAGGTGAATACTTCTCCAAGGTCACATCCAATGGAAGACCTAGAACTTTTTCCTCAGCACTCTCATCCAAAGCCTGTGGCCTCTCAGAGATTCTGACCTGATTGGTTTGGACCCAAGTCACGTGCTCTACCTTGAATCAGGAGTAGATGCCATTCCCTCAGAAGCTTTTGGGCTGAGAGAGGGTGAAGAGGTGGATCCCTAGAGGATAAATGAAGGGTAGCAAAATAAAAAGTGTCCCCTATCTCTAACAGCGTCTTTCAAAGATTTTGTTGATCATGACTGTATTAGTCAGCTTCTCCAGAAACACAGAAACTCTGTGTGTGTGTGTGTGTGTGTGTGTGTGTGTGTGTGTGTGTGTGTGTGTGTGTAGAGAGAGAGAGAGAGTCAGAGAGAGATTGCCTTTAAGAAATTAGGTCATACAATTGTGAGGTTCCAAGTTCTAAAATCTGCAAGAGTAGGCCCGCAAACTAGGGACTCAGAGGAGAGCCATGTGGGCCCCCACACTGGAGACTTAGCAGAAAGCCAAAGGCTGTCTGCTGGCAGAATTCCTCCTTGCTCGGGGAGATCAGTCTTCAACTCTTTGGATGGCCACCTTATGGGGAAGGAGTCTATTTCCCTCCAAGTCCACTGATTTAAGTATTAATTTCATCTGCAAACATCCTCATGGAGACATCCAGAATAATGTTTTTCCATATATCTGGGCACCATAGGCCAGCAAAGTTGACATATAAAATTAACCATCACAATGGCTAACGTTAACAAATAAATTTACATCACACTCAATGCATCCATATATATGGCTGAAACAGAAATCACGCTAAATCCTGGTTATCCTTCCTCAATGTGACATAGTCTTATTTTTCTCCTCTATTTTATTTCATAAAAAAGCACGTGGGACCCACTCCGTTGGTTTCTGGATTCACGATATGTTGAAGAGATGAACTTTTGAAACACCATCCCAGAATAAGTCTTCAGAATGCCCTATCATCCCATAGCAAAGGTCTTTCCAAGTCCCAGCCTGACTTTGTGTTACCTCAGCCCGGACCTGTACCTGTTCATGCCTCAGTTTCCTTATTCGTAAAGGAGACATACTTACAAATACTTCTTCTACCTAACAGGGTTGTCCTGAACACTAAAATCAGAACAAGGTAATATATATGAAAGCGTTTTGTAAACTCTAAAGTAATTTCGTGAGGTAATTGTCGTTTTAAACTAGTCTGTAATAACTTTCTTCTCTACCACTCAGGGATCTGAGAGGCTGGTGCTATTTCATGAAAATGAGTTTGAGCTCTTCAACACTTGCCGCATAAAACAAAGACAGCCCCAATTTCTTTAATCAAAATGATGATCAGCTGCTAAAAATGAGTCCCATCTCCCCCGAGATCATTCAGAATTAAAATCTGATTTCAAAGAAGGGAAAAGTGTGGTATGTTTGGGTTCAATGCAGAGCCTTTCAGTTCTCCAGCCTTCTGCCGTTGCCCACTCTGCTAGTTCAGCGAGGTCTTTGGGGTGATCTTGGGGTGACTACATCACTTGGCCTCAAGGATCAGAGGTGGACTGATGCTACCTCCAATTCTTTCAAAACTAGCTGATTGATGCCCCCAGACAAGACATCGTAGGCAGGACCTAGAATTGGGAGCAGAGTTTCCTAACTTGGGTCACCACCTTACGAGGACAGATGTCCTGGAATGGAGCTGCCCTGGCGGGCCAGCTTGCGGGGACAGAGCTGCCTCAGGCAGCCCCGGGGGGTGGGGGGCTGGCAGTTCTGCCCACTTGTGGGTCTCGGAGCTGGGGGCGAGGGGCACCTTGGTTGGGTCACACTCTGCCAAGGCAAGCCGGAGCCCACACCCTTGCTTGTTCCTTTTCTCTTCCATTTCTCTGTTACTTGTTTCCTAATCAGTCCTTCCGTGGTGTGTAAAATGCGAGGCCGGTTATTCCCATCACACGTTATTGTTTCCTGTGGGTGCCCCCCTCTCCGGGCACGGTAATTTCACCATCCCCAGATGAGGGTGGTAAGTGTTTGAGATGCATAACTGTGTCTCATTTCAGCATCTAATAGAAGATGGAGAAAGAGCCCCGGCACCTTTCCGCTCAGTAAATTCATAATTACAGGCTTCCTTGCCTCGCTACTTGTGATCCGGAGAACTGTTGATTGGTGTGCGGGTCCGTGAGTGTGTACAGTAAGGGCGGGGGCGTGGCAGGCACACTTCCCCCTGTGCCTGGCAGGTTCCTCTGCGGGACTGCGGCAGCTTCCCTCCAGAGAGCTGGTGGCTGAGCGCTGGGCGGCACCTGCCTGTCTGGAATGAGGATTCCCAGCCCTGCTGGAATTTGGTTGTTGGCAGCAATGCTCTGAGAGCTCTGTTAGCCAGAGGAACATCTGGCATCCAAAGGACGAGCTCTTCTAGACAAAGGCCAGGGAGCAGGTGCCGAAGAGGGTTCAGACAAAGTTGGAAGACAGGCTGCAGGTGGTGGAAAGAGCACTGGACTGGGAGTCCAGAGACCCGAGCTTCACGCCGCCCCCACCTTCAACTCACTATGCGACCTTCTGCAAATTGTCTAACTTCTCTGGATCCCAGCTTCCTTGCCTTTAAAATCACAGATTGGATTTTACTTTCTCCTGGACTGTCTCTTGCCAAGGAGAAACTTCTAGATTTTTCTCTGATACCTGGGTTGGCACAGGCAGTTCAAGATGAGCCACCCCGAGTCCTCATCTCTCCAGCTGAGATGGCGCCATCAGGTACCGTCTTGTTACCAGAATCCCAACCCTGTTCATCTCATTTCAGTCTTGTCAACAAGGACAACAACTATCGTTTAATAAGTACTTGCCACTCGCCAGCCCGAAGGCCCCGGGCCAGGCGCTTCCCGTCATGAACACTTTGAGAGGTGAATAGTGGTGCCCGCTGGATGGATATTATCGGCCAGGCTGTGCCCTGTGGGCCCCAAGGGCTTGGCTTCCTCCTACAGAGCTGGTGGGGAGGTGTTACCGGGTGACGTCCTGGGGGTTTTCTCTTTGGGGACTTCCGTGGACTGAAAAGGGCTTCCGTGTGCCCTATATTCTGGACTCTTGAATTGTGTGTCTCCAGAAAGACGACGAGTTTTGCGGTTTGATACAGACCTGGGTTTCAGCCCCAACTCCGCCACTTGTTAGCCCCACGCCCTCTCCAGAGCTGCAGTCGCCTCACCGGGGAAGCAGGTGAAACCGCTCCCAGCCCAGCGCACAGCTGTGCTCATCAGGCAAGAGGCTCAGTGCGCAGGCTCGTACGTGGGCCCGGCGCGGCGGATGACGTTCCTCCTTGCTTGCAGCCCCTCTCTCTGCCCCGCGGAAGACAGGTCTGAGTCTCGGCTGTATGTCGGGCCTGAGCCTGGCACTGTGGACTCCCCAGCGAGCGTGGCAGGGCTCTCCGTCCCCACGGAGCCCACGGCCCTCAGCCCCCAACTCCAGTGCTCCTGCAGAAGCGAAGTCAATGGAAGGACGGGGGCCCCTCTCTGGGGGCTCGTGCTCTTTTCCTGTAAGTGTTCCTTCTCCATACCCTGCAGTTTATAGTCTCCAGCTTGCAGGGATGTCCTGGCGAGGCTGGGCCCTTCTCTTTCAGCCTGTCTCCTACCCAACCCTGAGCTCCAGACTCTCCCTGGAGTGCGTGCCACCTGAGGGGCTTTTGCGACTCTGCCCCTCCCCGACGAGGCCCTTCTCTTGCGGCTCCGCGTGTCCTCCCTTAGTTCACCGCCGTCCCACAGCCTTCTCCTTGCTCCCTCGCCCCAGGCTAGAAGTCAGCGTTCCTCACGGGAACATTCTACCCTCTGTCACATAGCATTCCGCTGTCCGCATAAGTCAGGTTCAGGTGGCATCTACCTGACTGGACCCCAAGTTCTCGGAGGGTCCCAGCGGCCGTGGTGTCCTGGGATCCTGCGGCATTTTGCATGTTCCCAGTGTGCCGTGTGCCAATATCCGTCACGTGGGGGAGTGAACGCAGGCCCGGGCTGGCGGGACTGTTCTGGGCTGTGGCTTGGCAACCAGTCTTCCTGCTCTGATGTGCCCTCGAGAGGACCTGAGCTTTCTGTCGGGATTTTAGCTGATGTCGTGTGTTGGCTTCTCCTTTCTTCTCTCGGCCTTGGTCAAAATGTGCACTCTCCCTGGGGGGGGGGGGCTTCTCTTGCTCTGTGGTCTACCTCTTCCCACCACCCTGTCATCGAAGATGTGGGGGTGAATGAGAGAAATTCGGCAAAGCTAAGATGGCCCCAAATACGCGCCATTCCTGCCCTGATTTCTCTCAGAATGGAAGAACTGGAAGCCATCCTCTTGAACAGAAATGAATGAGACCATTAGGACCGAGTGCCGTTTTGTCCCATGGGGAGTTATTTCTTTCTTTCTTTATTTATGGGACCACTTCTTAAGCCATTCATTCTCTCCCTGTAATGAAAACCTCTCAGAGGAGACCCCAATAGGGGAGGCAGCCAAGATCTGCCTCATTAAAATGACGTCAGGGCTCAGAGCTGGGCAGCGTACCCAGAGGACCCGGTCGCCGCTGTGCCAGCAGAGGGATCTGGGATCAGCCACCTGCACCGTTGGCAGTGGGCAGGTGCAAAGGAGAAGCGTCGGTGTAGACCCAGAGGGCTGGGGCTGTAACCGACAGCCCCCAGGAAAGGGCTCTCTGAACTGCTGTGCGGCACCTGAACACAGCTGGCACCCGCCCCACCTGCTCCAGAGGGCGGTGACCAGAGATGGACTAGCAGAGAAGAATGAGAACCCCCAGGTCGACTTGCACACCCGGGTTGGAATCCACCTCTCCCACTTACAGCTCTGCAAGTTGTATAGCTTCCCTAAGCTGCAGAGTGGGGACAGCAGTACGGCTGACTTCAGAGGACTGGGAGTCAGGGTCCTGGCAGGAGACGGCACATGCAGATCCGGTTATTTGTGCAAAGGTTAATGTAGGAACGCTTCACAAAGGTGTGGCTTTAAAGAGGCAGAGCAGTATTGGGGGTAGGAACGGCGAGCCCAGTTACCTCCTCTAGGACTAAGCGGGGGTGGGCAGGAGGTGGTTCACAGAACCTGGAGACAGAGGTGGCGTGGGGAGGCATGCCTACGGCCACTGAGCCCTGGGGGTGAGGGTGGCAGCCAGTGTGGGCCCCTATCCTCCCATCCCCTCGCCTTCCTGCTGATGTTCCCGGCTGGGTGCACTGCACCAGGCCCAAGGGCAGGCAGCCCATGCATGCACAGTCCATCCAGGTCAGCCTCCTGGGCACAGAGAAGGGCAGGAAGCAGATCTGGAGGGACAGATGGAAGATTCCAGCACTGAAGGGTTTGCACGATGGAATGAGACCGTCTCTGGAAGGTGCTGGACAGTGACTGTTCCAAAGGCAGGCATTGGGTAGGGAGTGGTTGTTCTTCGTCTTCATCATCATTGTCGTCACTGTGATCACGGTTACTACTGTCATTGTTATTATCGAGGTTGCCCTCCAGCCACTCAGCCCTGGCTGTCCCCCACTTACGGGGCGGCAGAGTCCCTCGGCCTTCAGCGTCTCCACCGCAGTTCTCTGTCTCCGCACGTGCAGAGGGCTTTTAGGGTCCAGCCACACAAGCTGTGGGTGAAACTGAGCTGCTCTCATTATTGTCCAATATCACATCCTTGCTTTCCCCCCATAGGGAGCCTCTCCTCCTGAGTCCTGGCCCTCCGAGGGGACCCTCGTCCTGAGTGCTGCCGTGCTGCGAGGATCTGTTTCTGAAATGAAAGCCATGCCTTGGAATTGGACTTGCCTTCTCTCCCATCTCCTGATGGTAGGGATGGGTTCCTCCACTCTGCTCCCCCGGCAGCCCCCACCACCGTCCCCAAAGCGGTCTTTTGTCACTTTCCGTGGAGAACCAGCCGAGGGTTTCAACCACCTGGTGGTGGATGAGAGGACAGGGCACATTTACTTGGGGGCTGTCAACCGGATCTACAAGCTCTCCAGTGACCTGAAGGTCTTGGTGACCCACCAGACAGGGCCTGACGAGGACAACCCCAAGTGTTACCCACCCCGCATCGTCCAGACGTGCAACGAGCCACTGACCACCACCAACAATGTCAACAAGATGCTCCTGATAGACTACAAGGAGAACAGGCTCATCGCCTGCGGGAGCCTTTACCAAGGCATCTGCAAGCTTCTCAGGCTTGAGGACCTCTTCAAGCTGGGGGAGCCCTTCCACAAGAAGGAACACTACCTGTCGGGAGTCAACGAGAGCGGCTCCGTCTTTGGAGTGATCGTCTCCTACAGCAACCTGGACGACAAGCTCTTCATCGCCACAGCAGTGGACGGGAAGCCGGAGTACTTCCCTACCATCTCCAGCCGGAAGCTAACCAAGAACTCGGAGGCAGACGGCATGTTCGCTTATGTCTTCCACGATGAGTTTGTGGCCTCGATGATCAAGATTCCCTCGGACACCTTCACCGTCATCCCCGACTTTGACATCTACTATGTCTATGGCTTCAGCAGTGGCAATTTTGTCTACTTTTTGACCCTCCAGCCCGAGATGGTGTCTCCGCCGGGCTCCACCACCAAGGAGCAGGTCTATACCTCCAAGCTCGTGAGGCTCTGCAAGGAGGACACGGCCTTCAACTCCTATGTGGAAGTGCCCATTGGTTGTGAGCGCGGTGGTGTGGAGTACCGCCTGCTGCAGGCCGCCTACCTGTCCAAAGCCGGCGCCGTGCTTGCGCGGACCCTTGGAGTCCGTCCGGAGGATGACCTCCTCTTCACCGTCTTCTCTAAGGGCCAGAAGCGGAAAATGAAATCTCTGGACGAGTCGGCCCTGTGCATCTTCATCTTGAAGCAGATCAACGATCGCATTAAGGAGCGGCTGCAGTCCTGCTATCGGGGGGAGGGTACGCTGGACCTAGCCTGGCTCAAGGTGAAGGACATTCCCTGCAGCAGCGCGGTGAGTCAGGGGAGGGCCTGTGGACTGGGAGGGCAGGGTGTGGCAGGGGGACCCTAGCCTGTGGCTTCCCTGGGATGGGAATCACCCATCCCATTTTGCAAGTGAGACCCCGTCTCTGGGTCTCATTGGACTTGGATCAGCGCCAGCTCAAATGTGTTGTGTTCTGTCTATGACGCTGAGATTATCAGTTAGAGGTAGAGCTTAAAGGTAGATTTACTATTCCTAGAAAAGGTAGATTTCCTATTCCTAGAGAAAAGGGCACTTTTCTCTATTCCACGTTGGCATGTGGTTATAGGAGGACACATTAGGAATTAAGCGGGAATTCTGTAATATAGTTATATGTACCAGGCATCGTTAGGGCCAGATTATCGTGTCCTCTGGTACAAGACATGGACCCATCCTCCCTACTGACTGTGCCTGCAAATCACTTTCCTTGGAGTTTGGAATAAAAAGCTAATAAGTGGGAATAATGGAGTCAGGCATTCTACATTTGGGATAGATCTAGAACTTCAGGAGCATTACAATTTAGTTCCTTGAGTATCTTTAGGAAAGGACAAAATGAGAGCAGAAGTAGGGTGGGAATCCAGTGAACATAGGGGTGAATGCAGAACTTGCTTAGAAGACTGCGTTTCTTAGGCATCTTCTGTGTGCCCGGTTGCGGGAAAGAGGCATGCCAAGCAGCCTTGGAACAGTGCTGGGTGACAGAAGTGCTGAAGGAAACCGGAGGGAGGGGGGCATGAAGGGTGGGCGTAGGAGGCCTTCCCAGGGCCTTGCTGGGTAGCCACAGGTGCAACAGGTCGTGGCCCGGCTTGCCGTGGCTGGACTTCTGTTCATCTTGAAAATGATTCTAGTGACTTAGAGGCTTGGTTATGAGCATCTTCTATACACATGTCCCTCTCCTTTCCCCTTTTTATCATTCACTTTAAAAATCATGAACCTCGTTTGAGAAAAATCTATCCTGTGATCTTAATGTAGAGGGAAGAAAGGAGAATTCACACACAGGTAGAAGTATGTTTGCATGGATGTGATGATGGCCAGTCCAACATTGGTGGAATTCTACATTAGGAAAATATATCTCGATTGACTTTAAAAGTCCAAGTTTCCCTTCAGGAAATATGGCTACTTGCCAAGCACATCTCAGAGGATACTGGCTCCCAGGCAGCTTGTGGGGAGGTCATTCCTATGGGCACTGGGACTCCAGTGGGGGGAGGGGAGATGGAGGAGAAAGAAGGGACTCAGCAAGGTTGGTCTTTGGTGCCCTAACATTTGGGATCAGGCTTTGTTCCAGTGCTGAGTTTTCCAGGTGCCTGGGCTGAAACTAAAAGATGCCATTTCTTTTTGGCAAGAGAGAAGCCAAGAGACCCTTAGTGTCAGAGGAAATGGGAGAGGGACCATGGGCCAGAGAAGGAAGCAATCGGTTGGCAGTCATGGCCAGACCGGAGAGTGGAGGGGACTCCACTCACCTGCTGAGCCCTAGCAGGTGACATATCTTTGGGAACCTTTGGTTTGGGGCAGTGAGTGATCCACTAGGTAGAATCAAGGAGATAGGTTTATGAACTTGGGGGCCATAGACTTCTCCCAAATGCAGGCTCTAAAGGACAGGCCGGGTGCTGTGCTGTGTGTATGTATGTTACACATTCAAGCATAGCTCCCTGGGGGAGATGCATTAGGAAGCTGGCATGGGGAGGGCCCGTGCAGACCCTCTGGTCTGTACCTTCATTCTGAGGTCCAGCAAGGTAAATGAATTGCCCAAGATCATGTATTTTGGGAAAGAATGGCAGACACAGCAATTGGGGAACCTGTCCCTTGCTTCTTGAGGGAAATCCCACTTGCACACATGCGTGAACATGCATGCACACGCGCACACCTACCCTTGCATGTATCCTCACATACAGTAAATACCCTCACTAGCATGCACACACACACACACACACACACACACTCACATGCACACCCTAGGTTCAAAAATGCAAGTTTACACTGTGTGCTTATGAACCAGCTAGTTTTTTTGCGATCAGATGGGTTGCCTATTTTTTCTGTAGTTGCTTTTCTGTAGAAAACTTGCTCAAATTCTGTCTTTTCGGGTGAGGCTTTTGGGAGTAGAATCAGCTGCAGGGATCAGCCTGGCTGCCCACGGGCAGGTGTTTGTCCCGCCCTTGCTCCCTGCCACGACACAAAAAGCCAAGTTCATCATGGAAGTCTGCAGAGCTGTAGGTCCTAAGGCCGCATGGTGGCCTTGGAGAGAACAGAGGGACGACAGCTTTGCAAGACAGGCTAATGCCCAGGCTGGGAGTCACAGAGCCAGATAACAAGCTTTTGATTTTTCTTTGGGCTTTAATTAGCCCTTTCAAGCTGAAGGCAAGTTCAGGGCTGAGAGCAGAAAGGAGGAGGCCAGAAACTCCACATCGGGCCGGGCTGTCTCCCCAGCCAGTACAAAAGGCCATGCCGGCTTGTAATGTCAAGTATCAGTTTCCTTTGATTCGACCGACGCTTGGATGGCTTTGCTCAGGTGCTCAGGTACTCGGCTACAATTCATTTGGCCCCAGCTCAGACCACACGTGCCCCCCTCCCCCCACCCCCGGCAGCCAGGCCGGAGTCCTGGGCCTCCCTGGGGAGGAGCCCTCATGGGCACACTGTTCGCAAACCCAGCTTTTCCTCCACCCATTCACGTGGCTGTCGGGTTCCTTTCCTTTTTCCCTTGAAGCAAGGATGGACAAGTTGAATCTAGAGTTCTCTTTTGCCTCTGGGTCCAAGATTCCCTGGAGGCCTGTGAAGTGGGATAGATTCTCAGATGGACTCTGTCCCGGGGCGTTCCTTCTGTAAGACAGCAGAGGGGGAAGCATCCAGGAGGTTGATTTTCGAGACTTGTGTTTTGTAGGCTAGATGGTCCCTATGGGCTTTATCATAATTATAACCCAAAAAGTCTGAGAAGGCAACCGGGCTAGAGAGTGTGCTTTGTGGGCCAAGGCTCTTAGGCTCTACGTGGGCCAAGTGGCCTGGCCTCCCAGAGCCCCCCAGGCCTAGCTATCCACGCCTCCTCCTTTCTTTGCCTTCTGGGGTAACTCATGGGACACTGGCCCTTCCACCTCCAAATGCATTAATGAGTGAATGAAGCATTTATCAGGCCCTGGCAATGTACCCCCTCACGGTGGATGCCAATCAAATCATGAAATGACATCAGTGTGCAGGAGCCCAAGGGTCCAGGAGGGAGCTGCACCCCAGCAGGTGATGATGGCCTGTGTGGCGGGAACAGTGGCTGTGGTCATGGGAAAGATTGTCACTCATGCCACTAAATCTGGTCTGAGTTTGGATCCAGTTGAGAAGTGGACATGGGAGTCCGGGAGTGTCAGCTTCAGTGCTGATGAAGCTGGATGGGGCCAAACTCAGCTTCTTCATCTTCCTCTCAAAACTTGAACTTTGAGTGACCTTCCAATACAAAATGCATGTGCTTGGGGCAGAAATTATTATCCGGAGTCATGGCTTCACACCGGCTAAGTCTCTGTAGCGGGAACAGAGGGGTTGGCGTCCGAGCCACCTGGGAGTCCCACCGTCGGGGTTTGTTCGCATCGGGCCTGACAGTTTCCAGAGGGGCTCATCACCTCCTTTTCTGCTCACGGTGGTGCTTTAGGATAATAGCAAAGGCAACATCCTCTCCAGCTGAGAAATTGGAGGAACAGAAAAGTCAAGTACGTCACTCAAGGGCATGGGATGGGTGGACCAGAGCCCACTATGCACCCTCATTCTCGGCCCCGTACTTTCCCCAGCAGGGCTCGGTGGTTGTGCTAGCAGCATCTGACGTGGGACAATCTATGGTGCGGGGGCTGTCTGGGCATTACGGGGCACTTACGATCCTGGGTCCTGGACTCTAGAGTGCTAAGTGCCTGGGGGACACCCCCACCATGGCAAGAACTAGAAAAGCCTC
>CM052806.1:75248531-75319857 GCA_028533885.1 Nasua narica | reverse complement strand
CAAGTAGGCAGAGAGGCAGGCAGAGGGAGAGGGGGAAGCAGGCTCCCCTCTGAGCAGAGAGCCCGATGCGGGGCTCCATCCCAGGACCCTGAGATCATGACCTGAGCCAAAGGCAGAGGCTTTAACCCCTGAGCCACCCAGGCGCCCCGCAAGTTTTTCATTTTTAACCCCAAGCTTCTCTTTATGTCGGACAGTGAGGAATAAATAGTGCAGGAGAACCCCGCTCACAGGTGCCCTCACCTTGACTCCTGTAGGCATTGGTTTTGCAACACGGCAGCCCTGGGAAGAGACAGGGTCACTCCTCCACCTCTGCCCCGGTCTTGGGCTGGCCTCCCAACCCAGCCTGGATAGTTCTCAGGTTCGTCTGGCGCCAGGGATCCTGAAACGCCATGAGAGTGAGCATCCGGAATGGTCGGGCGCCCATCCTGGGCTCAGGGGGGAGGGGGTTGGTTTCTGCTCATCCGCTCGGGGTGTTTTCTTGTTCCCAGCCAGCAGGAAGTGTGGCTCTGGTTAGATGGGGTGCATCCTGTTGTTCATGGCGCTAGGCAAGGTTTTCTCTTGTTGCTCAGGCCAGGAACTCCTCCTCTTGCCTGGCGGATACCTCCTTCCTCGTCTCCGTTATATCTGACGCGCATGCGCACCCCCCCGCCCCCAGGCCCACCAAACGTGCTCACTGCACACCACACTCAAGTCCCAGGGCGAGCTCATGCCACACCTCTCCTTTCTCACGGGCTCCTGCACTCACTCCCACAGCCCATTGACCCAGTACTCCAGACTTCAAGTTTGGCAGTTGGGGGACTGCCATACTGCAACCCCAGTCTTACAGAACCAAGTGTTCCCTCTCTCCCCTGGATTTGGCCCCTGTGCTGGGTACACCGGCAAGAAGGCCATCTACCTCCCTCTTTTTGGCCAGCAGGGTTTGTGATGATGGTCATATCCCAGCTCAGTACACATGGTGCTTTGCAGTACAGAAAGGTGGCTGAGCCTTGGGTGGTGCCCTGGGCCAGGCGAGGGCACGTGTCCCCCCGGATTGCCATGCTGGAGCCTGTTGAGTCAGCAGGGAAAGTGACAGGACCCAGGAGTCCCATGTGCAGAATTTTAACCCAGACAGCTGCCAGGAGCCTTCCAGGGTTCCTCAGCCCGTCTCGGCTGCTCTCTCTGCTATATTCCACTATCGAGTTGATGCTCCTGTCAGTCCCTCTTCCCCCTCTTTGTGTGATGTATTCTCCTCTACCCACACACTACGCAGAGCAGCGAATGCAGCGAGCTCCCTCTCACGCGCACACACACACGCCCCGCACAGTGTGTGGGAGCCCAGCCAACACTGGCAGCCGGGTCCCTTGTTCAGTGAGCACGCACCCAGCCAGACATCCCGACCCAGCTCTGCGTTCTGGGCCTTTCCAAGCCCTGTTGTCCTCATGGGGTGCCGTCTTGGCTGGGATTCTAGCTGGAGAGTTTGGGCCTCTGGGCTCGTGAGAGGTCACTGGGCAGGTGAGCGGCTTCCCTTTCACTTTAAATTATACATTTCATCTACAGGAAGGGGGTGATAAAAATAATATCCCTTTCCTAAAGCCCGTTGAGATTAAGGAAAGAGGACTACATAGACATTAATAAGGAATGGGAGACACAGAACACCTTGTGTTTGTAAGAAGCTTCAACATTTCACGGCCCCACCTATGGGGCCTTTATTCTCCTTCCGTTCTAAGAACCACCCGATGGGACTGAAAGGTACTTAATAACACTGCTAGGGTTTCAGACTTATATTTTTTTCTTCACCAGTATCTGCATTGGAGAGATTTGGGCTGTGCCGAAGACAGAGGTTACGTTCCATATCCCAGGCCTGGAATGTTCCCTCTTAGCCCACCTGTCCATCTGGTGCATGTTATGAATGCTAAGTGAAGGCATCTGAAGGGGAGACTACATTTCAAGCCAGGCCGTCCCTGCCATTACCTTCAGGTGTCCCTCGGTTTTTGCAAGGCAGGAAGGAATGACTGCATGTCGCTGCAGCGTGCTTGATTTTTTCATTAACCAAGTTAGAGAGAAAGCAAAAAGACAACTAGGGGAGATTCCCATTTGGCCTCCCCGTGTACATGTCCTCCCCTGGTGGATTGGGCCCCATAGGCTGTCCCTGTAGATGAAACGGGATCTGTGGGAGAAGAGAGCCCACGTCTTTCCCAGTCTCGGTGTCATTACTGTGTTTCTGTCAGTGTTCCAAAATATAATGGGATTTGTGTGGCTGATTTATCCCACGTGCCCGCAACATTACCCAGACTCCCACATGGGCCTGAGGAGCAAGAGGGGAAGATGCACGGCTATAAGAGTGGGGCTAATGAAATTTATTCCCACTAACAAGGGAATGGCTGACCCCATAATTCAGCCTGGCCAGCGGGGCCACTGCCTCCTAGTGCCTGCCAGAAAACACACACACTTAATCATCGTGGCGTGCCCTGCTCCAATTACAGTTCTGGTGGTGCTGAGGCCGTCTGGGAGGGGAGAGGGAACGAGGGATGGATGGGCAGTGTGGACCCTCTTTGCCCTTGGCAGGGAACCGCTGGGCACCTTTGACGCTAAGGCACAAATGGACAGAAGCAACACCCAATGGGGCTGTGCTTGGGACTGTTCCCAACGCCAAGAAGCCTTCCCTGGTATTCCCCTAGGGTCCAGCCTCGCCTACTGGACTAGCCTCAGCATCACAGCCATCTGCAGAACTGGGCCAGTGGAACTGGGGTCCTGGTTCTTCTCTGGTCATGGGGTCACAGGCTCGTCTGCTTATCGGAGGGAGAAACTGCCGGCTCTCAGCAGCTGAGCTAATGAGAAGGTCATGGACCTATACCGGGTTGTAGCTTCTCTTTGCTGGCTGCACTAAGCAATTCCTAGGAGGGGTGCATTGCCACGGCCGACTGTTGGTTACAGTCAGGCCTGTAGAGAGTGTGCTTGGCCTAATGTCTCTCTCCTGGGAAAACAGCTCAAAATAGTGGCATGAGCTTCCTATTAAAAAGACAGCTTTTTAGGATGATGCGTGAAAGACCACTTAGCTCTCTGGTGGGATTGGGCACAGGCCGTCTCAGACACACATCGAAATACTAAAATGGGAACAAAAATAAGCACTGTTTTTAGCAGATCACGTCCATGGATTCACAGATAGTCAAGTGCCTTCATCCCGTGAATGTTTGCATCAGAAGCCATGTACATACACAGAACTCCTACAACATGATGACCTTCTGGTTTGTATTTTAGTACCCACCCTTTTAAGATGCTCAGAAACAGGGCATTTGACTCTTGGGAAGCTTGGTGTGATTCATGGGGTTGTTCTTCCCACCCTGAGACACGTCTCATGAAGCGCCTTCCGTACGGTTTTGTCTAACTAGGTTATTGGCACTGTGGTTTGCTGGCTTCCCTCCTCTGTCTCCGTACACATTCATTTCCCTGCTATCGCATTGAAAAAGACACAATACAGGAATCATTCTGAGATAGTGCATTAGTAATGAAGTAGATGAGACCTCATTCCCTCATTCAGTTTTCTGACATCTGAGCTCACCCCTGGCGTGCGAGGACCAGCCTTCATCTGCTGCGGGACTCACCTAGCTCTCCAGAGCCATGCAGGGTCAGCAGGGGCCATGGGCAGACCTTCAGGGGATGGCTAGAACTCAGAAAAGAGACACGAAATTTTATGGAGGACAGTAAAGCAGTTGGTGGGTCACATGGTCCAATTGTGGGAATTGCTTTCTTTGTTGCAGAAACGAGCCCTTGGGCAAATGGACTGTTTGATGGACTAAGAAGCTTTTGGTAAGGGGAAACCTAAGCCTACCAAAGCCTCCTCAAGATGTTTCCACCTCCCCAAGCACTCTAACTGCTTACTTCTCCCCCAACAGTCAGAGGGCGCCCAGAGCCCTCTCGAGGGGTAGATGCACCATGGGCATCGGCCCATGTTGTCTTTATTAACACCTTAGGGGTCAGTGGTCGTATTTGAGCTATGGCTCCCGATAAGTGGGTGATTATTGCCTTCTTGTACTGCAGGGCTTTACAACTGGAGTCTGTATTTGGACCTGAGTTACTTCTGCTTATCTAATCAATATCTCCCTTTAAAAAGAAATCCCATGTGTGTAATTTACTGAGTCCCCTTTTCCAATGGAAGTCTGCTATGGTCAGCTTTCGGGGTGTGTGTGTGTGTATAAATTAATTAATTAACAGAAAGAATTTAGGGAAGCTGAGCATGAAGAATCCAAGACCTTTTCTTTTCCACATCAGCAAGCACCTCACGGGCATCCCTCCTCTTCTTCTCCTAACTTACATTCCTCTTCAAAACTTCAGCCCTCGCTTTTCTTTGGGACCAACAGACCTAGGAAGGGAGGAAGGCCTGTTGTGATTATTGGCCAACAGCCTCCCCCATAGGGGAGAGTCTGTTGCTTCCAGAGGCCCAAGAAAGGCATGGCCCTCATCCTTGGTGGCAGGAGAAGTGGAGGCAGGGAAGTCTTCCCTGAGCAGTCTCTGAGCCTAGAATAGCTTCCTCTGGGGCCACCCTATATCCACCCTGGAGGAGGCCCCAATGTAAGGTCAGCTTTTTCCCTCCAGATGAGGATTTGGGGTTCTGGTACCATTTTCCCCATTTGATTTCGCTCTGTAGACCTCTATTTCCTCTTCTGTAAAAGGGGACGGTTGGATTCTAAGATGTTGATTTCTTTGCCTTCTCTGAGCCCACTGAGGGATGAAAGCGTGGCCGTGCTCTGTGCTCGCTGGAGCGCTCAGAGCTGAGCCTACACGTTGCCTCTCCTGAAAGCCCCGCTGCTTCCCCGGGCCCGCTGTACCTCTAGCACTGTGTGGGCAACTGAGTTAGGGCATGGATGGCCTTGTCCAAGTCTTGGCCTGGGTCTGTCTCCCCCACCGAGAAAGGAGCAAAAACAGATGAGTCATTTCCATCTGTGCATTTTTGGGTCCTCACCTGGCCCTTTGTTCCTTCCTATACGTTCTTAAGCGCTTTAATAAGTGAGGAACAGTGAATAGTGTTGTTTTCATTTACTGCCTCAGTCTCCTCTCATAGAGACAGGGATCTAACAGCCTAAGATACCAAAAGTTTGATGGAAAAAGGCAAACAAAAGGCTCTTCAGTGGGTGAGCTTGGGGAAATCTCTGGTACCTTCTCTCCCACGTGATGGTCTGGCCTTCCAGCATTGGGGGTGAGCTGGGGTGCCCAGGACTCCTCTGCATGAGGCTAGGTTAGGTGCTACTTTTGCATTTAGGAAAGGCAGGAGAGCTGGTTTTCTCCCAGATGGAAGGACTCCTCTCTCTGGTGGACCAGGAGCTACCCACAGAGCAAGGGAGGACCAGGTCTGACTTTGCATCTTCCATCTTGGGCTCAAGTTTATTCCTGCCAACCCCGAGCAGTTGGCCGCTGCTTCCCCGTTTGGAGGGGTTGGCTGCATCTGTCTGTCCCTGCCGGCTCACCTGGTCCACCTCTTTTGGATCAACTCGGGATATTTGTAAACAGCCGATGCCTGGGGTAAGAGGGGCGGCCTGTGGCTATGGAAGAGGCTGTGTCCTAGGGCCGAGCTAATTGGCCCACAGGGGGATGGACCTGGTGACCGTTACCTCATTAGCACCACATTTGGATCACTGAGCTCTGGCCTAGTTCTGACCTTTCCATAATAAGGACTCGATGTGGGGCTTCTGCCAAGGTGGGGCATCTGAGGCCGGGGCTAAGACCGCCCCACCAGGCAGGGGAGCTTCCCGCAGACACCAGACCAAGGGCTGCACCAGCCAGAGTGGGAAGCAGGTTCAGGACCAGGTCCCCGGCCGCCTCATCCCCCGAGGCCTTCCAGGTGGCTCGGCCCAGCAATCAGGGTGACAGGGCTTCCTTCTGAGTCTGTCGCCAGGGCACGGGGCAGGGGCGGCACTAAGGAGCTATCTCCGAGGTTCGCTGTCTCCCTCCTTCCTCTGCAGGGCCTCCACAGAGACCCCCGGACAGCTCTGGGTCCTCGGCTGACCGCTTGGCAGCCCTGCCCCGGGAGCCCGGGGAGGCGGCCGGAGGAAGGATGCCGGCAGAATTAAGACCCCCTTTCCACGGAGATGATAGAGCTTTTCAGAGTGCCAGTCTCTCCACAGAGTGGGAGCAATTTCCCCGTAATTGGTAAAGTAACCGTAACTGCTCTGTCATTTGTATGTAGCGACACGTAATTGCACGGTAACCTTTGCCGCCGCGCGAGGGAAGCGCAGTGAGCTATTAGATTGTAATTTGGAGTGTCAGCTCCGGATCTCCCCACCATTTCTGCCACCACCACCACCACCACCGCTCAGGAGGCCGCCGGGGAGCCTCTGCCTCCAGGTCCGGCGGGCCCTGCTTCCGAGCGGCTAGGCTGTCTCCTCCTGCACCTGCCTGGGCTGTGCCACCCTCCGCAAGGATGGGACCTCCGCGGGGTCCCAGGCCAGTGCTCCTTAAACCTGGTGAACGGCTACGTCACCTACCTGGGAAGGTGTTAAGATGCACATCTCTAAGCCTTGCTCCCAGAGTTCTCGATGCAGTGGATCTGGGGTCAGTTCGAGAATTTGCATTCCTGATACATAGAGTGACGTATTCTGGATCTTACCCCATTCCTCTGTTCCTTCCTTCAGTCTCATAGGCCTTATAGATCTGTAGGAAGTACCACTTTTGCTATTTCATCTTGAGGACATTAGGCCCCCCGATTGTGGTAACACCGTTCTGAGGTAGAGACCATCAATTTCCCCCCCAAACAGGAGACTCACAGAGGTTGTCAGAATTGTCTAAGGATGACAAACCATAAGAGCAAACACTCCCATGGCGCTAAGTGCCAGACTGTGTTCTATGTGTATTAAATCGTTTAATCCTTACCACAGCACTAGGAAGTACGTACTCATATTATTACCCCCAGTTTACCAATGCTAAGCTGAGGCACAGAGAGGTTAGATGCCTTGCCCGAGGTCACACAGCATTAAGTGGTAGAGTTGGGGTCCAAACCGAGGCATTCTGATTCTCGGGCCACAGTGTTAACCACTGGGAAAGTCAGGCTTTCATTTCCTCATCCATCCTCCCATCTATCTATCCATTCACTTAACACATACGTCTTAACCTATTATGAACCAGGAACTAAGCTAAGGGTTCAAAGACACCTAAAATATGGTCCTGTCCTTGAGCTCACAGTCCCTGGAATCCAGTGGATCACAGGTCTTAATTTATAAGCCTTGCAACCAAGAGGACATTTGTGGAGAGCGGCTTTGGGATCTTCCTGACTGGGGCAGAAGGGTGGAGGCCTTCCTAAGGCTTGAACAGAACCCCGTCTGTTCACAGGGTTGCCCAAGTAGGCACCACATATATTCCCATGGAACAGAACCTTATTTTTTCCTTGGTGAGAATGAAGTTGCTGTCTAACAAATAAGCATTATAACAGTGGCCAGACCTCATTTGTGTGCATTTGTGGAACAGCCGAGGGAGAGGTGTGGCTGGGCTTCTGATTACACTGGGGTGCAGTCCACTCTAGCCTCCTCTGGCTGCCGCTCTAATCTTGCTGTTAATGGGCCCCAGGGGAGAGCCGGGCCAGGGTAAGAGCAGACACTCTCCTCCCCCATTGCCCAGGGTGTTCTGGAATCCACGCCAGCCCTCACCTGTCGAAGGCTTTCACCAATTAGCCTTTCCTTCCAGGGCCCACATGGCCCTGGCATCTGCCCCTTACACCGCAGCCTCCCCAGTCTGGGGTCCCTATGGGGTCCCCTCCCCCCGCCCAGTGCTCTAATTGCCCGGTGACCGCAGCTCAGACCCAGCACGGTGGTGTCCTTGGGAGCTTGCTCTGGTCAGGAGCCCTGCTAGGGACAATCCCTGCAGCCATCATGCCCCCGTTCTGGGCAGGAGTCCCATTAAAAAAACGAATATGAAGTATCACCTCGAATTGACAAAGTGCTTTCCAGTTCAGCCAGTGTCTTCACACCTGCTTTCTCACCTGGCCCTCAGGACAGTCCCGTCTTACTCTTTTATAGTCAAGGGAAGTAAAGCTCAGAGAACAGGAGGCAACTATGCCAAGTTGTACAGTTGGAAAGCGGGCTGCCTGTGTGAACCCGAGTCCTGTGTTTTTTCTGCTACTTCAGTGTTAAAAATTCCAACACCCCCCCCCATTGCACCTGCTTTGAGGAAACAAAGAGTAAGACTCCCTCGTGCCACAGCTGGGGGACCTTAGCATCCATGTGGACCAGGACTGCACCTGGTCCAAGGCCTCAATCACACCTTTATCACCCGGAGCCCTATTTAGAGGGAGAAACTGATACATGGGGCTGGGGGAGGGGCTCAGGAGAAAGCCATCATTGTCCCGGGAATCCCAAAGCTGCATTAGGAACCCCAGCTGCGGCTCGGCCTTATTTGAGCCCGATGACAGCACCGTGAAGTGGACCATGGTAGTGGTAGGGGGGGACGGCCAAGTGCAGGTGAGCAGACTGCCTGCCCCCTGACTGGGCCTCTCAGGGAGCCATCCCGGGTTAAAGATGGGCAGCCGCCAGGCTGAACTGTCCTCACTTCTTGCCAATGAAAATATTCCTCCCTGGGGCCCTTGCCACTGAGTTGCCAGAGTGGCAGAGACTTGGTGCCTCTGAGCAAGCCGCGATTTCATGCCACACTTGGCCAAATGCATATGCTCTTTTTGTAAGTGATTGCTCATTTATTTGCTTGTGTTCTGCCCAACCAAGGGGAAGAACTGTATTTGGTAACCAGCCACTCAGAAATATAATTCTGGGGGCTGAGCAGCCTAAGGCTCCCCCGTATCAGTAAGACATGTGTTTGTGCCCAGGGTGGCGGAAAAATATCAAACCTGGCTTGCCTTGCTCCCTGCCTCAGTTTCTCCTTGTGCTGCATGGATAAACATCCAGCCTCATCTACTTGGAAAATGGATTGTAATGGCAGAACTCCCCGCAGCACAGCTTAGGGCCGAGAAAGTCAGGGATGCGGGCTCCGTAGGAAGTAGAAGTAGGAACATGCAAGGCCATGAAGATTCCCAGTCCAGGCTGCCCTTGGCATGCCTCCTGGGTTGCACTGCTGTTATGTCCGGCAGGGAGAAGGTACCATCTTCCTTTATCTGGATTTTTTTTCCTTCTTTTCTTTCTATCCCTTTTACCCTCCCCCATCTGTCTCCTCCCGCGTCTCCTCATTTTAGGGAAGAACCATAAAGATCCAACTAGACCTTGAAAGCTCCCTCCTAACTTTGACTTCTTTGGTGAAGGGGGAGATGTTGGGGGTTGTGTTTGGCCTGGGCTATTGGACCAGACCACGCAAGAAAGGCCAGAGGGGATCAAAGACGTGATGCAGACATCTGCTCGGCGCATGACCTGCCGGTGCCTCCCCAGCTCTGCCCCAGCTGCCCCTTGAAAGGAGGAGAGGAAAGGTCAGCGAGGTTTTAGAGGCTCAGCACATTGTCTTCCCTGAGATGGACAATGCCTGTGGCCCCCCACCCCCATCCTGGGAGGGAGCCGAGGGGCCCCCTGAGTCCCTGGAAAGCTCCGAGTTGGCCACTTTCACACAGCTCCGTTGGCAAGAGCCTGCCTGCTGGTTCTCCAGATGCCTTTTCCTTTGGCTGGATTGAAGCCTTTAAAAAAGTGACACCTTGGATTTTATTTCACTCCTTTTTCTGCAAAGTCCAAAGACGTTTACAGGCGTGAGCTCTATAGGCTTTATGGAAACCCATCAAAAAGCAGGTCTTGTTTCCTTCATCTTTATAGAGGGGAAAATAAAAGCACGGGAAGACGGAATAACTCTTCTAAGGCCACACAGTTCTTCTGAGAAGGAGGGGAAGAGCCGGCGTAGGTGCCTAGAGCCTTCAGAGAGGTCTGTGCCATGCTAGAGCTGCTCAGTGGGGGTGCTGGGGGCTCTGCGCCTCTGTGGCAAGGTCTTTTCCACTCCCCAGTGGGACAGAACCCAGCTATGACCCTGTGCTCCCCTGGGGATCTGGGAGCCTGGACTAAAACAAGGAGAGATTCGGCCAAAACTCCATGGGGAAAATGGTCCAAAGGCTTTTGCTGTTGGTTCCCTGACTTCTGGAATTGTCCAGGATTCAGGACCCAGGGTATCCAGGAGATGTGCTCTTTAAGGAATGCTCGTGGGTGTTCCAGTCATTTTTAGGGAATACGGCGTTTGGGAAAGGCTGAAGGAATATTAAACATATTTCTTAAAAAGACTTTTCAGAAATTCCCTGTAACTAATCATTGTGAGTCTCTTACATGGTGTGAAAACGCATCATGTTTCAGCACAAAATTATTTGCCCAAGGTGTCCTGTTTGGTAAAGCATCTCGGCAGGGGGACTTGACTTCCCGAAGGCACTTTGAGACATGCTGGTGTAGGTATGCCAAGGCCAAGGTTGCCCATCTTCACCATGCCTTTAAAAAAAAGCAGGGAGTCTGATATGGGGCATCATGAGGCACTAGTGCAGCTTGTTGAGTTCTTTCTTGAACCTTCTACTTCTCCTGTTTCTCTCTCCCCAATGGATTGTCTGCAGCTCCCTCCGGCATGGTATTGTCATTCACATGTTAATGTTTTTAGGTCTCTGTTCTATCATCTTGAGTCCTCATTTGTGTGTCTGCTCAACTTAGTGAGTTGTAGGTGTGGAGGCCACGTTCCCTCTTATTCCTAAGGCGAGCTGTCTGGAGCCCACACTCATGGGTGCTGGCCCAGTGCTTGCTGGTGTGATGGTGATGATGGACAATCTAAGCTACCAAGATGGCGCCAGAAGGGGTTGGAGGTCGGGCAAAAACTGGTGGCCAAGAGAGGAAAAAGACTCATGGGATCTGTGTTTTTTTCGCCACGGTCCTGCTACCTGCTTAGGTTGACTGTTGACAAGTCACCTAGTTTCTCTGGATCTGAGTTTTTTGTGTAAAAAAGGATTCTTCTAGCCCTGGAGTTCCCTGACTGGTACTTCAGCTTATTGCCCTCCTTTTCCCTCCTAATGTTTCTCCTTTTCTTAATTTTCAGCTCTTAACCATTGATGATAATTTCTGTGGCCTGGATATGAATGCCCCACTGGGCGTGTCCGAGATGGTGCGCGGCATTCCCGTCTTCACGGAGGACAGGGACCGCATGACTTCTGTCATCGCATACGTCTACAAGAATCACTCTCTGGCCTTCGTGGGCACCAAAAGTGGCAAGTTGAAGAAGGTAGGAACAAGGTGCAATTATTCTGGCTATTCTGAAGGTGCTCTACCCCCACTGGGATATGTATGATCTGTGCTGTTTTACTGCTTTGGCCCTGGTGGGCAAGTGATACAAGTTTGAGCTAAGGAGCTGTGTCACTCTTGAGGTCACGAGTGATACCCTGTCCCTTCTCTGCCTCTGTGCGGGGGTCACTGTGGGAATCACAGTGGGAGAGCGTAGACATGCACCTCTTCCCTGCGGCAGGTGTGCACATGGGGAGTTAGCCCAGCCTCGCGAGGCCATCCTAAATGGAGTGCTCTGTCCGGCTTGGGTCTGTGCCCTAACGCAAAGGCATTCTAAGGCCGGGGTGGCTGGGGAAGGGGGCAGGGGCAAGTTACGTGCCTGTTCCTCTTGCTCCGGCCCTTTTGACTAGTGCCTCCATCTGGAATCGTGCAGGGAAACATGGAGGAAAGTGCAGGGCCAGCTGGAGTTGTTGACAGGGCTGAGTCAGATCGTGGGGTGAGGAAACTGCAGGTCCTGTGGGGGCATAGGGATTACTCGAGGTGGAGTAGAGTGGTGTGATCTGGGCCAGGAGCTTTTCTGCTTTTCCTCGTCGTTCCCCAGAAGCTTGCTGGCCTCGGGGTACTGGGTGACGTCGGCCCCTCCGCAGTGTTGGGGGCACCCTTCCTTCCAACACTCTTCTCTCACCCACCTCCGCTCAGGCTTCTCATCTCAGTGACTTGGAGCTGGAGCCCTCGAGAGCCCCCCTTGATGGGATCCAAGGCCTTCCTGAGACCAAGCCGTGCCTCCTGTTTTGTGTCGGTTGATAATTCTTGTCCCAGGGGACTGTCGGTGACTCCATGTGGAACTCCTGCTTGTCTAATTTAGGCTTGCCTTGGGATTCTCGGGATATGGTGTGATTCCGCATCGGGCACTGCCCGATCTGAGACAGCTTTAAGCTCCACTTTCTCTCTGCTGCATTTCTGGGTATCAGCTCCACGCGGTCAAGGGGACATGGTCTCTGCAAGTCTAGAAGACTCTGCCTACTCTCTCATTCTACCATGTGACAGCCCAGGCATCATTTCTTTCTTTAAATTCTACAGGAACAGGCAGTGGAGCTGGAGTGTGAGCGTATGGGCGGGGTGGGGGGAGGCGGGGAGAGGTGTGTGCGAGGTGGGGGTGTGTGGGGAGTAGTGACACGGGGAGTATCTGGAAGAGGAAGCCCGTGCTGGTGAAACGCCATGAGGCACCGCAAGGCTGCTGCGGGCAGTGTGCCACCATCTGCTCCTACCCGGAGGGCCCCCCGTGACGCTGTAGTAGGGCCTCACGTGCCCAATGCACGACGCATGTAACCGCCATCTACATAGCTTTAAGAACTATATTCCATAGTTCCCTGCCTTTCTGCAAAGACTCGATTAAACACAAGCGAATGTTTTGCTGCTGCCTTGGCATCTCGGGGTGGTTTTGGCTCACGCATTGAGCCGAACCTCGTGGACACCCCAGAAGTTTCCACGTGCGACACACAGGTGTGCTCTTCTGGTGCGACTCCTGTCTGGGCGGGGCTGCCTCCTGCCTCTCCGTCTAGGGCACACTGTGGTTCGTCACCTCCCGCTGCTGTCGGGAGTCCGGGCCGACTCTGCTCTCAACTCCTCCCTCTGTCCGTGGCTTCCAGCTTCCCATGAGCTGGGAGTCAGGCATCCCAAGCGGCTGAAATTGTGTCCGAGAAGCCTCGGTATAAACAGAGAAGGGAAAAGCCTGGGCTTTGGAGCAGGGGCCTCGAAGGTGTTTCCGTTGGATGCTCAAATGATTTCATTCTTTATTCTGATTCGGTGAGTTTGGTTTGCTAGAAAAGCAAGTTCTGAACAGCAAAGGCATTCCCATATGCGGCTCATACAATGACACATCTGCCTGACAGGTAAATAAGCACTATGGAGAGTAAAAAGTAAGCGAGATGATTTGGAGTGCCTTTACTCTTCTCTCTAGTGAGCCCAATCTCAGTGCAAGGGAGAAGTAACTTACCCCAGTGCGCTAGAAGATTCGCACCCACTGAACTTCCGACCCTGTGCATAGGATCATTTACTTGCTGGCAAGGCTGCGTAAGTAGATCCTGTAGGAGGCTTTCTTTTTTTTTTTTTTTTCTTGGTCATTGTCTGAGCTGGTGTCCGTGAAATAAACATTGGGAGTTCAGTGCACAGAACAGAACTGTTATTTTCTCTTGGGGGAGAACAAGAGACTTGTTTCCCGGCCATGGCTGCATGGGAAACCCAAGGCAGTCAACTTGCAAATGTGTGCTATTGGTCAGAGGGGGGATCGAGGTCAGTGGGGGCTGGCTCTCCTGCGCCCGTGGAACCCTGGCCCCTGATGGGGAGGTCAGAGCGCAGCGCAGCTCCTGCACAGTGGGCTGAGGACACGCACGGTGCACAGAGACAGTGCCCATAGGGCAGGCTGTAGGCAGAGCCCCGACTTCAAGTGTCCCCAGTGGTCAGCCGGGCCAGCAGCGACAGGCAACACCCGACCAGGAGGCTTGGGGCTTTATAAACCTCGGGCTGGCATTTCCCATTTTTTTTCTTTGGGGAGTTTATATAAGAACAGTTCAGTTTCAGCCCCCTGGGATGTTCGGTTTAATTTCCAGAGCAATGATGGGATCGGTGAAGTGTAAACATTTGAGAGGTAAGAGCAGAGGGTCATGCGGGGGGGGACGAGCCAGCAGGTCCTCCTGGGGAAAGCCGGGCCGTTGGGGCAGCCAAACTTTCTGCTCCACAAGCTCAGAGTGGCAGCCTTTTTAATAGTTTTGCTGGAGCCCGGCTATGGCTGCTGCAAGCTCAGCACCGCCGGCCCAGGGGACGGTCTGAGTTGGGAAAGGAAGGCTGGGCCACCGAATCTGTTGTTTGAAATAATAAAAAGCAACACTGGCAAGTTTATTTATTTTTTTGGAACAATAGAATTTCCCATTCCCCGCTCCCCGCTCACTGAGCACCCCTCCCTTATCCTTGCCAGAACTCTGCATTGCCTTTCCCAGAGGCTGTCAGACCACATCCACCTTTTGGGCAGAGGCCCAGCTGTGAAATGCTTTGGGGCCGCAAGAGGATTTTGCGGGAAGTTTTGTGAGCTGCTGAAACCAGGGGGTGAGAATAATGGAAATCATACTGTAGCCGTAATTACAGAGTTGTCTTCTCTGAGCCCTGTAATAATCTCCCGTGTGTATCAAGGGCCATGCAGAGTTCTTTGCCATACAACAAGGGACTCAAGGCGGGGAGGGTGGGTGGGAGGGCTTGGGGCTTTGCTGTGGGTTTCCGGGGTCTGGGAGCTAGACTGTAGCGATCCATAGGCTGCCCTCGAAATTACTGATTTTTCTTTTTGTTTGAAAGGTGTGGGTCCTCATCATTTGCAACCTTGCCTCTGATGACCATAATTTCACTCCTTTAGTGCACACATCACATGAGGCAGAGGGAAAGGAGGTGAGGAAAGTGCCAATTTGGATGTCTTTTATGTTTTCTGGGGTGCGTGTGTGTGTGTGTGTGTGTGTGTGTGTGTGTGTGTGTGTGTTATGGCCAGTATGGGCAGCTTTTCCATGGCAAGTGTTATAGGCAAGTGCTGTTAAGAAACGTGGCATATAAATACTACAATCACCAGGAAGTACTTAAGAACTTAGAAATAACCCACAGACTGTTAACATTTCAACTCTAGGTTAAAAAAAAAAAAATCTTAAGGCAAACACCATCCCAATCGGCTTTACGGTGTCTGTATAAACCTGAAAATCTTTGTCCCAAGTTGGGGTAATGAGGCCAGCATTGCCTCAGATGGACAAAAATCTCCGCTTACCTCTTTGGGCCGGAACCCTCTCTCCCCGCCTCTTGCATTCCTACCACTAAGTGATCGTATTTTATGGCCACTGTTCAGCGGTGAATTACTGCCTGACATTAGTGGGAGAGACTAATGTTCATCGTGAGCCAAAACATCATAAACTCCCACTTGAGGTGTGATTGCTCCCTTCATTTTGTGATTGCATCGTTCCTGAGCAGTTAGCTAGGTTAAACTGTTCATGTGTAGGGGGCGGAGTGCTTTGTGGATACTGGTTAAGCAGAACTCGGGCTAGTGTGACTCTTGACTTATGCTAGGATATGTACCCCTGTGTGTGACGAGCCTGGCCTTACCAGCCTCTCTTGATAGGAATTCAGTGTGTGTCAGGTGGGAGCATCAGTCGGAGTGGATACCATGAAAATCATTCTTACTGGGAAATATTGTGCACATTAATGTAATCTGCGTATTTTTTTTTCCTTGAGCCTATTTTGAAATCGATGTGCTTGTGTTCCCCCACATCCTGACCACGGGGCCAGAAGGGCCACCAAAGTAGAATAGGGTAGAGGGAGACCCACCTGGGTCTGTATTCTTCTGACCATAAGTTCTCAGGAATGGATGGATGGTGTGTGTGTGTGTGTGTGAGTGTGTGAGCACGCACTCAGGCACACACAATGCTCAAGGCACAGAGCAATGTCAGATCAGAGCTATGCAGCTACTGCTTTGCAACCTTCTAAATATATCTGAGAATTCTTAACGCTCACTGGAAATTTGAATCAACTTTAAAAAAAGAGATTCATGCCATCCATAGGATTCCAAATGGGTGAAGGCATCACAGAATCAAATGGAGATGTAGTGTTGGAGCTCCCACTTGCCTGAGGACCCCGAGATTCGAACAGGGGTGCATTGCCTGGCACAGGATTTGGTCCGTGCGCTGTGCTACAGGTCTCTCCACACAGAGCTGCTGGCTGCTTTGCATGGGGTTAGACACTCCAGCAGGAAGGAAAAGAAAGAGGGAAGAATCAATGCTGGACAGTTTCCATGGTGGAAAAAGACCATCAAAGCATTTTTGTTTGATTGCTTTGCGGGGTTGTTTCTGCAGTTCCCACTGCTGGTTCGGCAAGTTTGGAGCCTGTGTGCGTGCGAGGCTGCGGGGTAAGCGGACAGGAGCTGAGGTTGAAGGTGCTACAGACAGAAGAGCACCGCCCTTCCTGGGGGGGAGGAGGGGGCGGCGTGCTCCTTCCACTCACTTCGCATCTCAGCAGGGACAAGAGATAGCTGCTCTGCGCTTAGTCCTTCAAGTCTGGGGACACCAGGACTGGTCTTCAGATGGACCTCACCTCATGCTTCTGGTCCACCTCCCATCTTGCGCCGTCCCCCTGCTGGGGTGTAAGCCTTTTAGTCCGTGCTGTATCCAGTGGTAGTCCGTGCTGTATCCGGTGGTAGTCCATGCTGTATCCAGCCGGAGCTGGTTGGTGTCCCTGTAGGCAGATCTTCCGTTTATGAAGTCTCCATTCAATCATCCTTTTTACATAAGCGTATCCCCACTGGCTCTCACTTCTTACCCCTTGCTACTTTCCACCACTCTGCCCTTGGGTCCACCCATGGTCCCCTCATGTCCCTGGTTGGGGGTGGGGATCTCAAGTGGCCGCTCGGAGCGGACCTGAGCAGGTTTGGCGAGGTGTCCTCACCGTGGAGCTTTGGCATCAGCCCCACTCAGAGCAGCCTGACCCCGAAAGCTGGGGCATCATCTCCTTCTCCTCCTAGCATCCCCTAGAAACATGCTTTGAGATGCCCGGAAAATACCGTCTTGGGAACACTTGTCATCTTATTTTCCAAATGATCCTCAGTAGTGCCCATGATTTAAGGAGATAGTCTTAAATGAGCTTTGCCAATTCAAGATTTACTGATACACGTGTGCCACTTTTTTGAGTCATGTGTGTGTGTGTATATAGATACATTTGCGTAGAATGATCCTGATCATAAATTAAAATGCGAAGACATTAAAATTGGAGAGAGTGCTGCAGAAACACCCCCAAATCATCGAGCGCACTCAGTCAGCTGATGCTCAGATGCCAGACACTGGAGGAATTTATCCAGTGACACATGCAATTGAAGTAAAATATTGTGCTTTACAAGAACATATCATTAAAATGAAAACTAGCAGCATATCAGGAGTCTGGCCATGTAACCAAGACAACAAAGATGGGGAAGGATGGAAGACATGGTGTACCCAAGGAGGGGCGGGGAGCAGAGGCGAGGTGAGGACGGGGGCTCCCAGTTGCAAATGGTCTTGTACTGCTGGGCTCGCATCTGGGAGGACCCACATCAGAGGAGAAGAGCGTCCTTCTGTCCTTAGCGGTGAAGGCTCTTGGTGAGGGCCGGAGCAGGGGAGGTCTTAGTCACCTGAAATCACTGTGCTTTCTCGGCCGACATCGATGGGGAAGGCAGCGGCAGCTGGACTGACTCAGGACCCACCGGCTGGAGCTCTGATTGGCGTGACTGCGTAGAGTTCCTACTTGTTAGCCAGTGACTTCTGGGAATGTGGTCGTGCGGCTGGCCCCTTGGGGGGGTCACGGTGTTTCTCCCCCATAGCTTTGGCTTCTCATAGAGGCATTCACAGGGGCTTTTGAAATAGCTGTCTCAAGTCCGCCGTTGTCCCTCCGTAGCTGCCATCCTGCCCCCGGTGACACGGGGGCTTTAGTTATCAACTGCGGTGTAACAGATAACCCCAAAACATAGAGCCTTAAGCAAAACGACATGTACTATCTCATGGTTTCCGTAGTCAGGAATCCAGGCACGCCCTCGCCGGGAGGTTCTGGTCCGGAGTTACTGACAGACTACAGTCAAGGTGTCATTGGGGCTGGAATGGCAGATGATCCTCTTCTAGAACCATTCCCGGGGCTGTGGGTGGCCTCGGGCCCTCACTGGACACACCATGTGGGCCTCTCCATGATGGCCACTCCCACAATAAGGCAACAGAGAGAGGGACAAGGCAAGGGGAGCCAGCTGAAAGCCACGGTCTCTTTGGAACGTCTTTTCAGAAGTAGCATCTCATCATCTTTGCTGTATTCTATTCCTTAGACCTGTCAGCCATGTGGTCCAGCCCACCTGCAGGACGAGGGGCTTCTAGCCTCCACAGGGGCCTGAATACCAGGAGACAGGGGCCAAAGGGGCCATTTTAGAGGCTGCTTATCACACTAGGGCTCTGTGTCTGGGCCCTCGAGGGCACCTGAGCCAATACTCTTAAACTTCCCATTAACTGCTAGTGGTGCGAGAAGGGGCACAGCCCAGCTCGGGGACACATGTGACCAGAGCACTGAATCTGGCTTCCGGCTCGCTAGGTTTTGATTGTGCAGACCTGTCAGAGAATCCAGGGGTGAAACAGGAACAGGCCATGTGGCCTGCCATGCCCAGGGCCAGAGGCTGAGGAGCCATCCTCAGCAGGAGCCCTGGGAGCTCAGAGAAGCTGTCCCAGGTGCTCCGCTAATCTTAGGGAAATGGTGATGGTTTATGATGACATGTGTCAAGTCAGTAACTGCGGGGAGCTCTGCATGGCCTTGGAGAATCTATGGCTCTTGGCTTTGTCTCTGTTGGGAATCACCTCCTTCCTTAGGAAGGGGTCACTTTCCTTGTGATGGAGCTGCAGGAAAGAGGATGGGTAGGGAACTATAGTGACTGAACGCCCAGTAAGTACCAGGCACTGTTCTAGGTGTTCCCCATGCATAATCCTCAGCATTTCCTTTGGGGTAAATTCCGCTACCTCCATTTTACACCTGAAGCAAGAGACTAACTCCCCAGAGGTCACGTGATTTGATCTAAGGTCGCCCTTTGACTCGTGTATATGCTACTATCACGGACTCTGCTGAGGTTGCGCTCTCGGGCTGTGGGCTAAGGTCACCTCCACCACCGTGAGAGGAGATGGTCACCTGGCCTCCCACACCTGGCCTGTGCGCCTGTTGGCCAGAAACTCCTTTCATTCCCTGTGCCCCTGCGCTGGCTCAGGGCCCTGCGCTCGAGCCTGGGTGGTCGTAATGGATTCCCTATCTCTAGTTGCTCCCAGTCACCTCCTCCAGGCTTTCATGGCCCCTGCCTATCACCCTGCACGGAAGCAGCCCGGCCGCACTGGCCTCCAGCTCAGCCCTTCACCTCTGGCCCCTCACATTTTGAGTCCTCGGGGGCGCTGGCTAATTTTAAATAATTTTACATTTTTAACAGGCTCCCACCTGAGAAACAGTGGGATTCCCACCTACAGGGCAGCTCTCCCTCCTCCGCGATTTCCCTCTGGAGGAGCGATTATGCCAGAGGCCCACCTCGAGGCAGAGTGGGCGGTGGCCTTGGGGAGGGCCAGGGCTTTTCTGGGAAGCAGACAAGCTGTGCTTTTCCACTTGCCGCTGACCTGCTGCCTAGGACACACTCGGGCGTTTCTTTGTCTTCAGCTTCTTACCCTCACGCTCTCTCCCAACAGCCTGTGGGACTGTGTGTGGGGGTTCTTAATGATTTTTCCCCTTGCAGTTCATCCAGGGGCTCTGTCTTTGCTCATTTGGGAGATGGCTGCTTCTCCTTAGATCCCAGAACTGCTTTGCAAGCTTTGTGGGGCTGAGGACCTAATTACACCATCTCCTTACCACTCCTGGTCATTTTGAGCACCTCCCCTGACCAGTCCAGCCGGCCTTCTTTTTCTCCCCAAATGCCCATCCCTTGAACCCCAGCTTCTTGGCTGTGCCCTCCGTCCTATGCTTGCTTGCATTGTCCACGGCCACTGTTCAGCTCTTCCTGTCATTATGTAGTATTGCACACTCACAAACCTCGTCCTGACCCATTCACCCAGGACCACTGTGAGGCTAGTGAGGCCTGGACCAGCCCTCGCTCCACAATTCCTTTCTAGATTTGGTGACCTAAGCAATAGTGACTTGAGGGGCACCCTTTCCCCCAAAGCCACCTCTCGATGCCCATCACCAGGTGGCCTTATCCCCATTATTCACTGCAGAGCCCAAGGCTCAGGACAACGAAGAGTGGGAGCCCATCTACACTACATGCCATGTTGCTGGCACAGCTGGGTGGGGACCTGGGTCTACTCTGTTGACCTGCTTTGCCCGTGAGTCTCATTAGGAAAAGGGGGCCAGGGCACCTGGGTGGCTCAGTCAGTTGAGCGTCTGCCTTCAGCTCAGGTCATGATCCTGGAGTCCTGGGATCGAGCTCCTCACTGGGGTCCTGGCTCCACGGGGAGTCTATTTCTCCCTCACCCACTCATGTTCTCTCTCTTAAATAAATAAATAAAAAACTTAAAAAAAAAAGAAAGGAAAAGAGGGTCAAGGAATGGGTCTGAAAGCAGTGGGTGTTGGCTCAGGGGTCTCCCCCACTCCATAGGCTCTCCTTTCCTTGAGGCCATTCTCAGGCTGTGGGAACACCAGGCATCCCCAGGGCCTCCCCTGGTCCCAGTTTTTCTGGCTTCCAGAAGAATATTTCAGAGCACCTTCCGTTCCCCTCAAGGCTCCTGAGGAAGCCTTGGAGGCAAGGAGGGCAGAAGGGAAGGAGAACAGGAAGGAGAAGCCTCCCCCTTTCACTCTTGCAAAGAGGAAGGCTTATCTTTCTGTCCAGTCACTCCCACCTCCCCGCCAAGATGTGAGTATGCTGGGGTGGGGACAGCGGAATCCGAGGGTGCCCCTACGGTTGGACTTGAGATGTCAGAAGGATGCTGAAGGCGCCATGCGATTTGCTCTCATCATGGCTTCCAGAACTTCACCCAAGTGCTCCTGCTTTTCAGGTCTTCCCACTGGGAGGCTCAGAGGCCTGTGGGTTTTCAGGCAATTATGCCCAAGATCCTATGGGCATCTCATGCTCTTTGTGTTTTTGACAACAGTGAAGACAGTTAGAGAGCTTTGATTTCTTCTTAAAGATCTGTAAGTCTATAAATGCTTTAATTCTTTAAGTCTCTCTGCTGACTCACCAACATTTCCTCCGGGGATCATTCAGGTATGTCCATTTTCTTCAGCGTCCCCCCAAACATTGTAGCATTTATCCATGAGTTTCTGCCAGAAACAGGACCCCTCTATGGGGACTTCTCTAATGGGGTACACAGGTTTTTTTGAAAAGTTGTAAGTAATTATATTTTAAATGCTTCATATTAGCATACATAGACTATCTTATTTAATCTTTATGATCACAGTTGTTTTGGGCCTTCCGTCAGACATAGCAGATGTAGGAGAGGAAAATTCATTTTTAAAAAATAAATACTTATCCATTTTATTATTTTTTAAGATTTATTCCTTTAGAGAGAGAGAACATGTGCAAGTGGGGGGAGGGGCAGAGGGAGAGAGAATCTCAGGCCAACTCCCTGCTGTGTGCAAAGCCCAACCCTCAGGGGTCAATCCCTCTGACCTTGAGATCATGACTTGAGCAGAAATCAAGAGCTGGCCACTTAGCAGACTAAACCACCCAGGTGCCCCAAGATTTATTTATCCATTTGAGAGAGAGAGAGAGCATGAGCACAGGGAGGAGGGACAAGGGAGAGAGAGAATCTCAAGCAGACTCCCTGCTGAACACAGAGCCCACCATGGGGCTTGATCTCACGACCCTGAGATCATGACCTGAGCTGAAACCGAGAGTCAGATGCTTAACCAACTGAGCCTCCCAGGCGCCCCAGGAAAGTATATTTTAAACCTCACTTACAGAGTAAACCTGTTTTAGATCCCATGAGGTTTTTTTTTTTTTTTTTTCAACCATGAGGTTTTTCAGCCAGAATCAGCCAAGGTCTTGGGTGGACCTGAACTTGCACATCGTTGACCTTGACCATGGCAGCTGGGATGCTGGACCCCACCCCCGTGACCAGGGCAGCATCAAGACCATAGAGATGCTGGCGGTACTGATTCCCTCGTGCCTTAACTAGGCTGTGGGCTTTTCTTCCTCCAATGGGAAGATCATGGGCTTTGGGGGAAGAGATACAAGTTCATCGAAGGAAGCCAATGAATCCTTTTCCAAATGGAAGAATCCTCTTCCAAAAAGGATAATGTCATGTATCCATTTTATCAGTTTGAGTTTTTATTCAGTCCTGTTCTGATTACCTAGAAATCACAGGCAATCAGATGTTTCAAAAGCCGTAGCTGAGAACTTGTTCTGAAAACAGTTTATTCTCTTTACATAAAAAAGTTTATTAAAATAGCTGGATCTTTGTCCCAATGCATCTAAACCTTCCCACTTAGACTTCAGGTGCCCTGTATGGTGCTTACAGTACTGTCTGAAGGTAACAAATGTATCTGAAGACTGACCGTTGAGACTTATCGTATCTGGGTGTGTGTAGAACTGTATTGGCTAGCTTAGGCTACATTACGTTGTGTTCACCAGTGATGCCCAGATTTAAGTAGCTTACCATCATAAAAGTTATTTCTAGCTCACGTTCATGTGCACCCTGGTTGTGTGGTGGCCATGCTCCACGTGATGTATTTGGGACAGAGACTGAAGAGCAGTCCCTTTGTCTGGGGACATCCAGTCTTCCATCAGAAGGAAAAGTGAGAGTTTGACTTCTTCTTTGCTGATTCAGATGCCTTTTATTTCTTTTTGTTGTCTGATTGCTGAGGCTAGGACTTCTAGTATTATATTGAATAGCAGTGGAGATAGTGGGCATCCCTGCCGTGTTCCTGATCTCAGGGGAAAAGCTCTCAGTTTTTCCCCATTGAGAATGATATTTGCTGTGGGTTTTTCATAGATGGCTTTGACAATATTGAGGAATGTACCCTCTATGCCTACACTGGGAAGAGTTTTGATCAAGAAAGGATGCCGTACTTTGTCAAATGCTTTTTCAGCATCTGTCAAGAGTATCATATGGTTCTTGTTCTTTCTTTTATTAATGTATTGTATCCCATTGATTGATTTGTGGATGTTGAACCAACTTTGCAGGGTTGCTGGGGGAGGGGAGAGGGATGGGGTGGCTGGGTTAAGGATATTGGGGAGGGTATGTGCTATGGTGAGTGTTGTGAACTGTGTAAGACTGATGATTCACAGACCTGTACCCATGAAACAAATAATACATTATATGTTAATTTTAAAAAAGGGAAAAAATGGTAAAACTGCCTTGGGGAAAAAAAGAAGAAGGAAAAGCAAGATGGCAGAGCTAACTGATGACTGTTAGAGCTGCCTCTTGGAAGTAGTACCCATTCCTGCCACTCACATTTTATTGGTCAAACTAAAGTGAATGGTGTGGGAAATACACACTTGCCGCAGGAAGAGGCCCAGTGTCTATATGTATGGGGAGGGTGGGGAGGGGCAGGGAACCTTTTGTCAATAACACAGTTTACCGTAAAGACTGTTCGTGTGATTGTCAACATTTAGTCAAGAAATATCAATTTGGTCATCTGTGATGTGCTAGATGTTTCTCAAATGAAAGAGCTGTGGTCTCTTCTGGCTTAATATTGGAAGAAAAAAAAACGTGTGAGGAATATAGGATATGGCTGATTTCGTTTTCATCAACTGCAGACGTCATGTTAGAAATTTTTTAAAAAGTTAAATCCTCTACCAGCTGGTTTTCTTGTGATTTGCTTTTTCTCCTAAAACCAAAACTAGAGTCGTTCGGTTCCTTCTATTCCTTCGGTTCCTATTCTATTAGTTAGGGTCTGTATGTTTGTATTTCCCTGCATTCAGTTTTCCCTAAGAGTGAGGGCACTTCTCTACTTAAACACACAGATCAGACTGTGCTCAGCCGCTGTCTCGGGGGGTAATTAAATTATCCAAATTTGTTAAATCATTTCTCTTACCTGCAATTAAATAGAGCCTCCCAAATTAATTTTCCCTGAGTAACTTAGCCCCCAAAGATTCCTCCACTTCCCCCTCTGAATCTGCTTTTCTACTTGTGAATTCCAAAATTCATTCTGGACATGGGCAGGACCTCTGGCCTCTGGAGTCCATTCCTCTGAGCAATGAACCCAGTCTGGGTCCTACACGGACTGCCTACTCCAAGCCAGTTCGCAGACCTCCTTATCAGGGCTCCCCACCGTCCGCTGCTCTCTGGAAATGGCAGGAGAACTACAGAGCTGGAATTCTGAGCGAAGGAAACCATCCTGCAGATTGGTTTGAACAACATTGATTTTTAGCTCTCAAACTTATTTTGTCGACTGCCAATTTTTTGGCTGACACGTCTTAAACTTAGATCATACTGATGATGCATGAGAGCCATTGAGCATCCCTAACTGAGGAAAATGATACATATTTTCATGGCTGAGACCGTAGCAGCGATTGTGAGGGCCTTGGCAATCCCAGAAAGCTTGCAAGGAGTTGCCCTTTTGCAAATGTGCTAGGAGAGGCCCTCTGATCCTTTCTAAGCGCTCCACCTTCTGTTTCCAGGTAGATAAGACATACACCCACACACGCATGACTGTGTGCCCCCCTCCCGTACTTATACACACATTCACGTCACAAACATGCACACGTGCCTAATCCCCACACGTACCTGTAGGCGCCCGTGCGTGCACACTTGGGAGCTAGACCCTTCTCTTTGCCCTCAAGCCTGGGGCCGCTCCTCCCCTGTGCCGCCCTCTCTGGCTGAGCCCCGCCTCCCTGGTGTTCTCTCGGGGAAATTAGCAGCACATCATCTAATCAGTTTACCTCTGACTCGCCCACTTTGGCTTCGAGATGATGACAGAGTGGAGCTATTTAGCTGTCACACGCGCTGACTGTTGCCCAGATGGACAGCGTCTCAAACATCAGAGTGGGTTCTTTCTCCTCCTTGTGTGTGTGTGTGTGGGGGGGGGGTGGTAATGAGTCTCCCAGTTGCTTTTTTAAGTGCTTCTTGCATCTGCCTTTCATTTTAATGCCTCCTGCCTGCTGACCTCGCTTCCCGGCAGCCAGCCTAAGTGTGATTCCCATAATTAGCTTAGCGATAATTTAATCTCTCTGCTTTAAATTTGATTGTTTTTGAGGGACTTGGGTCTGGGGACAGGGGAGAGGGGACTTTTGCTTTTGTCTGGACTCTGTCCGGGGGCAGGAGCGTGGGGGCGTTGCTGGGTGGGGGTGGGGGTGGGGACAGTGATTCTCCTTTCATCTCTCCTCTTGTAAGGGGTTCCCTTTCTTTGTCCCTATTTCCCTTCAGAGTATGAAGGCATGTGAGTATGGGTACACAAAACACTTTAAGGTGCCTAGGTGGAGAGCAGCTCAAAAATGGGGAAATAGGGGCACCTGGGCAGCTCAGTGGGTTAAGCGTCTGCCTTTGGCTCAGGTCATGATCTCAGGATCCTGGGATCGAGCCCCACATAGGGCTCCCTGCTCAGCAAGGAGTCAGCTTCTCCCTCTCCCTCTGCCCCTCCCCTGCTTATTCTCTCTCTCTCTCTCTCTCCCCCCCTTCTCTCTCAAATGGATAAATAAAATCTTTTTTTAAAAAAATGGGAGAACAGTACACTTCCTCAGTGGTGATGGCAGCCATTCTCTTAAGCCAGAGGTGAGAAGGAGCAAAAGGAGCCACGGAATGCCACCCCGTTTTGCCCCACACCCATTCCTGGGCATATCTGCAGTCTTCACATCCAGGTCCGTGTCTATCTGTACGGGTGTGTATCTGGGCTTACCCATGCCTCTCAATGGTTAGGAATCAGACCCGCCTGGTACGTGAAGAGTTGGAATCGACAGAGGGAAATCTTAACTGTGTTGGCTGGCAGCACCTCTGATTTTGGACAAATTGTTTATTTGAGCAATGAGCATATTGATATATTCACCCTCCACCTCTCTTATGAAGGGGCTGAGGATAATAGGACTTCCCATCTATAAAGCGTTCTTTGACTCACCAGGAGGAAAAAAAAGTAATAAAAATTAGGAAGATGGTGACGATCGTAGGACTTCCTGTGCCTGGTAAACTTCTAAGAAGAGTCTTCAAAATCCATGGATATAAAGGCCCATGTGAACCCAGGCAGGGAGTGTGGAAGGTCTCCAGAGATGGGGGTCTCTTGGGGAAATCTCGGAGGCTCCAAACAGATGCACTAACCAGTCCCTGCGGGATTTAACTGCGCTCAAGATCTCTCTGGCAGAACTTCAGAAGCCCAATGAGGAAGGTGAATGATGTAATTCAGACGAGCCACCCTTGGCCACTCACTGAGCGGCTAGGATGTGTGAGGCACTCTAATGGGGGAATAGTCGGGTGAGAACGGAGCATAGGAGGACACATCCAGCTCTGAGCTTGGGTTCCCTCCTACCACCTCCTGCAGCCTGGAAACAAGGTCTTTGATTTACGAGCTGACTTTTAATTAAAAGAACAGCAGAAAAGAAATCTCATTTTGCCACTACGGGATAAATGGTTCACGATCCAAACTGATTTTGTTTCTTCTCCAAATGTCCCAGTGCTGCGGGAGTGTGTGCCTGTGTGTGTGTGATGGGACCTTGCCTCTCCCTCCTGGCTCCTGCTGGGTCGCCCTAACAGCCCCTTCCAGGTGTGCATTCCTGCCCTGGGTCACAATTTCTTTTTGCAGCTTTTCCCAGCATCTTTACTGGAAGAGATGCTGTCAGTTCTGGTCTAAGTTGCTTGTAGAACTTTCTTTCCTTCCTTCCTTCTACCACGATGATGTTGATGCGGTCTTTGGCAGAAGAGATTTTATTTTGGTGGTCACCCCAAACTCTCAGGATGTTTTGATTTCCCAAGAGTCCCTCATGACATCCCTTTGGCACTTCCCAGGGTAGAATTTACCAGACCCGTAGCCCTTGTTCTCTGGGAGTCGATCTGCTCCAATAGGACTGAATCTGCTGCGGGAGTGAACTTCCACATCCCTGGATGCAAACTGGACCTTTCTTACATGACATCATTTATTTACCATCACTACCCATCACCTTGAGCAGTATGACACAGACTGTCCTTTTCCGTGGGTCCTCCCTTCTAGAAATGGCGATGTTTATTTGCTATTGAGAAGTGTATTTCTATTTGAGAGGCTACCAGGTCCATTCATTGTATTTTCATCCTTCCCTCCACCAGCAAGGTTTGTGGGGCCCTGACCATTCATTACAGAAGCAGGAACTAAGGGTCCTCATCCCAGCCAAAGGACCCTCTCGCCACTACCCTGCTGTGACTTGGGGACACTATTCAAGAAGCCACTTTGTTCCAGAGAAGGAGGGAGAATCTGTCCCTGAAACTTACTGAAAAACCACAGGGGAACTGGCCAGCAAAAGTCACCAGCTCAGAGAAGCCAGAAAAACAATCGCAGCGCCTTGGAAAGGCATCCTGAGCCGGGGGCAGGAATTTGGGTTTGCGCCGCTCGGAGACAAATCCTCTTCCTTCTCTGCTGCTGACTCACTTTGAGGGATGAGGGCCAATCACCTCCCCCTTTGCAGGGTCTCAGTCTTATTTGCAGTAAACAACAGAGGGAAGGCCCTCCAGCCCTCCCCCACCTTCTGTCTGCTGCTGCATTTATACTCAGTCACACAATGTCCTGGGGAGCTTCTCAGGGACAGAAGCCACCACTTCACAGCTAGAATGTCCGAGAGCACCGGCTCACGCAGCCTGCTGCCCGCCACCAACCCCGGCCACCTCCAGCACCTGCTTCTCTTTCACGCGTGGAGGGCCCCTGTGCCCGCCACCTACGTGATGGGACCAGCAGTGACGTCTACTTTCTAGCTTGTCGACGTGATGCTTCCCAGAGCTCTGGGAGGCCCTGGGGCTGTTCTGCAAGATGAGATCACTGGTACTAAACTTGTCTTTGCTGACAGCCCAGAACTGGGTTCCAGGGCTCCTGGTAGGCTTGGGAGGGAGTCAGCTGGGGGCGAGCCCCACAGGGGCCCCAGGTCCTGCCTCCACCGCCGTCTCTTGACAAGGCTTCCTTCTGCTCTGGCAGTTCTCCCTTCCCCTTTTGGCTTCCCAGGTTCCCTTTTCTAAAGATTTGCCTCTGTGCCCACCACCCCACCCAGCTCCTGGCGGCTTAAAGGGCCAGTACAAAGCCAGGTTGAAAATCTTTAAAAAAAAAAAAAAGGCAGGGTGGCATCCAGGTGGCTCAGCGGGTGAAGCATCTGACTCTTAGTTTCAGCTCAGGTCATGATCTCAGGGTTGTGAGATGGAGCCGTGTGTTGGGCTCCTGCTCAGTGGGGAGCCTGCTTGGGATTCTCTCTTTCGCTCCCTCTCCCCTAACCCCCATTCTCTCTCACATAAATAAATAGATCTAAAAAAAAATTAAAAAGCCAGGTTGGAGAATGTGCCCGGCATCCGTGCGGAGTAGCGTGTTGCTTCCTTGTCCTTGCGTGTGGACTGCTGCTTGCACTGCAGATACCGGTGTTCGGCGCTGTGCAAACCTTCCTGCAGGGAGGCGGTGAAGTGGGGTCCCGCCACCTAAAAGAGCCCCTCTCCTCTTCACACTCCTGCGTGTCTGTGGTCTGTCGTTCTGACAAATGAGTCTAGAGCTCGAAGGGTCCCAGGAATTCAGAACTAGACTTGGGAATCCCATCGTCAGGAACCAGGGCCATCTGGCATGGAGGGAGAGGGCTTTCCTGGCCCGGGAGCCGGGCCCGCTTCCTCCGTTTTGAAAGCTAGCGACGTTGCCTCTTTGTAGTCTCCGCTGCTTCTAGCCACAGTTGGGAAAGGCTTTCTGCTTTAAGGACGCATATGATTAGATCAGGCTCACTTGGATCAGCAGCAGGAAAGCTGATTCCCCTGCAAAGGTCAAAATCACCGCTTCCCCAATCAGGGCTGGGGAGGGAAAAGTGAGCAGCTACTATGTGCTGGGCCCTTTGCTACCCAGATCTTACCTGTGGAAGTCTAGGGCCCTCACAGCACCCCTGCATGGTAAATGTGTTTGCTCCAGCTTTTCCCACAAGGACACTAAGATCCAGACCCCAGAACCTATGCCCTTGTGTTCCCTCTCCTTTTCTGGACACAAAAGATTTTGGGTATGTGTGCCCATGCACATTTTGGAGCTTGATTTGGTTTCTTCACCAAGAATTGAGTAGGTCGGGGTGAGGCTGTGGTAGGTGGAGAGTTTGAGGCTCCAGAGAGGAAGCACTTGGTATTAGATCTTGGGCAGCTCTCCTTGCTGGAAGTTTCTGAGCATTCCAGGGCCTGTGTTCTGAACCTCAGTGAGACTGGGCCTTTTCTCTCACAGCCTGTTGAAATCCCTGGACTCTCACCATGAGCTTCTGTACTTATAGGACTGATCTCAACTGGGCTTGTGAAAAGGAACAGCTGATGTGTTCTATAATTCCCTTTCTCATGTGTGTGTAACAGTGTGTGTATAAATATAGTGTGTGTGTGTGTGTGTGTGGTTGTTCCTGGAAAACCCGAGGAGGACCTGTTTGCCATTTTCGATGACTTGTTCTAAAGCATTCCCCTGCCTGTCTTATCCGTTTCCTTTCTGTGCTTCTGCAGGAAGAGGGAGAGAAGGCTCAGTGCACAGCACTCATGGTGAGGGATGTTAGGAACAGTGTCCAGGATTTTGTCTGCCTCTTCCACTTTGTCAGCGTAAGGCACAGACCTCCCCATCTGACCTCAGCTCTTTGAACAGTTGAGATGAGAGAGTTTGCCTTCAGGTTTCCATGGGATCAAGTGTGCAAACAAATAGCATGATTAGGAAAAGTCACTTGTGCAGAATATGGACGGCGTGTGTATAAACATTAATTTGCAGAGACTAAAGGGGGATGGTTTCTAAACAGAGTCTTCTAAAGATGAATTATATTTTAAATTTCCAACATTCCCCTGTGTGTGTGTGTGTGTGTGTGTGTGTGTTAGTCAGTTACAGCTTGGACTGTGTGAGTTTGAAGATTTTCCTATCTCTGGTGTAATCACTTTAAACTTATCTCAGGCCCGGTGGATAGCAGGCTAGTCAGGGGTGAGTGTTTTCCAGAGAGTGAACAGCAGGGAGGGGCTCTTCCAGCTCCTGGACACCGGGACTGATTGGGAGCACGTCGGGGTGGATACCCAGGGAAGTAGTCAGAAAGCCAGGTGGAGTGTGGGTGTAAGCGTGTGTGCGAATATGTGAGAGCCCCGTGTAATTGCCTCTGAGGGTACCTGCTGCATTCAGGGGACAGGTGTTTCATTAAGTTTGAGAGATTTGGAACACTCTGACCATGCCGTGGTGGGATCTTGGCATTCCAAAGTGACCAAACAAGGATCCCGCTGCCAAGAGGCTGGTTTTCTCAGCAGTGCGGTTATCCAAGGATAGCATATTTCACCACTTGGACACCACGGTCCTGAATGACGAGGTTATTTAAAGCATTAGCAAGGCGGAAACAATGTCCTGCCACACCACCCAGGAGCATGCTCTCTTGGGCCATCACGGGAAGAGACTGGAAGTCTGGATCCCTGATTCACCGCTTTTTCCTTTGTGATCTTGGGCAGTTAATTACCTTACCCTCCCTGCGTGTTACTTTCCTGCCTGTCTGTTGGAGACCAGAAAACAGGCTGGGGCCATCCTTGCTGAGAGCAGCCTGTGGGTAGTTTTCAGAGCCTAGGATTGATGGGTCACGTGGGCTGAAGCCGGTCTGTAATAAGGCCAAGGTCTTTTGGATGCCCCCTGCAGGGGGACAGCAAGTGACACTGGCCTTAGGCGGAAGAACCCTGAGCTCTCGTCTAATGGGTCACCTTGGCCACAAGAGCGTGTGACTGATTCAGCTCTGGAAAAATAATGCAAACCCCGGGGGCTCCCCATTGTAGGTCAGGTAGCCTCCCACCTGTCGGCCCCAAGACCAGCCACTCTGCAAAGCAGTGGGGATGACTCCGGGGAAGGGTGCTGAGAGCTCCTTCTCTTGTTTGGTTATTTGCTGAATCAGGAGACAAGCGGGAAGGTGGGAGAATCCGGGCCTGGGGGATCTCAATCCCCCTCCCCACCAATAACTTCTCAGCCTGTCTTGAAGCTTTCCCAGGTATGAAACAAGTAGTGGGCAGTTGTTCAGAGAATCACTAATGATTCTGATGGCCAGAGAAGAGATGGCGACAGTCCATGTTTCTCGAAGAGGCTAAGAAACATTTCAGCCTGGTAATTCCTCCCAACAGAAGTCTCCTGCCAACTCCCCACAAAGCCAAGAATCTGTGAACCGGCAGCCGTGGCCACGGTCACACTTGTTTGGGTTTCTTGATGAATGGTTCGGCCATTTGACTTTAAACTGCTAGACCACAGAGGAAAACTTAGGAAGTGTTTTTAAAAATTTAAAAAAGAGGGAAATGGCGAGATCAGGGAAAGGGAAAGATGAGAGAGACCTAAGTGGAGCCAATGCCCCCACGGGACGGGATCTGCCTAGAGGATTGTTATTGGGTTACCATTCGCATCCTGCTGCCGCCATTACCCACACCTGTGCTCCTCAGTGAGTGGGGCGAACCCGACAGGGACCTAGCCAGGCCAGCTCCGGCCAACGGTGATCTCACGCTTGCCAAGCGCGGACCCTGCTCTGGGTCGCGGGCATCTGTTAATCCAATCAATTCTCCCACCTGCCCTACAAAGTGGGGATGCTTGCGATTGCCAAGAACACTTGAGGAAAGCCGGGGCCCAGGGCAGTTCAGTCCAAGGTCTTGTGATTAAAGCCATGGAGGCAGGATCCCCAAAGCAGGGCCTGGCTCTAAGTCCTTGCTGGTTGGTCTCGGGCTGAACAGAGTGTGGTCACTTGTAATGCCCGAGGGAAGCCCGCGGTGTCCCGGGGATGTCTAAGAGCTCACCCTCTCCTTCTCATCTCTCCCTCCGACTGAAGTAGCCCCACCTCCCCCTCTTGAACTCTCTTTGCCCTAAGATCTTTGGTAGCCAGGCGGTGATGGATGGCTCCTCCCTGCCTGTCTGCTTGATGGCTCCTTTCTCCCTGGGAGAGAAGAAGGGCAAAGCAGTTTCTACTTGCTGATGTCCTGAGTTTCCTGGGTTGTGACCAGGCCGCCCCTGGCCCCTGTGGGTCCCCAGAACTGTGGCCTGGTGTGGCTCCTCCACTTTCTACACCCTTTGAAGGGGATGCTCTCTGTCTCCCTAAACCAGCATCCCTTCCTCCCTAGCCTTCTCGTCTTTTTCCAAAAATGTACTTTTCAAAAGCAGCAGATGGATCTATGGATGATCTTCCAACCAGCCCCCACCTCCATCTCCGCAGGGAGAGGCTTTCTCCTCTTGGTCTTTTTGCTTTCCTTCGTTCCCCTCAAATCTTCTTCAACTGTGTGTTCACACTTTGCTCATTTGGGCCCATGCAGCCTAGGCTGACACGCCTGGTCCCCGTGGCCCTGGGGAGAGGAAGAAGGTCTTTTCTGTGAGTGCGAGGGACCACTTCATGTCCTCGGGCGCAATAGCCACATGTCCAGAGAAGTTCTGCGTGGTGTTACTGTGGAACTATGTTTTCCTCGTAAAGAAAACGTTGCCATTATTTGCGTGGGGAAGAGGCCTTAGGTGGCTTTGTGCCAGTCCAGGGACCAAGATCCCCTTTCCTGAGGCTTTTGTCATTCTGCAAAGCTTCCAGGCCAAAGATTTCGAAGCTCTTTAGGCAGAGAAGTCATTCTTCAAATAAAACCTTTCGTGGAAGCCAAACATAAAACTGATACAAATCAGGTCAGGTTGAAGTTGCTGGTTGGGGAAAGTGAGGGGAGGAGGAAATGGTGCCAGAGCTTCCCTCTCTGTCTTCCTGATGTCCCCCCAAGATCCTAGTGCACCCCATGGAGCTCAGGGAGTCCCACCCTATGTATTTTCTTTGTGGGTGGTCTAAATAAATCATGAAATCATCCTGGTGTATGAGCTGTGGGTCTTGGGTTGTTGGGGGAAGCCTGGGGAATGCGGGCTATTATAAAGGAATGAGAAGAGAGAGGGCACCTAGCACTTCCTTTGCACTCTCCCAGTAGACGGCACCTGCCCCCTCCCCAGGACTGCGTCAGGCCTGGCGTGATGGTCCTTAAAGGGAAGCCAGCCCCCAAGAACTGTGTTGAGTATGATTATGCATTTTCTCTCTTAGCCAAGTACCTCCAAGCTATGAAGAAAACAGCTTCTGGTGGGCCCCCTTTGTCTTTAGGATAAGCTGTTTCTAGGTTGAGGAACAGCCTGGAAGGTAGCTGTCAGCCCACATGCCAGGGTTTAACCTGCCAAGAAGGGTGGGGGCTGACTTGTGGCGATTTTCATGTCGGTCCTCAATAATGATTGTGTGGGCCAAGGTCACCTCCCTCACTACGGCCGCCAATACGTAGAGACCGCCCCTGACATTTGAATCCCAGGTTCCAATTTGCAAAACCGTCTTCTATGTTGCCACACCTAAATGGCACGCCCCACCTGCGAAGCACATGCCCTGATTCCGGTTTTATAGATAAGGAATCCGTTTGGCGAGGTTATCTGACTCCAGCCAGACCATGAAAGTCGTCCGTGGCAGGGTGGGCTGGTCCCACCGTATGGTCAAATCTCAGATCCCGCGTCCAGTGCCATTGTACGCTTTTCCACAGGTGCTCCCAGCTGTCACATCTGGAAGCTCAGGCTGGGAGAGGAGCAAGATGAGGGGAGGCCCTTAATTCCAGCGGGTTCTCTGCAGCCCCTTCTGAATCTCCCACAATGCCCCTGCTCGCCTCACCCTCCTCCCGCGGCGAGATCGAGTGGGGCTCTTCCAGCTCATACTCTCATTGTTATTTTTTGCATCTCAGCACCACGTGTATGGCTATTTTTATCCTGTACTAGAAACTATTAAGAGGGGGAGAGATGTTAATTGGTATTATTACAGCAAACCGAGTCCTAGTAACATTGCAATTCAGAGGTAAGCTCTCCACTCCCCTCCCCTGCCTCTCAGGCGAAGGTAGGGGTTTTGTTCCTTTGGCTGCCAGCCGGCACAGGTTTCTTGGGCTGGTGCGGGGGCCTGGGGGGAGAAAGAAGTATTCAGGACTCTGACATGTCCTGGACGGGCCGCCAGGCCTCCGCTCCACCATGCGTGTCTGAGGGAAGGATGTGGGGGTGGGGTGCAGCGATGAAATTGGTTCCATTTGATCCACCGAAAGGGATAGTGTGTCTGCTCAGGAAGCTCTCCTGGGGTGCAGCTTGCAGGGTCTTTGTGAGAGAATCTGGGGCATTTGTATTCATGGCCCAGCTGAAAGCGAGAGATAGCAGCCCTCGCAGTGCAGCCACGGTCCTGTCCTCCTAAGCCAGAGCAAAGAATGAACGGCTTAGCAAATAATAGCGATGGAGTCAGACAAGTTTGGCTTCACTTCCAGTAGGAGGAAGAGGAAGGGGATTCGACAAACAGGCCACCTGCCGGCTCCCTGGGTTCAGATCCTGACAGTTTTCCTTCCCAGCCGTGGGACCTCGAGCGAGTGTCTCATCCTCTCTGGCCTCAGCTTCCGCATCTGGAAAATGGAGCTAGTGTGTCTGTCCCTCAGGGCTGTCATGGGGATGAGAGCACATTGCCTACAGCACGCACTAAACGTTCGGAAAACTGAAGCTTTTATGGAGAGTTTTTTTCACGTGCCCAGAGACTCCTGAGGGCCGAGTGTGCCAGAAGCAGCAGGAGATGGAAAAACCCAGATTCCAGCCTGGTGCTGTCTGCTGACCACTTGAACCCATCCCATGCCCCATAATGTCTTCCAGAGCCTCTCAGTGCCTCTTCCCCACCCCTGCTCAGCTTGCTTTCATGGCACCCTAACGCTCTTATTTTTTGTAATGCTGATTGCTTTTTAGAAGCTATTGTAGCAATATATATTGTTTGTGGAAAATATGCAAAAAGAATAAATGAGGAAATCACCTGAAATTCTACTACCTTCAGAAAATTATTATTATTATTTTGAAGCGTGCATGTGCTTGCACGCACTAGTGCAGGGAAAGGGCAGAAGGAGAGGGAGACAGAGAATCTCAGGCAGGTTCCATGCGCAGCACAGAGACCTGCAGGGAGCTCAGTCCCACAACCCTGAGATCATGTCCTGAGCCAAAATCCAGAGTCAGATGCTCAACTAGGCACCCCACCATCAGAAAATTATTATTGATACTTGAGTATATTCTTCTGTGTCTTTTTTTCTACAAATACGTTCCTTAGGGGCATCTGGGTGGCTCAGTTGGTTAAGCATCTGCTTTTGGCTCAGGTCATGATCCCAAGGTCCTGGGATCGAGCCCCATATAGGGCTCCTTGCTCAGCAGGGAGCCTGCTTCTCCCTCTCTCTGCCTGCTGCTCTACCTGCTTGTGTTCTCTCTCTCTCTCAAATAAATAAAATCTTTTAACAAATAAATATCTACTTTAAATATATATAAAATTGAAATAATATATACATATACTATATATTTTTTATGTCATGTCTTTTTTTTTTACTTTTCTTTGTGAACGTATTCCCATGTGATTAAATATCCTTCGATCATGATTTCTAGAGACAGCCTAATGTTTCATAATGCAATCCCTGCTCTTCTGTTCTTTAAGATTTCTGGTTTTCTTTGTAGTGCTTTTACTTCCTGTTTCCTTTTTATCTGTTAATTTTTGCTTTATGGATTGGATTCTCTCTGCTTTCCCTCCCCCTGGTGATTTAGAAAGTATTTAAACTTAATAGTGATTACACTTAAGTTTTTGAAAGCATATTTAAACCCATAAGCATCAAAGTTAAGAATTAAACAGTACAATTTTATGGCCTTCCCTTCCCTAATTTCCCCATTTGGGCTACTATGCGCTAGGTTTTTTAAGATCCATGCTAATATTTTTTACATTATGATCATTTCAGTATTCCTTCATCCCTTTTAAACGTTGTTTGGCATTTCTACTATTCTACAGTTAAAATTACACTAAGTATTCAGGCAGCTCAAACAGTTTGTCATTGCCCATATATCTCTTACCCTGGATATCCCCCACCTGTGGGTCCTTGATTTTGCTTTGTGTCTTGGTGGATCAGCATTTGCCTTTAAGACTTTTTTTTTTTTTTGGCCCTAAAGGGAATGCTGGTAATACAATCCTTTTAACCCTTGAATGTCTAAGAGTATCATTCTATTGACACTATTGATATAACAACTTGATTGACTATTTCCCTTTTCTCAAAGTTGTTGAAATTTTTCCATTGTCTCTGAGCAGTGAATGTAGGAGAGAAGCCCAAGACCGGCTGGGTTTTGATTCTTTCATAGGTTTTCTTTTCCTTTTCCCTGTTTGAGGGTTTCTAGAATTTTCTCTAGATATCGAAAAAGTATAGGTATACATGTTGATTTAATCTTTTGCGTTGCCTTTAAATATGCTCGTTTAATCTGCAGCCTCAAGTTTTCAACTCAGGAATGATGACGGGGATGGTGTGTGTGATCATGATGATTCTGTTCTGGGCTGTTCTCTTCTTGAAAGATTTCTTCTCCCCATGAATTGGGTCCCCTGGTTTTGTTGTCTAGGCCTCTCTTTTGGCACCACCATCTTACAAGTCCTGGGAAAGCTTTTCAAGTGTAACTTTACATCTTGAACTTAATTTCTTGCAGTATGCTTTCTGTTGCCAACTGCTTTCCGTGCAGTCATTCCCATAAACTTCCCTGACTCCACGTCCCTCCTTTTAGATCAGCGGTAGAGGACAAACTAGGGTCGAAGTCTGGGTCTGGTCCCTGTCCTTCTTTACATATTGTCTACTGCTTTGGTGAGCCCAGTTGAGTAGTTGCAGAAGAGACCGTGGGGACACCAAAGCAGGCAATATTGACTCTGGGGTCTTTGAAAGGAAGAGTTCGTTAACTCTTGCTATAGATACTATTTCATTTGATTTTTTTTTTTTTTTCAGACAAAAGTCCTCTTGAATCAGCCTAAAAAACAAATAAGAAAATTTTCTAAATATTCCCTTTCTCTTTTTCGTTATATCAAATCTATCTCATAGGAGGCTATTTCTCGTGAATCTTCATCTTTTTATTTTTATTTTCTGGAGCTGTAATATCCATTTTGCCCTCAGTCCCACTTCCCAGCTGGCAGCTTCACCTTCAGCTGTCCTGACGTGATGTGGTTTCCGCCTTGGGAAAACCTTCCCTGGGGTTCTTTGGCACCTGTGGCTCTGGAAAGGCTGCAGCTCTGTCCTTCCAGGGATGGCCTGCATGGAGCCCCCCGGGCGGGGCGGTCGGGCGCAATACAGCCAGTGTGTTCCACGCGGCTATTTTTGAAAGCATTCAGAGAATTTATGATCCGAATTCTTGTTATGTTGTACCTGAATTCTCCATGGCCATATGCGTTCTTGTGAAGGGTTTCCACCTGGCACTTCCCACACCTGGACTTCCAGAAGCAGAAGGTGAGAATGTCTACTGCACAGAACTGGGTATGTTTGCTGCCCTCCTGCATGAACATAAAATTGTGTTCGAAAGCAGTTCCCTTCACTACGTATGTTCTCACAAACTAGCAGCGAGCGTGCGTGTAGGCGTGCTTGTCGGTGGGGGGCCCGGGAAGAGGAGGAGCAGGCTGTGGGCAGGCTTCTTTGTGCAAACGGGAATTGGAAAATCAGGCGTTTTCACAACTGAGTCAGCTCCAGTTACCTGCACTTCTGGAAAGGAGATGTGGTGCCAATGATGGAAACCAACAGATAACGTATAAAATACTTCTACGTTGTTTTGAGGTACTTGATAGTAAGTGTGGAGGAGCCTGCCAATTCACACTGGGCTCCTAGCCGTTACCCCTCACAGATTGCCCCTCTGTGCTTACTTGGGCAGCTGTTAAAGCCAGGCTACCTTCTCTGACCTGCTGCCCGTTGGCCTGAATGTCGACCCCTGGGGGTGGTGACAGGAATTACAAGTGCCCAAGGGGAATAAACTGGACCCCTACTCATTTTCTTCTCACGGCATCACCCGCACCGCCTTGTGCTTCACCCAAAAGGATCTCACAGCATCGGATTTCCTCTGGCCCACTTGCTGCAATTCGGCCTGTCCCACATTCTTCCCTGTACCGCCTAGGATATGTATAATCACTCCATTCCACATTTACCGTCGTTCAGTTTACTCCCGGCTTCTCTTGAAGGCTAAGTGATGACTAGGAAGGTCGAATTGCAAATAATAACAGAAGGTGGGAAAAATCTTTTCCCAAACAACAACAAAAAATTGTATCAGTGTTGGAAACAACAGCAATGCCACATTTAAGTTCTTACCTTGTGCTTCTTCACGCAGTTTTTAAATTATGGGCTCTGTCCCAAAAAACTGTCTGCTCAGGAGAATTCATTCTCCAAGTTGCTGTCTTTGTTCAGACAGGCAGCCCAGAGGGTCGGAAAGCTTCACCGGCGCGCGGCAGGAGGCAGGTGGCGGCTGTGCCAAGCTCTCTGATTTGGTCACGCCATGTAAGTGTGCAAGGCCTCACCTGGGCCCCTGTAGACGGATGTATTTACACTTCCTAAGCTGCATATTTCAGGGCTGTAATTGCATCCCGGGTTCCCACAACACTATCAACCTGAAGGGAAAATGAGGGCTTTGCACGTTCCTAGAGATGTGATTGTGCTAATGGGCGGCCACTGTTTGCTGTGCAGCTCTCTGCCGCCGGCAGTCAGGTGAGCCGCTGGGCTTGGCCCTGGCACAGCTTCCCAGCCCGGCTTCCTTGGGTGAACTTGGACCTGAACTTCCATAGTCATGTGGGAAAGCATGTTTACTGAAAGTGTGCGCTTGGTGACGTGTCACGTGTTGAACTCCACCTTGTCCCTTGTACCCAAATCAAGATCTAAAATACTCCCCATTCCCAGAATCCCCCTCCTGCCCCCTTCCAGCCACTCCTCCCACCTACCCAAGGGCAGCCAACCTCCTGACTTCTCAGGGCAGAGATCAGGTTCTCCTGCTTTTACTCTACATTAATGAAATCAGGTGGTGCACACCCTCTTGTGTCTCATTTCTCTTGTTCCAGTTTATGTTTACGAGATTGATCTGTATCACTCCAAGGAGGTGGAGTTTGTTCATTCATGTGGTTGTGTAGCGTTCCATTGTGTGACCATACTAAAATTTACTTTTCTATTTTATCGTTGATGAGCATTTGAATGGCTTCCAGTTTTTGCCTTTTACGAACCATGCTATTCTTAATACTCTTGTTTATGTCTTTTGGAGACCACGGATTCACAATGCTCCTGCAAACATACCTAGGAGTGAAATTGAGGGGTCATCGCATCGCTTTCAGCTTAGTAGATACTGCCAAATATAGAATAGATATTTTTAAAGGGTTTTTTAGTTGTGGGAGGCTGGCTAATCTCCTCACCGGAAAATAACAGAAAGGGGTAGCTTTTTCAGACAGTACAGAGTAGTGGATTTCAGAGGAAGAGAGACTGGGTATGTTAGTTCAACAAGTGTTTATTGAGTGTCCAGTGTTTTAAGTAGCTGCTGTAATGAATTACCACGTAGCTGGGGGCTTAAGACAACACAAACTTATTCTCTTACAGCTCTGCAGGTTAGAAGTCTAACATGGATCTCCATGGATTGAAATCAAGGTGTCAGGGAGGGTGCTCCCTCCAGAGACCCCAGAGGGACATCCATTTTCTTTCCTTTTCCAGCTTCTGGAGCTGCATTGGCTCATGCCTGCTTCCTCCATCCTTAAGGTCAGCAGCGTAGCATCTCCCAGTCCTGCTCTGCTCTGTCTCTGCATCGTCCTCTCCTCTGGGTAATGAAGTCTCCCTTTACCGCCCTCCTGCAAGTACACTTGTGTGTGCATTTAGGACCCACCCACATAATCCAGGATCATCTCCCCATCTCAGGATCCTTAGATCCGTAAAGGCTCTCTTGCTCTGTGAGGTACCATCCACAGGCTCCAGGGGTTAGGACCCAGATAGCTAGCCATGACTTAGCCCCCACACAGGGAGAAGCCATCCTCCCCTGATCTTCCCCACGTCATCCACAGATCCTGCCTTGGGGAGCGGCAGCCCCCACACCACGAAGCTGCCCGATGGTTTTGTTAGTCTCAATGATTATTACTGCATTGTGGGAAAAGGTTGATGAGTGGGACCAGAGAAAGGTATTTAAAGGCTAGATGACATTTGTCTTCATCAAATCATAATTTACTTTCAGTGGTAATAAAGGCTTTCAAACGGGTAAGAAGAAAAATATCGAAATCCAAGACACCATTAAGTGCAATGTTGGATCTCAGATTGGATTCCGGGGCAGAAAAAATGGACATTCGTGGAAAAACTGGTGAAAACCAAATATAAGCCTATAGTCTAATTAATTTTGTTTCAGAAATTGTACCACGGTTATGCAGGATGTTAGCATCAGGGGAAACGGGGTGAGGGGGGTGCAGGAACTCTGTTATCTTGGCAATTCTCTAAATCTAAAATTACTTCAAAATAGAAAGTTAGAAAAAAATGCAAGGCATCCACTCAGGTACAGTAGAAAAGCTCAAATTCTATCTGTTTATGTGACATAGGAGATAGGGTCCCATGTTGGCAGAATGAATTTGGAAGATCCAAAAGGTGATGATGAGGCTTACCAAAAATATAAACACAGGGGGCACCTGGGTGGCCCAGTCCCTTCAGCATCTGCCTTCAGCCCAGGACATGATCCCAGGGTCCTGGGACTGAGCCCCTCATGGGGCTCCCTGCTCAGTGGGGAGTCTGTGTCTCCCTCTCCCTCTGCCCCTTCCCCCCTGCTTGTCCGAGTGCTCACTCTCTCAAATAAAATCTTTATATATATATATATATAAAACCACTGAAGTATGAATGGAGATTGGTGGTCGTGAATCAGTAAGACAGTGCTTGTTATCTTGGCCAGAACACGTGGGGCATCAGTAGCGCCTCCCCAGTGACCCCGGGGAAGCTGGAGCTGGGGCCCAGGGTGCTGCTTGGCTGTGAATGGAGAGAGGCCAGCCTTCCGCCTGTGATTGATTCATCAACTCCTCCCCTCCCTCCCTCTCGTCCTTTCCTGGCCCGTCGCAGGGCTCAGTCTGTTAAGGGCTCCCCAGTGGCCAGCAAGCTAACAGCTGAGTTGTTATCTTCCCGCACACACTTATCTGGGCACGGTTAGAGCTTCCTAATAAAATTTGTCACTGACTTTAATCCCATCACTGTCCAGACCCGGTGATTAGCCCCTCTGGTTGTTTTGGCTTTGCTCTGTACCTCCAGCCTCTTCCGAGGAAATTGGTAGAGATACGAGTTCAGAGAGGGCTCTTGGCCCTGTAAAAAGAGAACACAGAAGAAACAAACCAGGACCACGAATAATTCTACAATAATTAGATACAAATGGCTGAGTCTCCCTCCTGCCCTCCGGTCCACCCCATTTCAGGCCTACGAGAGACAGAAGCAGGAGAAGGGGGCATCATCTTCTCTTGTCCATGCTGTGAGCTGCAGAGGCTGGGCCTCACCTCTGCACCCTTAACAACTCCACGGGCCACCTGCCTTCCTCCTTGGTCTCCTGAGATGGGGAGGGGGTGATGGACAGGTCTGGGCAGGGGAAAAGAGGCTCTTAGTCAGCTCACCTGGAGCTCATGCACCCACACCCCGAAACTGGCTGTGGAATTTCTGGGCCACATTTCCCCTCCCCTCTGCCAAGCTCCGTGGAATGTCCTGGCAGGCTTTGGGGTTGTATAACTCTCCATGCAGCTGCATACTGGAGGCACACTTTTGGAGCCCAGAAAGAGTGAATGTGGAGAATGCAAAGAGGGAATTCTCTCAGGGGCACGTTCACTCTGCAGATGGACCGGGGCGGGGGAGGGGGGGGGAGCCCCATCAGACACACAGACGGTCCTTGGTGTGTGTGTAGGGGGGTGTGAGTGCATTGAGACATGCCATGTCTCTGGGTGTAAATGTGAATATCCCCCCACTATGTGTGTGTGCGGGGAGGGGGGGCTATGTACAGAGGCACACTTTTCCACAAGCTGACCCTTCTTTCCAGCTCTTGGGGCTCCGCTCTGCCACACCCCTGCTAACCTGCCTCCTTCTCCTTCCCTCTGTGCCATCCTGAGAGTCAGATGCCCTCCCAGCTCCTGAAAGCAAACCTGTTCTCGGGAAGTCTGTGTGCTGTCTCAGCTCTGGAGTTTTCCTTTCTCAGCTGTCGGGGCCTCACGCTCTGTCTTTGGGCACCTGCCAGGAGGGAGGCAAACACCGGAATGCCAGGGGCGGCGGGTACCTGCCTGGCTTGGGCAGACAGGAGGCAGGTGGCCCGGAGGCGGCCAGCCAGAGCCGCTTCTCAGAACTGCCCGGCTCCCTGAAGTCCTCTCTCTGAAGCTAGGAGCTGACATCTTTGTAGTCTCCAGCCCCTTCCCTGGGGCAAAGCCACAGAGAATCTGCATTGCAGGTCCGAATCACCCCTCCCCGCCACGGGGTTGCCGCGGGAGCTGGGGAGGGGGGCGGACAGCTCGCCCTGGGGATTGGAAGAGGTCAGCCGTGAGAAAACACTGCAGAGCAAGGTGGATCCAACAACAGAAATGTATCGTCTCATAGTTCTGGAGGCTGGCAGTCCGAGATCGAGGTGTAGGCAGGGCTGGTTCCTTCCGAGGCCTCTTTCCTTGGCTCGTAAATGGCCCTCTTCTCCCTGTGTCTTCACGGGGCCTCCCCTCTGCACATTTCTGTGTCCAAATTACCTCTTCTTATAAAGACATCAGCCAAATTGGATTAGGGCCACCTTAATGACCTCATTTTAACTTAATTACCTTTTTAAAGACCCTATTTCCAAACACAGTCACATTCTGAGCTGGGGTTAGGACTTCAGCCTAGGAATTTTAGGGACACAGTTGTAGCCGTCACGAGGACAACTCCACCTCCTGTCTGCGGGCCCATCTCCTAGCTGGTTTCAGCTTAGAGCCAGGGAGGGAGAATCCCCCAACAGGACCCTAGCTCTTTCTCCTGCGTGAGCGATAAGGCAGCTTGTGGTCTGGTGGCTTACAAATTGACTGCAAAGAAACGGAGTGGCTTTTCGGGGGCTATTCTTTTAATAATTTTGGATCGGGAGAGGGCAAGGCCACGTAGTGGCACAAACAACAACTTTGCGACATGAGACCATAGTCGTGTGGCCTTGACCAACTTCCTTCACCTCTCTGAACGTGTTTTTAAGTCTACACAGCGGGGTTGTTGTGGGACCGAGATAGTGTGTGTGAAATGCTCAGGGTGGTGCTCCTAGCAGGTGCTCAAAACTCCTTCGCCTCCTTTACTTTCGGTTATGGTACTAGTGCTCCCACCATCCCTGCAGACATAGACGCTGAGTCCCTGGAGCTATGGGCAAATGCCTGCTATCCCCGCCAGGGAGCTGGGACGGGTCAAAGACAAAACCTTTGTACAGAAAGGGTTATTTTTTTTTCATTGAGAGCAAGCCCAGTCTCAAGGGGAGCTTTGAACACCAAATTTGGAAGAAAAAAAAAAAAAGCCCACATGGGCAAAGACTGGAAACAAAAAGGAATGGGGTCGCTTTTCCCTGCAGGGGCAGCGCTCAGACTTGACGAGATCACCTTGGGAGACCGGTTAAAACACCGATTGGAGGGCCCCACCCCCAGGGTTTCTGACTGGGGAGACTCCAGGGTGGGGCCTGAGAAGTTGCCTTTCTAGCAAGTTCTCAGGGGATACGGATGCTGCCGGTCCGGGGACCACACATGGAGAAGCACTGCCGCACAGTATCAGTTTAGGGTCCGAATTGCCTCGTTATCTCCCGTCTGTTCCGTCTTTGCTGCCGTCCTGGCCGCCTGATGGAGTTTCTCTGTGCTCATCCTGGGGGATACAGGGGAGAGGAGGGCAGGCTGGCCGACACTTCTCCATCCTCTCCCTAATTTGCGCATGACGTTCACTTGTTAACAGGCAACTATTTCTTCGGCTCTTATCCCTCTTCCCTTTTCTCTTTTTACCCCTTTTTTGTGTTTGGGCCTCTGGATATTTCACCATGACTGAGGAGTGGACCATGGCACACAGTTTCCTCACTGAAATCCATGCTGACCCCAGGGAGGAGGAGGCAGAGGCAAAAAGAGCATCTCTCCTGGGGCGCCTGAGTGGTTCAGTCGGTTAAGCATCTGCCTTCGGCTTAGGTCATGATTCCAGGGTCCTGGGATCGACTCCACATCAGGCTCCCTGCTCAGTAGGGAGCCTGCTTCTCTCTCTCTCCCCCTACTTGTGCTCTCTCACTCTTTGTCAAATAAATAAATAAATAAATAAATAAATAAATAATACCTTAAAAAAAAACAAAAGCATCTCACCCATCACCGGCCTCATTCCCTTTATCCCACGTGCCTCTACCCCAACACATCGGTTCCCTGGCCCCAATTCCCTAATCACTTTGCCAGAGTAAATAATTGCTGGTGCGTGGTGACCCAAGGTCAGAGCCGATGGAGGAATGTAATTAGGGCCTTCATTTCCGGCCATTTGGGGAGCTGTCTTCCAGCTGATACTTGTGTCTCCGACCCCTTGCGCCGATGTTCATGTCCTCCGTCATGCTCCTGTTCGGGGACCGGAGAGCTTGGGCTGGAATAGAATTGCTCGTGGGCAGAGCCTTTCCCCACAGAAGGGAGGGGGCAGGCCGTCCGGCGCCAGGGCGCCCGGAGTGTGGCCCTCACAGCTTTCACACCACCCGTCAGAGTGAGCGAATGCTCTCTCATGATGCTTTCCAGAGAGGATCTGAGACTAGAAATTTGGCCTGTGCCATATCTTTCTGGACCGCCCAGCACCCACTGGCCACCCTTGTTGTCTTTATTATGACAGCATCTTCTTTTACTCGTGCCTTGGGAGCCCTGTGGTGTGTGCCTGGGAGAGGTGGGCATTCTCTCTGCTTCCTGGGCCAGGAAGGCCTGAGTGTTTGTGGTGGGTGGGAGGCGACAGTGGGAGGCAGCAGCCTTGCCTTTTATTCCTGCCTCTTCTGTCTCTGGCTGCTGGTGCCGGCACGCCTTGCTGGGGGAGGTGAGGACAGATAACTGCGTTCCAGGTTCTTCTGGAAGCGCTCCCCCTGGTCAAAGCAGGGGAGGAAAACATCTTCTTGCCTTTACTCTAACTCCCCAAGCTAAGCCAAGACTTGAGACAAAAATAAACCTGTGACTACTCCAAGAGAAAAGGCTAAGATTCTCTAGGGTGTCCTTCCAGCATGCCTTTTGGGGATGGGGAGGGGGCTGTTGAGGAAGGAAGTGGGCAGTAAGCGGCGTCCTGTTTCGGTGTCTGGTACTTTGAGCCTCATTTTGGAGGAAGGTCCATATTAAGCCTGAGAGACACAGAAGGTTTCTTGATTTAGGAAAAGGAGGCTCCTGGGCTGTCGTCTCTAGGAAGGTCATTGCTGCAAGAAACTTACACAGCCCTGCGCCTCACCCCTGTGCGTGGGTGCAGATCCCAGCCTGGTGTGTGCAGTCAGTTCTGGGCCACTGAGGCAGGTGAGGAGTGTGAGCTCATTCTCGCTCTCTCTTAAAGGGCCTGGCCAGGCCTTCCCTTCTTGGAGTCCTCCTGGGTCCAGGAACCACGCTGTCCCCTCGTTCTTCTCTTAGAAGACGTCCCACAGGCAAGGGTGTGTCCTTGACTTCTTGCCCCACTATTCTCCTCCTTTTGGGCACATCAGGGACAGAAAACAACAAAATATAAGCCTCCCCTCCCCCCTGCAAAAGATAAAAAAAAGGTTTTCTCTTGCTGGAGATCAGCGCAAGAGAGCCCTCTTCAAAATTTTGATTTGGTAATGGGCTTCTATGTTGCTTAATATTTGGCCTGTGCATGTGGATTCCCACGCACTGTAAATTTCCCCAGCTCTCTAAGGACTGGAGCTGTCTGTCCTTATAGGCTCTCCTCCACAAACACCCCTAAGCTGCTCAGCACCTCAGTTACTGTTGGGGAATGTGATGCTGACCAGGAAGGCAACGGCCACTGCCTCCAATTCCATTTCCATGGGGATCCCCAGAAACCTTAAGGCAGGGGTGCAGTGAAAAGGGAGCCCAAGGCAACACCTCAGCCAAAAGCACCTGGAGGTGGAATCAAGCTGCACCCCCTTCCTCCCACCCCTGCTCAGCGGGTGAGGACTTCCAGATTAGCACGGGTGGGGCTCGGCTATGAAGGGTGAGCCCTGACTCCACCTGCTTTCCCACTTGCCTTTCTCACCCACGGTCTCCTGGAGATCTGGTCGACCACCATTTCAAAAGAAAGGGAGGGGTGTTGGTGAGTTGGGACCTACCCTGAGTTAGCCACGGACAACCCATACCTTGAGTGTGTGGGGATGGAAGCGAGCATAGCCCGGGAATTTTCAGGCTTGAGCCATCTCATTTTTGGGGCCTCCAACTCTTGGGTGGCAGAGTGCCCCAAGATTGGGTCCCTGTCTGGCTCCATGAGCCAGGAAGTGAGAGGCTGAGGATCACACTTGCCCACCTGGGCCTCTCTGGTTTTCCGACTTGCCCAGAGGAGCTCCAGGCCAGAGTGAAATAGAATCCTAACCTAGGAACATGCAGAGATTTTTCTGGAATTTCAGAGAGAGGGCTGAGAGGCTGTCCATGGAGGTTACGAGTCCAAGGGCACAGTGTGTCTGCCTCCTTGGCCATCGGCTCTGGGGCAGGCTGAGCAGTTTCCTCCAGCCCCAAGGGTACTGAGGGGAAGACCACCCCTTCTGGTCCCCCAATTATCTCGGGTCCCTGCAGCCATCCTGTGGGGAGAAACTCTCCTCAGCAGCCAAGTGATGCAAGAGTTGGGGAGGTGGAGTGAAGTGAGCTTGATCTCTTGCTGTGGATAGAACAGTAATGAAATTAACGGGCAGTTAGAGCTGCCCCAATAACGGTGGAGTCAGCGTGTCAGAGGCATTCGGGGCATCAGTCCTCCAGATGTCATCCTAGGACAGACATAGAGCTGCTCAGTTGTCCTACCTACCTTTGTGGGAAGACCTGTGTGCTCCCCAGAAGTAGCCCTCCTCCCATCTCACAACCTTGGTGTGCACCCCTTGCTGGGGAGACGTGGAAGGCCAGGGTTTTTCTAGGGTTGTTTCTGAGGCCTGTGAGAGCTTCACGGTATAGAAGCGTTGTATGGAAGCATTGAGTAACCGCTCCGAGTGCCAGAGAGAACCACGGACCTGCATTCCAGCCCCAGGTCTCTTAATAACTTACTGTGTGAGCCCGATCTCACACAGCCAGTTTGCTCGTCTGAAATGTGGAGGGATCCAATGGAACAGTCATCTTTCTGGAGGAGGGAAGGGATTTGAGATGAAAAATAGGAGCGGGTGTCCAGGAAGGAAATGAACAATGTGACTGAGAAGCATTTCATCCGGGGTCCTTAATCTTGGATCATCGGCCTGGGGCCCCCTGCTTGCCTTTTGGAGGCTGATGAACTCTCTGAAGTTGTTCATAAAAAACAATGGATGAGTGAGCATTTTCCAGAATTTTTGAGAAGATTCTTAACAAGGTCTTGGCCCTTACAAAGTGAACCCCCACTGGCAGCTTTGTGCATGAGCAGCTTGGACTTCGGCCACAAGATTGGGGAGGACGGGCCTCCCCTTAGAGGCAGCACCCCACCTCAGCAAACTTGGCCTCTTGTCCAGCAAATGGAGAGAGCCTTCCTTCTGGCTCTGGGTGATGCTCTTGGGGAGGATGGAGAGGTGTGACAAGTAGAGTCAGTCACATGTGTCAGGGGAGTCAGAGAAGGACAGATTTCCACACGAGGTGGATTGGCCTTCTCACGCCTTGGTAGGAGCAGATCTGGGGCCATGAGACCAGCATGTGTCCCTTAATTTCCCTGGGCACTGGTTTTCCTGAAATGGATTAACTGTGGTGAGAAACACTTAGGAGTTTTGCAGAGATGGTTCCTCCCCGCTTTAGAACCCCTTTGGATGTGAACCTGGCAACGATTCTTGGCAGGCTGGACTTTGCATTGTCCTTATTTCTGGGTGTTCCAGGTGCAAAGTTGAACATTGTCAGGGACCAAGTTGCCAGGTTAACTAAGACCTGCAGCCTCAAACCATATGGCACTGAATAAGGGGCCAGAAGCCTGGGAAACTATGGAGAAGGAACACAGTCAACTGTACAACCTAGCAATGAGGTAGGGAGCACGAGGCACAAGCCCAAATGAAGTGACAAGGTCAAGCTTATGCCTAACCAAGTATCTGTCTATCCAGCAGCTGGTTTTTCACTTTGTTGGAAGAAAAGGGTTTGAGCGGGGTTGACCTCTGATAATAAGCCAGTGGTTTTTCCACCAAGGCAATTCAGTTCAAAGCAATTCAATGAATAAACCAAATATTTGTGAACTACCTGTTGTGTCTTCAGTACCTTACCAGGTACTATAAGAAATAAAAGGCACGCTCTCTTGCTTTGATGAGCTCATCAGTTAGGTGAGGAGAATAAATATTTATAGAAGGAATAGCGGGAGAGAACCACGGCCGGGCTGTGTATAAACATGCATCAGGAATTCAGCGTCTGGTTAAGAGCTCTTTGCTATCCTTATATACCTGCAATTAATGGTTTCTAAGAAATTAGAGAATCCAGAGTCCCTTATGTCTCTCCACCTCTTCCCATTCTAGGTCTGAAAACATGACCAGGGATTGTTTTCACAGGGAATAAGTAATTTCGTCAGGGAATAAGTACTATACGGGAGCTGAGGGAGTGAGGTTGTCTGATTGGAGGTTGCTCTTTGCAAGAGAACGAAGAGTGTGGATTCCTCGACTTCCCTCCATCTCTTCTGCCTCGTTCTACCCTTCCTATGCCTTCTGCCTCTGCCGAAGCTGACCACATGACTGGACACCCTTTTCAGTGAAGCTCCCGTTCTCCAGAGGGGGAAAAAAAGAAGCCCTCATTTATAGCATATGCCACTTTGTGTGGTGTGAATGCTCCCAATGTGGTGAGCTCAAGCTGGTTTAGTAACCAGATCACGAAATTCCTAAACAAGTAATAATCAGCTCTCCTGAGCTGGCAATGACTGTCTGCAGCCCCCCACCATTGGCTCCCATCACCCTGTGCGTCGATCATCACTGACCACTTCATGGAGTCCTGGGTCCAGATCTTACTGGAAAAGGAGTGGCTTCCATAAAATACCAGCTGAGCACCGGCTGGGAGGCCTCCCATGGGAATGGGAAGTTCGAGGAAGAAAATGGAGCTCTATTTTCTATGCGTAATCCCACATAATTATCAGAGGCAGAAACAATGTTGAGGGGGGAGAGAGAGAGAGAGAGAGGGTCTGTGTGCTTGTTTGGGTCCTTAAACTTAGGAGAGAGGCCTATCTTTTTGTTTTTTTTTTTCTCCCCAAATTTGTTTATTTTAATTTTTCACTGTTACAAGATTCAATGTTCATGCACCACACCCAGTGCTCCATGCAATACATGCCTTCCTCAATACCCACCACCAGGCTCACCCACCCCCCCCATCCCCTCCCCTCCAAAACCCTCAGTTTGTTGCTCAGAGTCCACAGTCTCTCCTGGTTCAACACCCCCTCCGATTTCCCCCCATTCGCCCTTCCCTTCCTTCTCATGATGCCCTCCATGATTTTCTTTATACTCCACAAGTAAGTGAGACCATAAGATAATTGCCTCTCTCCGCTTGACTTATTTCACTCCGCATAATCTCTTCTAGTCCTGTCCATGTTGATACAAAAGTTGGATATTCATCCTTTCTGATGGAGGCATAATATTCCATTGTATAGATGTACCACATCTTCCTTATCCATTCATCTGTTGAAGGGCATTTTGGTTCTTTCCCAATGTTCATAGCCGCAATGGCCACAATAGCCAAACTGAGGCCTATCTTTTTGAAATATGCTGTGTGGCCTGGCCAGAAGACTGACTTAGATGACCTCTGAGAATCATTAAATCCGTTTTTAGAAAACATTTTCATTATGCGAAGCCTTCTGATGGACTAAGGGATTAGGGCCCCTCTGTTTGCAAGATGGTAATCGGGTCACCTTCCCACCCCTTTCCCTGAGCCCGTCCTCCTCACACCTCAGACCTCACACCTTCCAATCCATTTTGCTCCAGGGTAATCTCCTTCCACATCCACAAGAAGTCAAATCACACGAGGCCTGCTTGAGATGAGGTTGGGCGCTTTCAGGGCGGTACGGCCATGGACTCACCAGGCCTGGTTGACAACATCAGTCCTTAGGAGGTCAAAACTCACCTGGTCCCACCTCACAGGGATCCCTATTTCCTGCAGTTTCCCCCTCCTTTCCCTCCAAGCCGAGAGCCCTCAAGGATTGAGGGGGAGAGCCTAGCTATCAGCTGGATAACGGGAAATGAGTCCAGGGGTTGCCGAGCATTTGCGAGCAGGGAAAGGGGGGAGGAGTCCAATTCAGCTTCTCCAGGTGATGAGCTATCCCATCCTGGGCTCCGGCGGGAGGCTGGCCAGCCAGCTGAAGGTCTCCGAGGGGGAAATCAACCAGAAATGTCAGTCAGGCAGTGGAGCGGGACCAGAAAAATCAATGCTGAATTCCAGATGCCAGGAGGGCAGGAGAGGGAGGATGGAAGGATGAAATGAGAGCATTTGTTTGCAATTCTAATATAACAAATCAACAGATCACCAGGCAAAGATGCCTAATGAAAATGCACATGATGGATGCGGGCGGGCGGAGAGAGGATGGGAGGGATGGAAGGTTCAGGCACGGGCCTGCTGAGGAATTCAGAGGCATCCACTGTGGTCCTTTTGTCAAGAGAAGGGACACCCTGGCTGGCCAGCCCGAGGCTGCAAGCCCAAATCGGCCACTTACTCCTCATGTGGCCTCGGAGCAGTTACCTCACCTTCTAGCTCCTTCACTTCTTTCTCTGTAAAAGGGGGCCATCAGAACACCCACCGGGTAGGGCTTTCATGGGGATAAAATGAGGTAACTGGTATAGCTTATGGAAACAGCTATTACTTATTCTCGTACTTACAACAGCCATCGTAGTGCCTGGTGCATAAAGTCAGCTCCCTTTGCACCTCGGGGCAGACTGAAGGCTGAAGAAGATGGAGAGGTTGGAGCAGATATCACCACATAGGCCATGTCAGGGCCTTCTGTGGGTTTCCTCTCTGGGCCCCTCAGATGGAAGCAACACATTCCAGTCTACTCTAATCCTGCTTTCAAATCTCCTTCTAGCTGTATGACATGGGACAGAAATTTAATAGCACAGGGTCTGGACTTCCTCAAGTGTAAAGTGATGGCAATGGTGCCTAGCTCAGCAGACTATGGTGAGGGCGAAATGCAAGGAATTCTGGGAAGGTCCATTGTTCTTACCAGACCTTTACGGACCTGTGTGAAGTGTAGTCTCCGATTTGAGCGGGTTATGTGCATGATCTCATTTAACCATTAACAACTGGAAGGACTTCATACTGTTATTCACTTATGCTTCAGGGAGACGGGGAGTTAGTTTGACCAGTTATGCCCAAGACTACACCTGCCCATGTCGGCCTCTCCCTGGTGGTCGCCCTACCCGGGGCCTTCTCTTCCTCCATCTGAGCTGGCGTGCTCTTCTTAATACGGTGCAGGGCTGAGGGGGGCCCATCAGGGAGATAATTCAGCTCTCAGAGCTGGGCAAACAATCCCCCTCCTCAAGAAGTACCTGCAAGTTTGTCCCCTATAAATGTGGCCTTGATTTTTACCAGCTTATCCTGTGAGCCTGAGAGACTACGTCAACCATATCAGAAGGCAGACTCCCTGAGCGAGGACTCAGAGAGAGCCCGGCAGAGCTCCCAGGGAGAAGAACCTCCTGCCATTCTCCAGCAGCACTCAGAGCACGCCATCTTGCTGGAGGGAGTCGGCAGAGACTCTGAGGAGATCCCCAGAATTTCGTTTTCATGTTTCTCTCTTTCTTTCCTTATAGACTGAGAAGTGAGGTACTTGAATGGTTTGGCCACGCAATCAGGCAAGATTTTCCAAACCATGTATTTGTCCTCTTTTCATGCCTTGGCAAAATTTCGAAGCATTTTGGGTGTGGAAAATGCCATTATCTCTCCAGAAGCGAATGTCCCAATTTTGTAGGGGTGATGTGCGCTGTAGAATAAATGTTTGTGTGTCTCCCTCCCCCCATGCCCAAAATTCCTAAGTTGAAAACCAATCTCTGATGTGATGGTATGTGGACGTGGAGCTTTGGGGAGACGATTAGGTCATGAGGATGGAGCCCTCATAAATGAGAGTAGTGTCCTTATAAAAGAGGTCCCGAAAAGCTCCCTGGCCCCTTTTGCCTTATGAGGACACAGCAAGGAGAGGGCTGTCTATGACCGAGGGTGTGGGCTCTCACCAGTGAATCTGCCAGTGCCTTGACCTTGAACTTCTCAGCCACTACTGTGAGAGATAAGTTGTTGTTACTTATAAGCCATTCAGTCCATGATAGTTTGTGATAGTAGCCCAAACAGACAAAGATAATGCAATAATTGCTGCTTCACACCGTGGAGATAAGTCGTTTGTGTATTATCACCCATTGCAGGAGGCGATTAGATGCGTGTCTATGTGTTTGAGGTGTGTTCCGTGGAGGCCCCCCAGGGGCTCCAGTGAGAGCTGAATGAGTGGATACTCAGAGGCCGTGAGGAGAGGGCTCCAGAAACTCGAGAGAGAAAAATAAATCAGATGGTTTGGTATGAATTACCCCAGACTAAACCCTTCTCATCTGCTTCAGAAATAACAGAAGAAGGAGCAGGTGGCAGGTTTGGGATATGAGACGACAGGTCTAAGGGTAGATGTCATGAGGTGAGATGGTTGGCCAGGATCAGGAAGTTAATGAGAACCAAGCTTAAGGAGAGGTCCTTTAAAGGGCCTGATGGTGCTAGTTTTCACTGTGTAGAAACAGAGATGGTGACTGCCAGGTTCTTCTGGACTTCTAGAAAAAATGGATTAGCACAGACACGCTCTAGGTGGTGAACAGCAGAGTCCTCAAATGTGGGGAAGGCAGAGCACGTGTGTGGCACAGTGATCGGTGGCTCCCCACTGATAGGCACAGCCTCACTCACACCCAATAGGCCGTCCCACCCCACATCAATGTAAACCCAATGTAAACCTTCACACCGATGTGCACCAGGCCGCCTGGGATTCCTGGAACTTACGTCCCTTTACCAGATGCCACCTGTTGCTCACGATGCTCAAAATATAGCATATGGTCCTCGTTGTCCAGAAGGGAGTTAATTCCTGAAAATATATCTGAGAAAAAGGGCATTGCTAAGAGGGTGAGGTAAGTGTTTGGTTCGATTTCCAAACTGAAGAAGAAAAGTATGCGTGGGAGAGAATTTCAAAATAAAAGTTTCAGATTCTAGGGAAAAAAATCTATTAACAAGGGCTAAAATTTAGCAAGAGAAAGGCTCTTATGTTCACCTGAAGGTTTTAGATCTGGCTACGTGTGGAAGCAGGGGAGAGGAACAGGGTAAGGGGGTCTCCTGGAGCTCATAGAAGGGATGCATGGCTCAGTGGATGCCTTTTCAGTGCACAGAACGATGGGACTTGAATAGGTCCGTGGTCTTCTCTCTGTTCATTGATAGGATCTGTCTATTACTGTGTTTCCTGGAACGGAAACATACATTTTTAAAAAAGAAGCAATGCCAGATTCGTTTTAATTTGCGAGAAGTGCCAATTTAGGAAATGAAGGGGAACCCTGGAGATGCTCCATGTTGGTCTTCAGAAATTTTCTCTGCTGAATCCTTCAGTGACAATATTTCCCCTTCCATGTAATGAAGAAAAGATATAGACATGAGGTTAATTAAGAGGGACATAGCTAAAGGAAGGCTGAGTGCAGAGCAATCCAGGGGGCACGTGGCCGTGACCACCAGCAGCGTCTTCTTCACCACCCTTGATTTCTATTGACTGAGCGCGTGCAGGGGAATGGAGTGTGGGGCCCCTGGCAGCTAGAAATCGACAGGAGACACGTCTGGGCAAAGAGGGCATGGAAGTCACCATCATGAAACCATCAGCGTGTCTTATCATTCCGAGGGGAAAAAAATAATATGCAGAGAGTCAGTAGAATTGGGTTCTGGGAAGAAAATTGCCCAGCTGACTCTAACCTCAGGTAGCAAGATTCGTGTTTGTGAAGCCTTGGGACTTTGAAGTGTGTTTATAAGCAGCCAGGGAGACTGGAGTACTCCCCCAAAGAGAACATGGTACAGAACAGTTGATGCCACTGGTTGGATTGGCCTTCCCTTTAGGAAAACAACCACGAGGGGAGGACGGGCTCTGAGTAGCAGCAAAGGATTATTCTCTGGGTAAGGTAACATTTCCCGCTCCTCCAAAGGACTTGGGGGCCCTGGCCTCGAGAGATACCAAAGGCGTGAAAAGCAGTGGAGAGGTCTGCTGTCCCTGGGACTTCGGGCCTCTGCTGGCTGGTCTCCTTGGAGATGAAGTGCGGGGTGGTGGTCAGGGGTACATGTGGGGTATCCCAGGCTCAGCCAGGCAGAGTGGACACCAGCAACAGCCACTGGGACCTTACTAGCACCATCCTGCCCACCGTGTCAGCCAGCCTTGGGCACAAAGCATGGCTTTGACCTCTCAGGGCCACGCCAGTCCCAACAACCCAGAGCTTCAAGTCCATCAGACCAGGTCGAGGTAGAGCCAAGGGGCTCCAAGAAGAGACCTCCCAGAAGATTCAGGAGGCAAAAGACATTGCTTTCGGTTCCTTGCTTAATGCTTGTCTTTCATACTAAACCGTAAGCTCTGGAGGACTGGGATTTACCCCAGGGCCCGGGGCACCGTGGGAGCTTGGTGCGTGCTTCTTAAATGCATCAGATGAGTTTGTGGAGGGGGACTTCTCTGAGCAACAGCATTTGGGAGGATAAGGGTCAGCGTCTAAAAGAAAAATGAAAAAGAACAGGAAGAATCCCGTAGAGAAACAGCAGATTGGAATCCAGAAAGAAAACGTAGGAGGCGGGGGAAGCTGCCCATTCTCGAAAAGTAAAAATCTTGAGGCATTCCCAAGAAGCAGGCGGGTGGAAGGGACATCTGTTAAAACTTCTGAAAATGGGTTAGGTGCTGGGAGAGTGCTTCGTCCCATCTTTCCAGGTTTTTAAGCCCTTTGCTTTCTGCTTCTCTGTTTACTTCTGGGCAGTCTTAGAATCCACAGACTTGCCTCTCCCACCATCATCTGGGACTTCTGGGGTTCTGGGCCCCGAGACCCGGGCTGGTGACACCAAAATGTTCCTTTCATCTCCAACTCTTTGCTCCTGCCTGGCAACTTTTTCTCCACTCCTCGGGCCATGATTCATCCTTGCTTTTGCGCCTGGATCTCCCGGGCCAGCCCCGAAGGCCATGTGTGACGACTTAGGGGCTGGAGCCTCCTTTCACCTCTGTCTCTGATAGATGGTGACTTGAGGCCAGGAATGTCACTCTCACAAGCAATTGGTGACATGCTGCTTTGCAAAGCAGTTGGCACTCCTTGCCCTGAAGGGCCCTCCAAGCACGGCCCGGTCAGGCCTCTGGCCTCATTAAGCCAGGTCTACCTTTGGGAACTCCATTCTCTGACACTGAGGCTTTGTTGGCCTTGGGCAAGTCACTTGTTGAAAGACCTTTGTTCCCCTGACTGGTGGCCAAGCAATAGATTTATTAGTTGACGGAATACGTTTTTAAAATGTGGGATATATACGTATATGTATATATAAACTCAGGATAAAAATAGTAATATAGTCAGGATATATGCATATATCATATATATATATACACACATAAACACACATATATATAATGTGAAATGTAAAAAAGCATGAAATAAGCTCCAAAAGCAGACCTTAAAAAAGAATTCCAGTCATTACTATTTAAAAAGGTAGAGCTTGGGGCACCTGGGTGGCTCAGGGGGTTAAAGCCTCTGCCTTCAGCTTAGGTCGTGATCTCGGGGTCCTGGGATCGAGCCCCACATCGGGCTCTCTGCTCACCAGGGAGCCTGCTTCCCCCTCTCTCTCTGCCTGCCTCTGCGTACTTGTGATCTCTCTCTCTCTCTCTCTGTCAAATAAATAAATGAAATCTTTTAAAAAAAGAAAAAAAAAGGTAGAGCTTGGTGGCATAAGCACATAGGCTACCATTCTTTTTTTTTTTTTTAAGATATTACTTATTTGAAAGAGAGCGAGCGAGAAGGAGCGGGGGAGGGTCAGAGGGAGAGGGAACACAGACTCCCCACTGAGCAGGGAACCCGATGCGGGGCTCGACATGGGGCTCAATCCCGGGACTCCAGGATCATGACCTGAGCCTAAAGTAGACACCTAACCAAGTGAGGCACCCGGGCGCCCCAGATATGCTACGGTTCTACAAGCTTGGGATCCAAAGGCAATGTCCCGTGCTTCTGAGCATGTTCCTCACTTGGGGCTGTCTGTGGGAGGTAAGAGATTTCTTATTCTCAGTTCGGTTTTGTTGAGCACATAGGGAGGACACATGTTAGACCAGGCACTGTACTGGGCACTGTGGACTCAGAAAGACTTAATGGTGGCCCGAGGAGCCCCACTTATAGATGAGTCTTCGAAAACAGTGTAAAGGGAAGCATCTCATCTGGAATCACACAGCAAGCCCAGTGACAAAGCCGTGTTTAGAAATCACTTGCAGAATTTGCATTTTGTACAAGGCAGGTGAGGTTCCATCTCCTGGGGCAGAAGCTAGCTGGGGGAGGTCTTGGCGGGGACTGTCTAGGACTGAGTGAATTGTCTATGACCAGCTCTGTCCCTGACGGAAATTCACTGTGTGACTGTAGACAGGCCATGATGTTGGGGTTCACTCTGGATAGAAAGCAGGGTCCACCATTCCTGTGATGGGGTTAGAGAAGGTGAGTCTTCGGTTCTCCAAGCCTTAGATTTTTCCATATATAAAATAGAAATAATGGAATGCTCACCCTCCTTACCTTACACGGATTTTAGGAAATGTGAGAATGGCTGTCAGAACATTTTGGAAAAATAAGCGTATTAGTCATCTTGGTTCTGCCTGTGGAACCAAGTGTCGCCCTGCTCATCAGCCTTCGTTGTGCCTCATTCCCTTCTCTGCCAGGTGCCCGGTGGAGCCCTGGAGAGCCCAGCAGGGCTGCTGCAAAGAGAGTCAGACACAATTTTAAAAACTTTCTACTTACGGGCAAAAATCCCGTCGCCGCCGTGAGGCCCCGACCCCAGTATAGTTGGCTCTTTCCACAAACAAGTGCCTGATAATCACCCTTCATGGTGAAATATTCGATTTATTCTGTGGAGGTTCATTGGAGGGCCTTTAAAAAAGGACGCTGTGTAAAAACATTGGTGAGCAGCTTTAGGGAAAGGGGAGGAAGGAGCAGAAAGAATTACGACCACACACCCTTGGAATTGTTATCATATTAAGCCTGTTTCCCTGAGTGGATGGATTTTCTGATGCAGTTGGGTATCTTGCCTCCGGACAGTGAAATTGCTATCCTCTGCCGCAGAATAAATTACCTGTCAGGCTCTTTTAAGCGGTTTCAGGATGGTTGGTTTGAAGACAGCAGCACGCGCTGGGGACGGCAGGCGGGGCTTGGGGCTGGGAGAGCACACTTTCAAAAGTTGCCGGGCGTGTGTCATAGTGTTATTTGCTGTGTTGTGTCGATCTGGTGTGATTTGACAGCTGCACGGGAGAGGCAGCCACCTCTAAGAATGGTGAACTGCCCTCCAGGTGTTTATCTGTGCAACACATGTCTGTGCAAGACAGCGGGGAAGGGAAGCCAAGCCTCCCTTTTGGAACACAGGGATCCTGGCATTTTCCTGCAGAGTGAAGCTCACGACTTTCACGGTTGCGTCGTTGCGGGGAAATGGGAGGATGCAACTGATTCCTATAAAGATAAAAGTATGTTCTATGGTAGCAGTGTATAACCCCACACAGCCCCATGCACACACACGCGCGCGCACACACACACACGTGCACACACACGCACAGAGTAAGGCTTTCCATTAGCTAGCCAGAAGCATAGTATCCTAATCCCATAAAGCTTCAGAAAGCGGCACGCTGCTCCTCCAGCTTTAGGACATTTTCTGGGGCCAAGAACCAGATGCTTCTCACCCTGGTAATCTCCCAATCGGTAGGGCCTGGAGGACCACAGGTAAAAAGAAAAAGGCCTGTGTGTTAAAACATTTGCTGGTGGCTTTAGGGAGAGGGAAGAGAGAGCAGAAAGAATTACTGCCGCAGACTTTGGTCGATCACCTATCGCGTGTGCCTCTGAGTTCAGGGCTTGCCCCTTTCACGAGTGGTTTCCAAATGTTTGGGTTCCAGGAGCTGCTTGAGCAGAAAATGCCCCTCTCCCCCACAAACATCTCTACCAAACACGTCGCCCAAGGTGGGTAAGGAGTGTAGTCGAGCATTGCGTGTATGTATATGCATAGACTGATGCGCACACATGTATATGTATGTGTGTAGACGTGTGTGTGTTACAGGGTATCCAGACACGTTACTTATCCCTGTGTTCTAAAGCACGGACGGTCACACGTTCCGGGAGACCTGTCTGCAGACGGTCTGGAGGGGTCTTTGGAGGCTCCCAGAGGTGACTTCTTTCTAAGGGGCTGGCCTTCACGATAGTCGAGCCCCAGCGAGGGTGTCCTGCACGTGCGGGCCGTGTGTCTGGAACTCCGGCACCTGCCGGCTGAGCTTCGAGTGTCGAGGCAGCCGGATCCCGCGGAGACTCTTTTGTGCTTCCCCGTTCCCCCAGGCCAAAGATAAAACAAGAACTGCGGTTCTTGCACGACAGCAGGGCGACTGAAGGCACCAGAGACGGTAGCGTTCTTGCCGATAGTAAAGCATGTTATGTGTGGTAATGACGGCAGGTTATAGCTTGCTGCCCGGGATAAAGGGTTTAACACGGACGTGCCAGTTCATCTCAACGCCAGTTGGAGAATGAATGTGTCCACGTGCTTCCGAGAGTCATGGCACGTTAAACCTTAGACTCCCTCCCGTAAACGCCTTTCGACCACTTATGGTCCAGTGGCCAGCTGATTTGAAACAGAGCTTTTGTTTTGATATGCTGACCATCAGTCATAAGGAAGATAGAAAAAAAAATCCCATTAAACCAAGAATAGAATTGTCAATATTGAGCACATCGAAAGCTTTATGGAATTATATATTTGTTAAAGCATCTCTCGGGTTGTTAGTCGATGCTGGGCGTTGGGCTGAGCCAGGCTGATGGCCGGCAAGTGGCCGGTAGGAGTCACTGCCACGCTTGGACATTGGAGTCTTTGCTTTCCCATTGGACTACATGACACTTTGGACTACGTTGGACTGGCTACAATTACCATTCTATGGGAATATTCCTTGTGTGGTCATGAGGGGTCCGTTTGCGTGTCTATCTGGGTAAGGCAAACCATAGCTAGGTTACAGATAATAACATTATGTATCTGCTCCTCCCCTGGTTTTGCTGCCTCATTTTAGACCCTGGATGGGGGGCTGGAAAATAATAAAACAAATTAATGTTTATTGAACACCTAGTATGTGCTAGGCACTGTGCCCAGTGCTTTATCTGTAGATTATATCATAAAATCAGCTCTGGAAAAGAGTAGCTTAATACTACCTACATCTCCTGGGTGAGGAAATCAAAGCACCGCATGCTCACGATTTAAGCAGGGTCAGTGGCCTTCACCACTTTTAATGTCAAGTTACGAGGGCGTGCTTTTGGCATGGTTAGTGCATGTAGGTTTGTAGATTGGGCTAAGACTTTCCTGTAGAGTGCAACAAAGCCGTGGCCTCCCCACTGGGGGGCCCCAGGTCAGAATGACTTCTTTGCGTGCTCCTACAAGGGCAACCACACACTCCATGTGGCTCTGGCCACCAACCCTTGTCTCACCCCTAGCCTTCCCCTCACTGAACCCTCGGCTTTGTCTTCGCTCTTGCCTACTCCCCTTTGTGCTCCTTACCCCCTCTCCACTTCCCTTTCTCCTGGCAGCGGTGGTTCCCCCCCCCGATGTGACCAAGTGACCGCCACTGTCAGGCTGCTTTCTGCGCTCACCTAGACGTAGCTCAGGGCGGCGGGAGCAACTCTGTTGGTGTGCGGGCCTCGTCCTGGCCGAGGCCTCTGGGTTTGTCTGTATTTGCAGGGTGTGAGATCTTAGTGGCATGGGTCAGCCTGGAGAGGGAGACACGAAGGAGATCTCTGTCTGCTTTGCGCCGAGTAAGAGGAGAACAGAGGAGTGTGAAGAGACGCGCATCAGGGCATGGCAGGCTAAGGGTGTGGAGGCACCAATGGGGCGGGGGGTGTTTTGACTCAGAAACAGCTCTCTTCCCATCCTGCACCATTGCTGGGGCAGGGCCCCCAACTTTCACATGTGCACCCACACTCCACCAACGATCGCTGTTTCCTTTGGGAGAACGTGTGCGTGTGTGCGCACACACCTGCCCATGCCGCATTTGTATCCCTCCCCACTAGATTTCTGCCCCTGAGAAGTCAGCTTCAGCTCGTCTAATAACAGTCTGAGCTCGACCACGAAGGAGAGAGGCAGTGAGCTACTTTCTGCCTGTCCAAAAAGATCTGCACTCTTCAGGATTTGACTTTCTATGCTCTATATCCTGACCTTTGTGCTTCTGGAGACTCTCTGTGAAGAGCGAAACAGACGTGCAATACGCACGCCCGGTTGGCTCAGTCAGCAGAGCCCTTGACTCTTGATATCAGGGTGTTAGTTCAATCCCCAAGTTGGCCATAGAGATTCCCCCCCAAAAAACCAAACCCCCCCAAAAAAAACCCAGAACAGATATGCAATACCAGTTGGTGGGTTACCTGAATTGGATTCTCTTTTCTGTGAGGACGGCTAGTAGTCTTTTTCATCCGAGAGCTCAGGGAAACAGGAAGAAGGAACCTGGAAGGAACGTTCTTCTGCAGCCATGACATTGGGTCCAAAGTCTTGATGGGCGTTATCCCTGAACAAGTAACACTTGCAGAAGATGGAGCATTCAGGGGGCACTGCAGCCAGCAAGCCCAGTGAAACCCAAGCGGGTGGAAATGCAAGCTCTTGCAGGGGTAGATTTGAACGGCCAACAGTCCAAGTGACATCAGCCCCTGAAACTCTCACCTGTCTCTGGAGTATGGCAGCCGGGAGGCCACTGCCTGGGAACCACATCCCAGCTGGAGGGAGGGGCTGGGGACGTTAGTGGGTCATTCCTAGTTTGTGGCACACAAGCCTCACCCTCCCCTGCTCTCTTGGTCAGTGGCCTTTTCATTAATTTCTGTCCTGTGCTGACTTTTGGTCTCCCCGTGTCTCCTGGGTGGTTAGCCATAAGGCGAAATTCAGGACCTTGGTTTCTCCATGTAGCAACTTAGGTGGGGGCTTGAATTGAAGGTTTTCTTAGAGACTCTCCAAGGGCTGGAAACCGGGGGAAAGATCCTCTTGTCTGATGGGGCTTTGTCCCCCTGCTGGCTCCTTTTCTTGAGTCTCCAGCAGTGGCCATGACACCTGCAGACAGGGTGCAGGTGGAGGGCTGGAGTTCCTGAGGCTGACTGGCTCTGTCCCCACACTTACCATCTAAGGGGCAAGTCGTCCCCCGTGCCCCGCTCCTGCCTGCTTCAGGATGGCTGGGCCAAGCAATTACCCCAGACAGCCGCACGGTGTTCATTGCCATGGCCTTACCTCACCAGCCCCCCATTTTTGACTGTAGCTGCTTAAAATATAAACCAGATCCCTCGTCCCCCTAGACAGACTCCCTTCAGAGCAGGACTGAGTGTGCGTGTCATATGTCATCTGATTTGCAGTGTGTTTGGGTGATTGCCAGACGGGCATAGGAGGAGGGAGAGAGTGGCTCCGAGGGAGCAGGGGGGAGTTCAGTTTTCTGGGGACAGCAACTCCAGGACAACCCAGACCTGGTGGGTGACTTTGACAAGTTGTTCGTCTCTGAGGCCCCACCTGTGGGTTGGAGGAAAACCTGGAAGTCACCAATCATTTTCTGGGAACTTGAGGAGTCTGGAGTCTGTGTTGGGCGTCCCTGAGCCATAACCCCTCCGCTTCGGCGGAACCCTGGAGAGCATTAGTGCGACTCTGCGCTCCGTCCCAGCTCACTGAGAAATGGCTGGAAGCTGCCACTGCCTTGGTGCTGGGCACCGACCCTCGCCTTTGCCTTATGGGAGTGAGCTTGTGGCCTGCAGCCTAGAGCTTTGCAAGAGAGGAGAGAGGATTCCAAGGTGTGGGAAAGGAGGAAGAGAGATGCGGACAGGCTCAGGTGCCGTGCCCACAGACAGCCACACTGGCCTGATGGCCAGGAGCTGTGACATGTCACCCCGGTGCTCGGGCTTCCCCGTGCAAAGGTAACCATCCCCTGACAGGCACACACACGTGCACACACATACGCACACACAGTTCCTCCAGTTGTGTCATCCTGGGTGCCCGACGACATCTTCTTCCACTTCCTGCACTCTTCACCCCCATCCTCCTTCCCCAGCAGACCTCCCCTTTCCTGGGAGAGCAGGGCCCTTGGAGAGGGTCGGGGGTCCTTCCGCCCGGCGGGCGGGGGCAGTCACGGACTGGGAGCGGAGACTCCATACACCGCACTGATTAGAACAGGCTGCGTTTGAGCAACCGGAATAAGGAGTGGTTGTCATGGAAACCGGCTCTTGATGTTGTCCAGATTTCAGAATCTCTCCCCTCTCCCCACCTTGGTTATTTTCCTTCCTTCCTTGTTTTTCCCCCGAGGCTACAGCTACATGTTTGGCAGGAGTTTATGGGTCCACAACCGAGAATGAGGACCGTGGATCTTGGCCAGGCTCCGCCGTGCGCTGCCCTCCTAGCTGGGGGTGTGGCCCTGCGTGCCTAGGACGCCCGAGGCAGGGCACACGCACTTCCTGTTAGAATCCCAGAGATACAGGGTGGTGTGTCCAGATGCCAGCAGTGCAGATGGGTCCTGAGAAGTGCCCTTCATGCATGGGTGGGTGGGGAAGCTGAACCTCAGCTCTGCCTGCTCCCTGGTAGTGGCCCCAGGGTAGCCGGAAGGAGGGGGTGGACTTGGGGTCTCCACACTGGGTGAAAAATCAGAGTGGGACCTTGGTTATCGCCACCTGCAGGGCCAGAGACGCAGGTGTGCTCAAGCGTTTCGGCTGCACCGGAAACTGGTCTTCTAGCTGCCCTCCACCTGCACTAGTCAGGGTCATGTTCCTGTCCTGAAGGTGGTCAGACCCCAGCCCAGCCTGCCACCCTGATTCAGCATAGCACCCTTCATGGGCCGTGTGCCTCAGTGTCCCCAAATGCCACAAAGCAGGGATCATGTGATCATGTCCCTTGATCCATCTCAAGGACTTGGGAGACTAAAAGGAGAAAACAGGTGGCCAGCTGCTTGGAAGGGAGCCAGTCTTATTGCTGGGACTCTTTGACAAGACAGAGTTGGAACAGCAGGGCCTGAGAAGAACCCCAAAACCACCCATGTTGTAGAGAACCTGAATTCCTAAGTTTGAGTTTTTAAAAATTTCTGGGGGAGAGTGCAAAGTGCCTACAGCATGTTCACCCCCCTGTTCTCCCTCTTTGCTTCCACCTGTGGGAAACTGGCACGGGTGTGGCAGAGATGCCAGCTAGACTGGCTAACGTGGGCTGGGCCCCAGGGGCAAGCGATGCAGACACCCTAGATGACCAGAAAACCATGGAACTAGGGGTTGGATGCAAACTGTGGCCAAAAAAGAGCACTGAAATTCAGTGCTGCGAGTGCCCAGTCGGATGCCAGGGAGCTGGGGATGGGTAATAGGAGACAAAACCAAAATGTCAGGAGCTAAGGCGACATAAGAACAGAAAGGGAGGGAAGACCAAAGGTCGCTGGTGTCCCTGGAGTCAGGCAAGGCTGCATGGTGGTGCAGACCAGCCCGGTTTAAAGGTCCAGGTTGGAACAATTACATAGTAGTTGGACTAGAAGGTGCGGAACAAATCTTCGTCCATTGTGTGATGCTGGTCAACATCTCTAGGGCTCTGAGTCTTCAACTTTTCCTTCTTTGTGTCCTCAGCCTGGGTTCTAGCTTGGGGGACACTTTTATTTCTCATTTGCCTTCTCTGCCTACTCAATTGAGTAGAGTGAGGGTATGGAGGGAACTTCCCAATATGGTGGGTCTTTCTAGAATATGGGGAGCACTAGATGGGATGTTAGGAAGGCAAGGGATGGCCCAATTCCTTTCATCTCCTTCTCAGGAGGTCTGGGGTACCACAGGTGGGCACCTCTGTCTTGGGGCCCTTCCTTCCAAGGAGTAAAATGCCTCACTCCAGGTGAGGAAAATGGCCAGCTGACTCTATGTTCCAAGAACAGAGAGGAAGCTTCAGAGGCAAGCCAGTCGCCCTTATTGCAGTGGTATTGGTGCTTTCTCTAAAGGGAAATGAATGCTAAGCGTAAAACTCAGAAAAGCATCCTATTTAGAACGATTCTGCCGTTCACAGAAATGGTCACATTTCCTCTTTCAGGTGTAGTTTATTGGCTGTCCTTTACCTTGGGCCCCCCGTGTTTCGCACTGACTGGCAACGTGGACACCAAAGCCTTTGCTGGTGTTGAGGATGAAAGGTGATTAGGGTGGACCTCATCTCCTTCAGGGACCCCAGAGGCATGGCCCGAGCATCACTGTGGTTGCTACAATCAAAGCGTGACATTGAAGCAGTCGCTGTAGTAATGGGTAGCATCACAGAGTTGTCGAAGTGATAAACGATTTCACAAGTCAAAAAGATTGATGTTTTTCCCCCCCCTCAAAATTTTTACTCTGACGAGGGCACGCCCATCACACTTTGGAAATTGAATGAAACTTTGAAGTTTGCCAAGCCCATCAAATGCTTCAGTCTTGTTATTTTCGTTCCCATTGCCTACTTGGTACTGGTATCGACCGGCATTCGAGAGAAGAGTTTCGTATGTAAGAGCACGTGGTAGAATGGCAAGCATTTACTGTGGTGTGATAGCCACGCGGGGAAGAGGCAGCCTAGCTCTGCGTGCTGGGATTCTTGGCAGAGGTACCACGGGAAACAACGCGGGAAGCAGGACTCAAAAATGTTTGAGTTTCAGCAATTCCATTTCTAGGCGTGTGCCTTTGGGCAGATCGCTCGATCTTTTAGGCTTCGTCTGTAGAAGTGAAATGAGCCTACTTCTCAGGGAGAAGTAATTGAGAGGTTATTGGTAAAAACACACGTCTCGCCTGCTAGTTACTATTAACCATACTCACTTCTCGTAAGTCCTTTGCGGCTCCCTGTCTCACTCCTTCCCTCAGTTTTTCCATCTGTTAAATAGAGGCTGTGGCTCGCAGTGCCTCCGCACCCAACCCCCAACACACACGCATCTTCCTCCCTGTGCCTCCCTCGTGTTCATGAAGAAAGAATAATGGATGTGCAAAAGCTTTGAGTTCCTTGAAACCCAGAAGTGGGATAAATATGCTATATTGATTATGATGATTATATCTGGGACTAGAAAAATATGATTGCCTGGTTGCCAGTAGCAACCAGATGGAAATGCACATGGAAGGGGCTGCACTATAGTGTGTAGAGAGGTGCTCTGCAAACAGGAGCATCTTTCTTTCCTTCTTCTTTTTGAAATCCCCTCTCCTGCTCCCTCAGTCTGGCATTCCTGCTCTTGGGGGACGTGGTCCATTGTAAGATGGAATTTGAAGGGAGTTGTGAGATGGGCTTACTAAGGGCCTCGTGGGCAATGCCTTTGGGGGGGGGCAGACCTCTTCCTTCAGAGAGGTTTCCCCTTTGGATGCAGAGATGGCAGATGCGGCTGGCTGGCCGGGAAGTGTGTAGGCAGCCTCTGGCCCAGGAAGAGAAGAAAAGCATGGGACGCACAAAGCACATTGGCAGCCACCTAAGAGTGGGTGAGTTGAGGCCCCCACAGCAGCCCTGCGGGGATGCTCTAGGCTTGGTTAAAGCCACTTCCCTCTCCCAGGTCCAAGGCAGGCATTGATTACGAGAGGCCCTAACCTCATCTTAGATGGTGAGCACACCTGTCATGTCACTGAATTCAGATCCTTCTGCCTTTACACCAGAAGTCCCAAGTCCTGGGCTACCGTGTGTGCTGAACACACATTATCTCCTGTCCTCTCTTTTAACTGCTGTCCCTGTTCACAGAGTCACGGGGCCAAGGAGGGGCAAGGTCAGGTTTGGAACTCATGACTGCCTACATTCAAAGCCTGTACTTCTCATGCCTTGATGCTGATCATTTCCCCAGCTGATCAGAAGATTAGCAAGTGTGTGATCACTAACACTGAGCATGAGGGATCCCAAGAGAGTCTCTGAGTGTTAGAGAGCCCCTGTGTTTGCCCACTGGCTGAGGCTCGAATCCCTTTGGAATGCCCCTATGTTCTAAGAAAGAAGACATCTGACCTCTGGGTCAGGACTTCCTCCCTCCCTCCCACAGGGTTGGGGGCTGTGCATATTCTGTGGGGGCACACTGACTTCCTTGACAAAGGTCCCACATGAAGCTATACATTTCTTGTTGCTGGCTGCTACCCGCTGACTCCGGGAAGGGACTGGGAAAGTATATGTCAGCTCCCAAGGATGTGGCCAGGGCCCTACCATCCGGGGTTTGGAGGATGAAAAAGGTGGCTAGTGTGGGTTGTAGAAATGCTCACCCCTCTCCTGCAAAGAAGCTGCTTTGGCTGAAATGTGACTTCTGACCAAGGGACACAATTTGACCACTGGGTAGATAGAAATATGCAGATGTATCACAGCACTCAAAGAACTGTTTAACTAATTGTAAATTTCCCTAATACACTAACGTTATTGTGGTATAAGAATAACAATAATAGCTAATGTTTATGGAGCGTGCATAAGCACTTCTCATGGATAACCTCACCTGATTTCACAACAGGCTTCTTGGGAAATTTACTCCATTTTGCAGATGGGGAAACCGGCTCCCGGGAAGGATAGACCATTTCCAGTAAGTGGTAGAGCTAGATTCGGCCTCCAGGCTCTACTGTCCTCGCCACTGACCTTTACAGATCAACCCAGGCCACTCTTCTCCCCTTAGTGGAGGGGCTCAACCTGCCTGCCTCCATCCTGGTTCAGGGTTTCTTTAAAAGGACTCTTGCTGTCTCCAGTCCTTCTGCACTCTGCTGCCATATTAATCTTCCTAATCTCATCGGCACCCAACCACCTCTGTTCAGAAAACCGGCACCTCCTACCACCTACACAGGTTTAAACTCCTTTGTCTGACATTCTGGGCCCTCAGCGATCTAGACAGAGTTCAACTCTGGGCTCTTAACACTCATTGTTATTCCTCGAGCTACCGGCATGGATCAGCAAGCTAACCTACCAGTGTTCTTAGAGACGCCATCCTAGCCGAGGCCCTTGCTGGTTATCGTTCTAGCTGGAATGTCTCCTCTCTCTCTCTCTCTGCCCCATTTGTGCATGCCCAAACCACACCCATTTTGACAGTCTTAGCTCAACTGTTTCAATGATCATGGGGCCTTTCTTGATCTCCCTAACCGGGCACACATTCTTCCTCCTCTTCATGTCCATAGGATTTGATCTATCTTTCTTATGCCCCTAATCATTTCCATCTGGCACAGAAATCCACTTACTCATTTAGTCAACATTTCTGGAGCCTCTCCTGTGTGTCCCATGCAGTGCTGGGTGCTGGGGACGAGAGAGGAATAATAGGGCCCAGTCCCCAAGGTACCCACTGAATGGGTACTCGGTATCAGTACGTGTCTGATATCCTGTGCCCAACTGGCGTCTGGCACAGTGCCATAGGAGGCGTGCGACACAATACATTTGTTTTAAATGAATGTAGACGCTTGTACTCCCTGGTGGGAAAAGGAGAGGGGGTGGGAGGACACAGTGGCGAGCTGGGGTGTTCTGCATGAAAGCCAGGAGGTTGGCCCTTCGTCGCCTGATACGCAGGAGACCCTCTGTCTTGGCTAGAGAGGGGCGAATTGGGACACAGTCCCTCTTCCATTCATTTCTACTGAGGGGTTGCTTCCCTGGTTAGGAGCATCTCTCCTCTACTTGCCCGGCTTGCTCACAACGGACAGTGATGTCAGACCGCCCCGGTAGGGAGATGTCCTGGGGGCTTCGCATGGTTGGTGGTGGCCTGGGCTGTTGTGCCAGTGTCACCCAGCAGAGACTGACCATCAAGACTCTACACGCCGGGCTGAGCCCATGGAGTCATGTCTAAGCCGTGCGTGTGATGCAGTCAGAGAAAGAGTCCTCCAGCAGCGTATGGAGTAGGGGTTGCCAGACTCTGGTCCACAGGCCAGATCTGGGCCACCTGTTTCTGTCTAGCCTGCCAACAAGGGTTCTTACGTTTTTAAGTGGTTGGGGAAAAAAATTAAAAAAAAAAAAAAAAAAGAAGACGACTATCTCGTGGCATGTGAAAACAGTAAGAAATTCGAACTTCAGTGTCGGTAAGTAAATTCTTGCGGGCACACAGCTGGGCACGTTCTGTCTGTGGTTGCTCCTGTGCTACGACAGCAGCCCTGAGTCTTTGCAACAGTCACCGCCGCCCACGGGCCACAATCTCTGCTCGCTGGCCCTTTGCAGGAGAAGTGTGTGAGCCTGGTGGTGGAGGACAGAATTCTTCCGTAACTCATCCTTTTTGGTCACGAATGAAGGGCTTCCCACCTCTCCCAGTACATAGGGCCCGTCAGCTGCTGGGATCACAGGCTGGTGTTAAGGACCCTGCAGGTCCAGAAAGCACGGGCAGGGGGAAGGGGGTTGGAATCCTGAGTTCTGTGTGGTTTGGAGGGAAACCTTTCCCCTAAGTTTGGGATGCATGGTCCGTAAGGAAGGCCGTCTTCCTGGCAGGTGGGCACGGTTCTCTGGTCTACCCAGCCTGTTCTGCAGAAGTCTGTGTTGCATGAGGACGGTGCTGGGCCTTGCAGACTTGTCCTCAGACGCTGCAGCCCGGGCAGCAGTCCGGGCTCCTGTCCGGTAGACTCAGGAGCGCCCCTCACTGCAGGGTCCCACCCCATGCACCCCACTGCTCAACAGGAACACCAGTTTTTTCCTCACATCGATCCCTGTTTGGACTCAGCTCAGCCTTTTTTTTTTTTTTTTAAGCGCCTGAGATCTAGACGGACTGTAATTATGTAATTCTTCCTCGTTATCTTTTCTAATTGTTCTCAGAGCCGTTTCCTAAACTGATTGGAAACAATTGCAGATGGGGAATGGAGTGGGAGGTAGGTGAGGACCTGGAGGCTGGCCAGGGCCAGGCTGTCTGCAGGAGGCCGTGTCTCCGCGTCTAAGCGGATGGGTACAAGGTGGGGACCGAGAGGCCACTGCTCACAGTTCCTTGTGTCTGGGGCGGAGGGGGGCGGTAGGAGAAGCACTCATGGAGGTGCTGGGAGTGTTGGTTTAATCATTCACAAATAACAGATCTCCCTCCTGCTCCGAGGCCCCACAGGCCTGGCTGTTTTCCCTTTCTCTGCTGCCTTGGTGACGTTGGCGGGGCTCCCTGGGGATTCTGCCAGTGGCCACCGGGGAGCACGGCTTTTCCCTCCTGGCATTGAATTGTTTGTGCTTTCCTGACAGAAAAAAAATGCAACTCTTGAGCCATCTATCACCCCCTGAAAGTGGGGGAGGGGACTGTGGAGGGGAGATGCAGGACTTCCTGCTGATTCGGGCCCAAGTGGGTAAAATGGCGTGGCTGGTAGTAGGTCCTTGGGGGAGCAGCAGAGGGCCCTCGTTCCTTGAGCTGCACCCCAGAGGAGGGGGGCAGGAAATGGTGCATACAGGGCATGTGGGGAGCCCCCGGGGCCATCATTCTTACCTCGAGTCTTCTTTGTGGTTCATCCCTGTTTCTGTGAGGACGATGGTGCTCTCCCCTCCCCCGTTGCTCCTCTTCCCAGAAATGACGTGTGTCAGCCTCTCATAATGCGCTGAGGGCCTTAGCAAGGGAAGTTGGGGTGGGGCGGGCAGGGACACCCCCCCTTGCCTAGTGCTTGATGAGATTCCCTCCCGGGCCCGCCATCAACTTCATCTCTTTGACCATTCACAGAACCCCTCTCACACAGGGCAGACTATTGTCCCCTTTCTCCTTTCAAGAAAACATTTGAGGAAGAATTGAACTCCGTCCCACAAATGTACGAAGCTCCTAGTGTGTGGCAGGTGCTAGAGAAGGCGTTGGATGCAGAGAGCCCTCCTCCAAGGACTTGACTTGTAAGTTCCTGCAGATGTTCCCACCCTGCTGGATCTGGCATTTAAAGCCGGCATGTGGGGCTCCGAGCTCTTTCCACCAGACCCAGAGCTGCCCGTCGAGGCTGAGACTGGTCAGGCCGGAAGCCCCACTACTTGCTTGGAGGATTCAGCCCGGGGTCACTTCCATTGGCGGGGGGGCAGCGGCTGTCCTCTTGGGGATCTCTCTCTCTCTCTCTCTCCTCCTTCCCAGCCTCTGGAGTGGGGATCAAGGGGGCATGTGAGGGGTGACCATGGAGTGTTGGGGACCCAAAGGTCCCTTGCTCTCCCTCAGTCCTCCACCCAGAGCCCCCACACGGCACTGGCTATTTTTAAGGCCCTGAATCCTCTCAGCCCCAAACTTCATTCCTGCTTCAGGCTGTCTGGAGCGTGTCCATTGGGTATCCCATTTATTTCTGGGCTTAAGTTCTGGGCTGAGTGGTGGAAAGATGCTCCTGACGTTGTCTGGGTTCTGGAAGCTCCTTCATCTGAGCTGGCAAAACATAGAGGCTCTGGTGCTACTTCAGCCTCCAAGAATGAATCTCTTATCGCTTTAAAGCTTGTTGTTGCTGTCACTGGGACATCTAGGGCTCACTGACCGTCTCAGGGCAGAGCCAACTCCAATGCCCAATTTCTCGTTCAGTCAAGGGGGTGAACATGAGTGGTCTCATCTCTGGCCTCTGCGGCCATGGCAAGTCACACGGGGGCCACTGCCCAAGGCCAGTGTTTCTCAGACTCTTTCTCATTATTACCTTCTCCCACTAGGAGAAAAATAAACTCAATTTACATTCTTCCGAACGAGGAGGTCTGACCATTTGCTAGATAAGGTTGAGCTTCAGAGAGCCACAGACTAGTGCAATACCGAGGGTTTTTATATGCCCTCCAATTGTCATGCTCTCAGGGATGCTGTTGCCCCCACTGAGAATGCACACTGCAGGCTTTCCAGAGCATGTTTCCAAACTGTGTGTGAGTTCTCTGTTGTCTCCTGTAACATACAGAAACAAGGGTCTTAGTGAGTGAAGAGAGCAGGGTTTCAAGGACTGCATTGGACATACAAATTTGGTACTCAGTCCTCTACTGGAGTGAATGCTTTCCCATTTCGGGGCCTTATGTTCCCAGTTATAAAACGCAAGCACCTACTTCTTGTGCCCTCACCCGACTAGGAGGCCACAGCTACGGTCAGGCAAGCAGGGCCCTGGCCACGTGTGTGTACCTCACATGGGCACCTGGGGCAGGACATGATAACTGTAGCATCCTGTTCTTCCTTTAGCTTCTGCTCTACCACCCAGCCACCCAGTGGTACTCCTGACCGGGGGAGGGGCACGCTCACCCTGTTGGTAACTCTTCTGTTTTTTTCAAGATTCATTTATTTATTTGAGAGGGAGAGTGCATGTGTGCACGAGCAGGGGGAGAGACAGAGGGAGAGGGAGAGAATCTCAAGCAGATGCCTCAGTAGGTACGGAGCCCAACTGGGGCTCGATCCCAGGACCCTGAGATTGTGACCTGAGCCCAAACCAGGAGTCAGCCACTCAGCTGACTGAGCCACCCAGGTGCCCTTCTGGGCAGCTCTTCTGATGTGTCACTGTGGGGCACTGAAGGGCTGGTGACCTGCTGGCAGTGGGGTCTTCGGGATGATCGGGGGCCACTCCAGTCCCTCTGCATGGCTTCTCCTTGGCCTCCTTTTATGCAGCCCCATTCTTACACAGCTTTCCCTCCAGAGGAGGCCTTCTTGCCCCTTCTGCAGGAACCAAAAACTCCACCATGCCGCCTTTGTCCAAAATGAGGCCCCTCAGACCCTCGTGTCTGCGCT
>CM052806.1:75226860-75248031 GCA_028533885.1 Nasua narica | reverse complement strand
CCCCCCCCCGCCTCCCGCCCCAACTTAAAAGCAGGTACCCATGACTAAGCCAGGACTTGTGGTGGGAAGGAGGGAGCAGTAGGGGTGGAGGAAGAGGAGCTAGCAGAGGCCCAGTGATTCCAGCAAGTAGAAATTAACCCTTCCCTGGCCTGAGGAGGTCAGCCAGCCATTTCCCTCCCCTTCCCACCAAGGTCATAAAATCCATTTCTAACTTTTACCAATTCCCCTGTTAGTACCAGAAACACACAATTAGCTTTAAAAGTGTCTCCGAGCTGTGGCCAGTTAGAAAATTTATGACTTTTTTTTTTTTTAAAGCTTTCCTTTATAGTGGCTAATTAGGTGTATTTCTCCAGTGGTAATTTAAAAAATGCTAATTGGTCTACACTCTGGAAGGAAGAGAAAAAACGTCCCCCTCCCTTTATTATCCTGGCACTGGGGAGAAGCCGAGGAGACTGATGGAGCCTGAGCAGGGCCAGGGTGCCTGGTGCCGGCCCTCTGATGGGCTTGGCGGCCAAGAGGAGGCCAGGAACGTGGTTTTCCTAGTTCCAGACATTTCCCCGGGAAGGCGATGCACCACGGTGCCTCTAAGGAGGGCGGCCGGGGTAGGGCAGGGGCAGGAGAGGTTTGCCCACCCTGCTGCCGGGGTCCTCAGACCCCCCTCCCTAGGGTGGGCCTAAGAGAAGCCTCCACAGTAGCTTCGGGGGAGGATGGGCGGGTTGGGGAGGGTACCTGGAGGGCTTGCCCCTGCCGGGACTCACGCGCCCCAGCCAGGACCCTGCCCTAGCACAGAACTTGACAGTTGCCGAAGAACATGCTGGCAGAACACACCATTTGGGTAGGGCGGTCTCTTCTAAGGGCAATTGCAAATTGAATCTGTATATGGTGTTCTTACATTGGAGGGGGGACATGTCACAAGGAACCTCGGGGCAGGAACTCTGTAGACCTGGTGGGTGGCTACCACTGACCTCCTGATTTGCCAGGCAGGGTGGGGGTTCCCCAGGACTTGAGTTCCCATGGAGGGATGGAAAAGACCTGAGACTGCCTGGGTGTCCTCGAGAGGTGCTCTCCAACCCCTCCCAGCTGGGCAGTCAGCAAGTCCAACTGAGCCCCCTCCTCTGCCCCTCCAACCACAGCCGGCCTCAGGACTGGGGAGTTGGCAGTGAGTTTCTTGGACCTGCCCTTTCTCCAAAAGGAGCTCAGAGATGGGGCAACACACAGCTCTGGGATGCCAAGGCCGCCCAGCAGAAGCAGTGTGTGAACCCACAAGGCCTGCATGTCCAAGGTGTGGCCCTGGTGAAATTGGAAGATAGGGTTCAGGTTCCTCCTCTTGCAGCCAGGAAATCCAGAGACCCTGCTGAAGAGGAGACTTGGGTTCCTTCCTTTCCGTTTCTTGCTCGTTCTTAGGACAACTGAAGTGGCTGCAGGCAGCAAAGGGCAGGGTCAGGAGATGGTGTGGGACAGTGCACCTGGGGGGGGGGGTGCTGCCCCACCCAGCATGGAGGGGAGACTGGGGATGAGCAGTGCATTCCCCTGGAGAGTTTTTGCCTTACCTCAGACGCTGGTAGCTCTCGTCCAGCAGTCCCCGTGCGTTGCTATGCGAATAATACAATTACCAAGACATAGGAAGGGGATAAACAGAAAACATTCTACAGCGGAGAGTGAGAGAGGGAGGGGCAGAGACAATCAGATATTTTGTTATCATCGGATCATTTCAGGGAGGAGCAGAATTCCTTAAAACCCTGTGCTATTGAGGAAGGGAGGAGTGAGCAGCAATTAAACAAATTACACCATTTATTTTTCAACATTAGCTTTTATCCGGCATCTCTCACAGTTCACTTCTTCTCTTTGGCTCCATTAGCAAATGCAGATGGAAGTGGGACTGGAGTCTCGCCCCAAATCTCTGTTCAGGGACTCGGTTTGTCCATCTTTCAAGTGGGAGAGGGAAGCCTCCACATTATCTCCATGGCAGCAGGACTATCTGTCAGGGCGGGGGTGGGGGGTGGGGAGCAGGTGAATCTGCCTGCATTTCCTAGCCGGGGAGCCAGGGAGGATCACTTTACCTTGTAAGCTTTGGTCTGTTGGGAAAAACCAAATGCAATGCACAAATTGTGCAAAATGTAAATATAGACTAGACATCATTGTTACAAAAAGGAAAGGAGAGGATGGATACCAGGTATCTAGCTCAGTGCTGGGAAGGTAGAGTCCTGCACAGTGCAGCTTTTACCCTATTACTGACTCTGCCTGGATAATTGCGCTGTATGCACGCAGAAGGCTAAGGAGGGTGAATGTAGCTCCAGAGTTGTGTAAAGAATCCTGAGCCACCCCGAGGGGCCAGAAGGGCAAGGATGATTAATGTTCCTAATTTGAACCCACCACATGATCCATTTTACTGTCCCCTGCCTCTCCAAGCCTGACTCCTTTGGCTATAGGAAAGTTCCACCTTCCGTGGTTTCCCGAGGTGCTGGCCCACCCACTTTATCCATCTTCTGGGATGTCCAGAATTACTTAACCTTTTAGACCCTTTGTCCGATGGGGTAATAATACCCACTTTACAGGGTTATTATGGGGATTAAGAGAGCTAACGTATGGCCCAAAGCTCCTGGAACAGTGCTGGGGTCTTGGAAGGTATTTAATGAATGCTACTTCCCTTCCCTCTGCAAACCCAATAACCTATTAATCAGCAGTTGGATACTGGACCATGCACATCACTAATTAACTTGAGCCATAAAGGAGACAGAAAGGAACACGAGCCAGCCCATTTAGATAGGACCAATGTGAATCCATCTCTGAATGGGTTTCTGATGGACAATTAGGGCGGGTCCCTACTAGTAAGGCTGCTTGAAATCATGGACACTTGATAGATTCTGGAGGGAGACAAATCTGTTTTTGATCTCAGCTTTACGATATACCAACGGTGTGACTTTGGGCTGATCACATATTCTCTGTGTGATTTTGTATATTTGTCCATATACAAGAAGGATTAAGTATCATCGCGGATATAGAAAACCTGGTAGCTCACAGCAGACCCCCAAGAGATGTTCATTTTCTCCCCTTCCTCCTGACTGAGTTGGGATCATTTTGGTCTGCCTAAGTTTCCCATTGTTCTGCAGGAAAGTCAAAGTCTTTGGATCACCTAGGTGCCCAGCCGTGCATGGCAACGCATATGGGGGCTACTGGTTTACCCTTGTTTCCTAGCTCCTCAGATGGCCTTTGCATATGGTGAAGGCTCAAAGCACTCAGTGACCAACCGAGTGAATCGGTTCCCAAACTATTAGCATTTGTCTGAAACCACAGGTGTATATTTAACAATGACTTTCCTGCGAAAGGCTCAGAGCCCTTTGAAGACATTGCCTCATTGCTGGAAGGATTTTGGAGGCATTATTTGATCTACCTCACAGAGGAACACGCTGAAGAACAGAGAAAGACAATGGCTTGCCTGGGTCACAGGGCATATTTGACATCCGAGCCCCAGGCCCTGACTGTCATACTTTTTGTAGTAAACCAATTGGTGTCTCAAAAAAGAGGTTCTGGAATTCTCTTGGGGGATTTCTAGGGATCATTTGGGACACTGGGACTCAGACTGTGACCATGGATATCACTAATTAGGCTAATAATAATAATTATTATTATCATTTTCAGCACTAAATTCTTAGCTTTGTGTTAGATATGTTGCATATTTCAGTTCACTTTTACAAGTATTATATACAAGGACAGTAGTTCCATCGTGTAGATGAAGCTCTGGTCAAAACCTATAGCTAATGAAGGGAAGATGCAGCTAAGTTTTAAATTCAGGGGTTCCATAAATAAAGCCTCCTCCCTCTCCCTGACACCACACTAACCAAGAACCAGATGGGGAGCAGGACTAGCGAACATTCTGAGGACAAGAGAGTGTCCCTGAGGACGAGAGAGTGTCCGAACGAGGAGACGGATATTGCTAGGGGGAAAGATGAAGAGAGTTCATCTTGAATTTTATCACATGTTAAGACTGAGAAAGGCCCAGTTAAGTCCTGACTTCCTAGGAAACTGGGGGACTCCTCTTTTAAAAGTGAGCATTCGCTTCTTCAGCTTTACCAAGGAAGGAAATCCGGACGCATGCTGTGACGTGGATGAACCTGGAGGTGCCTTGTGCTAAGTGAACTAAGCCAGACACAAATGGACGCACACTCTATGATTCCATCTGTATGATACCTAGAACATTCCATCCCTGGAGATAGAAACTGGAAGGGTGGTTTCGGGGGCAGAGGGGAGGGAGGAATGGGGGGATTGTCGTTGAAAAAGTACAGAGTTTCAGTTCTTCAGGGTGAAAAGGGTTCTGGAATTTGGTTGCACAACAAATGTGAGCGTCTTGACGCTCCCGAAATGTACACCTAAAAATGGTTAAGATGGTAAGTTTTCTGTTGCGTGTATTTTACCACAATTTTTCAAAAAGCAAGTGTTCTTATTTCTAGTTGGATGCTTGGAAGGGAGGAGCCTTTTGTTGTCTGGAGCATCTGGAGGTACACTTTGGGACCACATGGCTTTAGGTTAAGTGATGGGGCTGTGGTCAGCTAATGCCCAAAGCAGGCATCGAGGAGCACTTGGGGAGGAGTCCCTGGCATAGACTGCATATGTGAGACTTGGAAAGAGCCGAGATTCTGTTCCCTTCCACTGGGCCAGCAGCTTCTGGAAGCTACTGCCTGAGTCTCACGGAGAAGATAAGCAAGCAAAGAGAGAGCTCAGGGGAAGTGTGAGAAACCAATGACACAGAAAACGCATTCTCTCTGAAGAAAACATTCAGGGGAACCGGGGCCAATAATTAAGTACGTTATAACTCAGACTAACACAGAAGCTGTAGGGGAACATGAGCTTGACCTTGACTCGTGGACAGCAATGGCAATGCCGGGGGCTCTCTACACCTCAACCTATTCATAAAAGCCAGAACTCTTGAAGAAGAGAACCCTTGAAAAAGATAATCTATGCCCTAAACATTGGTGATGTTGTGGGGGTTATAGGTTGGCAAACTGTGGCCCCCCCAGGCTTGATCTGGATTGCCCCTTGATGTTGCATAGCCTTTGAGCCAAGAATGCTTTCCACGTTATTTAATGGTCTAAAAAAAAAAATCAAAAGAAGAATATTTCATGGCACCTGGAAATTAAATAAAATATGCCTTCCCATGCACATAAGTAAAGTTTTATTGGAACATGGTCACACTTGTTTATGTATTGTCTGTGGCTGCCTTCAGCCTGCAAAACTGAAAATATTTCTTATCCGCCCTTTATAGGAAAGTTCATTGACCCCAGTCTAGTCTAGTATTTTTTTCAAACTGCGGGTCATAACCCTTAAGTCAGTTGGGAATCAACTTAGTGGAACATGATCAATATTAAAAATAAGTTTAGAAAAATAGAACAATGGACAGAAAACACCAGGGTCTGCTGCTACAGCCCAGGCTCAAGCTAAGCCGGTGGTATAGGGTTCTGCACATTTCTCCCCCCAGAGCACCCTTGTCAACAATGGCCGCCATGTGGCTGTGGAGTGAGTGATGTCTAACCCCAGGTGGGGCTGTTCCCTTGTTTCCACCCAGTTTTCTCTCCCTTGAAGAGGGAGGTTTCCATCTCTCCAGAGGGCAAAGAATGAGGAATGCTCCCTTTTGGGTGGAAAAAGAAAAACAAGCAAAGCCCAGGATCAAGGACATGTAGCTCCCTCTTTGACCCCTTCGACTGACAGCTGGTACGGAGTGACGAAGGACAGCTCTTTGTGCAAGGTGACAAGAGGCAAGATCCGAGAAGGCTTTGTGTTTACAAACATATTGCCAAAAGTGTCATGGATATAATTGAAAAACATCAATAGTGATCGATGGGAACAAATCACTGGCCACAGCATTGAAAAGGAGCAGAAATTCAGGCTTGGAGGAAGTGAAGGGGAAGAATCTATTAGAACCCTTCCCCTCCCCACATCCCTTCCCCTCCCGACCTCACTTTGTCCCCTGTCCTTTCCTTCTGCTCCTCTGCCCCCTCATCACTGCCAATTTTTCTTTATGCAATGGAAGGAAAACCATTGATTTGTGCAAGAGCATTTGCCTTGGTCTTAGAGGCAGAATGAGAATGGGGTTACCTGCTTTCCTCTCTCCTTTCTCCCAGCTGTGCCCAGTGTGTCTGTTGAATTTCAGGTAGTGAGTCTGTGACCAAGTGCTTAGCCAAACTTCATATTCTCAATGTCGTTAACCAAAGGCGCCCTCCATGACAGCCTTAAAGGGCTAGGTGACAATGGTCATTGTAATACAGTATGCTTTGTCTGAAACAGATTATTCCAGGCCTTAAAAGCTAACCTTTGTTGAGTCCATCCAGATTACTGATACTCTTAGAAGGCCGAAGAGGCATGTTCATCAGGAGGCTTTCAACCCTCACATCATGGTAGAAAACACGGCACTCTTCTTTAAATTAGGAGCGATCGATAGGTAAGGAGTCTAAGCATTTGTGGTGAATGGGATGCGGGTGTAGACATCTGGGATGGTGGATCTTGCAGGTAGGATGAATGAACCTGGATGGACAGTGAGGAAACCTTTTTTAAAGTTCAAGTCACATTAGGATCTCGAGAAAGAGTATGCTCTGTCTCTAACAATATATACTAAAACCAGCAGCAGCAGCAAAAGGGCAGCTAAGTGCCACTTATGGGGCTGCAGGGGAGCTGGGGCACCCACGAGTCTGGGGGCAGGCTTGGTTGACTGCTTGATTGTGGATGATCACTAAGGGGGCTTCAGCACCCAGAATCTCCCATGGCTAAATTGGCTCAAAAGGTCTCAAACACAAGGAACCATGGATTAGGGGAATTTTATCCAAATAAACCCAAATGACCAAGGAAGACAGAGCTCAGAGGAATAGCAGGGCAATTAGAGAGAAAGCAGTGTCCCACAGAGATGAAGGAGGTAGATCGGGGACCACAGGAAAGAGAACAGAGACCCAAGGACCAAGGAGCAAGTCAGCCTTCCTGGGGTTGAAACAATAGACTGGGTATTAGCCAGAGTAATAGGTTTGGTACCAGAGGGATCCCTCCTTTCCTCTGTCTCTGTCTTTCTTATTTATTTATTCTTTGATTATAGGGGTTGTTTATGACATGCCTGGCTTTTTTTCTGCACATTGGGATAAAGATTTAAGAGATACAGAATTAAAATCTCTGCCCTCAAAGAATCCGGGAGCCAAAGCATTACCTCATTCTTTATCTACCGGACAAAGTCTATATTCTGACATTTCTCATTTTGTCTCAAAACAGTTTTATCCTTTGAATGGCTGCGTATGGAGTGTGAGGGAACACCATGGAGCAGGGGTCTAGAGACAGGCAAAGGAGGCGGCCCCAATCCCAAGTGCAGGCCCTCTGCGGAGGAAGGAGAACCAGGTTCTCTGGGTGGTGGGGAAAATAATGCCCAGTAATACCTTCCGACGAGGGCCACCTTCTGCAGTTCCATTTCTGCTGTCAGAGGCTCCCCCACAGCCCCAGTCAGTAAGTGAGATGTCAGGAGGATGGATTGGCCTCGCACAATGAGGTGGGTAATGATCTTTGAGGCCAGAAGGGAAGCAGGGGTCCTTGTAGAGTGCTTATAAACCTACCCTAAGAGAGAGTCTGTGGATCTCTAGTGCAGGCAAGACAGCCTCTGGCAACTTTCCTTTGCAGAGACAGAAACCCCTTCTTCGTCGTGATAACATCTGTAGGATACACCCACTCTTTAATATTGGGCTCAGAATTGCACTTGAATTTGTCTGATATTCTGAGACATCGGCCCCTCTCGATTGATTTGTGGAGAAGCCCCTGCGCATGCGTGAAAGGCAGTGTGTGGGGAGTGGGGATGTGGCACCAGGCTAAAAAGTGGTTCAAGGACTTTTTGACAGATGTCATCCATCCAACCAACCAGTCATTGGTTTACTTGAGAAGTATTTACTGATGGCCCACAATGTGCCCTGAGCCATATCCCAGGGATAGAGTGGAGAACAGAGTCCTACTTGGCTGCTTCCCAAGTTCCAAGTTTACCACTTATCTTCCCAATGGCTGCTCTCTCACAAAGACCCAACTTCTCATTCTTGGACAGCCTCATGCTATTGCCAGAAGGGAAGATGCAGCAAGAGGGGTAGTGACAGTTATTACTCCCAAGCAAAACATACTTGTTAGGAGTCAGAGTGGTATGAGATGATGATGAAAATGGCCTCTCGGGGCACCTGGGTGGCTCAGTGGGTTAAAGCCTCTGCCTTCGGCTCAGGTCATGATCTTAGGGTCCTGGGATCAAGCCCCACATCGGGCTCTCTGCTCAGCAGGGAGCCTGCTTCCCCCTCTCTCTCTCTCTGCCTGCCTCTCTGCCTACTTGTGATCTCTCTCTCTCTGCCAAATAAATAAATAAAATCTTTAAAAAAAAAAAGAAAGAAATATGTCAAGAGATATTCTCAAGAGATATATCTCTTGAGATATCTCAAGAGGAATAAAGAATGAGGACAAATGGGAATGGCCCAGGATGACAGGCTGGGTGGGAAGGGAAGAACCTGGGACTTAATGGACCATGTGACCCAGGACAAGAGGCCTCAGCTGTAAGGAGAAGGGGTTTGGCATTCAAATCCTCAAGTCTCTTCCTCCTGTGACATTGAGTGAGGTCTCACTTAGTAATGACGCCAACCTATTGATCTGTCTTGTTGCTTCACTCTCTCCTTTCCTTGCTGCCCCATTTCCTTTCCCTTCTAGATCCGAGCAGCTCACATGTCCACACAGCCCTTCCAGCAGCTCTTTTTCCTGAAGGGTGTTCCATCTTGCCAATATCTCTGAAGGTCCTCTCATCCAGCACCATCCAGTAGAACCCTCAGGGATGATGACAACAGTCACATCTGCTCTGGTCACTATGGAAGCCACTAGCCACACATGACTAGGAAGCCTTTGAAATGTGGCTGGTGTGACTGAGGAAGAGGATCTTAAATTTTATTTAATCTTCGCTTAACACTTGTGTCTAGTAACTACCTTACTGCATATCGCTAACCTCTTGCCAACACTCCTGGGTCATTATTGTGTTTGTCTATTTATCTCTTCCGACATCCCTGGTTAAGAGCTTGCTATCTGGAGTCTGACTTCCTTTGCTCGAATCCTCATGATCACTCACTAGCTGCAGGACTTTGAGGAATTTACTTAATTCTTCCAAGCCTCAGTTTCCTTGCCTATTAATGGAGGCTACTGAGAGTCCTACCTGCTAGGCTGTTTGTGGGAATTAGCCAGATAATGACCGTAGAGCATTTAACACAATGTCTGGCACTCTGTAGATGTTAGCTTTGGAGGAGGAGAAGGAGGAGGAAGAGGAGAGGGGAATTTATTTCCATCCCCTCTCTTCTCTGAGAGAGAAGACTTAAGAACTCATACTATCTAACCTGAAGTTATTACTGTTTAGCAGATGGAGACAATCGTATGTCTCCCTGGGCTCACATGGATGGCCTTTTTTATTTGATTGCTGTTCTCTTTGCCCAGCTACCAGCTCTCCCCATACCTCTGTGCTCCGCATCAGGCCAGAGTCCAGGGTCCAAAGAGCGCCTACCCTGATGTGAGCTGAGAGATAATTAGCCCGCCCTCACACACATACATGTGCACACACACACACTCCTTACAAAGCAGCTGGACCTGGGATTTCATTCCTTCAGACACATCTGCGTCTCCTGTCCCTGGCTCCTCCTCCTCTGGGCAATAGGGAACAGGGTGACGACCCCATTAATTCTAGGCAGACCCTTGTTGCTCTGCAGGTCTCCCACGCCCTTCAGACCTCCCCTCCAGCCAACTCCGTCTCCCAAGCGACACCTCTCAATCTTGCCCCAGGAATCAGATGTCTAAGTAGCAAATGAAAGATTAATGCCAGTGGCCAAGATTGGGGTGTGAATAATTTAAAGGGAAGAAAAAGAGCCAGCTCCGCTTACCACCAGGGCTGCCTGGGCAGAGGTCAGGGAGAGGGAAAGGGCCAACTTCAGGTCAAGGATAGGAGGTTGTAGATTCTAACGAATTGATTGGGAAAGGATTTGTTGTCCTTGGCATTGGGAAGAACTTGTAGTTATAACCAGAAAATGGGTCCTTTGGCATTCTCACTAATACAGGTATCATGGGTTTCATGAGAAGTGTGGGCAGATTTCCAATTGGGCGCCATGTTTCCGTGGACAGTGCAGTGCCTGAAACTGTCCATCACATGGACTTTCTGTTCCCCCCCATGATGAGGACCCCTCGCACCAGCATCTCTTTTCTCGTCACCACCTTGAACCTGTTGGGCTCTGGGACTCCACATGACTGGGATTGTTCAGTGGAATGCGTTGTGGGTATATGGACTTGGAGGTGAGGCGGGAAAAGCAGCCTGATGTTTGTGAAATGAGCAGAGTTTTTACTGTGTGCCTCTTGTCCAGGGCAGGAAACCTCTGTATGGATGTTTTCCTCTCTTCTCTTTACCACCTCAGTCACCTCTCTGCTATCCCAGCCTCCTGTTAGGTTTACCGCAGTCTCTCCTCTGATGGTTTGGGGTTTGATAAATATTTTCCCCTCCGGAAGTCTTTAGCAGTGCAGCAAGAAGGTTACATGATGGATTCTCCCCATCACTTAATTGAAGCCATAAAAAATGGAAAGAGAGTTTCCAATAAACCAAACAATTACTCACTGGTGGGTAGAGAGGGGATCCCAGAACTGGGCCCTGGGAGGCGCAGCTGGGAAGCCCTCCAGCTGACTGTCTATTATGATTATTAATCACAACGGCAACAGGGTTCATCTGCACGGAGCTTCTTAATGAACTTGGACTCATGTCCTTACAAGGTTGTAGCCATTATCACAACCAGGGCCTTTCTGTTTTAAATCCCTGAAGGCTTCGTTGACTGGGATGGATGCCCGAGCGGGAGCATTTGTCCCGGTGCTCCCCCAAACGATGAGATATGCGTGGTTGTGGTCCAGGCCTGAACAGTGGAAGGGAGAAAGCCACGTCCGCTGGGGGACTCCGGTGTGACTGGAAGCAGGAGAGTCTGGCTCGTGGCTGGGTGCATGCTGTCCGTGGGTGTCCGTGGGTGCCACGTCGACGGTTGCATGCTGTGTGCGGCACGGTGAGAGTTTTGTTGGGCGGGTGGTTGATACAGGACATGGAAGTGAGGGGTGTTCACGGTAACGGACACCTGTATTTTCAAAAAGCATCATCTCTAAGGGTGTGTACCACTTGAGTTTCCAGGTGCATTATAAGTAGGAAGACCCAAGAATTTGCTGTCGAGACTGGAAGAGTTTTGCAAGTAAAAGGGGGCATCATTACTATTTTGCCTGGACCACTCACATGAACCAGGACTATTGCAGGCGACCGAAGAGGTGGGGTGATGCCGCCTACACACTACCACCGAATTGCTTAGATGTGTTTTCCATTGAGGTTGACCTCCAGTTGAGTTGATACTGAGAGTGAGTCTGCCAAGAGTTAGAGCTTAGAGGTGTGGGCAGAGGGTTGCCTGGGCAGGGAGTGGGGGGTGGAGAGCATAATAATCACTGGCATCTGGCCTGATTCTGCCTGGTGGGAGAAGCAGCCCACGGACCCTCCCCCAGGCTTATCGCTGCAGTTTTAGAGATGTCCTGGTTGCAAGCCCGTGTCTTGATACCTGAGGGACTTTGACACCCTGTCTGGGAACCCTGTGTCATTCAGGATGGGAAGTGTGGCTGGCAAACCTGTGGGATGCAACCTCACGGCCCCAGGAGGGACTGACCCGACCCAGGGAATCTCCAGAGTCACGGTCTGCAGGTTCGCTGTGTGTGCGTCCTGGGTCATGGTGCAGTGAGCCGGGAGCCAGACTCTGTTCCATTGTGGTTGGGTCTGCCTTTGACTTGACCTGGGCCTCAGTTTACCTCTCCGTGAAACTCAGGGATGAATAGTATCTCCTAACAAGAGTATTAAGGTTTGAGATAGCATTTGGGATGAGAAACGTAAATGTGTAAGAGATGTAAGAAATGTAAATGTAAGTGAAAGAGAAATACACCTTCTTTTTCTGCTTCCTTCCCTCCTTCTTTTCCAGCCCCTCAATCCCTACAGTATTTTTGTGATATCAGGTGATTTTGCTTCTAAAACCCCCCCAGACCCTTGTTCCCTGGAGTTCTTCCATAGCAGCAATAATTTCTTTGTGCCGCTGGCAAACTCCTAAGGTTTGGGAGGAAAGGGAAGGGGAGGAGGGTCTTACCAGAATCTTGGCTGGTGTTTTCCACACGGAGGTCATTCCTCGGTTGCCCTGGTTTTCTTTCCAGCTTTCTCTGTGACCCGTGGCAGGCAGTGGCTCCCCACCATAATACCCTCAAGACTCCTGCCCGACCTGCTTTCTGCAGAGACTCTCTCTCCCATCTTCTCCCTGAAAACCAAGAACTCCCGCATGTCGTAAGCAACAAGATGAAAACAGACATTAATCCATCTGCAAAACCTCAACATGTCACCTGATCCTTATCAGTTCTCATGATCACCTCCAAGGAAGATTTTCTTCTATTAAAAAGCAGTTGCCCTCTCTGCTGGTAACACTAGTAGATTTTGTGTGATATTTATACCAGACTTAGCTGTCAGCACGTGAGATGCCGTCCCCTTCCTTCTGCCCAGGTCTTGGCTCTTAGCCTTTGCAGATGTCTCACGAGATTTCAGTTTCCCTCAGGATCTCTGTTGGCAAGATGCTAAGCCCCATGAGGGCATCTGTCTTGCTGAATGTTGTATCACCAGCACAGAAAGGGTGGCTAGTGCACAGGAGGCACATGATTTCCTCCATCTGTCCAGTTCATTCATTGATCCACTCATTCATTCAATAAGTGGTGTCAAGGTCTAGAGGGGGAGACAAAACAGACAAACAAATAAAACCAAATAATAATAATGATGGTGATAATAATAATAATAATAATGACAAGCAGTTTTGAGGGATCTGAAAGGAACAAATAGGGCTTTGAAATGAAAGATAATCAGGGTTGGGGTCTACCTGGAATGAAGGGCAGGAATATCCTCTCTGAGACCTAAAGGATGACAAGGCACGGCCATGAGTGATGGTGGAAAGAGGAGGTCTCTAAGCAGGGAGCTTAGTGGAGAGTCTGGGAAGTGGAAAGAGGACTGAGCTCCCTTGAGGGCCTGGGAAAATCTCCTGTGGATAGAATTTCAGGAAAGGGAGCATTTATTGAGTTTAGAGAGGTAGGAAGGTACGAGGCCATTTCAGAAATGTCCAGGTGGTCAAGGCAGTAGGGGATGTGATTGGTAGGTAGAACTTGGGCTCCTTCATACTCCAAACAGAAAGATCTAGAGGATACAGGGATGAAGCCCCTGGAAAGACTGTGGAATGGAAATAAAAGGTAAAGGCGGTGAAGAATGGAACATGAATGAGGGATGTTGGGCAGTGGGTTGAATGCCAAAACCTCTGGGTTTCTGCTCACGTTTTGCTTGACACATCCTTTGCTTGTGTCTTCTCTTCCTCTGTGTTTATTGTGTTTATTGAGATGATGTAGCTATAAATAGGGCATCTGGACTCATACGGCTCTTGCTGCGATTAGGGCAGAATTTGAAATCAGGCCCCAGCCAAGACCTGTAGATAAGACCCAGATTTCAACAACAACCACGATTCTAACAATGTCAGCAATGGCCCGTTCTCATCTTCCGGGCTCTTTGGTGTCAGTAAATGGAAAGCAGTTTCACTAAAGATAGATTGGATGGTGAGAGCCAAGCCCATAAAATGGTCCTTCAAAGGTTATGGTCTTGTCAATTACACATCAGAACGAGTTGCTGATGAGCAATTTCAGGGCCGAGGCCCAAGCAGGGTGGAGAGGAGCCAGCACACACTCCAACTGGTGGGAGCTGCTTCACGGAGCCCGGGGAAGTGTAACCTGTGCAGAGTCTCCCGGCTGTAGGAGACCTCAGGCCTTTGTCTGTAGAGAGGGAAATGGGGGGATCGTCTGGACCAGAGGAGCAACTCGTTAATTAGAAGTTGAAGGTCCTCCTTTCTTTGCCAGATCTGAATGCATTCAAGTGAAGACATGAGCACAACCCCATGGCTTTCATCCTCTCTCCGTTTCCAAACATTTCTGTGCCTTAAACACCCCTGTGTTCCTTTCATTTGTGGCAGTTAGATCATTTCATGGACAGACATGACGGGTGACAGTGGAGGCACTGGGACTTTTTCTAGAAGACACTGCTGAGGACCGAGCTGTTTACTCCTGGGGCTCATATCTGATGTTTGGCTATCAGTGGATTCCTTGTTCAGGAGGGAGGCAAGCCCTCAAGGGGGGGTGGTGGACAGACGGATGGATGGACGACCGGAAAGGGAAAGACCAGGCAGGTCTGCAGCCTCCTCTGGCCCTCTGGATGGTGGTGAGTGAGGGTACAAAATGGTGGTGGGCCTGGGGGTAGGGTAAGTGCTCGGTAGAAGACAGCCCTGGCCCCTCTCCCCACCCGTTTGCTCAAGGTTGCTGCCATCCCGTGTCCTCTCCCCCAGGCAGTGGAGACAGTTTGGGGAGCCAAACCAAATCATGTCCTTATTACTTTTAAACCAACTCTCCCTGCAAGGATTTCTAGTCCTAGCTTCTGTCAACCCAACGGGCTCAATTCAGGAAGATGGGCAGGAGAGGTGACCTTCAATGCATTTTACCATGAAGGGCATGAAGTCTCCTGCTAGGTCAGGCATTAGCACTTTAGGAGATGGATCTTAGGAAGGTCCTTGGGGGATGCCCTAGGGGGAGGAAGTGGGGCTGCTGGGGCAACCGGGGAGGTCCTGGAAGGCAGTGGCCTCCTACCCACCAGTGCAGAAATATTTCACTAGCTAAACTTCCTGGTACATAACTGGCCGAATATCGGCTCTAGGAATGAGATGTCTTTCCTCCAAACTGCTGGAAAGATGGCCCAGGTCCAGCGAGAGTTACAATTACATGTAAATATACATGCAAATATTCCACCTTGGAAGACTGTTGCGAAATCCATCCGCCTTCTCATGCTGGGTGGAAAGCTGGTAGATGCTCCTCATTTGCCCTCCCATTTGAACTCTCCAGGTCCTGTGGGCTCACCAAGAGAGGGACAGATTTCAAGGTGGGCTGGTAATAAATACCACTGAGGACCCAGGATTCAGAAACATGACATACTGCTTGCAAGGAGGTGCCCTCATGCTCAAAACAGACAAAAAAAAATCCGTGGGGTACCTGGGTAGCTCAGTTGGTTGAATGTCTGCCTTCGGCTCAGGTCATGATCTCAGGGTCCTGGGATCGAGCCCCACGTCCGGCTCCCTGCTCAGCAGGAGGCCTGCTTCTCTCTCTTCCTCCACCTGCCACTCCTCCTGCTTGTGCATGGTTTCTCTCTGTCAAATGGATAAATAAAATCTTTAAAAAATAAATTTTAAAAATCCGTGGAGGTTGGTCAAATGGAGATGCCTGGGGACTAGAGCTGCCGGGGCAAGTGTAGGGGGTGAGCTCTGTCTCGCCGTCCCAGCATGGGCCATCCTGCCGCCTGGTCCAAGCCCTGGAGATCAGCCTCGTGGGGCTCTTGGATGGAGACCCAGTGCCGTAAACCCGTCTCCCCCAACAGCAATTCCTGGCTTCGCAGCACAGCTGCCAGTGACCCCCTTCATTTGGGTATTTGGCTCCAGATGTCCAACCCCATGGACACCATGTCAGCGTGTTCTCTGCTGGTGGGGCGAGAGCAGCTGCATCTTCTAGCAAACTCTTCCAAGTCCACCGCTGGTTAGCGTTGATTACAGTATTTTACTTGTAAGATGGTGACGCCTCTGGTGCCGCTTTTTGAGATCCCATTCTCAACCAGGGGAGGAGGATCCTTCAAGGCACAGAGGGTTTGAGCAGAATGGGTTTTCGAGGTCATGGGGTCCCACATGCTCACTGTGGAGACGAAGAAGGAGGGATGCCGGGTGAGTGAGGCGGGCGGGAAGGACATATAACTTCCCTGAGGTCACCTGCAGGGATGGTGGCAAAGACATGACTGGCCCTTCCTGTCTTTAACGTCTCTTCTGGTTAAAATTTAAAAAAGAATTTAAGAGCAAAATTATTGGTTTTACTTGGAAAATACAGAGACACAAAAGAAAATGCATACCCAGAGTGCTACCACTCACAATCATTGTTAATACTTCTTTTTGATTTTTATATTAATTATTTCCCATAGTTAATATTAACCCATATGTGTGTATACATATATATATTCACTGAAAAGTCCAGAAAATCATATATGTGTGTATAGACATATATATGAGATTGTGTATGTATGTAATCATGTGTGTGGGTGTACATATACACCCACACACACACCTATATGATTTTATGTCTGGCCTATTTAGTGAAACCTTGTAACTCAAGTAATTTCTCCACTTGTTACAAACTCTTCATAAACATAATTTTAAACATGTGCCTAAAATTCCGTTATGTGAATATACCATGATTTACTTACCTACTCCCATACTGTTTCATATTTAAGTTACTTCTCATTCTCAAATTATAAATAATGCTAATATGAAAATGATTACGTGGAAAGGTTTGCTTTCCTTTTTTTTAAATCCCTGAATTTCTGAATATTTCCTTTGGCTAGAATCCCAGAAGTGGTGTTTCTAGGTCAGAGAGTATAAACACATTAAGGATCGACGATCTATTCCTAAATTGTTTTCCAAAAGTATTGTTTCAATTTATGCTTCCACTAGAAGGCTATGAAATTTTATTAAATCTTTGTTAATGTGGTAGACAGTTCTCATTTCCGATGTGAAAAATCTCAGCGTTCTAAGTTCAAGCATGGCTGTGAGTCAATAGAGATTTTGATGTGAATAAACAGTCCCCTTAAACATGTTTGCAAAATCCAACAAAACCTGGGATCTACCCCAGAAAGCAAAGAATTGGCCCCATTTAGCCCAGTTGGCTAGGACCAGGCCCTAAAAGTGATGTCTACACCCCAGACAGGGATAGACATGCTGACCGAGCCCCGGGAATACAAATAAAGCAGGGTAGATTGATCTCCGAGGGGCCTGCCAGAAGGTAGGAGCTGAGCAGTCCATGTGCTCGTGTGCACACGCGTGTATGTACATGGCTGAGTGTTATGTGCACGCGTGGACAGGTGCACGTGCGTGTGGACGCGAGAAGCTTGGCCATCCCTGGGGGAAACCAGAGTGTTGGATCAGCGGACTCATAAACACATGTCTCTGTATGGAAAATGGGGCTGATCACCATCCTGTGACAATCACCAGGGTGGCTCATTTGGCTTCTCAGAAGACCACGTCAGCCCTTCTCAGCCCTGCTGTTCAGACGTCCTCCCTATCCTGGGGGTGGGCCTCCCAGCAAGGGTCAGGCCATCTCAGCCAGGCTGGGGGAGAAGGCTGGCTGAGATAATGAGCCCCTGCCCCTGACAGGGTGGTCTGGCAGGCAGGGACCTCTCAGAGAAAATGAGAATGTTAATATCTCTCTCTCCAGACCCACAAATATAGGCCTGTCAGTGTGGATGTTTCTAGAGCCCCCTTGCAGCTCTGTAGGGAACACGAGGACACTGGGGTGATTGGTCCTTATGGAATTGGAGATCCCACTTGGGCTTCCTTATCATTAGAGAAGGGGACAATGAGAATGTTGGGTTTTGCCCTGGAAATCATCCCTTGGTCCATTTCAGTTCCCCCAGGATACCCTCAGCCTTTCCTGCTCATACATTGGAGAGCGACCTTTCTCATGCTCCTTCATGGGGAAGTTGTGAGGGATGCCAGGACCTGGGAGACGATCCGCTGAATTCTGGCCCTGACTCTGGCAGTCTGTGTGGCTCCAGGCAAGTCACCAGCCTCCCTGGGTCATGCTCTTGTCACCTGCAAGGCAGGAATCTGGATTTGGTGGATGCTAGGGCTTTGCCCAAAGTTTTATATATTTGTAAGATGATTTTTAAAAATCAAGTATGCCTAAATGAGTGACATTTGGGCAAGAAGGGAGCAGCTGCTCGGGATCCAAGAGGCCAGAGGAGTGGTCCTTCTGGCAACTTGGGTGTTAAGGAGGCTCCTGGGTGTCCTTTAGCATCAAAAAGTGGGAAGCAGAGCTAAAGGTGAACAACAGGTAAATTACCTAAATTGACAGGTAAGTTACCTGTCAGTAAATTGATATCCTAAAAATGTCAGACGTGAGGGGAAAAACCTAAAGTGCAACAGGTTAGTGACTGCAGTTTTGAAGGAGCTCTTGGAAAGCGTCAGTGACTTACCCAAGACTGCTTTGTTCATGGCCCACAAAGAAGATCCGTGGGCTACTGTGTGGCCTGAGATGCTTGCTACCCTTGTCCAATAAGCCAGGTCACGTGGATGCTGGGAGTCAGTCATCGGAGTGATTCAGGACCCCCGTCTGTGCCCAGGCGTCAGGAGAGACTTTCTGGCCATGCATTTTAGCCCTGGGCACATCTGGTCTCTGCATATGTTAGGCAGTCTGTCCCTCTGCAGAACAGTCTTTGCATTGTAACCTTGTAAAGTCGTTGTCCCTTCCCTGCCTCTCCGACAGTGCTTTCCAAATGGGGGTCATAACCTCTTAGTGTGCAGCTAAGTCTGGTTAGTGGGCTGTGACCCCCATTTTAAATAATGGAAAAGTGTAAGAAAATAGAGTGCATTGCAGGTAGCAAGGGTAAGGCTTGTCTTCTTGAAAAGCTTGGTTTTTTTTGTTTTTGTTTTTTTTTCCTAAAGATTTTACTTATTGATTTGACAGAGAGGAGAGAGATCACAAATAGACAGAGGAGCAGACAGAGAGACAGGCTCTGAGCAGAGAGCCTGACGTGGGGCCTGATCCCAGGACCCTGAGATCAGGACCTGAGCTGAAGGCAGAGGCTTTAACCCACTGAACCACCCAGGTGCCCATGAAAAGCTTTGTTTTATCCTGCGTTGTAATGTGAATGGGATCTCCTGGGTTGGTCTCAATCAAGGCCTCGAAAATGACTCTGTAGGATGGAGAGGCTGAGGGATAAGGACCCTGGAGGCTCTGCCTGTGTCCTCACAGTGTATGTTTCAGGCCACATGAGTACGTGTGGTGACAGTCAGAAACAGCACCTGAGCCATGGGGCCTGGGGATAGCTGCTCAGCCCCCTGGATCCTGACTTGGTGGCCTGGGCTCCTGACTCAGGCATCTTGCATGCCAATGCCTCCTGTCATCCCTGGGATGACAAATACTGCTACCCATCCTCTCCAGGCCGTAAGCAGGTGGGACCCTCCATGTCCCTTTGTCCCTGCTCCTCTGGCCATTTTCAGGAGGTCGAATCAGGGAGTAATTAAGCCAGAGACAAGGGGCTACTCAGTGTCTCCTGGTGAGTCCCTATGGCAGGAAAGGAACCCCAGGCCCTGGAATTTAATACCTAGAAGGAGCCAGAGGGACAGCCTAGTCCCACCCCGTCATCGTGCAAGGAACCTGGTACTCAGTGAAGTTATGGGCAAACACCTCGTAGGGGCCGGTTTCAAACCCAGGTCCTCAGTCAGCAGATCTCATGGTCCAACCCTGTGTGCTGCTGCTCTCATCTTGCCGGGAGCACCACCTTTTAGCAAATAGCTTCTGAGAGCTTTGGGGTGGAAACATACATCCCTAGGAAGGGAAGGTGGAAGGTGTATAACGCCCCCCGACCCCCGCTGGCCACACACACACACACACATACACACACACACACAGCACCCCCAGCTGCCCCTTCTGTCTTCTCTGCAAATAATCCACCCCAACAATGTCCCGGAGAAGAATGGTAACAATAGGTCTCAGCTCAACAAGCAGGACTGGCCATGGAGTAGCCAGTGGGGAGATAACGGGGGTCTCAGGGAGGCCCCTAACATCCCTCCCTCTGCATTATTCACCCCCTGCAGCCCCATCGTCCCACCTTTCCATGCCCCTGGTCTCAGCCCTGAGAGAGAGAAGAAGGAGAATGGGGAGAAAGAAGGGGAAGGAGAAGGAGAGGAGGAAGGACAGGAAGGAGAAGGGGAGGAGGAGGAAGAGAAAGAAAGAAGGACAACAACCGTGGTCATCAGAGCCGAGATCAGAGCCTCCACAGGGCACAGGTCCAGGCTTGGCGCTGTTCCAAGCACTTTACACGAATTATCTCAATTAATCTTTATACCCCTGTGAGGTAGCACTGTTGCTATCACCCCCTTTCGTAATAGACAAAACCAGGCACAGGCAAGTTATATAAGTCATTGTCACACAGCTCGTTAGCATCCCAACCAAGCAGTCTGGCCCAGCAGCCCCGTTGTTAAGCACGGCCCTGTACCGTGTGGCCGCCTGGGTGCCTGGTTCATGGCCAGGTGCAGCCAGTGGGGCCCGAGCAGCCTCGCTGGCCATGCGGTGTCCCAGTTCTGTCACGGGTGATGCCTGCCCAGTGCCTCCCGGACTCAGGTCTGGAAAAGCTGGATTGCGGCAAAGGGTGAGCAGACGCAGGTCCCGCTGCTGTCTGCTCCGGCCGCCTCCTCCATCCCCGGGGAGGGCCGGGCGCAGGCACCTCGTCCCGCGTGGGGTTTGGTGGTGAAGTTACTGGGGTGAGTCTCTGACAGCCCCGATGGAGAGGAGTCTTCCCAAAGATGTTTGGGAGTGTTTCCTGGAGTTCTGCAGGGTGGAAATCTGCACCGATGTGACCTCACACACAGCCTCACATCAGCCCGCCTGGAGGGTTATATAAGGCGCAGGCTTCTCGTGGAGCTCTGGGGGGTCAGGCCTCCCGGTGAGTTCCTCAAGGGGATCTGACCCGTACTGCATCACGGATGTGCTTGGGGACCCGAGGCAACATCAGAAATAAAAGAAACCCTTCTCTCTCCACCCACAGAGCTTGGGGCGATCCTTGCTGCTCAGAATTGACAGGGCCAAGTACAGAACCCTCCCTCCACTCCGCCCTATGAGCCCTGAGCCTCCCCATGGCTTCCCGGAGTCCAGCCCTCAGGGAGGCAAGCGTATCTGCTCCCAACTCACCCAGCTGCCCCAGGAAGCCCAAAGGCCTTTGCCTGGAAGGGACACTGGGCCCCTGGACCCTGAAAATCAGCAGGGTGGGTCCAGGTGGCCACCGGTGCTCACTCCCGTGGAGTCTGCCCCCCACACGGGTGCCCAAACACCCCCTTCCTTCTTTCTCCCACCCGCCACCTGCCCTCCCCACAAAGTGAAGGCAGAGATCTACCTTTTGGAGTTTGTGTTCCTCTGTCATCACCTGCAGTAGAGACGGGGGTGGAGGAGGAGTTGGAGAGAAAGAAGAGAAAAAGCTAGGAGGGAACAAAA
>CM052806.1:75164340-75226360 GCA_028533885.1 Nasua narica | reverse complement strand
GGGGTTGATATTGAATAACCATGTGTTGAATGATCTTCTTACATCCTTTGGAAATCAGCCACTCCAGTGTTCAAAAAGATGATTTCAGCTAAGCCGGATTTAATTGAGTGGTTAGATTTTTATTTGTGCCTGTGATTTATTAGATGACCCAGAGCTGCTTTACCTTCCAATTTGTATAATTTGCTAATGATGTTCTAGGTTGGCCACAGGAGGACTCGTTATTGAGAATGTACGCGTGCGCTTGCTAGCCTTTGTGTAAAAAAGGACGCATTTGAGAAGGTGGGGTTTTGAGCTGTTCCTTCAGGGATGGGGATGAGCCGACCTTCCCTGGTCCTTCCCCCTTGCTGTCAGACACAGACACCATCCTGTATCTTCCTCAGACAGGTGCCTGGGGCTGGGGTAGTGTCCACAGCCAAGGAACAAAAGCAAATCTATTTGCTTGGACCCATGACCGTGGCCTTGTTACGACTATGGCTCTCAAGCCTCTTAACATATTTCGTGAAGCTGAACTTTTGTACGGCTATTTCCTGAAAATGAGAAGGGGAAGGGGAAGAAGGGCCTGTATGGCCACATCTGCGTGTCACAGTCCAAGTCTGTAAAGACACTAAAAGGATTCATCTTATTTAGATGCCTGGTCCTAGGCTCTTCCCTACACCGGCCCCCTTGCCCCCCACTACAGATGGATCCCAGATTCCTTAGAGTGACAGTTACTCTGGAGATCCTCCCCTCTAACTGTAACCAAACTGAGAAAAACTTCCCAGCTGGGTGGACCTGCTTAGCATATTGTCTGCTTTGGGTGTTGGAAAGAGTGACCACAGCGCTCATGTTCTGCCGCCGCGCATCCCTAGGGAAAACCGATTTCTGAGAGGGTCTCCCTGCCTAGCTCTGAGCTCGGGTTAGGTAGCTGGTCTCTCTTCCCTGCCCGAGGCACAGGGGGTGCTCCGGCCCCGAGAGCTCAGGGATGGTCTGTTGTTTTTTGTTTGTTTGTTTGTTTGTTTGTTTTGTGGCTGCCACTGTGTGTTTCAACAAAACAGACTCCTCCATCAGAAGGCAGTCGTGTCTGCGACCTGGTGTTCTATCTTCCCTGATAGGACAGGATGATCTCCGCTTTTGCAGCTCATGGCACTGGACACTGTGTGTGTGTGCACACGCGTGCATGCATGCAAAGGGCAGGGAGGACGGAGCCCACCTCATTGTAGCATGAAGTAATTACCTTGGTGCTCAGAACCACACCAGCCTCTGCAGGAGGAAAGAAGGAGGCAGGTAGAAGTACATGCTAGGCTGATCACATGTGCTAAAGCTCTGTTGGCATCTGGAATAGGAGAGAACCAACCAAAAAGTTGGTCAGTGTCCGTCCAGCCTCTTTTCTTGAACGCGAGGAGCTGCAACTGGGCATGACTGCATCTCCTGCTTGACCTGTACTAGTACAATTCTAGGATGCTCAGGCAGGGAAGCTGGGGAGGAGAAGGGGAATGGAAAAGGAGGTGAGAATTCTCGGTATCATAAGCTTTCCTAATTTCCATAATTGCTACTTGGTGAAGAATATGTGAAGGCAAAATGTAAAGTTAGAGGCCAAATCTGATTCCTTGAAATACTTGAAGATACTGCCACTCATTCTTGCACTAAGCACCCCCTTACTAAGCCCCAGATGATCCCTGTGGGAGGCACAGCGTTGGGATGCGGGCTCTGGGGGTCCAGAGCCCTCTGGTCCACAGGAGGTGATGGGGCAGAAGGGTCCTTGAGAAGCTCTGTCTGGGTGATTGCTCCAGAGTTGGGACTGGAAACGAGTCCCCAAACTAGAGAGTTCCTGGGGGAGGTGGTACTCCCCTCTGTGTCAGATTGTCCATATCTGGGGGTTGGGGGGGCAAGGCTGTAATAGGCCATCTGAACCTGCAGAGGGATAGGTAAACAGAGACTCTGAAGGAGTTGAAAGCATAAACAGTTCTTCAAAAACAAGTCCCAGGAGTTAGATATGAAGCTGGCTGTTTGCATTTGAAGTATGGCTCTTGGGAATTCTAACTAGTACAACACTGTTGGAAAACAATTTGTAAATATTTAACAAGAATATTAAAAATATTCAGGTCCTTTGAACTTGTAGTAATTTTTTATAGAATCAATTCTAAGGTTTTTTTTAAAAAATAGTACTAATCACCAAGATACATATTTCAACATTGTTTGGCTAAGCTGGAATTGATCTAGAGAGCCATCTATAGGGGAATGGTTAGGTAAATTTGGCATATTATGCAGCCACTAAAAATTTGGTTTGTAAAGGCCAGTATCGTAACCAATTCTTGTGCAATAAGCATGAGCAAAAAAACACAATACAACTAAATTTTTTTGTAATGCACAAAACAAACACTGGAAAGAAGTCTACCAAAATGCTAACAATAGTCATGCTTGGGAAATGGGACAAGGTGTAATTTATTTTCTCTATTCATCTGCATTTTCTCAAGTTTCCTTTAATGGGTACTTAACTGCTTTCATAAAGAGAAAAACAAAATTTAAAAAACAAACAAAAATCCCAGAGGATTTTTTAGGTCTAGGTCTAGGACATCTAGGTCTGAGAACAGACAGGTTCTGAAATACCAACATTCAGCCCAAGGGTGTTCAGTGAGGCAGCCAGCGGACTTGGTGGTGAGGAGATCTCTTCCTGAGTGGGTCAGTGGGTTTGGTTGGTGGGGAGGCCATCGCAGGTTTGCCATGAGTGGTCCCCGGAGAGAGGATATGTGAGTGAAGGAATCAGCATGGGCCTTTCCCCACTGCTGGGAGAAATCCACCAGCCAGCTAGGATTTCTTAAGAGTTTCCTGTGAAGGATACCCGCAGTTTTGAGTGAAGGATCGTACAGAAGAAGTACAAAGGAAAATTGTTGCCCGTAAGTACTTGCATTCTTATCTGGGGGGAAAAAACACTACAAAGGCATACACAGAAACAGTTCATGAGCATGATAATATAAAAATACGTTTGTGTGTGTATATATTTGTGTGTGTATGTATATATAAACATATGCACGCATACATATGCACGCTCATATGCACCTACATACTGCAAACACTCTCTCAAATATATCGGTGGCTCGGACAATATATGATAATTGTGCAATGGAAAATAAGCACTTATTGTACTATGTTAGCGGCATTGTCTTTGAATACAAAGGACAGCATATCATTGCAGATAATTTCGATAGCAATAACCATGATTGCAGACCATGCCAATACTCTCTCTGTTATTAATGAGCTGATGCCGTAGCAATCCCTGTTTGCAAAATGCCACACATAGCAATTTAAAATCTTGATCATTGGGACAAAATTGATGAGGCATGCTTAGGGCAAAAGGCTCTTGGAGGCTTGGGAGGCCGTGGTGCCGAGATCCCACATTTGGTTTTCACATGCGTCTCTCCAGGTGAGTTTGAACAGCCCTCTTGGTTTCCCCGAGCGAGACACGGAGTGTGGAGCAGGCTATAGGATGGACAGGGGACCAGCAGGCGGGCACAGCAAACAACCGTGAGAGGCTCTCCCTGGCCCCGGGACTGCATTCTTGCCACCCCTGAGATCGGCTATGGTCTTAACTCTTTCTGCTTCCTCTTCTTGTGGCTTCAGGGAATGAAGGAACCTCCACCGCGTTTGCTTAATCGGAGACGGCAAAATGCAGACAATTTAGAAAGCCCGTGACGGGTCTATCCTTATGCCGTGCATGGAAAAGAGACCCTGGCTTCCTTTTTCCCCTTCCCCCTCATGTTCCCATCCTCATGACTTCTTTTTTTTTTTTTTTCTCCCTCAAAGCAAGCAAACAGATAGAAGTGTGAATAATTGATTGAGAGAAGCTGCAGTGACTAACAGTTCTAGTTGGACCCTCTGGCTCGGGAAGCCTGGGGAGGTACAGAGGGGAGGTTATCCGGGTGAAGGCCAGACCCCTCCGCCTTGTGCCCTGGAGGGGCTGCAGGTTGTAGGGGGGCTGTGTCTGAGCCCCCCACTAGAAGTTCATGCCCTGGGCAAATGGTGCAGGATTCTGGAAAGTTCTTCTCTGTTCTGTACTGCCTTAGATCACATCAGACATGGTCTACATGTTTACCCCAAATGTGCGTGCGTGTGTGTGTGTGTGTGTGTGTGTGTGTGTGTATGAAGTAGAATATGGGCTCCTGGTATAAATTCTTTGCCTTATTAATATCAGTGCCAGATGTTAACAGACTGTGTTTTGCATAACTGTAATGTCATTTGAAATTTAAATAGATGTTTTTGAATAAAGATGATCAGATCAGGGTGCCCGGGAGGCTCAGTCGGTTAAGCACCTGACTCTTGATTTTGCTCAGGTCAGGATCTCAGGGTTGTGAGATCGAGCCCTGAGTCAGCTCTGTGCTGAGCGTGGAGCCTGCTTGAGATTCTCTCTTTCTTTCCCTCCGCCCCTTCACAGCCCCCTCTCTTTCTCTCTCTCAAAAAAAAACATTGGATCAAATTTGAGAAATGCTGTCTAGCCCCCTCTTTGAGATTCACTCTACACTTAAATTACGTATATTAAACTACCCGAGAAGTCTACCAGTAAGTTGTTTGCATTTGTTTTCTCCAAGTGTATTTGACCACGGGATCACATTTAGGATCATTTTTTTTTAACACCTTGTAGGACATCTTCGCACAGTATGCAACTGAGGGAAAGTATTGGTCTGTGCATCTCTCCCCTTGCCTCATACCTCAAAGAAGATACGGTGAGACTGGAAATGTACACTTCAATCCTTCTCTATGTCAGAGCAGCTGAGGGACTTTGTAGGAGTCCTGAGTCTTGGTGCCTCATCTGTAACACAGAGGGAAAACCCAACAATCAACCCCCAAATCGCATGTGTGATTGTATGTAATAGCAACTGTCACAGTCTTGGAACCTAGGAGACTCCAGTCTTGTATAGAAACTGAATATAAATAGAACCCGTGGTAGATAAAACTGTGCCATAACTAAGCGGGACTGACTCAGACCCATTGCGGAAACATGAGCGTCCTGCCCCAGGGCCAGGGGGCTTCCCAACTGCCTTCAGTCACTGAGCTCCTGCCTCGTTCCTAACCCTGGCTGTAGGAAGGTCTTCTGGGTTTCTTTCTTGCCTAGTTCCCTGTCATTCGAATGAACCCCATTCTCCCCTATGACCGTGGCTCCTGGACATCAGCATCAGCTGGAAACTTGTTAGACAAGCACGTTCTGCCCCCAGACTTACCAAGGTGGGCGCTCTAGAGTTGGGGACCGGCTGTCGGAGTCGCAGCACATTCTCCCGGGTGGCGCTGATGCTCACCAAGCTAGAGCATGGTCTAGGCTGACTTTGCCAGGACCCATCAGAGCTCCCTCCCGTGTGGCCCTTCCCTGAAACTTAAAACTTGTCCTGTCTCCTTTGTAGCCTCTCTGTGGAGGACTGCTGCCTACTTCGGGGGTTCTTGGGATGTTGGTAGGTTTCTCAAAATCGGGGGTTATGAAATTCGAGGCTGGCAGCTCTCTGTACTTAGGCAGCAGACAAGGGATGCAGGGCGCCTTCCCCTCCTCCCCTCCCTCCAAGCCTCACTCTGCATCCAAGGCAGGTTCTCGGATCCGCCCGTCAGCTCCCAGAGACCAGGGCAGGTAAGCCGACAGTGGAGGAAGCACAGGCTCCCGGGAGAGAAGGTTGGGTAAGCACGTTTCCCGGTTGTTACCATGGAGGTTGTTACCGTGCCACACTTTACACAGGACCGTAATGCTGCAAATTCCACAGGCTGCTCTCTGGGGAGTTGAGCAATAGATAACAACTGTCCAGAGGGTTATTTCTTTGGTATTTTGGTTCATTAAAAAAGTTGTCTGTGGTTCCCAGAAGCCCCAAGGGGAGGGGCTGCTTCTACTTCTGGAATCCCAGATGGGGCCCGTTTCGGCAACCTGCAGGCAATGCTCAAACCATAAGTGAGTCAGCACCTTTCTGTGATGTGCTGAGTCCCACCTCGTGTGTGTGTGTGTGTGTGTGTGTGTGTGTGTGTGTGTGTGTGTGTTTTGGAGCTGGTGGTGGCTGGCTCCAAGATCCATGTGTGCAAGTGGTAAAGATCAGGCAAGAACTAAAGGGCTGGTCCCAACCCCAAAGGCCTTAAAATCTAAAGATAGATGCTATTTTTTCATCACTTGTGAGATTTGCAGAGTTAGCACGAAGAGTAATACCCAGGGCTTCAAGAAGCCTGGGATCTGATGGCTTTGTCACTGATGGTTTGTGATACAGGCAAGGATTGTTTCTTCATTTATTCTTTTATTCTTTCCTCCCACATTGCATTCATGGTGGTCATGTTCACTCTGCCGGTCACCTGGGGAAACAGCAAAGGGTAAAGCACAACCCCTGTTCTCCAGTAGCCCACAGTCTAAGGACAGGTGCGAGCAGGCTTTCCATGTACGTACTCTCCAAGTCCAGTGGGAAGCCGGAGGTCAGGCCCATGGATGCTTTGGAGAAAGGAATGCTTCTCAGACAAAACTTTGAGATGCTGCCTCCATTCCCTCCTCCCTTGCAGTGCAGCTTGCATGAATTAAGTCCTAGCTTTCTTCTGCATCATAGGCTCCCAGAATGAGAAGGGAGACAAAAGTTGCCTAGTTTAACATCCTTGGATGCTTATATACCCACCCCTGCGATAGACACACACCGCTGCCCACATGCAGGAACTCAGCCAAGTTTCTGGATTATAACCCAATCTACCCTTGAACATCTCCAGTCTTGGGGAATTTGTAGCCCCACATGTGACGGACTTCTTTTACAAATAAGAGAATTCATGGCTATTTCAGCAGTTTTAGTGTATGCGCTGCTAAAGTGAGTACCATTTCAGGAGTTTTAAACAAGAGGTGAGATACCCATTTCAGAATGGTGTTGGCTGCCACTTTGGTTTCCAGTAGACTACATCTCAACTAGAGGTGTATCCTGATACCATTGAGTAGAATTCCAAATTTCAGTGGTTCAAAGAAAATCAGAGGTGGGAGGGACTTTGGAGTATTCTGAATCATTCTCCTTTTCTTTCCCTAAACCCCCTTTTACAAATGAGCATTTGAGACCCAGAGAAGTAAAACAACTGATCCAAGTTAGTGATTTCCCTTGGCCGCTATCCATGAAACTTCTTGGAATGTCTGGTAGTTTTCAGGGAATAGGGAGCTTGCAAGGGTACTTGTCTGGCCTCCTATAGTCAGAGTCGGGCAGAGTCTGCAGAAATCTGCCCCTGCCGGGGACTAGGGACGGCCCCCCCACAGAATGGTGCAGACCTCCTCCTCAAACTGCCCTGATCTCCAGTGGCGTGGATCTCTCCACATTGGAGAGGTTTGGCCTCCACCAAATCTTGAGAGACAATCACCCAGAATGTACTGTATGCCAGCCATGTGCCAGAGGTGGAGAGAACTCAGAATTAAATACTCTTTTCCTCTTTGCCCTGAAGCAGGTTTTCACTTCTAAATGGAAAGAATACCTATTTTTATGGCTTGAGAACGCGAGGCCTCGGGCACGTGAGAGGAAAATCACTTGTGCCGCGTAAGACACTGAACCGTAACAATTAGTGCCCACTTGCAGGGAGCGTCGCGACTCGAGAATAACTTGGGCGCTTCTGACAGGAACAAGATAATTGGAGGACTCTCATAACAGCATAGACGGTTTTACCAGGAGCCTGTGATGGTGGGGGCAAGAGAAGGAGTCACCCGGGTGTCACCCCTGCCTCCTCTCCTCCTGTTCGGGAGAGCGATGCGGTGTTAACGCAGGTGGGACAGTTGCCCCAAAGGCCGTCGGCCCTCTCATGGCCTTTCCCCCTCCTCTGAGCACCCGGTAGTGCAGTCCTGAAGCTCCAAAGCCCAAGTGTGTCTTCCTTTCCTTGTCTCTCTTCCGAGACGGTGTCAGGAGACGCAGTGCTCTGTCACACCATCCACCTCAGCCCTCTCCTCTCCTCAGCGCCCTTCTCACCTTCTCACTGCCACCAGCCCCACCTTCATACCCACGGACTCTCCTGGAGAGCAAAGGGATTGCCAAGTAGAAAGCAGAACTTTCTCTGTTGGTTCTGTGCTGGTGGCCTCTGAGGGGCAGGAGGAAATCAAACAGTCTCTCCAGCAGCAAAGCGCTGAGGTGCGGAGGGGAAGAGGCTGGTGCCGTGCACGCCATGAGGCCCCAGGCGGGAGGCCCCGGCACCCCCGTCGCAGGTGCTGCCGGGCAGATGTGTGGGTACCGCCAGGCAGATGTGTGCGTACCACAGGTGCAGAGAAGGCCACATCAGGTTTCCTCCCCATGGGCAGGTGATCATCCTAGCTCGCTCTCTCTTTTTTTCCTTCTTTTATTTTGAGCTCATTGAAGCCTGTGTCTGGAAAAGCTCTGTGCTTATCAGAGAAACACATTCTGTAAGTGCCATCGTATGAGAGTCTCCAAACAGGAAGCAGAGGGCATTCGGCTTGAAAAAATGATCTTTAGGATTGAAATCGTTTGCAACGATTGTGGTAGGAAGAGGAGAGAACTCACTTATTTTTGGACCTGGCTCTTTTCCAACTGGGTCCCAGTAAACAAGGCTACTGGGCTGCTGTTCCATAGCAGAAGCATTTCCTATTCACTGGCTCTTCCTAACTAGCCTTGCCTAGCTAGAGACAGACACGGAGAGAGATCCTTCCATTGTCTCATTGAGAACATCTGGGGAATACCGTGTAGAATTTTTTTTCCCTGTATTTTGTTTTTTACAAAATTCATGAGGCTGGGAGAGAAGTTTTTTGCTGGCATTCATGTTTGATGAAGAGAGAGCAATGCAGGCAAGAGAAGTTTCTCCGTAAGCAAACATAGCCCACGGCGGGATTCAGCGTTTCCCACTGAAAGCAGGGAGGTGATTAACCCTGCTTCCCATTGGAAAGCCGAAGGTTAACCTGGTGGGGCAGAGGCACTAGGAAGCCTGGGTGCAGGTGGGGCTGTGTCGGGTCGAGGTGACGGTCAGCTTACGTCCTTTCTAGGACAGACACACGCACAGGGACAATGTCTCCTGGTCCCAAACCCAGACCAAAGTCGTGGGCAGGGCCTGCGTGATTAAATTAGCGGTAATGGGCTGCCTCCACTGGGGGACGGAGACATTAGGAGGCTGGGAAGCCTCTCCTGTCTGAACAGTGATTGATCGGGGCTCCTGAGGAATGGTTATCATTGAGCAAATCACTTCCCACAAACGGAGATTTCACAGCGGCAATTTTGTTCCTTCTGGTTGCTTCTCGCTCAAAGCATCTTGCCCAACATCACTGTCTATAGTGACAGAGTTTGAAGGGACTTCAATAAAAGAAAAGAAGACCCTTCAAAGGAAGGTATTTGGGGAAGCCCGGTTGGGTACACTTGACTGGGAGGCAGTGAACAGGGGGACTCCTGTGTCGTGCCCCCGTGGCTGCGGTCCTGTGCTCTGCCTCACTGCGACGGGCATCGTTTCCCCCTGGCATGTCAACTCCAAGGACTTTCCAGCAAGTTTGGTATAGCCCCTGGGCCAATGCCCACATGCCGGGTAATGAGGAATAAATCCCCCAGGATTGCTCTATTCTCTATGGTCGTGTCTACATTGAATTCTCACGGCAACACTGGAAGGCAGGTGGTCCCTCCTGCGTCACGGGTGCTGGGAGGTTCAGCTATTTGTCTGAGGTCATGCCCTTGGAACTGAGATGCAAACCCTACCATTCACCATTTTCTAGCATGTGAACTGGCGAGAAATATTGCTCTCTCCCCCTCTTGGTTCCTGGGAACCTCTTCCCTTTCTAAATTCCATGAAAGGGCCCCCTACTCCACATTGTTTTTACTCCAGCGATTCTAAATTATGTTTTGTCTCCCCGGCAGGCCCTGCTGTTTCCCATCCCTCTGACTGAGCATACTTTGCTTTCTCTGTCTATAGCATCTTTCCTGCTCTCTTGACTGTTCTAGGAACCCCTACTCAGATCAGATGTTACCTCCTCCAGGAAGTCTTCTCTGATCCACTGCGAGATGAAAATTCTGTGTTCTCTGTTGGTGGAAGGGTTTCACCCAGATTGGCCTAGAATTAAAGACCGCATTGCTAGTCATAGCATTTCTGCTCGTCTTGGGGATATTGGGGTTCTAGCGCTTAGCAACTTATGTGCCTTTTGCCACAGTGGGAGAAAAGCCCAGAACCAACACCAGCCCCCGTCAAAGACTCTGGGCATGTTCATCTGTACAGGTTGCTGATGGATGTATTCTGATACCCACCAGTGACTTCTAATTACGAGCTGCTCATGCTTATCTTCCCCTCAGCCTCCACCGGCTCGGGCCTGGCATCTCCCAGCAGCTTTGCCTTTGACGTCCTGCTTGTCTGGGGAAGGAGTCTGTCGTGCGGTATTAGGCATGGAGGATCAGCCCCTCAGAACTGAGAGTGAGACCCCCAGGTAGAATTGCATGTGACAGGAGAGATGAGTTCATTACAATCGGCAGCTCCTAACGAGCACAGCCATCCGATGCTGATGGGAACCCTAAGGAATCAGGCATGGATTAAAGCCATGGAGGCTTTCAAATGCACGTGCCCCCTCATAAATCACACGTTGAAACTGATCGAATTACCCTCTCGTTCTCTCTTAATGAAGACCAGGACACGCTTCTCCTTTCTTAGCACAGGAATGCATGGGAGCCAGGCTGCCATCTTTGTGTGGCCCAGGTCAGCACAAAATGGTTTGAGATGATCTCCGAGGGCCATGACTGGTGTGTTTCTGGACCGGCGGCTCTGCAATCAGTCCCAGCTGCTGGGCCAGAGGGTAGGGTCGGGGGCCCAGCCACCTGAGCCTCAGGTTGGAATCATCTCTTATATCCCCATTAAATTCTGGGCCCCTACCACATGGGACAGTTTAAGGAGAAAATGAGATTTTATTAAAGCCAGGGGACCTCCCTGGCTGAGCAGAAACCCTAATAAGGACTGTAAGGATTTCTTATCTTGGATGAAAGTTTCCCATTTTCCCAGATTCCTCCCTTTTGTTGCTGCCGTATTGCCCCTCCTCCACCTCCTTACTTCCACGGGTGCCTCATTATTTAAAGCCATTGCTAAAAAGCCAAAAAGCAGTTCATAGCCAAACCATCCAACAGCTTTTTCTCCCCCTAATGAAGGCCAGTGGTTTTGTGTGTGTTTTATAGTCTGAACACAATGACTTCAAAAGGCTTCTGAGTTTCATTCAGTGCAGTCACGTGACCTGGATTTGGTAGTGGGGGATGTGGTGGGGGGGGGAGTAAGACAAGCCAGAAAGGTGGCATGTGCCTGGGCCCCCTGCTCCAGGAGGGGTCCATGACCCAAACAAGGCGAATTGCCACCTGGTTTCAACAACTCGCACTTAAGTGCATTTAGAACTCAGCAGCCTAGCCTGCGAGGGGTGGTCTCCTTTCCCCTCCCTTCCTCTTGATTTGTCCTGCAAACCCTGGGGAGGACATTGCAAGGCTGGGCTTGGCCAATGACTGGAGCACTGGCAGGTGGGACTGGGAATTAGCTCAGCAGTGAAGTTCAGTGAGGACCCACAGGGAGCCAGGGCTCCTCTGCCTGCCCTACTAGCTTCCTCATTACTTCTTCTGTCATGCCCTGGCCACTTTCACAACTTGGGCTTGTTGTCCACGCGAAATGGAGATCAGGATATTTACCAGTCACACACTATAGCAAAGATTAAAAAGGACAACGGATTCCAGCTCTCAGAAAAGTGCCTGGCAACAGTAGGTGCTCAATAAATGTTTAGCATGTTCTCATTGGTATTGCATTAAAGTGTTTTATGATTTGCTAGCAGATACTTTAAAAAATGCCCATTTCCTTAATACTTCCCTCCTTTTCATGACAAGCCCTCTACCGAACCCACAAACCTAGACTGTCTTCTTTAAGTCTTCCAGCCTTCCCTGTTCATAGGTGAGAAAGTTGAGGCTTTGAGAATTTACACAAAATTCCACTGTTGATGAGGGCAGAGCCAGAATTTCATTCATCGGGGACTTATCCAGTGCATACTGTGTGTCAGGCTCCATTCTAGGCTCTGGGGATTTAAAGCTTTGTGGTTTGATTCTGAAAGCCTTTGTCTTTCCTACTCATTATGCTGGTTTCCAATCTGTATAATGTGGGAGATGATAAGCAGCATCTCCTGGCCTGGGATGTATTTAAAGATAGTGAAGACCCATAGGTTAGCAGAGCTTCTGCTCCTGCCTGAGACAGGGGTAGAGTAGCTGAGCAGATGCCATTAAGAAGAGGGATCTGCCATGGGCCTCTGTCACCTCTTTTGGAAGACCAGTGCTTACCTATGAAGGAGCCACGTGGCTATCTAAGACATCTTCAACAACGAAGAAACTGCTCGAGGAAATAAGCACAGACCACATTGTGTGTGTGAGGCATGGGGGGATACTGAACGCTATGCAGTTTGTTCAGGTCAAATTTAAAAATCAAAATGGCAGAACCACTTAGGGTTCTCATCTCTGCCTTAGCTTGGCCGTTTCTTTCTGCCTTTTTTTTTTTTTAATTATTGAAGTCTAATTGACATACACTATCCTATTAGGTCGGGTGTACATCATAGTGATTGGATATTTTTATACATTCGGGAATTTATACATTATAAATCCTTTTTATACATTATAAGTCCTTTTTATACATTATATTATACATTTGGGAATGCTCTCCACAATAACATCCTACAAAGTTATCACAATGTTTTTTTGTTTGTTTATTTGTCCGTTTGTTTTTTTTAAGTTATCACAATGTTATTGATTGTATTCCCTATGCTGTACATTGCATCCCCGGGCTTATTTATTTTTAGCTGGAAGTTTGTACCTCTTAATCCACTTCCCCTACTTTGGCATCTTTGGGACTGGAAAATTTAAGCTCTTTACTGACAAATTTTTGCTCAGTGTCTGGCCCCACGTAGTGTGTCACAAGAATATAAGTTTTTTGCAAAGCATACGTGTGTGTCTGGTCACAACGCACACTGTGAGTTGATCGCGATGAGGCGGGAGTCAGACTGGGGCACAAATAAGATGCGTGTCAGTCTAGAGGCAGTGATCAACAATAATTAAACCGAGCGGTGACCCAGATAATGAGAAGACAACACGGTTTGGGTTTAGGAATGCACAGTAGCAGGGTTTCCATCCAGGTTGAATTTCCTCCCTCCCCAGTTTGGTTTCCCCGGGGCTTCCCCTAAAGCTCTCTCCAGGGACTGGGTGTGTCCCAGACGTGTGTGCACGGAAGGCAGGGCAGACTGAGGGTGACGGATGAGGAAGGCCCCAACCGTGGGAGTCACCATGCCTGTGAATTTTCCTTGCTTCCGCCATTTCAAGGACTGCCGGGATGGTCTCTCACCCCCTGCCCCCTCCAGTGTACCCCAACCAGAGGCTCCCTCCTGACGCTCACTGCCATTTTGGTTTTCGCCATCAGTTCTCTCAGTGCCTCGGCTTTATGAAACCCTCCGTGAGGGCTCATTTGCCATCCCAGCACTTCCTTCACCAAGAGCTAGGTCCAGAAACAGGTTCTCCCACTGGAGAGGTGGAGAGGTCTTCAGAGAGAATTTTTCACAAGAAGTGATTCAAGATCCTAGAGGCTATCCAACAGGCAGCTGACGATGGTGGGTCCTAGGCCATCCCTGACAGGTTCCTGGCGTGCTGGTTCTTGGTAAAATTTTTTCTTATCTACCCAAATGGCTCTTGTGTTAACTTTCTATCTCCTTTCCTTGTCTTCCCCGCCTCCTATCTTTCCCTCATCTTTGTGACTCTCGTATACATAACGTGGAGTCTTAAACTTAAAACTCAGTTCATCATTTCCTTCATTGCTCCTGTCCCTGTCCCCATCCCCAACTCCTTCTCTGTCCTCCCGTTTCCCCTCCCCCAACTCTCATGGCATCTTCATTAGTAGTCAAAGGCCCCCCACCCCTACCCCATGTTCTTCTCCAGGATCTCCTTTCCCTATCCTCCTCCCTCCCTCTGCCTCTGCCCATTGATGTGGCCAGCCACACACAGCCCACATACTCGGGGGCCCCCACAAAGCAGGCACTAGCTCCCATTACCCATCTGGGTGCAGTGTACCCTCACTGCAGACTCTTGAGGCAAAAATGGGGCCATCAGGGGGCCTGTGGGTGGCACAGTCAGTTAAGCAGCTGACTCTTGACTTTAGTTCAGGTCATGATCTCTGGGTTGTGAGATTGAGCCTTGCGTTGGGCTCTGTGTTCAAGCGGAGTCTGCTTGTGACTCTTTCTCCCTCTTCTGCCCCTACCCCCATTCTCAACTGAATAAATCTTAAAAAAAAAAAAAAAAGGCTGTCAGTTCCTGGGACACATTATACCCTCTTGGGAATATAGTGAGACCTAAAGGCCAGGGCTGGCCTAGCTTAGTCATAGCACCCAGGGCTGGAGCAGGGTGGGGAGAAAGGCCTCTAAGAATGAGTCAACAGAACCCAAGAAAAAACCGTGCTCCTGGCTCCATTGAATGAATTTGCTACTCACTGACATTTATTTATGTTCTCTTATGTTAGTGGTAGGAGAGGAATAGGAATTGGTAACACACAGAATCTGGAAGAATTGGCACTGCCAAGTATAGGCACCATAAAGCAGGTTTTACTAAGTATCGATTTTTTTAAAAACCAAGTGGATGATTTTATAAAAGGTATTTTCCAGAGTTAAGAATTCTAAATAGGGCCCTGGGGACATCACCAAAGGCCAAGAGCTGGCTGTCCTCCAGCGTTGGAGAGGCTGCGCCCGAGCTGAGAATCCGTGGCCGCTGTGGCACAGAGGCCGGTGGGCTTTCCGGGAACCCTGCTCCGACTGGCTTCCTTCCGTGGGGTCTCCCGCCAGCAACTACACAGTCTGGGACAACATCGCATTGTGTAGACTCTGAATCCTGCCAGAACAGCACTTGGGGCACACTGAGTTGGGATTTCCCCGACTCAGATTCCCAAACAGGGTTAAGACTGGGAGGGAAGGACACCCAGGTTGACCCTGAGGCTTCGACCTTAAACATTTGGGCTCTCCTGCAGGGGAGCCCAGCCTCGAATGAAGTTCCAGGCCTCACTGCTTACACCTCTTCGTACCTACTTCCCGGGGGGGCCGTAATGGACAGATTAAGCATCAGAATCACTCCTCTACAGAGAGTCTATAAAAATCCCCCTTCTTTGATGAGCTCATTGTTCAAAGCAATGGTTTTAGGGCAGACACGAAGTGCCTGCTTGTCGGTGGAAACTGTGGTGGAAAGTTCGTCTCTGTCAACACGAGTAGGTAAACTCTCTTTTTGGTGAAGGTTGTACACACCCAGGGCTCTTCCATTCTTTCCATGCAGCCCCCTGGCTTCTCCCATCAGCAGAGCCACTGGGATCACTCACCTGTCCCCGTTAGAAGGCTCCTCCAAATGGTGGCTGAGGGACAGGAGTCAGGGACCCAGGCTCAGGGAGTTCTCTGCTCACCCAGCTCTGGGAAAGCCTCGTCCTGTCAGTTTTGCCGAGACGGGGAAAATACGTACAATACCAGCAAGGGGTCTGCTGCTTTGTCTTAGCAGGTTGCTGGCGCCTGGGTGGCTCTGGGGACCTGGGAATCAAAGGAGCGGCTTAGGCCACTGGGCTTAGTGCTGTCTTTGCTGCTGATTTTGCCCGAGGGGAAGACAGAAGTTGAAAGGAGCTGCCTTGGTTGAATGGCAGAGGTGTGGGAATGCTCTCATCTCCCGTGGAAGGGCCTGGAGAAGCCCTGTGTCTCCCGGGCAGCCAAGCTCAGGCCCGCAGACCCAAGCCAGTAGCCCCGAGGAGAGAGGAGAGCCGGATGCGGGGATGAAGAGCAGGGATGATTTGAATCAGGGCAGGGGCTGGAAACGAACACGGCCGGGAAAGCCCCCAGGTTGTGCGGAGAGCTGCAGGCGTTCGTAGAGTGAAGTGCCAGGTGAATGCCCACGCCCGTGACCACGAACGCGGGATGTGGCTCCCAAGGTCAGCGCTTGAAATCCAATGTCACCCTGCAGCTCGCAGCTGGCGACTGCAGATTTCACTCTGACAACCTCGCTGTTCGGGGGCTGGGCTGTGGTCCTTCAGGGCTGGACCTGGCTCCTCACAGATGCATCTGTGTCATCTCCCCTCAGCCCAGGCCTTGTCTGCAACTGTTGGCTGAGATGGGCACAGTGCCCGGAGCAGGGCGAGGCGTCCTTGAGTGAGGTAGGACAGGCCACATCTGGGCACAGGTGCGCGTGGCCAGGCAGGGGCCACGCTGTCAGCCCCTTGCTGAGGTCCCAGCCCCGGAGTCCTCCCTGTGGCAGGGGAGCAGGGGCCGGGGGTGGCGGGAGAGAACAGCGTCCTGGCTCCTCCTCTGGCCCCCGGGGTCAGCGGGGCTCTTGGCCAGCTGGACCCAAGTTCACACAGCTGCTTCTCTGGACTCGGGACAGGCCCATGGAGCCTCTGGCAGGAAGGAGAGTGACAGGAAGCAAGTCCTGTGTGAGTGCAGCCACTTTCCTCCTTCCTCCCTTCCCCGCTACTCTCTGCTCCTGACGCTGTAGCTCCCTGCTGCTTTTCTCACATCCTAATGATGGATCATATCGTTCTTTGCACATTAACTTAAAAAACTAATGGGGCGGGGGTGTGGTGGCAACCAGATTGCTCGATGGGTCAAGCATCTGCCTTGGGCTCAAGTCATGATCCCAGGGTCCTGGGATGGATCAAATCCCACATCAGTCTCCCTGCTCAGCAAGGAGCCTGCTTCTCCCTCTGCCTCTCCCCGCCCAACGCTTGAGCTCACTCTTGCTCTCAAATAAATAAGTAAATAAATAAAGCTAACTGGAATAGAGTAGTCACAAGTTATCTTGTTCTGCTCCCTTCCTCCCTCATTTCCTTGGCCCTCCCTCTTTCTCCAGGCAATGCTGACCACCCTTCTTCATGCTAGCAGCGTTTACTCTGGCTCCACCAACGCCCTGCTGTACAGCCCGTTTCCAAAACATCGCACTCCCTTGGCCATCCTCCTTCTTGTGCATGTGGTTTTCTGGGTCATCACAGAAAACTCATTGCCTTGACCTCCGCCCCCTCCATGGCCTCCATCTTCTGGGCCTGGAGCATTAGGAGAAACATGCCATAGGGGAAGAGGGCTCCGGCCAGCAGACATGGGTGGGCTTCCAGTTCCACTGCTCACTGCTGGGGGACCATGGGCCAGCCCTTTAACCTCTGGTTCTTGGCCTTCTTATCCAATACAAGCCTTGCACTATGGGTCTGCTATGTTGAAATCAAATCAGTTCAGTTGAAGGGCATGGCTCCCATAGGTCATCCCATCCCTGTTTCTGCCCCTTGTTGGCTTCTTCCTCCCCAGTCTGTGTTGGTCCCCAGGGATGCTCATTCTCCAGGAACATGCTGTCTCCCTATGTGGTCATCTGTCCCCGCCAGCCAGGTCCTTCATTAGACCAAGTCGTCTGTAATATTCCCTGTGCCTGGGGGCTCATTGTTGGTCTCCTCCTCCCCCCACAACTTCTTCTGTGTTTCTCCAGCTTCTCTTCGGTTCCCTTCATCCCTCCCTACTTACTCCCGGCAGGCCCCACCTCGTGCCCATCCATCCTTCACCCTCTCTTCCTGAGACCTCCACCCCTTTTCCTTCTTCCTTCTGAATCTCCTTCCTTTCCTGCTGTCTTGCCCCCAGCCCACTTGTGCTTGAGTCCTTCTTGAGGGCGGTGTGATTCCCCCCACCAAAGCAGGCAACATGCGTGCAGAAGTACCTCTTTGATCCCTGCGTGCGGTAGAGCCCCCAGCCCAGCCTCCTGAGCCATCTCTGGTCCCAGACAAGGGGGTCTGTGCTGTCTCTAGAGCCTGGCCCAACACCACTCACCATGCCTGTACATTCCCACCTCTACATGGCCAACTGCGTTCTTGACCTGGTCTATACCCGTGGGGAGAGTGCCGTATTTAGCAAGGATTTCATTTCTGGGGATTTTAGATCTCTCTTCCTTGGCTTATTTAAAAAGCTCTCACTTCCATATCCAGTCAACAGGTCTCAAATGATTTTCCAAGGTGAACGTAAGTGGCCCTTTGTTGGAATCCCTTTTCTGGAATCCTAGCCAGCCAGCCATCTACTTCCCAGATGGTGACTCCTGATTTCCTGGAAAGCTGGAGTTTGGCAGGAGAAAGAGATACTTCTTATTTAGTTCTCTCTCTTTGATAAGGTAGGAAAACTGAGGCCTAGAAGGCACAGAGTTTATTATCCTAAAACAGAGTCCCTGCTAACCCCGAAAGTGGGGAAAGAACTGAAGACTCCTCCTCCAGGTACTGAGCTATATTTTGTAGGGCTATGAACATAATGAGCAAGGGGTCAGACTCACCATTTCCTCCGGGTTTGTCCTTGGATAATAGATTTCTTCCAATTTCTCTCAGTGCGATGCTCCCTATAACCAGACAGTCATCTTTGAGACAAGTTCATGGCTTCTGCCTAATCGCGCTGTTTCTCTTCAGGAATCACCAAGCTCCCTGAGATATCAGGAGGAACCCAGGGGACCGGGAGGCCGAAGGCAGCCACCTCCTGTGATTAGTGATATGAAAGGAGAGGTGGCAGGACATCCAGCTTTCTTCCTTGCAATGTGCTCTGCTAACTCATTTTTTAGTTCTCAAAGGAATAGAGTTTTGACAATCTCCTTAGTGATGCAGGTTTCTATTTAAGAGGACTTGGCAGAGGAAATATTTCCTTGCTGCTGTCCGTCCTCTCCCTTTGCATCTCCTTCTCCTCTTTGGCCTGGGTATCAGCGGGCCTGGCTTTGGGCTCTATCTCTACCCTCTGCCTCATGTACATGACCTTCATGCCTTTCCTGGTACTTGTAGCCATCAGCCACAGTCCCAGAATTGTAGATCCATGAGACCACAGAACCTTCTAAAAATGAATTGATGCAAACCTTCATTTTAGAGATGAGGAGACTGAGCCCTCAAAGTGGGTGTGTAAGGAAGGAGAGCCATGTAGGTGGGCATCCATCAGAGGGGCTCTGGCTGTGTTCTCCAAATGGGGGTGGGGGGCGCCTCCCCTGGGAGAGACATAACCCGTATCACTGGCTATGCGCTCTCCTGTGCCAGGGACCTTACTTACATCACTCAGGGAGATAAGGCAGGCATTCTTGCTTATCTCCAGTCTACAGACAAGAATGTGAGGATTAAGCAATGTAGTAATTGTAGTAATTCCCTAAATTTATAAACTAGTAAGTATCCGTCCTGGGAGTCCACCCGAGTTGGTCATCTCCCAGAGCTTGCCGGCTTCAGCACAGCGTTTAACTGCGAAGACCGTGCGGAAGAGAAGCCATCTGTCTCCACATCTCCAGAGCAAGGCCACGGCACGGGCAGTAAGAAAAATTCCTGCTGGTTTGCAGTGACTTTGCTAATGTGTATTCTAGGCAGGCATGTGGGCTCAGGGACCTCCGGTGGGCCTTGCTGAGTCCAGTGACTTCTAGACAACTTTAGGGAGACAGAAAGAGACCCTCAAGCTAGTTGTCACTCCCAGATGCCAGTGGCAATCCTGAGATGGGGCGTGTCCAGGCAGTTCAGCCTCTTGGTGGCTGGGAGCTGGCATTAAACCACTGCCCCGTCTCAGGGAGGACAAGCACTCCTCCCTTGTACTCTGGCAGGCTAGCTCTGATCTCGCCAGCTGCAAGGCCTTTGTGAAACAAAGAAAGGCAGTGCATTTCTTTCTTTTCAGCCCATTATTTGAGAGCTGAGTCTCTATCAGAATATCCTGTTATTTGCTCCACATGAGAAGATCTGAGCATAAATATGTCACAACCAAAATGCTAATGGCTTCCTCCCACCATGGCTGCCCATCCTTCCCCAACTTTCCCTCCCCCTTGCCCTTCCCATGCTTGGGTGTGTGTTCCAGGAGGCATTATCTGAGCCATCCCCCCCTGCCAAGGGAAACATTACTGCCAATGAGCGGAATGTTCTTTCCCGCTACTGCGCGTGCTGGTCCTGGCCTAGGGACCGTGTGCCCTCCGGCACCGGCAGGTGGCAGAGCGGATGGGATCGAGTTGGTGCTTCTCCATTCTGGTCCCCTGCTGGAGCAAAATGGCCTGCCGACCGCAGCCCAGGTAGCAGCAAGGGAGGGGAGTCTGCCACACGTCCTTGGCCAGGCCCGGGCCATACCTGGCCAGCCTCAACTTGAGTTTCCTCAACCTTTGTTTCTTTGTGGTCTTTCAACCTCTTCACGAAATATTTCGAACAAGCTTTACTAACTGAAATTTAAAAAGAGATGGTGATAGTAGGATGGCTCCTCAAAAAATTAAATATAGAATTACCATATGATGCAGCAGTTCTACTTTGGGATATGTACTCAAAAGACTTGCCAACAGGGACTTATATAGATTATTTGGGTGTTGTTATTGTTGTTGTTGTTGTTTCCTAAGATTTATTTATGTATTTGAGAGAGAGATTGAGAACATAAGTGGGGGGAGGGGCGGAGGACGAGGGGGAGAGAGTCCTCAAGCTGACTCCCCACTGAGTGCAGAGCCCAATACAGGGCTTGGTCCCATGACCCTGAGACTATGACCCAGGCTGAAACCAAGAGTTGGATGCTCAACTGACTGAGCCACCCAGGTGCCCCTTAAACAGATTGTACACCCCATGTTCGTAGCAGCACTAGTCACAAGGGCAAAAAGGTGGAAACAACCCAGATATCCAATAACAGTTGACTGAATAAACAGAGTGTGGCATATACAGATAATGGAATAGCATTCAGCCTTTAGTAGGAAGGAAATTCTAGGGGTGCCTGGGTGGCTAAGACAGTTAATCATCTGCCTTCAGCTCAGATCACAATCCTGGGGTCCTGGGATCCTGGAATCGAACCCTGTCTTGAGCTCCCAGCTCTGCAGGGAGTCTGCGTCTCTCTCTCTCTATGCCTTTTCCCCCACTCGTGCCCTCTGTCCCTGGCTTTCTCTCTCACTCTCAAATAAATAAATAAAATCTTAAAAAATAATAATAAAAGGACGGAAATTCTGACACCTGCTACAATATGGATGAATCTTGGGGGTATTCTATTCAGTGAAATAAGCCAGACACAAAAGGACGAATACCGTGTGATTCCACTTTTATAAGATACCCAGAGTAATCAGATTCACAGAGCCAGAAAGCAGAATGGTGGTTGCCAGGAGCTGGCAGGAGGGTGGGGAGAATGGGGGGTTAGCGTTTAATGTGGACCGAGTCTCAGTTTGGAGAGATGAGAAGGTTCTGGGGGTGGGGGGTGGGGATGGCTGCACAGCACTGTGACTATACTTCACGCCACTGAACTGTACTCTTACAAATTTGTTAAAATGGTCGATTTTATGCTCTATAATTTACCATAATAAAAAAGAAATAACATATTTGAGCCTGTTTCACAAATTGCAAAGTCCATATACAAATGTCAATCTTGTATTATGTCAATTAGTATTATTGCTAACAATAGGACACCTGTGGCTCAGTAAGTTGTCTTTCCTAAGGTTATGGGCCATGGGCGTTTGACTCCATGTCTAGTGCTATTTTCAATGTCCCCGGGGTGGCATATACCTGGCAGGTGGTACCGGTCCTTCCTTCTCCCGCTGTGACAGACATCAGTTCATTGATCACTACGTTTTTTTTCTGATGAACCTCACATTGGACCTCAGAATCATTCTTAACATAGCCTCATAGACATAGACATAGACAGTTACCATCCATCAGTCAGTCAGGCATGCAAGTGGCAGCTTACTTCTCATCCATGTACTTCTAACATTTGTGTTCGTTGCTTAGTCCGAGTGCTCCTCTTTCTTTAGGAAGTTTGCAGATGCATGAGATAGTACGAAAAGGCCAGGGCTTTCTGCGGAGAGCAGTGGGGCTCGTTATACAGATTCCCAACCCAGAAATGAGTTAAGTGCTGGTAGCCATGTCGTATTTGAATATGGCTGCCTTCCACCACCTCTTGAAGATCAGGGTAGCAGCCCTACCTCATAGAGGGGCCCCTTCCTGCAGGTGGCGCCGCGGAGAACCCAGTAGAGATAGAAATGTGAGTTGAAGTCCTCTCAATCACCCAGGCCCCCCAAGGTGGTCTGACTTGACCCTGCTCCCAAGATCTCTAATTGTCTCGTGCCTTCCGCAGGGACCGGGGGAGGGGACAGGACCCGTAACTGAGAGAGGGTCCTCGGTGACCTACTGGCCTTTTGAACTCCCTCTTGTGACATCCTCCTGGTTTTTATTTGTGAGAAACCTGGGCTCAAGGGCGGCTCGAACCCCACTTCATTTCCAGTTAAGTTATTGATGCAAGTGAAGGAAAGAAAGGAAACAAGATTGGTGTCAATTTCCCTTCTTCTTCTTCTTTCCCTAATGTTCTTTCCTTTGAAAGATCAAAGGAGGGCCAAGTAGCAATTCTTTTTTTTTTTTTTTACACCCTCCCCATCATAATAGAATACAGGAGGGAAAATTCCAGCAAACGAAATTGTTCTCAGACATCTTTTTATTTTTCCTTTCAATGGCTTTGATTTAGGTCCCATGGCTTTAATCAAAGTGTTCGGGGCGCAAAGAACTGATTCTGTTAAACGAGGTCCTTGCCGCACTTGCTCTTCCTGCCCTAAATCTTCCTGCTTCTGCCCTGCTCTCCACATTTGTCGTTATTGTTTTTTATTAATGTGGTTGGAAAAAAAATATTCTCCCAACAAAGGAGTGAGGACTGGAGAGAAATTTTATTTTCAGAGCGAATAGCTGGAGGCTGGCTCAGGCACTCTGCAGCTGATGGACTGCTCCCCAAACCCAAGTCCCTTCGCTCCTTCCCTCTCTGCTAAATTCATCCGTCACTCTGGGCAAAATAAATAAAAGGCCCAATAAACAAATCAATCCATGCGTCATTTTCTGCGCGCTCACCAGGCACCTGTGGTGGACACATGAGTGGGATTCCGTGCTCACAGCCGTGAGCGCTCACACCGGGCACTGCGAGCCCATGGGGGCCTTCGAGGCGCTGGCTTCCCTGCCGGGAAGCCACAGGGAACAGCCCCGTGGCTTCCACCCCTGCCTTCTACTGGCTTGGGATACTTCCCTCTCTCCCAGCTCCTCCCCATATTCCCTGGAAGGTCCCCTATGAGTTCACTTCTAGAGGGTAGCAGCAACTGCCCCCTGGGGCGCATGACAGCTAACCCCTCGGGGAAGGGGATGGCACGGACGACCATCCGTATGAAGGCCAGTTCTCCGAATAGGCCAACAGGCGGCTTGCAGTCATGCATTTACTCACCTCTTTGCTCCATGTAGCATTCATTCTGCAAACACGGAATGAGCCCCTATGCAGGGCTAAGAACGAGGCGAATATGGCAGGTGTGGCCCCTGTCCTCAAGCCGTATGCATTCAGTAGACTGACTTAGAGGGGCCGGGGGCTTGACGAGGGTCGGTGTGCAGGACTGTGCCTGCTAGAGTCAGCCAAACACTGGGGGTGACACCCACCACGCCCCTTTCCAGACGCACCTCTGTGCCATGTTCTAAGCTGCAGTGTGGACAGAGGCACTGTCTACTCTGCAACATGTCTGTAGCAGGTTTGGCTTTCCTCTTCCAAATCTGCTCATTTTTGTATTTTTATTTATGACAGGCATTGTTTAGTTCTGAAGGCCATTGCTAAGCATGAACCCTACCTCTGCTCTGATCTGCACAGTCTTTTAGCTCAGTGTTGCACAGAAGGGATGATGCCCGGGACCTGGGGCTAGGGAAGCAACTGACAGAACATACTCTCCCAAGCCTTCTTGGAGTTCATTAGGAAGGCCTGAGGGATAGCAGGAAGTCTCCTGTCTATTTATAGGCGAGGGGCAGATGCATCTGGAGGTCCTGACCTTGATTTCTCCCGTGCCCTCTGAGGCCATGTGACCCTGAGCCGCCGACCAGGCACAGAGGCAAGCTAAGGCCGAGAAGGCGCCCATCCATGATTTGGGGGGCAGGTAGCGATGGTCCTGAGAGCTGTGTAATTTGGTAGGATGAGAGAAGGGATGTTGTGTCTTTAACATCAGGTCCCCAAAGGGAATATATTTGCTAAACATTATAATTACCCTTCAGCGGCTGAACTCCATGGCAAACAAGAGCTCAATAGCAATTGAGAGCTATGTAGCAATTGAAGCCACACCGAGGCCCATTCCTGTTCCTCAAATGATGCTTTCATTTAGATAAGGCAGATAATTATACATCTTGATTAGGTCACTGCTCCCAAGGGGATACAGCAGTTTTTCAGGAGTGCCCCCCTCCCTGTAAATAATGCCAGAGAGCTGCAGCCCAGCTCCCAACTCTCTTTCCTCCTTTCTCTCCTGATCTAGAGAATGAGATCAAGAGACCAGCACAGATATAGAAATACATACATATGTAGATGCAGGCACGGCTCCATTTTCCCTCTCTCCGGTCCTAGTACTTAGGGACACCAAGATGTGGGAGTCAGTGGCCAGGGAGGAAGGGGTCAGAAATAATCATAGTAATACTCATAGGTACAGAGGTATATACCTATATACAGCAAATAGGCATATATTATGCTTTATTTTACAAAATGTATTTACACACATTATTTCTTTTGATCACGGCCGCCATCAAAGCAGACAGAATGGATATTAGAAGCCTTGGTTTTTTTCTTCCAGACTAGGAGAGAATTGGACTCAAACTACAAACAACACAACGACAAAAAGCTGGGGTGAGTGCCCTCCAGATCCAAGTCTGAGTCTGTTTGTGTTACCTTTTTATACACGAGAGGACGGAGACTGGCGATGCCCAGTGGCTTTCTTGGGGCCACGGGGCTCGCTTAGATGTTGAGCCGGGCCTAGAGGCCAGACCTTCTGATTCTGGTGCCTCGTCCTCGATATGATTCTGCACCTTTCAGTGGACTCTTCCTGCATTCAGGGTAAAACCAATTGCCATTTGTGGGGCCAGCACAATCCTGGCCGCTCCGGGCCATGCTTTGGGCTCCCTCCCCCTGCCCCCGCTCCCCTCTGTCTTAGAGGAAGCCGCGAATGTGCCCACCGGAACTCAGCCACTCGTAATCACGGCTCCTTTTACCTTGTCTTCACCAAATTTACACAATTGTAATTACCCGTTTGTAAAAGTTAAAAAGAAAAACGTGTGTTCACCCCTTTATCTCCAGCACCTACCAGGGTTCCCGTCATAGAGTAAGCACCGAGTTAATAGTTGTTGAACGAACGCACGTGTCGAGGAATGAACTGTGACTGCATAACGGTCTAGAGGCTCGGAAATCATCACACCTGAAGATCCTGGCCAGCTAATTACTTACAGAGCATTTAGTAAAACACGGTCATTTCCTTGCTCGGTTTTCTTCTCCACCAACTCTCCTCCAAATTACTTGGCCACTTGCTACTATATTTAGAGATCCCGCTGCCATCTAGTTAAACCAGTAATACATCTTCTTAAAGTTTCCTTCTGCCCAGAGCGTGTGAGCACCGCAATTCAGGATTTCTTGTTAATATAAAGGGCATCCCCATGAGATAATTGAGCTTGAATCCTTCCCCAACCCCCGCCCAGCATTCCCCCGCCTTCCGGTTTTCAAATGAGAAACCTGAGTCACGGACACTCTCTACAGATGACAAACATCTGGGTTAAATTGGAAATGGAAAAAAAAAAAAGGATTCCTATGTCAAAATATCTGGATAATTAAATAAACCTCTCAATCTCCCTTGCAGATGCTTGATGCCCTATAGTTGCAGAAACACTTTGTTTTGGAGTCTAGAGAACAAGTTCGCAATGGCAGTGGAATCTGCATCTTGGTCACAAATCTTCATCTGAGGTGGCCATTCTTCCCTGTGGGTGGTGCGCTCTGTGTCCAGCTACCTCCTGCTGTCTGGTGTGGATTTCTCTATTAATTCTTGTCCCTGACTCTGGCCAAAGAAAATCCTGTACTTAACTCAGCCCAAGGCTCAGCCCAGCACTGTTATTTATTAATTAGAGTTGCCTGTGGAATTCCAAGACCACCAGGTCTAGGCGCAAATCTATAAAACACACACAATGCAATTTCCAAACACTGCGGTAAGCCCCCTCTCCCCCGAAGAGTCTGCTGTCCTCGGGGATCTCAGACTGAAAAGGTTAGTGTAGGGGCAAAGAGGAGACCCACTCTCTATGCATTGAATGCGGAGGGAGATATAAAGCCCTTAATTCTTTCCTGGGAAATATTCTAGGCTCCCTCTGCCCCCACGTGCCTGAGACAAAATGTCGAAGGCTTCCTGGTAACCTGGCTGGAGAGACAACGCCCCAGGGGCAGGTATTTTGGGGTCTTGGTATCTTAAGATCCCCAAACCAGCCGTGGATTCAGAGCCAGGCTATTGCACAACTCCAGGGGGCATCATTTACAAAGAAAGAATGAACTGTGTCCTCAAGAGCTACTTTGCTTTAGCCACAGACTCCTGACTCCAGGAGAAAGAACGAAGCCCTTTGTGAAGGCGATTACAGAGGTGAGAAGGAAGTGAAGAAAAGAGGGAGGACAGGGGAAACGCAGGGAGTAGAACTCCCTGGCTCTCAGCGCACCTTGACGGGTCACAGGCCTGTGCACAGCACTGTCCACGGGCAGAGCCGGCTCACAAGCTGCCTCCCCTGTGGACCCCCGGGCCTGCGTGTTCTACAGAGATTATCACTCCCAGCGGCTGCGTTAGAAAAGGCTAGGGAGTTCTACTGTTTTGAGAGGGAGGTGTCTCCCAACAAAAGTGCACTTTGAGCTTCTAGGTGACAAAAATACCTTTCCCTGCCACCAGTCTGTCCACCTGGACTCTGCATCTCTTGCAAGCAGGGATGACACCTGTAAGGTTAGTGCCCCTAGAAGCAGGTGGGTTCACATACTCTCCTCGGTAATCTTTCCCGTGTCCCTGTCGTCTTCGTTCTCTAACATGAATCCCTCCTGGAGCACGTCTGACTCTCTAACATGTGTTAGAAGGAAAAAGAAGGTTGGCTACCATCATTCCTAGCAGAGCCTCACCTAGAGATAAGCAGTTCTAGATGAGTCCTGCTCCCGATGTTTTGTTTGGGTTAGAGCTTAGGTAGGTTTCTGTTTGACCTTTAAAAATCCCTTTGCTTGGCTCTGGGCTTCTCAGGACTTGTTGGGACTGTGGAACCGATATTTCCTGGGCCAGAATAATTATGCGGTCTTGGATCCTGGGGATCACTTCTATAATGCCCTCACGCGGGTCTTACTTCGGTTATGTGGTGGGGGGGTTCACTTAGATCTGTCCTCGCAGACCAGCCCAAACAGCTAGGATGATAAAGACAAGAATGGGGATAGGCCTTTGCAAGGGTTTGCCCTTACGTGGTGTTCTTGGTTCAGAGTAGGAGTGAGACTAGGAGAATATTTAAAACGTGAACCCTTCTACTTTTGTTTTTTAAAAACAGCATTGACCGAACGCAGGAAGTTCATCTTTAATATCACTGTTTATGAGCTGCTCAGCAATGTTTACCGTGGTTATAATTGGTATCATTAAGCTTAGGTGACATTATTAATACTGCTGATTAAATTGCTATAAACCCAACTTCACCATTTATACAAACAGCCGAGTCTGAGCTTCCAGCCTTTACACTCGAGCACCGGGGTAGGAAAACAAGCCCACTGGCAGGCGCAGTTGGGAAGGAAAATAGAACACCTCTCCGTCAGGTAGAGCTTCGGAGAAGATCCAGCTCAAAATACCTTCACCCACTATTGCTAAAGGGTGTTCCCTTTGTAAAGTGGTTCTTTCAAGAACTGGACATCTCGATTCTGCGAGCGCGCATTAATAAGGGATGTTGACTGTCTATCTCCCTTTCGCTCTCCTATCCCTGAATCTCTGCACCCTCGTCCCTTCACACCCGGCCTCCATCGTCTGCCGCTGTGCTGTGGTCCTTTGTCAGTCCGCACCCCGCTCCACTCGCTGCTACTCTACCACTTAAACAGGACAAGGACCTCCCAGCTTTATAAGTTAAGTTTTATTTTTTACTGTGGTAAAAAAAAAAAAAAAAAACACGTGACATAAAATCTACCCTTTTAATAAATTTGTAAGTGTGCAGTATTGAGTTTTAACTGCACAGGGTTGTACAGCAGACCTCTAGAACATTCTCATCTTGTGTGACCGGAAGTTCAATACCCATTGAAGAGCAACCCCCCTATTCCTCCTGCTCCCAGCCCCGGGCCCCTACCCTTCTACTTTCTGCTTCTACTTTACATGCTTCATAGAAGTAGACTCATGCAGTCTTTGTCCCGAGGCTGGTTTATTTCACTTTGCCTAATGTCCTCAAGGTTCACCCGTGTTAGAGCCTATGACAGGCAGTCCTTCTTTTTAAAGCTGAATAATATTCCATTTTATGTATAGCCCACCTTTTTTTTTTTTTTTTTGCCTAGAATGAAGTAGTTTTTATTGAGTTAGAATTGACAGACAACATTATATTATCTTTAGGTGTACAAAATAATGGCTCGATTTTGCATTATATTATACCACACTAAGTCTGCTTTTCTTTCATCATCAAACATAGTTACAGCATTTTTTTCTCATGATGAGATCTTCTAAGATTTACTCTATTCGCAAGTTTCCCATATGCAGTAGAATAGTATTTAGTTTCTGTGTTGGACCTTACATCCCCATGACTTTTTTTATTTTTGCTTGGAGGGCTATACCTTTTATCTCCCTTCACCCATGTTGCCCATCTGCCCCTCACTCTCAACCACTGATCTGTTCTCTGTATCTAAGCTTGTTTTTCTTTAGATTTCGCATGAATGAGAACGTAGGATATTTGTCTTTCTCTGTCTGACTTGTTTCACTTAGCATAATGCTCTAGTTGTCCATCCATGCTGTTGCAAATGGCAAGATGTAATTATTTTATGCCAATTCATATTCCAGCGTGTGTGTGTGTGTGTGTGTGTGTGTGTGTGTGTGTGTACACACAGAAGTCTTTTGCCTCTTGGTTAAGTTTATTCCTAAGTATTTTTCTCTCTTTGATGCTGTTATAAGTGGGATTGTTTTCTTAATTTTTTTTTTCAGGAAAAAAAATGTGTATAGAAATGGAACTGAATTTTGTATGTTGATTTGTTCATTCTGCAACTTTGCTAGATTTATTAGTTCTGGTTTTTTTTTTGGTGGAATCTTCAGGGTTTCCTACATATAAGATCATGTCATCTGCAAATAGAAATAGTTTACTTCTCCCTTACTAATTTGAATGCCTTCATATCTTTTTTCTGGAGAGTTGATATCGCTGGGAGTTCTAGTACTGTGTTGAACTGAAGTGGTGAGAGTGGGCATGCTTGCCTTGTTCTTGGTCCTAGCAGACAAGCTTTCAGTTTTTCCTAGTTGAGTATGATGTGAGCTGTGCGTTTTTCATATATTGGCCTTTATTATGTAGAGGTAGTTTCCTTCTAGTCCTTGTGTGTTGAGTTTTATCATAATAGGGCATTGAATCTTGCCAAATGCTTTTTCTGCATCTACTGAGATGACTTTGAGATTTTTAACCTTCGTTCTGTAAATGTGATGTATCGCGTTAGTTAATTTTTTTTAAAGATTTTATTTATTTATTTGTCAGAGAGAGAGAGAGGGAGAGAGAGCACAAGCTGGCAGAGTGGCAGGCAGAGGCAGAGGGAGAAGCAGGCTCCCCGCTGAGCAAGGAGCCCGATGTGGGACTCGATCCCAGGACCCTGGGATCATGACCTGAGCCGAAGGCAGCTGCTTAACCAACTGAGCCACTCAGGTGTCCCACGTTGGTTAATTTTTGTAGTCGAATCATCCTTGTATCCCAGGTTTAAATCCCACTTGGTCATGGTGTATGATCTTTTTAATGTGCGGCTGAATTCAGTTTGCTAGTATATTCTTTTCTTTTCTTTTTTTTTTAAAGATTTTATTTATTTATTTGACAGAAAGATCACGAGTAGGCAGAGAGGCAGGCAGAGAAAGAGGGAGAAGCAGGCTCCCCGCTGATGCAGGGCTCGATCCCAGGACCCTGAGATCATGACCTGAGCCAAAGGCAGAGGCTTTAACCCACTGAGCCACCCAGGTGCCCCTGCTAGTATTTTCTTGAGGATTTTTGCATCTTTACTTATCCAAGGATATTGGTCTATAGTTTTCTTAGGATGTCTTTGTCTGGCTTTGGTATCAGACTAATGCTGGCTTCATCAAAAGAGTTTGGAAGTGTTCCCTCCTCTTCAATATTCTGGAAGAGTTTGAGAAGGATTGGCATTAATTCTCCTTTGAATGTTTGGTAGAATTCTCTTGTGAAGCCATCTGCTCCTGGGCTTTTCTTTATTGGGATGTTTTTGATGACTGATTCAATCTCCTCACTCGTTATAGGTCTTTGCAGATTTTCTATTTCTTCATGATTCAGCCATAGTAGGTTCTACATTTCTAGGAATTTATCCATTTCTTCCATATTATCCAGTCTGTTGATGTATGCTCGTTCATAGTAGTCTCATGATACTATGTATTTCTGTGGCATCAGTGGTACTGTCTCTTCTTTCATTTCTTATTTTATTCATTTGAGGTTTTTTCCTTAGTTGAGCTAGGGTTTGCCAATGTTGTTGATTTTTTCAAAAACCTATGTCTTAGTTTCACTGATTTTTTTTCCATTCCCTATTTTGTTTATTGCTGCTCTAATTTGTGTTATTTACTCTGGCTAACTTTGGGCTTAGTTGTTTGTTTGTTTGTTTTTCTAGTTTCTTGAGGTGTAAATTTAGTTGTTTATTGGAAATCTTAGCCCCTTCTTCACTTTTCTCTCTTGGCCTCAAGAACTCTTTCTCTCTCCCCCATCCCATCTTCTCTTTTTCTCTCCTTTCTTCTCTCTCCCTCTCCTCCTTCCCTCTCTCCCTCACAAGTTGTTCCTTCTTAGACTTCCTTGCTAGGGTACCAGGATTCCTTCTCCTTGGACCTCCTCTTTTCTCTCACTAGCTAGGGGTGCTCATTTACTTCCTGTCTTTAAACACCTAGACATTGGTGGTTCCCAGCATTGCATCTTCAACCTCATACCTTTTCCTTGAATTCCACACTCATACCAAAATACTTGCTCAACATCTCTGCTTGGATATCTAATCAACATTTCAGACATAACATGCCTAACATGAAACTTGGTTTCTCTGTACAATCCTACCCTCCTCCCAGTCTTTTCCAATGAAGTTAACAGCAACCCCACTACCTAGATTTTTGCAATAACACTCTTTCTGGTTTCCTTGCTTCTTCCCTTCCCCTCCCTTCTCAGTACAGCAACTAGAGGAGACCCTCTGAAACATCAGTGAGATCATGTTGTTCCAGTGTTCAGCATCTTCCAGTGGCTTCCATCTTGCTCAGTATAATCACTAGGGTTCTTACAGTGGCTCTTGAGGTCCTTCCCCAGCCAGCCTCCTGCTCTCTCCAAGTTCACCTCCCACCATGCTTTTCCTTGCCCTGAGTCTCCAGCCATGCTTGGCCACCTTGCTGTTTCTTCAGCACACTTCAGAGGCTCCCACAAAGTCTCTGCGTCTTTGGTTCCCCATTCTTGGGACTCTCTCTCCCATGTGTCTGCCTAAGCAGCTCCCTATCAAGAGAAGAGTTCTGTAGCCCCACTTAATAAAGCAACCCCACTCTATCTCCAGCACTGTTTATCCCTCTTTCCTGGCTTTCTTCTGCTTCTGCTGCTGCTGCTTCTTCTTCCTTCTTCCTTCTTTCTTCTTCACAGCACTTACAAATCCCTGACATAGGAGTTATTTATCTGCTGATTTGTGATTATCTGTCTTCCCCTCCATCCCCCACCAGGATGTAAACTACATGAGAATGGAGATATTCTCTTATTCATTGCTGTGTCTCTTGTACCTAGAACAGTGCCAGGCACCTGGTTAGTGTTGGGTAGATGTTAATTGAATGAATGAATGAAAGAATGGAATGAATGAATGAAAGAGTCTGCCAAGCACTTGATGGGCTCATTTGTCTGAATGTTATATGGAAATGGAGACGACTGGGTGCATTTCTTGCTCATAGCCAGTAATGAAATCTGACGTCAGCTGTCTTGGGGATTTATCAGTTAGGATGTTTCAGTTGCAACTAACAGAGACTGACTCGGGTTATCTTAATCAAAAGGAGAATTTATGGGGCAGGATATCAGGGCCTCCCAGAATTGATGAGTGGCTGGAGAAACAGGCTTGGACGAAGTACAGGAATCAGGGCGTTCTGGCGGCTGGAAGTGTGACAGCCATCTTCCAGCACGAACAACCTGCAGGACGTGCTGTCCCTGCTGTGACTCACTGCTGACATCCTGGACGGTTTCTAACCATCCTTCCATGTGTGTCACCTACTGGAGATCCAAGGTCTTGGGAGCAGGACTCCATTGACCAGCCCAGGACTTTAATGGCCAGAGGCATGAAGAGGGAGCATCCAGCTCTTTCTGCGTCCAAAGTGAGGGCACTGGGTCCTGCCTGCCACTTTGGTTTCTCCAAAGGAGAGGTTGCTGGGATCCTGGACTACCCCCAAACTGAGTCCAGTAGAGGAAGGCATGTGTTCGCCTGATCTTTTGCAATCATCGTTTCAAAGCCACTCAAAGAGGCACCTTAGAACCACGCCAGTGCTGACAAGGAACTCGGGCGCCTTCTCCCCACTTTCCTGGGGCTGTCAGCAAGTCGTCTCCCAGGAGGCCTTTGTGGGGCTTCAGACCGCTTGCCTAGTTCTCTGTGTTTGCCGCATCTGTACGTGCTGGTTGCTAAGCAGAGGGAGGAGCTAGAATGTCTTCCTTTCTGAAGGCAAAGAGTCCCTCTCCGAGAGCTTTCCTTGCCCAGATTAATTAGAGCCATCTGCAGATCAGGGGCGCATTAGGGACACACACGTATGTATACAAACAAACACAGCCATGGAGCTCTGCACTACTCAGCCCGCCTGACGTCAGTAACCCACACGTCAGTGCCAAACAGTGTGGACAAGGTATTCTGGTAAAAAGTTATTTTTCTTAAAAGACTCTAGCCTTCCACCTTCCACCATCTGAATATTCTATTCCCTGATGGGAAAAGCAGAGCTGTCAGGGCAGAGCCATAAAAATGTGAATATAAAGCCCTTCGACTCCAGATAACTGAGCCCAAGACAGATTTTAGACCCCAGTGGGTTTCAAATAAAAACTCATCCTGCCTTAATTATGAAGTCCATGAGTCCACAATGATACAATACATGTTTGTGGATTTGAGCTCATTCCTGATTTAAACCCCTTGCTACGCTTGTACTGAGTGCACGCACACACTCATGCACGCACATGCACACACACACATTCTGCCGGGGCCCCTGGCTCGCAGGCGTGCACAGTTCTGGCTGTAATGATTCAGATGCCATTAATCCAATCCCAGCAGCACAGTTGCTCCTTTGATGTTCCCTTGGGGGAACATTCCAGGAGGTCCCCACTATTACTGATGTGGAACTCTCTGGGGGTTGGTGAGCAATGAGGACATGTGTTGGGGGTGGGGAAGAAAAAACCCCTGGGCTCCAGCTCCATGAGGGAGACAGATCTGACATGAAAAGAGCACAGACACGAAGGAGATGCAAGGCCCCCGGGAAGACAACAGTCTTGGTGAATGCCTGAAGGAGAGGGCCTTCCTTGCAGAGAACAGGACACCAGGTCCCCCATCCCAAGGCCAGGCAAGCTACTCCCTGTCCTCCTGCCTTAGTTTCTCCCCTAGATTAATGAGAGGAGGGGGACACATGCCTTCTCCGCCTCTCAAAGAAAGCCAAGTCATTCATAAACTTACTGGTTTAAGCAAGAACTGTAGAGGAAGCTACAAATTGCAGAGCTGAGATCATGCTTGTCTGTTTCTCTTTGTTTCATAATGAGGTTTCCCTTCAGTTTAAGGAAATTCAATATCCCAAATACACTGTATTTGCCAAACACATAGTTTAAGGTGTGACAATATGTATAAGCCAGAAAAAGCTTCCTAGTGAATATAAAAAGAGATTCAGTTTGTAAATATTAGATCTATAAGCAACTTTCCCGACATACATTCCATTCCATGGAATCGAGTGCGTACACCTGTGATTAAGTTAGTAATGATAAGATTATAGCAATTGGCATCACGCTGACGCTAAGTTTATACTATAACAATTAGCCCTTAAATGAGAGTTAATAAGGGCATAAACACATATTTAAGAGTGGATCTAAGAACAACCAAGAAAGTAATCACAAAAAGTATTCTGAGACGGAGCCATAAAATCCAGGCCAATAAATCTCCCCCAGCCAACCAGACATTCTGTTATTTGATAAAACTAATAATGCAAAACTTATTGCTATAGCCGAAACGTCATAAAAATGTAGTAAAAATAAACAAGCACATGGCTCTGGCAGAAGAGCTAAAAACAAGTATGGAAACTGAAGACATCAAAGGAAAGCCAAGAAGCATCTTGGCAAGTGGGAGCAGGCGATGTTCACATGTATTAGTGGAAAATCTTAAGGAATTTGGGATTTTTTTTCATGTTTGAGCAATATTTTGGGAAGTGGTATTTCATACATACTTGTCTGTGTACCAAGAAATTTCTCTTCCCAACATTATTTTGTAATGTACTTGACTGGTGAGGTCTGTTACTGTTACGATGCCTTTTGGTAGAAATAGTTGACATTTTTCAAGCCAAGGAGAGGCACCAGTGTTATCAAGACATACACTCACCATGTACCTGCTTTGTCTCGGTTCTCAATCCTGCAAGCAGAAGGAAGGGGTGTTGCCATTTTGCAAAGGAGCTCCAAGAAGTTGGTCACATGACCGTGTGGTAGGCACAGATCTGTCCAACTCCAGAAGCCGTGAGCTTGGCCGTGGCACCTGCTGCTTCCTACAGATAGCAAAGGATAAAGAAAGGCGGTTCCTGTAGGGCACCATTCAGGGTGTCCGGGACCCACCATGTGCTTCGAGAACGTTCATGAATGCTCATCTCCCCACGCACTGTGTGGACTCCTTTCCACCTTTCTTCCACCGCAGATTCAACCACCAGCCTCTGAGGTGCAGTCAAGGGCTGACCAGGGGAGTCATTTTCCAAAGTCTAGCCCTTGTCTTTGGAGTAGGAGATGGAGGAGATTTGAAGGCCAAGGCCAACAAATTGCCCTCTTCATCAGCTCCCAAAGCAAAACCCTGACACCATCCATGGTGGCTCAGCCTTTATGTCCACAACCGCCTGGAACCAGGGAAGGTGAGGGTGCTTCTCTCGCTGGGGCTCTGTGCCACTGCCCGACGTCCCCTGCCCAGCCTCGGGGGTGCCTACGGTTCTGAGAACGTCAGTCAGCGATGGGTGCGCATATATGCAGGAGAGACCTGCCGGGCCTCTGGGCTGTTTACCAAAGAGGAGGAGAGTGAGGAGGAAGAGGAGGAGGACAGCTGTGTTTGGGATCTGAATGGGTCACCGGCCCGCTCGGCCCTCGGAAGGCCGCCAGCAGGGGAAGCGGGAAAGCCGTGAGGAGAACGCCAAGTCTCCCCTGCAGGGGCCTATCCAGCTGAAAGCAGCCCCTTCGCCCTCAAATCCAATTAAAGGCCGGGACTATGTCAGTGGAAATGTATGCCAATCCTAATACAGTCTAATAAGCCTTAAAATAGCACTCTGTAAGTGGAAAGCCCTGTGGTTTAATTTGATTCACAGCCTAATAACAGGCTTACTAAGAGGGAATTGGCCCCCTTTTATTTTCCAACGAGTCTCGGCATGCTCTTTTCTCCCCTTCTTTTTTTGCCTCCTCTTCCTTTCTCTGGAGCTCTGGTGAGTGACGGACAACCAGGAGTGAAGGGGAAACCAGCATTTCTTTCTCTTTAGGCTTCCGACTGAGGGGCGGCTCGGGTGGCTCAGTCGGTGAAACAACAGACTCTTGATCTCAGCTGAGGTCATGATCTCAGGGTCCTGAGATCGAGCTCCGCGTCGTGCTCTGCACTGAACATGGAGCCTGCTTAAGATTCTCTCCCTCTCCCTCTAAAGGAAGGAAAGAATGAAGGACAAGAGAAAAGAACAGAACTTCTGGCTGAAGGGCCCCTGGCTCCTGCCATCTGAGGGAAGGTGGCAGGGACCCTAGGTCCTTGGTCCTACACTTGTCTCACTTTATGCCTGGACAATCCTTGCTTTGTGCTTTGTTGCTTCCATTGGCAGTGGGAGAGGTGGATGTGGGACTCATCAAGGCGTGTATCTTACACACCTGCCTTCTTCCTGGGCCTGGAGGCTTCCTTCCCACGACAGTGGAGCCGATGGCCATTCTCATACACCCACTGCTGGGGGTGATGGGCCAGTTTTAAGAATGCAGTCCAGAAATTGATTCAAGGTTTTTGGTCCAATTCTTGAGAGAGTAAAGGATTCTCAAACATTTGAAAAGCAGAGCTTGGGGATTTAGTATACTCTTTCTTTTAAACAGGCTTAACGAGATATAATTTACATTCTATACAGCCCACCCATTTAAAGAATATAATTTGGGGCACCTGGGTGGGACGGTCAGTTGAGCGTGTGCCTTTGGCTCAAGTCATGATCTTAGGGTCCTGGAATCGAGCCCCACATCAGGCTCCCTGCTTAGCGGGGAGTCTGCTTCTCCCTGTCTGCCATTCCACCCCTCCCCCCCACTTGTGCTGCCTTCCTTTCTCTCTGTCAAATAAATAAACAAAATCTTTAAAAATAAAAAAATGAAAAATTAAAAAAAAATTTTTAAATGCCCTAACCCTTCACCATCAGTCTCCTCAGCCCCCATGCCTCCCATCCCTAGAAAACTATCGCCCTATTTTCTATCTGTATAGATTTGCATATGGTGGGTATTTCTTACATCCTACAATACGTGGTCCTTTGTGATGCTGGAGTGTTAGGACTTCATTATTTTCTATGGCTGAATCATATTCCATTATAGGAATACAGCACATTTGCTTATCCAGCCCTCATTTGATGGACTTTTGGTTTTCTGTCACTTCTTGGATCTAGGACCAATGCTGCTTTCAACATTGCCTACAAGTTTTTGTATCAACCTATGTTTTCATGTCTCTTGATACACACCTAGGTGTGAAATCGGAGGATGATATACTATATCTATAGTTAACCATCCACGAAGTTCCCTTACCATTTTTGAAAGTGGCTGCATCATGGGCATTCCCACTGGCAAAGTGGGAGGGTGCCTTTTCTCCACACCCTCGACAACACCGGTATTGTCTGTCTCTTGTCGTAGCTCCCAGGGAACAGAAAGTGACATCTCAGTGTGGTTTTGATTCATCTTCCTCCGAATGGACTTAATATGCTCTCTGTCGGGACGGGTCTGTGAGTTCATTGGCAGTCAGTGATGACTTCAAATCGGAACTAGGCTGATTATCAACCAGATTATCTTCAACAGGTGACTTAATGTCTCTGAATCTTAGTTTGCAGATCTGTGATTTGAGGCTGAGATACCTCCTTGGACCGTGAAGGCTGAGAGATGCTAGCGGAAGCAGCCGGCTTATAAAGGGAAGGCACACAACCCAGGCTCCTTCCCTCCCCCCATTCCGATCCTTTGACCTATATGTGTCCCACCAGTTCTACAACGAGGTTGGGAGAAAGACCATAACTTTAAAAAGAAAAGGAGGGTGATGATGGATTGGGATGAGTTGGGACAAAGGAAAAGGCGTTTGACACTAAGATAAAGAAACGAGTTTTGTTTGTTTGTTTGTTTGTTTGTTGAACAAGGAGAAACAAGGGTGAGGAGTGACATAATAACCATCTTCAATATAAGAGGGGTTATTACATGGAGGATGGTGACCAGCTGTTCCCCATCTCCACTAAGGACATCAGAAGGAAAAATGCATTTAAATGGTGGGAAGCTGCCTAGCTTCGTTATTAGGAAGAGCTCTTTTGCTGGCAGGGTCGTGAAACATTGGAATGGGAATTTATCAAATTTCCTGTCCCTGAAGGTCTTTCCAAATATGATGAACTGCATCCGGGAGCAGGACTGAGATGCCCCGAGGCGGTTCTCTTCTATCACAAACGCACTGCAGCTCTCGGCAGTGCCCATCCTTGGCAACGCGCCCCGTAAGACCCCTCTGCATACCTCGTAGTGTTCTAGTGACTTCTCTGCCCACCCGCATTTCCCTCTGTTTGGGCTGGACCTGGCTGCTCTCTCTTCTATCCCGAAACGGTGTGAGGGAGTTGCTGCTCTCTATTTCAGCAGTGACTGATGTGGTTTCTATACATAGCCCCGGCTTCTAACTTCTTTGGCAGCTCCCGGGTTGAAAGGTGCCGTTAAGAGAGAAGGAGAAAAAGAGCTAAATAACCCTTTTATTTTGGGGAAAAAAAAATCCTTCAAGAAAAGCTCAAATGTTTGGTCCTTTAATAGATGGCTCTCTGTGGCCATTATTGTCCTTGGCAGAGCTCTCCGCCTCGGAAACCCGGCTAGCTCCTCCTGTTTTATAGACGAGCCGACCGGAGTATACGCGGGTAAGAGCATATCAGGATCACAGAGAGCACATCTCCGAGGCGCGGTGCTGCTCCCGGGACGGTCCTGGTCTGTCTGTGGTGGGTGTGAGGGGAGTTTCCTCACGAGTTATCCCACCTTCCTCCCATAGCACAGTGAGCAGGAAACGGAAGGAGGGTTGCCCCTCCCCGGTGAATGCAGGGGGGACCCACAGGCATGAGCTAACCAGGGTAATCCTATCTGCCTTGTCTAGCAGGGTTTGGTCCAAATAATCCTAAATGATAAGGGCTCAGAATTTCCCAGGCCCTGGGGTCTGGGGCCTCTCCAACCTAGCTCCATCTTCCCTCACCTCTTGTTTGGGGGGTTTGCTTTCTTGGCCACCCCCTTGGTTGCGGTGTGCCTCGGTACTGCTCCCCGTTGCCCTGGGGGCCGGCAGGAGGGGCCGGGGGCAGCTAGAGCCCCTGGGGCCATCCACCTGCCTCTGTGAGCAACCTTCCCGCTTACCTCAGCATACTCTACCAATATTATGATTATGACTTTCCTGTGTGAGTCATGATGCGAACACGTTTGGGAAACACTGAGGCAGAAGAGACCAGGTTTGGAAGGAGAAGGATAGACGGGCATTCCCCCATCCACGTGCTCACTTGCTCGGAACGGTCCTCTATATCCTCGGACCCGGTTTCCCTCGAGGCTGCAGGCGGGCTGCTAGCAACATCATAGGCCTATGTGGGGAGTGTTATTACCCCTGCATTAAAGATTAGAGAACTGAGGCAAAGGGGTTGTCTGAGCAAGGTTATACAGTTAGCAAGTAGTAGGGCCTGAGTTGTAACCCAGGTAGGCGGGCCCCTCCGTCCCTGTCCCTCCAGAGCAGGTGGAAGAGGAGGACAGGGGTATGTCTGACATGTCCGGCCCCATAAATCACTCCTCCAGCACCAACCTAAGGAAAAACTGTGAGGCAAATGAAATTTGCCCCTTCTTCCCTGTTACGCGTTTCCCAGAAGAGCTGGGCCTGGGAAGCCACCAACTTGCAGTGTCTGACTGGCCCCCGTCTGCACTCCCTTGCAGGGGAAATCTGGTTAAAATGAACATGCAGATAGCATGAAGTGCTTCTGCAGAGCAAAGCGGCCTGGAAAAGCTGTAAAGAGGGAGAAGGAGAAAGGGCAGCCAACAGCAGAAACAGGGACCGCCCCGGCCCGAGAGTTAGAAGCCTGGGCAGAGGTTCTGGGCTCTGCCTCTGTCTGCGTGATCTGGAGCGACTGCCTTCCCTGACCCCCCAGCCCTCAGATGTGGTGTGCGGACTCTTGCAGGAGCACACACCTGCCGGTCCGTCTGGGTACCTGGCTCGGCACTAGACCCTCTGACTGCCTCTCCTCCTGTGACCGAGCCATCGCTTCTGGCCTAGCCATCTGGGACCGCTCTTTTCGGAGGCAGAAAAGTCTCTTCACCGAGCCGGCATCGATCTTGTCAGTTTCCAGCCCTTTTCTCCCTTTGCATACCCCCCGACAAACGGGCTCACCCTTCGGAGACTCCAGACTTCCCGACAAATACTCCCTTCGTCTCTCTGTGTCTTGTTTAGTTTCCAGGTGATGAAACCGGCCTTGGGCCTGGGTGGTTGTCGTGGAGATGCCTCCCAGCTGCCCGCCCCACGTGGGCTCTCACGCTCTTCCTGGAAACCTTGCTGGACTAGAAAAGACAGATCTGGCTCTGCCCTCGGTCTCTCCTTTGTGGGGAGGGGCTTCAGCTGCGAGGGTTCCGATGCTCCTATCCCAGGTCTTTCCACTGGGGAGGGGGCGAAGGGTTGGAGAAAAACCCGGGAAGTTGTCTATGGCCCTGTTCTATTGGCTAATTGTCCCAAGTGATGATTAGAGAAGAAAACAGTGCATCGGGGTAACATCCATGATACTTACATTTTATCATCTTTGCTAAGGTCAGCAGAGGAATGTAGTTTAGCTCTCTCTGACCGTTCGTGCCATCTTCTTACTGCTGAGGAAACGTCACCACCCACTGAGAGCGCCATCAAAAATACCTCACCTTTTCATTCAGGCTCTGAATAATAGACAGCTCATCAATAGTATCTACCCGAACCTTGGCTAGAGCACATCCTTCAGGAGCTTAGACAGGTCCAGATTTCTAGTAAAGTCTGTGTGTGTGTGTGTGTGTGTGTGTGTGTGTGTGTGATTTAGCCTGAATTAATATCTAAGTGTCTCAAAGGACTTCGGCTAGTGCTTTGCATATCCTCACCATTTTCAGTAGGAAAGAGACACTGCTCCTGCCACGGTGGGCAGAGGGAAACTGAGGCACAAAGTATAAATGAAGGATAGCATGTCCGTTTGTGGAGTCTAACAGGTTGAAATCTAGTGGCCACAAAGGTAGAACAAAGGTCTCCCAATTGTTCTGTGACCTTCCAGCATGTTTGGAAAACAGACCTACCACAAAAAATCTAAGCCATAGGACTTGCCCTACAGAGAAAGGGGTAAAATGAGCCCTGGTAGAGGAACCTGATAACCTGGGTCCTTATCCTGCCTCCTCCATTACTGAGTTGGTTAAGTCACATAACAGTTGTGAATGTTGTTTTTGAAAAATATTTTTCCCAAAAAACCGAGTTAAAATACCCTCTTTCCTCCCTCTAGATGATCCAAAAGTGTGAAGATACTTTGAACCTTTCAAGGCATGATAGAAATGCTAAGTTTAATTAAAGCCAGGAGATATCTCATTTGGAGCTTGCAACCATCCTATGAGGTTTGCATTATTTTGCAAGGCTCAGAGAGATCAAACAACCTGCCCAAAGTCACCCAGGTAGCAAGCGGCATTGTCTGAATAGGACTCCACCGACTTGAACTTGCAAGCTTTTCATCTGCCCACTGCTGTCTGTCTGTCTAAACCAGCGCGGAGTCTCAGATTCAGAGAGAGGGTCATTTCAAGGTCATCCCAACAAACAGCCTGCTGTGCCAGCTCTGGAATGATATGCAGCTCCAGTGACCAGGAGTTATAGGAGCCTTCTGGCTCATGCAGCAGATGGGGAAAGAGGAGAAAGGGATCAAGTGGGAGCAGAGAAAAAGTGGAGGAAAGGGGAAGCCATGTGAACGCCCATGCTGGCCTGGCAGAGGGGAGGGTAATGTGCTGGGCTAAAGTCTCTGAACCAAGAGAACATATGTGTCTTTATCTCCGTCGGTACAATTTATGGTCCAGCTGGGCCTGTCCGCGAGGCTGGCCTCTTCTGGCACGACGAGCAAAGTTACTCTTGGGGCCAAACACTGGAGCCCTGGGGCCCTGCCAGGAGCATACCGTAGTCATGGTTATTGGAGGGAAGTTCCCAAATGGGCGAGCAGAGGCCAGAAGATTTAGAGGGCACGGCTCTGGGGAGTTCCCAGAGCAACTGGCTGGCCTGAACTCATGTGTGTTAGAACCATAGACTGTCTCGTTTCCTTCCCTAGGAGTTCTGACAGATGCTCTTGTGGGCCCGTTCATTCATTCATTCATTCATTCATTCATTCATTCATTCAACAGAGATTTGTAGCGAGCCAGGTAGTTGTTATCGTTGTAGATGAGATATACCATGTCTGTCTATAGGAGCTCAATGGACGAGGTAAATTTGAGTTTTCCTGCCCTCAAGAGACAAGCAAGAGACAGATGTTAATGTGACAAGTCCCCACGGTTGTACAAATTATTAGAGTTCACCATAGTCTTGTGGATTATTTGTTTAACCACTGTGCTGGTCAATGGATTTCCTACTTTCACACCTATGGCCATCCCCAAAAGGAGTTATTTTAAACCTCTAAGATCTAGCTGAATATATGCGTGCATTCACCCATTTGTTCACTGCATCAACATTTATCCAATGCTGGTACCTATTCTGTTGGGGAAATATTTATTATGGACCAGTTTCCAACATGAAAGTGGACGTAAGACTCTGCAGAGCCTCATCTCTCTTACTAGAAGGCGGTTTCACCCAGCTAAGGTGTGCATCGCTGTGGCTTTAGACACAGGGTCCCCGCATGCCTTGGAGATATTGTTATCCCCTGTTCCCCTGAAAAGTGAGTTCTTCTCAGCTCTCTCCTTCCTTGACACATAATTAAATTGTAATACAGACAGTGACATGATAGCACTTTGAGGACAGAGGTAGAAATACAAGATGTTTTGATGAACAGCTATTGGGAATCTGCATCAAACCAGGCACATAGATAATGGAACAGCATAAAGGAAGAAGGAAGCTGAAGACGAAAGCAGAGAGGAAGGGCGAGGGTATGGACGCTGGCCCTTGCTTTCAGGGGCTAGCACTGACTGTTTCTGAGTGCAGGAAGTAGGCAAGGCGCATGGTCTTTTGCGCTACGGGAGTTGAGACTCTACGTGATCCTTTCCTGCAGTGGTCTCCCCCTGTCCCCCAGAGAGCTCGGAGTTCTGAATGTTCTGAATGTCTTATGGGATGGGAAGGTCCACACTTCAATAGTCCTTTATCATATCATGACACGCATGGGAAACTATCATTTCTGGGGGCACAGTAAGTGCCTTATGTGCCTTATCCGCCCTTGGGGTGCATTCATCCAGGTGACTTGTCTCCCATGTGAAAGGACAGGTGTTTCCGGGAGGCATGTAATCTCCTCTCCTGCTTCCGGGAAGCAACTGCCCTTCTGCCATCCTGATGAGGCACAGTTGTCTGGCTGGCAGTGGGTGTTATGGGGGCCATGGGCAGGTGGGCGGGAGGGTGGCAGCTGTGTATCTGAACCAAGCACTTCTCATCTGAGACGTGGTACCTGCCAGTGCACTTAACCTATTCACTGCTCCGAGGCAAGCCTCAGCCTCCTGCTTGCTCTCTGATCAGGGTTTCTCTATGTCAGAGGACTCTGGAAGGATGACCCTTCCCTCTTCAAAGGGGGAACATTTAGGCTCCCTCTTGAAAGAGCAGTGCCATAATGATTATTAAATGGTTCCTTTAAAAAGGACTTTTCCGACAGAAAGAAGGATTGTCAGGGGCCGGGGGGAGGGAGGCATGGGAAATTCATGTTTCATGGGCATAGAATTTCAGTCTGGCAAGACGAAGGGCTCTGCAGATGGATGGTGGTGATGGAGCTCTGCCGATGTGCTCAGCACTGTTGAACTGCACACTTAAAAAGTGGCTACAGTGGTTTGTGTTACATTGTGTGGGTTTTACCACAATTCATTTTTTTTAAAAAGAGGGCTTTCCATCAAAAGAGTATACCCCATCTACTCTTTATCATTTCCAAGTAACTTCCTTTTTTTCTCTTTACGGTATGTATTTCTAACCTTAAAAAAAAATCTCGGGGCACCTGGGTGCTTCAGTTGGTTAAGCGTCTGACTCTTGATTTCAACTCGGGTCATGATCTCAGGGTCATGAGATCAGGCCCTGTCAGGTTCTGCACAAAGCAGGGAACGTGCTTGAGAGTCTCTCTCTCTCTCTCTCTCTTTCCTAATGCCCTTTCCCCCACTCTCACTCTCTCTATCTCTCTCAAAATAAAGAAATAAAATCCTTAAAAAAAAGAAATCTTACCCCCTGTAAATTGATCCCTAACACTATAATGTTGAGTACTATCCTCCTTATCCTTTTCCCCAGGTGACTTCACAAACATCTTCCTAGGGAGGCTCACCCTGGGTCCCTTGTCCATAAACCGATGTGCAGAAGTCAGAGGTCACCCCCACTCTAGCCTGGGAGGGGACCAGCAGGAAGGCCAGCCTTTCCTCTGTACCCACAAACATGCCTACGCCAGTGAAGAGAGAGATAGGACCCTTCCTCTGGGTGGTGCTCTCAAGTTTATTAAAACACACTTGTCTATAGCGTGATACTTCAAAGCCCAGCTTAGTTTATAATCTTCACAGCAAGAATTGCAGAAGCGATTTATCTTATAGCTAAGTTTAATCTGTTTGTAACTCATTATATTCACAGAACCTTCATTTGCCTAAGTATATTACTCTGGTTCCCGAATTCTATTATTATGTCCAGCACAGTTATTTGTACGTTTATCCAGTATTACTGTTTTTATGGCGTTGCCTTTTTCCTTACTTTTCAGTAATGCCTCAGAGTCCGTGTTTTATTCATAATCATAAATTCCCCAATGGCAGGAACGATTTTCCTGTGTTATGGAGAAGAGAAGGAGCCAGGGATGGAGCAAGGCTTAGATGGTCTCCTCAAGCCATATCAATGCCAAAGGAAAATCCCATGGTGGATCTATCATTCTGGTCCCACGCATCGATGGTTATTCACTCTAGGCCATGTGTGATGCTGGTGCTGAGGCCACTCAGATCCAAAAGGATTCAAAATGGGGCAGTGGTGTCAGCCCAACCTGGGTTTGAATCCCATTTTGACTCGGTACTAGACCTGGTCAGTCGCTTGTGTGAATTGGGCAGATCTCGGCCTAGACCTGTCTCCCTTATTCCATAAGACGGTGCTCACCTGCATATGGGGAGCATGTAGTATACACTTACATTACCTGTCACGTAGTGAATCCAGTAAATGTTAACTATTGCCTTATCTTCCTCGGGGAGCTCATGACCTAGAAAAAGAGCCAAACCTCGAAATACTCGGAACCGTGCTTTGTGAAGGAATAGGGTGAGGGCCATAATGAGAATGAGTCAGAGGGTCAGACTGGCTCCAAGAGAGGCTGGGACCCAGGGCTGCCTTCTGGGCAGAAGGAGCACCGTCGACCCAGGCCCAGAGCTGAGAAGGGGTGAACGTGCCGATGAAGGAGAGGCAGGTCTGACTGAAGTGTTGGTCCACAGCGCGGACCCTGAGCATAAGGCAGGACATGTCGATGAGGCCCTGTGAAGGGATCGAATGCCGTCTCGAGGGATTTGGGTTTGACAGTATTTTAGTAATTCTAAGACACACGTTTTCCCACACCTTTTGACATCTCCAAACTGAATGCTCTTAGAATCAATGTGCCGTTGTAGTTGATGGCCATCATTTGTTTTCTTTCTTAGGCATACCCCCAATTATAAGGTATTATACAGTTGGCACCTGGGATCAGACGACCCACGGTGTGTTAAAGGCCACAAGACCCAAGGTCTGAGTGGAGCAAGCTTCATGCTGCTATTGTCTCCTTTCCATTCTGTTAACGTGTTCCGCGTTGGCAAATAAATGTCCCGTTGTGCTCAGATCGAACTCAGTGCTGGTAAGGACGCGAGTCCTCCCGACTCTTGGCGTTGCTTGTCTCAGTGGAGCAGTCCTGGCCGGGGTCAAGTCTCCCCCGTCTGGCTTCAAAGGGGTGACGCTAGAGAGGAGATCTTTTGCCGTTTTCCACTTTTTGGTTCTTTTGTGTGCTTCCGCATCCCTTTTGTTCCCCGCATTCTTTATGCCCCTCTTTTGTGCTTCTCTCCATCGAGTAGAGCTGTCCTTAGGGCACAGTAAATCCGTGGCTCGCCTGTTGTGAGGACAGAGACAGGGTCAGGGAGGCAGACACTGGAGAAGAACAGGGAGGTCCCACCAGCTGATGCCAAGCGAGCTGAGGCTCATCTACATCCAGGCCACTCAGAAGCCCTACCCGCCCCCCCTTTGGTGGGTGGGGGTGGTTGCCTAGCAACAGTACCCTCTGCTCTTCCCACTCCTGTTCCTCAGCATCACCTCCTCTCCTCGCTTCCCTTCAGACCGGTCTATGAAATTCATTTTTCTCCAGCTTTAACTTGAGTACATGATTGAGAAGTGTTTGATGTCATTTTCCTTAGACACTCAACCCTTTGAGTTCAACCAGGCCACTGAGGGCTCTGCAAGGAATCCTCTGAGTCCTGAAACTCGGCTGCTGAGTCCCGGACTCGCTCTGGGACTGGTCAAAAGCAAAGGTTGTGGACAGGACCTAAAGAGTGAAGAAATCCACTTAGGATCTGTCGGGTCCAGAATCCCACACTCATCCTCTCCCTGCGCTAGCCAGGCAGGGAAGCTGAGGGTGCATTTCTAGTCCAGATAAGTATTACTTGTCATAGATGATGTATATGTACATTACAGGGTCTCTAGTGGGGAAAAAAGTCTTCCTTATTAGGTTCAGCTTCCATGCTAGGTTCTTTCAGTTAAGAATCATTGGAAGTTCTTCTTAGAGCTTTCAAAGGAACTTTTGGTGAAAACCCAGTCTTCCAGAGTCTCATCACAATAAATCTTGAATGCAGGCATGGTATGTAATTCCGCATCTAGTCCAATGTGGGGGCCTTTGAGTATTCTCTCTTTACCTAAAAAGATGAAAAACTCAGGTCTAATCTGTTCCAATTGCTGTATTCAAGAAGAGAGAACGAAGAGAGAATAGTTACATTATTAAAGTCTGTTTATACTTGAGCAGTACATTTGTAATTGCTGCTTTTTTTTTTCACAAAGTGGATTGCTTTTTCCTTTTTTATCCGTCGCTTGCATAGGGTATGCACACAATAGATATTTGTGAAGGAAGAATGGAAGGAATCTCTCATTCAGTGATTTTATTAAAACACATCTTATGGGATAAACTATGGAAAATTGATCTGTGGAGTGTATGATCGAGAACTGAGGTTAAATTTAAATCAAGAGATTATTTTTTTAGAGAAATCTCCTATGTCTTTTACTCGAGCGATGTGGGTCGTGTGGTGGGGAACAAGTCATGTCATCTGGTCAGGATTTGCACTTCACAAAATGAGGGGTGGGTAGCAGATATCTGACTTTTTGACCAGCTCTAGCCTTCATGATTCCAGGTGTTCATCACGTTCTTTCACTGGTTTCTGTCCCAGTTTGTTTTCTGGTCAGTAAAATGCCAAGGATGCCGCTCACCCTGTAGTTATTAGCTGGCTAAGCTCCTGAGCCAAGGCAGAGGCGATATGAAGTCCTTCTGCTCCTGGGGCTTCTGGACATTTCTGGGAGAAGCTGTGTCCATCACAGAAGGTTCTGTGGGCTTCCATTTCTCCTCATCAGCCATCCCTCACCCTGAAAGATGCTTGGCATGGAAAACAGTGACGGTGGGTCTGTGTCGTCTCGTTAGCAGCGATATGAGCCATCCTTCATCCCTCATTTGGCACGTGGGCAGCCCAGTACCCCAACGTCTCTTTAGGTTGCTGATAGAGCCCAGAAATGGGTCTTCATGGGGAAGAAACAGACTCTTTTCTTGTCCAGAGGACAGGAGCTAAGTGCCAGATGAAGGAAGTGGGCGGTGGGGGTCATCAGTTTCCAGTTATTTTTGAGGGCAGATCCCGTGACTTGTTCAGTATTATGTCCCCAGAGCCAGACCACCCCCACCCCCCAATATTTACAATGTGGTCACTCAGTCATTATTTGTTGAATGCTAAGCATTATAAGACATTCCACAGCTAGACTAGAAGGCTCTCCGGCTGTCTATAGAACATCCTCCTGTGCTTTGGAGGGCAAGGATGTTAATCACTGTGTAAATATCGGAGTAATTACCGCACTGGCAGCACTTTTAAGACAATTTTTTCCGAACCAGGGTGGAGCAACTCATTCTTACCAGTTACATGAAATCCAGACTTAATAGCTGCCTGGCTTTGATAACTTTGGAGATAATCTTTTTTGGTGTGTTCTGTTTTCCATAAAAGCGCGACTACCATTTGCTGGTGGATTTCAAAACATTTGGGGGGTCATAGAGTTTGGAGAGGTTCCCCTGACATGCCAGAGTGACTCCAAGGGATTTGAATTTGTCAGGATTCCTGTGCTGGTGGTAAAACCTCCACGGAGTCTGCTCTCCTTACTCCAAGCCTGCTGCTCTTCCCAAGGCACCTAGAGCTGACCGTCCTTGCAGAAACTGGAAGTAGTAAAAACTTGCCCTCACCACAGTCTGCAGTTGGGAATCCGAGAAGGGTAGACAAAGTTGTAGTGAATTTCAGAGAGGAACTCCCAACTTGGGAGAGGAATAAATGTTTCTATAGTGTAAACATAAAGAGTGGGATGCGCAGCTGTTCTTCCCTCACTGCAAAGGGAAATGGACTTACGTTGCTCTGGGAAGCACTTAGGGAAGACAGTCAGCAGAACTTCCTGGCTCTGTGGTCTCTGCAAAGACAGACCTTTTAGCCAGTGACTCATCACTGCTGAGAGTGCCTTTCCATCCTTGCACACCCGTGCTCTCCCAAAGTGCAAAGGAAGCCCCGCTAGTGAACAGGGAATATATTTCCAGCCTGAAAATATGTTCTAAGCAGATCCTCATACCTCTTCCAGCTCATGGTTCTCAGGCTGCGAACAGAAGCAGGTTTCATCATTTTGCATCTGGCCAGCCTAGCTGGAACCACTGAAGCTACCTTGGCTGGCTTTACCTAGGAATAGGTCACGGAGAGAGTGTTCCAGCTTTCAACCTTGTTACTCAAAACTGGGCTGAACTTGCCAGTACTGGGGTACAGTTTACTGTACCTTGCCATGGTAATGTTTATATGGAAAGGGAACAAAACACATCTTTTCCATATGACTGTCCACTTACACACGTGTGTTGTGCAAGTACGAATATGCACATCACAGGTATATGTGCACTGTTCCAGCTCTGTATTTTTGCACATGTATCTGAGTATTCATGTGCAAAATTGTGCTTCCACAGCCAGGGGACATATATAGACACGGGAAGTATGTGTAAGTGTGTTTCTGTCTGGGTGCATGAACATGCACACGTGACCCTTGTGAGTTCTTATTTCCACATCACCCATGGCTGCATCTATGTGCAGGTATCTGCAGCACGTTTGCAAAGGTCCATTCTATTTTTGCTCATGCTATTCTGCGTGCCTTTATGGGGGGAGAAATTGTTAAATGTTGGCAATGCAATAAAGAGAAGCTGATTTCAATGGAATGTTCCCTTGCCCTGCAGACACATTGCCACTGCTTTTATGCTGCACATTACACCGTGGTGAAATTTAGTTAATTTTATCGTTTGTTATTACAACAGCAGAGTGGATTGAGAGAGGCAGCTTCTGTTGGTGCCATGTCCCAAATTTCCTGGGTGTGATGGGAGTGAGAGCAGGAAACCAGCACTGGTCGGAAACAGAGTCAACCCAGAAGCGAAGTGACTGCTCTAATTGGCTTTCAACTTTTGTAACTATAGGAATTAATTGGTGAGAGGAGGCTTGGCCGCCGCCCTCACGGAGTGTATATTTTGGTCAGGGCATCAAGAGGGACATTCACAGAACTCTGAGAAAACAACCAGGTGCTCAACTATTTTGCTGAAAAGCAACACATTTTGGTGAAAAGACCGTCATGGTCTGAAGACCCTGTGTTCAGTTCCCAGCTTTGCCAGCTCTTAGCTCCATCTTCTCGAACCTCAGGGTCTAATCCCAACCTCTGTGAAGTGGGGAGAGTGATGGCCACCCTCTGGGGTCCCTGGGAGGCAAGCACCAGGAACACAATGGGTGTTCACGAAGTGCTCCTTCCTTCCTCACTTCTTGCCTAGGAAACTCTTACGCACCAGAATACCTCTGGAGGCGAGGGAAAGTCTCACAGCGATGTTGTGAAACTAGACTGAGTACCAAGTGGGGAAAGGAAGACACACACGTGATCATGCCTGTAATTTTTGAACCCCCAAATTGGGACATACAGCCTAAAAACTTTGAAAGGTCTAATCTGGAAAATCCACAACAAAAAGAGTTGCTGCCTGGATTGGACGCTTGATCCCTCTGAGTGTGAATGTGACTGGAACCCATTAGCTCATTGAGATATATGCCATCAGTCACTCTGAATGAGGCAAAGCTATTAACATTCTTATTTATACTACTAATGAAGCTAATTAAATCTTAAATCTGAAACAGAGTTGGTGTGGACTAGAATACTTGGAGAGCAGAAGCTGTTTCCACGAGAACATGGCTTTTCTTGTTACTCTTCTCAGCTGGGTCCTTGGATCCCACCACCAATGGTAGGGCAAGCAGATGACAAAGAATATGTCAGCCCCACTATCTTCCCTCCAAGGTCTGGCAGCTTCTTCCCCAGGCTGGGAGCCTGTTCATCTCTCTACCAGTCACTCCTTCATTCTCAGCAGAGAGTGGCTCAGCAGCCCGTGTGGTCCTGCTTGAGTCTCACGTCCTGGCTGGGGCAGACCTGGCTTCCCTCCTGGAATGGGGAGAAAGTTTGGAGAGGAGGTTACAAAACCAAGACTTACAGATTTGGGTGCTTGGGCTAGCTTTTATTCTTCCGTTGACTCAGTCTCTCCTCTTTGGGAGGCTTCTTCTTCGGGAAGTTTCCTTGCCTGTCCTCTTAGAAGAGCTCTGGGCACACTGAGAAGCCATAAAGTTATATCCTCTGATGGTTTGGGCGAGAAAGCAAACAATGATACTTTTGTTTCCTGAGTTGAAATGCATCATTTCATGGATAATGTCAGAGCTCATCATTTTAATATAGGGTGGCCTTGAGCTTTAATGCTAAAGAAAAAAAATAGTTTCTATTTTGGCCCAGGAAGCCCTGGAATGAAAGTATTTGAAAACCACCAAACAAGGCTGACTCATTTAAAAAGCGTTAACTCGTGTGCTTTGGGGCAATGGGGAGAGGAAGGGAGAGGTGGGCAGGGCTTGGGGAAGAAAATCTAATGGAGGAGGGTGCAGGCTTCTGACTCATAGCATCAGAGAATAATTAGATTTGGGTGATTTTAACAATCACTAGACCAACCCCCTTATTATAGAAAAGGGAACACTGTTGATTTAGTGTTCTCCCTCCAGACTCAAAATATTCTTATCGTTCATCATCCCCAGCCCTAACTTTTGACAAAGCTCATGGGAGAGACCAAAGAGAACTGGTCGTTTGCAGAGTATGCTCAGGGCACAGGGTATTGTAAGTCACTGAATCACAGATTGGGGGCAAGAGGGGATGAATTTTCAAAATATTAAAAAGCGGGCACCTGGGTGGCTCAGTTGGTTGAGCAACTGCCTTTGGCTCAGGTCATGATCCCGGAGTCCCAGGATGGAGTCCCATATCGGACTCCCGGCTCTGCGGGAAGTCTGCTTCTCCCTCTGACCTTCTCCCCTCTCATTCTCAATCTCTCGCTCTCTAATAAATAAATAAAAAATCTTTAAAAAATAAATAAATAAAATTAAATTAAAATAAAAAATAAAAAAAAAAACAAAAAAACCCCCAAAATATTAAAAAGCAACACATTGGCTTTCAGAATAGCATTAGCTGGATATAATGTACTTTAAAAAACTATTTGGAAGCAGTGGGGATTTTTACAGTGCTTAGAATAAACATTAACCTGTCAATGCCAACTTGCAGACATCTAGTTAATAGAAAGATCTGGTAGATAGAACAAAAAAAAAGCAATGTATGGTATCAAATTTTGTTTGAGGTGTTTTGTAATCTGGCCTATTTTAGAATCAGAAAATTAGACTCTAACCAGAGTCTCCTGTTACATTCCCATTCAACCCTGAGGTCCAAGTCACTGGTCAGTAAGGTCTTTGAGGGTGGGGTGGGTTTTTTTTTTAAGATTTTTATTTATTCATTTATTTGACAGAGAGAGAGAGAGAGCACAAGCAGGGGGAACAGCAGAAGGAGAGGAAGAAACAGATTCCCCACTGAATAGGAAGCCTGATGTGGGACTCCATCCTAGAACGCTGAGATCAGGACCTGAGCCGAAGGCAGACCCTTAACCCACTGAGCCACCCAGGTGCCCCACTCATGGTGGGTTTGAAGGAATATCAGGAAGAGTATTTCTCCTGAAGTCCACTATATACTTGAATGGGCGAAGGGCTTCCGGATACCTCCTTTCCCTCTTGCTTAACCCACAAAGTCCAAATCTGATTCTGGCCCTAAGATAATGGGTTGTTCCTCAATTTTGACTTTCTCATTGTTTGCGATCAGGTCACAACATCCGTGGTGCCATTTTCTAAATTACCCTAAAGCACCAGAGAACGATTCCTAGCAAGAGATCTACCTCTGTTTAAATTTAATCACTGAGACTTCTCTGAGCAAATAATAATAAAGACAGAAAGAAAGAAGAAAAAGAAAAAGAAAAAAAAATGGCTTTCTGTTCTCCGCCACTTACGTGTTTTACACCCAGCCACAGGAATTCCATTAAAGAGATGTTACATCGTGTAAAAAAGAAAGTTACAGATGTTATAAAATCATCACAATTATCAAATGCAATTCAATTAGTGTACCAATAGTAACTAAATATGTGTACAAAACACTGCTGTGCTCAAAGCACCTTATAAACGGGGAAGAATTAGGTCTTACAGGACCCTAGAGAGGGGAGTTGACTTCTCTCCCCGTAGAAGAGAAGAAACAGAGGGGCTGGCGGTGGGGCAAGTTCTGTTCTGCGCCAACATTTGGCCCTCCCGCAGAGTGCTGCTGTCAGTGCGTATGTGACGAGGCAGGACGGTGGCCGCGCCTTGGACCATGTCTCACTAGCAAGTCCCCACGGGACTCTTGGGAAGTGGGTCACTGTGCTGATCCTCCCTGGAGGAGAGGCGTGTTTCCTTCTGACTGCTTTGTTCTCCGGGAGCCCCAAGCCTTGACTCTCACCCCTCCAAGCCCGGACACCTCCTTGAAGACACCCCACTGTGGTCATGTCCCTCCAGCAGCTGAGGACCGGGCACAATTAGGCAGCTCAGTGAGCTCCAGCCACACCTGCTCTCCCTATGGGGCTCTTAGCAGCAGGAACCAGAGAGGAGGAGTTGGGGGAAGGCGAAGCCTTCTCTCCCACAGCCTCCCCTGGCGCTCACTCTTGCCTAGGTCACAGTTGCTTGGTGCTTGTTGCTACCTTCCCACCTGCCCAGTTTCCCTCTTCTTCCTCCTTGTTGGGGATCCAGGGGAGCGCCAGCTCTGGGCTGGGAGCAGGTGCAGGATAGGGAGGAGCTAGGGGAGCCCATTATCACTCTGCATGCACGTAGTCTAATTAGCATCAGACGGGCATCTTGGCAACAGGATGGTGCTGGAGACCCCCACCCCACAGACCCCCCACCAGCCACACCCAGGGAAGACCGCTGTAGGGGAACAAGTAGACAAGGAGGACATCTGCCCATCCTGATTTCAAACCACTAAAGTAGAAACTTTGAGGTCATCAAAGATGACTTTTAAATTGTGACATGGGACCCATTCATGTGTCATGAAAGCAATTTAGTGGGTCGCAACCATCATTTTTGAAAGAGAAGATATCAGGATGCATGTCAGTTAGAAAGGGGACTTTTCCTTCAGGTGTCTATGAGCATATGTGTCCTGGGTTGTGATGTATTTGTGATGGTAGATCTCAAAGAAAAAGCTGGAAAAAGACATGGCAGCTCAGTCCCACCTCCTTCTGCTCTGACTTCTCTCCAAGTTCCCTGAGCCATTGAGAACCATCCAGTACACAAAGATTTCCATTGGAGGAAGTGCCTTAGCTCCCTTGCCAAGCCCATCCTGGTTTCATGAACGATCCTCACTTCCAACAAGCTCTTCCCTGCTGTCTTGTCTGAATACCAGTCAACGACATTTCTCTTACTTGGTTATAGAAATCTGACCACCCTTCACATAATGATCCTTGATTAAATTCTCCCTGTGAGGAGTTTCAAAATCCCAGATCCTCAAATTAAGAATTGGGTTCCTGGTCTGTAGATGACATCTCCCCTTGCCACTGGCTTTTTGTCTTGACATCGTCTCAGCCACCCTTGAATGAGGCCTATGCTGTAGTTCAAGAAGGCTGGAATGAAGACGTTCTTGTTCTCAAACACAGCCATAAAGACCAGAGGTCACAGAGGACGGTGGCAAGGAAAGAAGCCTCCTGATTTCAGAGTGGACTGGGTCCCAGGAATGGAAAAGGAAAAGGCTGCATCCCAGGCACGCATGAGCCAAAGTCTCAACATAAAGGATGAGAACGTGCCTTCCGTGGCCTGAGGGTCTCAGTTATGAAAGGTGATGGACACCACAGTTTCCATCCAGTCTTCGTGGGTAGGGAGAGGAAAGAGTCAGGGATTCCAGAGGCTTTTAAAGCGTTCACTGAATTCACAATTGTCAAAAAAATATGAGGGCTTGGGGCACCCGGGTGGCTCAGTTGGTTAAGTAGACAACTCTTGATTTCGGCTCAGGTCATGGTCTCAGAGTCCTGGGATCGAGCCCCTGCATCAGGCCGGATCCACGCTTCGTGTGAAGTCTGCTTGAGATTCTCTCTCCCTCTCCCTCTGCCCCTCCCCCTGCTGGCAGAACTCTCTCTATTCCTCTCTTTCCCTCTCTCTCTAAAATAAATATTTTTTTTTTAAATGTGAGTGCTTAAAGGAAATTCAGGAATCTCTCTATATATTTCGTAAAAGATACACATCCTGCTGAATGAAGTTTAGTGCCTTGCCCAGGGTCGCCCAGAGTGGCTGAGCAGGTTCTAGAACCCAGACCTCAGTGCTCAAGTGCTCCTTCCACTCTCCCCGGGACCTTGACTGTCCCTACCAGCTCTGGTGGCCCTGCTCCTTCTCCTGCAGGAAAAGGAGAACAGGACCAATAGTCCCCTCCCTGTGGGACTCTTGCCGGACATCGTTTGAGGCACATGGTCATCGCTTCGTCCAACAGTGGTGCTTGGGCCTGTGGTGTGGAGAGCTGGTGCTTTGGGGCCCCCCAAAAGAGGAGAAATCCTGAGAGCAGTGGCCACACATTACTATGATGGGAGAAACACTGTAAGCTTGAGGTTACTACTTTTACCACTGTGATTATTAGAGTAGGCTGAGCGAGCCGTTCACTTGGTTAGTTCCTGACAGCTCTCCATAACCGTGAGATCTGGGGAAAGGCAATCGCAAGAAACGCTATCACCGTTGCTAGGGAGGGACCTGGGCAAGGCTCAGATGTGGATGGCCCAGGTCCCCGAGCACCAGAGCTGAGCACCTCACCGCTCCCCTGGCCTGGGGCTCTAGGCAGGAAGGGGTGAGGGTGGGGAGGCTGTGGGCCCAGGCAAGCACTCTGTCCTTGGCCAAGGCGAGGCGCGTGTGCGGGGGCTGGGAGACACCCCCATATCCATCTTCTTTCCACTCTCAGCTGAGCCCATTAGGAATGTATCTCTGCCTCCCGATTGCTCTTCTGTGCTATTAATTTGTGGTTGTATTAATTCCTGCTGTTATTATACAGCTAGGTGATGCAGAACAAAGCTTCTCATTAACATGGCTGAGGAGCTGCTGCTGCTGCCAGGGTTGTTGCCCCTCCCCCTCCCCATCCCACCCCGATCTCCACTCTGTCTTGGCAGAAGGGGAGCCTTGAACCTTGGAAAATGACTGGTGGATCCTGAGGCCCGGGCAGTAATTTGGAAGCCTAAAGACAGCTGGGGAACCTCAGTAAAAGGAACAGCCTTGTTCAGTCACTACCCTTGGCTGCCCTTCCCCTTTATTAAAAAAAAAAAAAAAAGTATTGTACTCTTAAGCACCACCTGTAACCCCCTTATGACACGTGTCTTGGGCTGCTTTTGTGATGGGCAGGAAGGCATGGTACACCAGGCCACAAGAGCAAGGTCCCTGCCAGGGTCAGTGGTGCCGTGTGATCTTGGACGTATCCCTCTGTGTGAGCCCGGTCGACCTAACCCTAACCCAGATCCAGTCCACAGCCCAGCTCAGGTGCTCAGCCCTCCACCCTCTCCCCACCATATCCTTCGCCTCAGGGTCTCCTTGTGGACCACTCACCCCTGCACAGCCAAACCCAGGCATCTTTTGGAACCAGAAAGGTTCCCTGGTGGGAGTCCCTGGCATTCCGACTTCTTGACATTTTTACATTTTAAAGTGCACCATAAAGAAATATTCAGGACTGCTCCTGGGCGGAAGGCACGTTTTATGTCGGAGGACTGAGGACTTTTTCCACTCTTTCTCTGAGCCTGTTCCCCCTGCGTCATTCAGTGGCAAATGGGTTATATTTCACTCTGAGCGCTGATTCCTGGAAAGCGTGAAACTTTGGATGGTTAGTCTGCCACCCTGAGACTATTGATTAAACCCCCGTGGCTGTCCCCAACACCCTGATGGGAGGTGGCCAGACCTGCTAAGGCTTCCCCTCCTGGATTCACTTACTCTGCACCACCCCCTCCAGCATTCTATGTTTAGCCACACTGAATGCCTCGCTGTTGCCCAAACACCCCAAACGAGGCGGGTCCTTTCGGCCTCTGGTCTTTGCATACCCTGTTCCTTAAATTAGACTGTTCCCTCTCTTTTCTGTCAGCAAAATGCCCACTCATTCCTTAAGGTTCAACTCAGGCGCCTCTGCTCTGTGACCCCCTCCCCTTGCCTCCTGACACCCATCGTACCTTTTAGATTCCAGCAATAGCCCTCAACACAATGCAAAGCTCCCCTTAGGAGCGTCAGGTCTCGTAGACGTTACTTGTACCCCATGCCCCGCACAGGACCTGGCTTCTGGTAAGCTCAGAAAATATCTGCTGAATGCATGATGGAGTCCCCCCTATCTCGTAAATAGGAAATTTCATCCCAGGGTTCAGGGACTGGGTGAAGGTCACCAAATACAGTTTCAGGGGCAATGGGACTAGAACTTGGGAACCCTGACTCTCGGGTGGGGTCCCCTCCATCTGTCGGTATCCTCACATTTCCAGATTACATCCAGAGGCCAGGAGCCCACCCGTTTGTATCTCCGTGTCCTGTGATCCCTAGAGAATGGCTGGTGCAAAGGGATTTGAATTGTTATTATTTCCATAATTAAAAACAACTCATGAAGCTGGAGGCCCATGATGCAAACAGGGAAAAGCAGCTGGAATTAGCTCCAGGCTCTCAGGCGATGCTGCCACAATGAAGGGTTATGCTTAACCGATTTTCTCTGCTTTCCATCCAGGCAGGGTGTGACCGTCCGTGGGTCCTCGGGACATGGGGCCACAGCAAGAGGATGGGCGGGCATAGGGATGAGCACCCTTGGGCGGAATCCTGTGGGAACACAAGTGAGAGGAGCTCACTCTCTCCTTGTGGAAAAGGGAAACATACAAAAAAGGACATAAAAATATACTGAGAGCATCAGGCCTGGGGCTGGTGGTGTTCCCAAAGAGCAGGGGACACCACAGAGCGGGTCTGGGGTGGGTGTTGGAAAGATCCGGTTGGGGCTGGATTCAGACTCCACCTGCAGAGAGGGGCAGAGGCAGAGGGGAGCATTGAGACATGGCCTAGTGGTTTCTTAAGTGGGCTGACAGGAAGGTACCATTGGAGCAGAAGTTCTCAGACTCCGCTGTGGGTCAGAATCACTGAGGGGCTTGTTCCAACACACACGGCTGGGTCCACCCTCGAGTTTCTGCTTCTGCTCTGCAGCGGGTCTGAGAACCTGCCTTTTGAATAAAGCATCAGCTGCTGGCCCCATAACCCCTCCCCGCCTTTGAGAACTGCAGCGAGCTTCCCCTCGGAACAGGACCGTGCAAATCTCTGGCTAGGCGTGGCATCTTCCTTGGTTGGGTCTTGAGAAAAGACAACGTCTCTCTACCTGCAACGGTTTCCCCATCTTAGAGTTGCCGTGAGCATGACGTGAAATAATGCAGTTAAAGCTGGTGGCAGTTATCTTCGGCAGCTAGCACAGCTAGCTTGAGACGGCCAGTGAGGTGTCCGGAGGGAAACGCGGTTCTGATCCGTGCTCTTCTCCCCTCCCTTGAGTCCACCAGCTCGTACAAGTGGGCAGTTGGTGGCCCAGAAGAGAACCGGAGCACCTGTCAGCAGGCCATTCGGGACGGGAAGTGTACCCAGAGGAGGCACGCCCTCTCTGTGCAAAGCCATCCCCACTGAGGGCTGTGCCCTCAGCCCCCGGGCATCAGGGGCCCTCCTTGTCAGTGGGAGGCAGAGGTGAGGGCTTGCTTCTGCTGCAAGCAGGATCGCGACCACCTCTCCCAACAGCAGATGCAGCCAGCAGCCGATGGGAGGGTAGAAGTGCCGCATTTATCCCACGCCAGCAGGCAGTGGGTTCCGTGCTGAGGCTGATGCCCGGTGACACGCCCTAGAGAGCTGAATCCCAAATCCCTGTCTTAGTGCCTGCTCTCTCTGCTTTGTGAGCTACTTCCCCCAACTCCCAGCCGGCCCTGACCCGGCCCAGAGCTCCGGGGCCCACGCTCTTCTGTCAGGCTCTCCCAGAGAATGCCAGGAGTGCAGAGCGAGGGGCCTCCTTGTGGGGCCCTTCTGGTCGTTCCTGGGTGAGCTGGGTGGCTCAGGTGAGTGGTAGGCATGAAGGGACCTGGGTGAGGTGACAGGGACCGGTGCTGGTGAGGGGTGTGTGGCAAATAGCTAGCGCCACGGTGGCCGTCTCCCGTGAGCTGACTCCAAGGTTGCCCTGAGAGCACCTTCCCCCAAAGGCTGCGGAGGGGAGTTGTTCTTTCTGGGGGGTGTCCTTCCCGCTGCTGGGGACTCCTGGAGGACCATGTTCTGGATGCTGCCAGCTTTCCCCGGGCCCTGGGAATTCTGCAGGACAGAGCTGGGCCGAGAACACCTTCTTCTGTTCTTCATTCTGGTTTGGCTCTCACAAAATCCTAAGGAATCTTTACCCTTCACTTTCTCCAAGGCCAGGACGGTTGAACCTCATGGCTTCTGGTAACAATATCTCCCAGAGTCAAGCCCCCCAGGCCTCTGGTCCTCTCACATGGCCCGCTGGACCAGAGGTAAGAGGTGTGGGGCAGGGCTAGGCGGCCAGCCCCATGCCGCCCGCGCTCCCACATCTTGCACAAAATGCTCTTTTTGTCCTGCCCTCCCCCAAACCTATCAGCCTCAGTGATGTCGTGATGGAGACTTGGTGGGGAGGAAGGGGGGTGGGGAGGGTGTCACGGGCCAAGAGGATCAGAAATGCAGCTGAGGAGGTGGCTCAAAATAGCTCGTGGAGAACAGGCTTCTGCTTGACAGGCTGACGAGGATGTGCCTGGAGCCAAAGACTCCTCTTTGAATGCTCTGTCTCCTTCTAATTATGGATCTGTCAGGAGAAAGAAAAGCCAGTGCCCGCCCGACCCCTGTGACCCTTCACTTAACTTGGAGACGAAGAAGGGAAGCTCAACCCCCATTAGCAAGGCCAGATACCTCCCTGGGAAGACATCTGCCCACCCCCGTCCCTTCCACAGGGACCGGAAGTTCTCTTTGCCCAAGCCACGGGCTTTCTTCCAGACAGAGCGGAGAGGTCACCTGTATCTCCAAGCAGAGACAGGTCTCCTTGTTCTTAGAGCCTACTAGAAAGAGTGAGGACCTCCTCCTCATCCAACAGGTGGGTGAGAAGGCTGGTCCACAGAGGACTTTCTAGAAAGTTGTCTGCCATCAGGGACTAACTGCCTGTCCCTTCTCTTTAACTTCTATATGAAAGTCTTTTTAAAGGATTTAAATTGAGTATAACTTGATGAGTAAATCATACAAGTTAAGACTGTGCCTTCTTCACCCAGAGCAATCACTTCCATGTCCTAAGGGCCTGGAGGACAGCAAGGCCTCGGTGCTTGTTTTGCCAATGGGTGACTGCCTCTGGTGTTCCAAGGATGACCGGTGAGATGCATTTGGAGAGGGCCTTACATTCTAGGCAAAGAGGCTGTATATTGATCTTGTTCTGGAAGGACTTACCACTTCAAGGGGTTTAGGGGTTGACGTGGGGATGAGGGTAGTCAATAGGATTTGATAATTAACAGCTATAACCTTCCTTGATTCTTCCAGATAAAAGCTTATCAAAATATATACCGATAAAAATATATATATCCGTCTACATGTGTGTGTGGGCGGGGGTACGCATGTATTTAAACGACTGACTTATCGCCCAGCTCTTCTAACCCTAGACTGCTGCCTTGCCTCAGAGTGCCAAACTATGGTTTGCTGACCCCAGGGGCCATCCTTGACGGTGGAGGGTGTGGGCTCAGAGCTTGGGCATACGAGGCTGTTCCCCTCCCCTCCTCCCTCCTTCCTTCTTTCATTCTGTCCTCGCTGCCTTCCTGCCTTCAGTGAGTCTATGTTCTAGCAGGGAAACACGCAGCTTTAATTTCAGGTTGTGTTATAAAGAAAAATGAGACACGGGCAAGGGAATTGTGACATCTTAGGGGGATGGAAGTCGTGAGAATTTAAGTGTCAGGGAAGGCCTCTCTGAGGAGAGATAACATTGAATAAAGGACTTGCAAGAAGTCAGGGAGCAGTCATATGAGGCTGTCTGGGAAAGCATCCCAAGTGGACAGGGTGGTCCTGAGGCCGAGACTGAGGTGGAGGGTATAAGAAGGCTAGAGAGATGGGAGGCCATGGAAAAGTCTGGTACTCATTATTGAAGGGCTTCTGGGCATCCGAGGCTAGGTTCTGTGTTCTGCAGAGGAACAGAACCAATAGGAGACATAGATAGATGATGGAAGGGGGGATGGGTGGATGGGTGGATGAATGGATGGATGGATGGATGGATGGATTGAGATTTATAATAAAGAATTAGCTCACATGATGGTGGAGGCTGAAAAGTCCCCAGTTCTGTAGGCAGCAATCTGGAGACCCCAGAGAGCACTGATGTCTTTTTCAATCCATACCTAAGTCTGAAGGCAGGAGAAGACTGATGTCCCAGCTCGAAGAAATGCAGAGAGAGAGAATTCTCTTACTCAGCCTTCTTGTTCTACTCAGGTCTTCTCCAGATCAGTGGAGGCCTACTCACATTGGGGAAGGCAATCTGCTTTACTCCATCTACACATTCAATGTTCATCTCAGCCAGAAACACCCTCACAGACATGCCCTAAAGGTCTAACCAAATATCTGGGCACCCCATGGCCTGATCCAGTTGGCACCTGAAACTAACCATTATCCAAAGTACCCCAATCCAAGGTCTGTGGAAGAGAAGAGAGGCTGGGTGGGGTGAGGGAGGACTGCTGTGTTGGAGAAGCCAGCTTCCGTGCATCTGCTGCCTTTCTGGCCCTGAGGGCTTTGCACACCTGTGTCCACCCTGCCCCTTTCCCATGGCCATGTCCAATGTCCATGCTGCGCTGCTGGGCTTCCTGGCACTCATCTCCTAGGGCCCCACTGGAACAAAGTAGCATAAAGGGTGTGGCTTGAAATCGCAAACATGCATTGTCTCACAGCTCTGAAGGCTGAAGTCTAAAACCAAGGTGGCCACGAGGTTATGCTCTCTCTGAGACTCTGGGCAGAGCCCTCCTTGCCTATTCCGTGCTCCTGATGGCAGCCATTTGTCCTTGGCACGCCGTTGTTTATATCAGCATCACTCTGATCTCTGCCTTCATTATCACATGACATTTTCCTCTTTTATAAGGACACCAGGAATATTGGATTAAGCTGCACACGAATAACGTGATCTCATCCTGATCACATCTGCATAGCCCCTAGTTCCAAAGGAAGCCACCTTCATAAGTACCAGAGAATGGAACTTCCGCATATCCTTTGGGCTGGACACAATTCACCCCTTAACACTTGTCTTCCTGAGCCCCCCGAAGGAGCCAGACACTTGTCCAGAGTGGGCTTGATGATTAAAATTTCGAGAATTCCACCGCCGTCCTTCAGTAACCAACAAACCCACTGACCAGGCATACCGAAGTTTCCTTTGGAGCTTTGGCACATCCTTGCTCACACCCCAAATCCAGGGGAAGTTTTAGGCACCCTGGAAACTACTCTGAGAAGATGGGTGGTTAAATTGGAAGCCCAGAGTGAGAGTTTCTTCTCCTGGGCTGAGCTAAGAATTACCTTGGGAGGGAAAGTGGCTGGGGGCAGGTGTCTTCGCTGCTCCAAGAGTGTTGTGGATGGTTTGCCAGTCAGAGGACCCCCCCCCCCCCGCCAAATTCCAGCTAGAGAAGAGAAGGCTGCTGTCTCATTTTATTCTCTATGGAGGGCTTGTGTTCTTGCTGTTAATCTTTTTCCCCCAAGGACATGAGAAAGTCTCATAAGTTGGAGTCTGGTTCCTGTCACCCATCATCCAACACCCAGATACCTTTCCAGGAATCTGTGATGCTTATGTTTGGGTAGAATTTGGTTCTCCTCCATTTTCCAGTGTCCCTGCCCCCCCCCCCCCGCCCCCGTGGCCTCCAGAGAAAATCCTGACTCAATAAATGCTGGGTTGAGGCATCTCTTCCATTAG
>CM052806.1:75120587-75164240 GCA_028533885.1 Nasua narica | reverse complement strand
TCTGGCCAGCTTATCCCAAGTAAATCTTGGGTATCTCAGCTTTACATTTTAACGAGAAACAAGCACTTTATAATAACTGCTCAGATTAAATTCCAACATACTTTCAAACCATTAACCTGGAAGGAATTGTAACGATAAATTAAACATATTAATGAAGCTGTACTACAAGCTCAAAATTTGTTAGGTAAATTGTAGCATTATTAACAACCAACTTGACTTATCACTATCCATCATTGGAGGGAAATGAACTAAAACAGTGATTACATGACATGCAAACCTCGCCAGCATAAATGAAAACAGAGATGATTGTTAACAGCAAATGCAAATCTGCTGGGACATTTTCATGAGAGTGTCAAACCTGGCAGATCTTTTAAATTTTTCTTTTTCTCCTTTCCGCTTTTTCCTCCTCTTTCCAACCCCTCCATCCCCTTCGCTCTTCTCTTAGGAGGATCTGAGGGCCCGGTTTGGGGTTTGCCGGTCAGCATACTCGTCTTCAGTTCTGCACTCACTTTCCGGAGATCCTAGTTTTTGCACACCGTGTAAGTCTCTGGGCACTTGTTACCCATGGTTTGCCTGTCTCTGTCCCTGTGGGGCTCAGTACAGACCTGTGGTATCTCAGTCCTTAGGCAAATGTCGGGATTACGAATGACTTTGTGCCCTGGTCGGATCACAGAATCTTATGCTTAGAGGAACCTCAGAGATATGAGGTCCTCACCTCCATGTAAAGGAGCAAAGGCTCAGCCGGTACCGTATCTTTCTTAGGGCCACCCAGATATTGAAGTGATAAAAAATGGAAGTTGCAAGTCTTGCAAAAGGGACAGATCTGTACATGAGGCCACCATGTCTCTGTCCTGGGCTCAGGGCTTTGTACAGAACCTGGTCACAGTCTGAGGGTGCTCTGTGCCATAGTGGCCCAGCTGGGGCACAGCCGCCCATGGCCCAGGGGGGCCCCTGGTGCACTGAGCCCCTGCACAGAAGCGCCCCTGTCCTGACAGAGGATCTAGACAGACCATCTGCCTAGAATTGTCCTGGGAGATGGCAGGAGGACCAGGTCAGACCTCTGGGTTGGGGCTTCGGTCTCAATGGCTTTGCTTGTGCTGCCTCATCCTAGTCCTTGGGGACCCTGATGCCTCCTCAGATCACTGAGAGGACTGTGGGCGGCATGACTGCTGGCATGTCAACACACCCAATGGTCACAATGTCTGAAGAAGAACTAAGTACAAAGTACTTACTTCCACCATCAGCCCTGCCCCCTCCCAGCATAGGTAAACTAAGGCCATCCCCCAATGCGGAGGGGGTGAGAGAGGCAGAAATGTTGGGATGGAGGGAGGAAAGGGGTCAGGTGGGGAAGGAAAGCAGCTGCAAGAGAGAGGAGATGCTTGTGCTGTCTCCCCTGGAGCAAGTCTTAGCCTTTGTGGTCCGCCAACTTAGCCCAGTGGGTGGGAGCCTGCAAAACCAGCAGGTTGAGAATATAGGTCCTGGGCTCTTGAGCCAGAGCTGTGGAGGCATGCAGAGAGGGTCGCAGGAACCACAGAGCTAGAACCCTGGAATCTCCTGGTGACACTCTTCGACCCCTCAGCTTCCTGTTCCCATCAGGGCATCTGGTGGTTTCATGAATCAGCCACTAGCTCTCAGCAATGTACACATACAGGTGATTTACAGCCGGGGGTGGGGGGGGCAGAGGGAAGATGTGCTGGACAAGGTGAACTCGCAGGGATCACAGCTCAGTGGCCACCTGAATTATGAGTCTCTCCTTCCATAGATCTCTTGCCTCCATGAATTTCCATTATGTCACCCCGCATACTTCATCGGTGCCAGAGAATTCACTGATATAAATGCGCCCCCCCTTCCCAACCCTTATGTTTCTAATCTTAAGGCCCCTCTGAACTATACTACCTAGAGGGGACGCCCCAAGAGGTGGTGGATCAACTGTCTTATTTAAAGTCTGAACAGATCTGTAAGTCACAGGAAATTGAACCCCAGGACCGTGATACCCACACCTGGGTTTGTGACATTTCTTCTTCCTGAGTGTCTCTGGCTGTTGGAAAGAGTGGCCTGATGGTCTCCTAAATCCCTCAAGAAAATAAAATCACAATAGTTGAAACATATTGAAACAATAGTTGAAACAATATTGAAACATGGGGTGCCTGATGGGCTTAAGAAGATGGGAGGCATGTTTTAAACCAAATGAGCAACAGCAACAGAGTGATCAACTCCTAAATGGCCAGTACTATAGGGATGGGAGGCTGGAGGGGTTGAAGTCACGTCAGACTCACTTGCTGGGGCGGGAGCGGGGGTTCCCGATGCTCGACCATGCTACCTTCTTATTGTAGGAGAGAAAGGATGAGGCCACAGCCTCTTACATTCTAATGTTCTGTCTTGGAGAATGGAGTTGAATAAGGCAGCCCTTTTAGGGAATTGGAACTCGAGCCTTTTCATTCGGTTTCCAGACTCAGTGCAAATTACATCTTAGACCCGAGTGCCTGCGTGCAAAGATTTCCAGATATCTCTGCCATGTCCCTTTTACAAACCCTTTTCCTCACCATATTCATTTTGACTGCATTTTTTCCTCACTATGATTCTACTATAATTGTACCCAATTTAGCAACTGGGAGAAAAGAGGCATGGAAGCTGGAGGGTAATTTGCCCAGACGTCAACGCAGTTGGATAGATAGACAAATAGACCAGCTTCTGCTCGTTACCACTTCCTTCTGGTTGTGGAGCTGTAAGGCTCCCTGCCCCTCCTCCTTCCTGTACTGGCTTCCTTTCCTCCCCCCTGCCCAGCTGGGCAACCTCTCCACGGCCTCGCAACTGGGCTGGGAGGTCAGCCACCTGCACACAGGCCTCCCCAGTAGCCATGCCTTGGTCTCTCCAAAGTGCTTTCTGCTCCTCCCTACCTCCAACCCACAAAAATATCTTCAAAATTTTGTCTTGAGCATTCACCAGACTCCAACACATGTCCCCTAGGGCTCTGTGCTGCCCGTCTGTCTGGCTTCCTGCAGGGCGGTCTGCTGGTGCGTGCCCACAGAGCAAACATACACGGTGCACCAACATTTTGGCGCCGCGTTGCTTTGAACGAGCCCTACCAGGGGATCGGAAGTGCGGAGAGCAGGTGTCAGAGGTGACCCGCCGTCTGCCATTGATGGGAGTCACTCGTTCGCCGGTTCGGGCGACGTGTGCGGAGAGTGTCACCGCCAGTGCAATGAGTATCCAAGAGGTTGTCACTGGTATCTCTCTGAGAATTGGACCATGATTTTAAGAAAAAAAAAAAAAAAAAGCTTGCCTAGAACACAGACATGCTGGGGTAACTAGATTTTACCTTTGCACAGATCCTGGGTCTGACATCCTTGCCTTCAGCAGCTTGGCAGATAGAAAAATAACGGTTTGTTTTGTGTGTGATCAGAGTTAAGTAAAGCAAACCCTGCCAAGCTCTTCTCTTTGTCAGAAGAAGGAGATGGAAGGAGGTGAGGGCATCCTGAGTGTGCGGGAGGGGGCGGCCGGAGAGCCAGGTGAGGAGAGACCAGAGGAGGGAAACATCGAGAACAGTGCTGGCCCGTGAGTGTGCCCTGGGTTCACATGCTGGTGTCTGACACCATCTCAAGGATAGATGGGGCAGGGTGGCTGGGAGTAAGTGATGCTGGGAATGGGAGGGCAGGAGAATACGGACATTTGGGGGCAATGAGTGCTATGGTGTCCCCCAAGCCCCCAAACCTGCTCTCTTCTTTCAGTCAGAAGGTAAAACACGAGAGCAGTGCCTTCGGTTTATGGGGTGTGAGAGGCTGAGTTGTATGCCCCCTCAAGAAGTGTTGAAATCCTGACCTCAGGTACAGGCGAATGGGACCTTATTTGGAAATAGAGGCTCTGCAGATGTAATGAAGTTATTTAGATGTAATCCAAGTCATGCTGGATGAGGGAGGGTCCTCAACCCGACATCTGGCATCTTTATAAGACCACAGGGTGAGAGATTTGGACTTAGAAATAGACACAGGGGAGAATGGAGGCAGAGGTTGGGTTTATGCTGCTAAAGCCAAAGAAAGCCACGGATTGCCAGAAACCACCAGAAGCTAGGACAGAGTGCAGAAGTATGCTTCCGGGGAGACTTCCAAGGGACCATGGCCCGGCCAGCACCTTGATCTCAGACTTCTAACCTCCAGAACTGAGACAATAAATGTGTTGTTTTAAATTCTTGGATTATGGTATTTTGCTGTGGTAGCCCTAGCATGCTCATGCACGGGGTCTTTCGAGTTTGTGGCGTCGTAGGAGCAGTGAGCATGACCCCTGGGGCAGGCCTGATGTCCGCTGACTTTCAGGGGAGACGCCTTAGTCCCTAAGCACATCCCTGGTCAGCTTTAGGCTGCTTGACTCGGGAGCCCTGCTTGGAGCATACCCAAGGAGGGCAGCCTTTTGCCGGGGCAATGGGATGGGAAGCGGGAGGAGGGTGGAGCATGCCCCTTTCCTGCACAACCCCAAGACCACCATGGTGGGGGAGGGTGCTAGGCTTTTCAGGAGTTTCGACAGAATGGAAGAAAGTGAGGTATGACAGCAAGGTCATCTGAGGAAACCTCCAGAAGGAGCAGGAAGTCAGTGACCTTAGAGCACGGGGAAATTAGCATCAGGGAAAAGGAAAGTGGTCTCTGAGGCCTGCAAAGCTTGAACTTGATGGTGGAGGAGAACAGTGGTGATGTACTGCAAGAGAAGGAAACAGGTGGTGAGAAGGAACAATCACACAGGGCCCGAGAACAGATCATAGAACGGAGCCCTCATCGCCATATATGGGATGTTGTAGCTTCCTAGTTCTCAATTTGGGCTTTCCTGGCCACTGCCTGGGAACCACCAGTGGTGCTTATTGGAAATGCAAGTTCCCGGGTTCCTCCTCAGCCACACTATGAGTGATAATCCCAGCGGACAAGGCCTAAGAAACTATATTTTCACCAACTCTGCAGGTCAATTTTCTGCCCCCGAAGTCTGAAAACCACTGCTGCAGATGCTTCATAAATGCTAATAGGCTTTCCCCTTTCTAGAAAAAATTAGGAGGAATTCAGGGAACAGGAGAGAAAGGGAGAGGAGGAGAGGGGATTTCAGGGTACTTTTTAGATAGCTCTCCCCCCCAAATCCTCTTGCTCAACACCTGTGTGTGGGCCATGCTGCCTTCCCCATGCACACGGTCCCTCCCACAGTGGGACCAGAGCTCACCCGCATTTCGAGGCCCGGTAGACTGGAATTACCGGCCCGTCGCAGCTCTGCCACCTACTGGCTGTCAGAGGAGATGCAGAACTCAACGCAGAGTTGCGGCTGGTTAAAGAGCAGCTTTAGAACACACACACACACACACACACACACACACACACACACACACACACAGGCGCACACACGCGCAATGACACCACCCAACAGGGCCCCCTGGCCCCGCGTAGCCACAGCCGCAGCTGCTGATCCACCTGTTGCCACAAGCACAGATGCCTTCGATTTCTCAGTTTGGGGACTGAGGAGATTAGCAGGGGGAGGAGGAAAAAGGAGAGCAAAGGCACAGGGTGATCTCCAGAGGCTCTGAAAAGACTTCCTCTTCCTCCTTCCTTCCCGTTTTCCAGTAAAGAACACAGGAGGTGAAGACATTAGTGAGAGTTGTGGGAACTGCCCTCGGCAGGCAGGGGATGCGGCAGGGGATGCGGCAGGGGATGCGGCAGGGGATGCGGGAGGAAAAGGCGAGCTGCTGAGGCTCTCCAGGCTCCCAGTCCCAGGGGCGGGGGGGGGGGAGAGTGTGAGCCCCCACTCTCCTTCAGCTGAGCCCTCCCCTATTCAAAACAAAGGAGCATGGACTATTATGCCCTCCCCTTGAGGCACGCTGCTGGCCAGTATAGTGGTCTTGCCTGCCTCAGTTTCCCCTTTGTGAGCAGACAGGGCTGTGGCATGAATAAATGGATGCCACTGCCTCAAACCCTGCCAGCGTGTTAGGTTCACATCTGATCTTCTTGAGAGCTCAGAAGGCCAGGAATGTGCATAGGTATTACTTGTCTGGCTAGGAAGGGCTCCGGAACCCAACCCCACCTACGTAACCTCACCTCCCAGCCACTCAAAAGAGTGTAGCCTCTGCCTTCAGCCCTCCTGTCTGACTACCTGCAGGCCCCCTCATTCAGGATGAACTTCTGACCTTGCCTTGTCTCAGGCCGTGATCTTATGTCAAAACCACTGGGGGTTGAGTTTCATGGACCGGGTTACCTCAAGTCTTTGGGAAAACAGTCAACAGATCACAGCTGTTCCCAGGAGTCATGGACTCTTGCACTTTGGCCTGCAAACATTGCCCACCAATCCCCTTTGCTCTGTTTCTTGTTATCCATTCTCTGCACTTGGCTTTCTACCTACCCCTCTCTGAAGCTGCCTGACTGGTTGTAACCTGAACCAGCTGAGGGAGGGAACAGGCTGGGAGGGTCCCTGAGGGGGGCGTCCAGGCAAGAAGTACTGTCTTTTGCTTGTGGTGCCCTACTTTGCTCTTCTGTGCATGACTCGGTCATTGTGAAACCACTGTGGTTTGGCAAGGGCAAGCAAATGGACACTGAATGCCACAGAGCATACACAATCAGGGCAAGCTTTGTCGCAGACCAGTAAATCAAATCCAGTCTAACCCAATCCAATCCAATCCAACACAACACGAATGCAATCCAATTTAACACAACACAGTGCAATCCAGTCCAATACAACCCAACACAACCCAACGTAACACAAAACAATGGAATCCAATCCAACACAACCCAACATGACCCAACACAACACAACACAATGCAATGCAATGCAAACTAAGGAACGCAATCCAATCCAACCTAACCCAACCGAATACAAGAGAACACAATACAATAACTTAAGCCAGACAGCAGGCAGTTTTATAGCACCTTATTGACTCATCTCACTCTGCATTGACGGAACTGGGGAGATAGGAGACTAGGGAGTGGATTTTCCTGGTCATATTCGGTCCCTTATTTCCAGGATGGTTCATAGCAAGTGAATGTGAAGGCAGCAGGCTAAGGAGGGAAGAGAACGGGGATTTGAATTTGGGTATTCAGTTAACATCTGGGTTTTGTTCTGCGTCTGTTGGGTGATTGGGGCCTAAGGATACGATACTAACCACACTGATGGGAGGATGCACCAAAATAATGGACGTGAAAACTCTTTTCAAAGTTTAAAATTTTAAGCTGTTGTTAGTTGAATAACTACTTTATAGACAAGCATTAAATCTATGTTTTTCTTTTTTTTGTTGTTTTTAAAGATTTTATTTATTATTTCTTTTACAGAGAGAGAGACACAGTGAGAGAGGGAACATGAGCAGGGGAAGTGGGAGAGGGAGAAGCAGGCTTCCCGCTGAGCAGAGAGGCTGATGTGGGGCTCGATCCCAGGACCCTGGGATCATGACTTGAGCCGAAGGCAGTCGCTTAATGAACTGAGCCACCCAGGCACCCCAAATCTATGTTTTAAAGTCTTAGCCTAGAGGCCTTTGTGTTTCAGTTGTTTGAGACAATAAGTAGATTCTCACCTTTGCTAAAGGAATGAAAATGCTCAACTTCAAGGGTCTTCTAGTAGGTTTTCCAGTTGGGAAAGTAGTGTTCAGGTGACTATCTCCATCTTAGAAAAGTCAGATTATGTCAGTTTCTACCTCTGAAACATACAACGCTTCCCCTTTGCCTGCAGATTAAAGCCCAGTGCTTGGAAGAGCATTTGGGGGTCTCTTGTACCTGCATCCAAATTACCATCCCAGGCCTCCTGCTCACCTGTCCCTCTGAAATCACTGCCCTGGCCATAGCTGGCTGGTCCCCACCACACACACATGGCACTGTCCTTCATCCTCACCTGCTTGTGCCAGCCAGTCCCAGGATGTTCCTTCTTGTAGCTCCTTCTGTTTGAATCATATTCCTTCTTTAAAAGTCAGCTCAAATCACCACTATTCTGTTTCCTTCTCTGTACTCACCATTCTTTCCTTATTGTGGCCACCAACAGCCTGTTATCTCTCAGGAGATCCCTCAGGAGAAGCTTGATGTAGGCAGTCAGGCGTGTTAGAAGAGATCTGGTAGAAAATTTTGAACTTTCCACCTGTTAGCTCTATCTGACATCAGGCATGTCTGAGTCTTGGCCTATCCTGTTATAAAATATGAATAAAAAGAACTCTCGGCTCATCAGAATTGTTGCTCAGTTACTAAATCAACAAGTGTTTGTTGCATACCTACTATGTGCGGTGTGATTGAATTAGAAAATGTGAAGCTGCTTTCTGAATTGTGCCTTGTATCTTAGCTGCTTCAGACAAGAAACTCTTGAGGGTAGAAACAAGCCAAATATCCGTTGGATTCTCTGCAAGATTCCCTTTGCATCCTCTGTGGCAGGAGTTTACACAGTAGGCACTCAGTTCAGGCTCAAACATGACATGACCGAGAGAGAACAAGGCTCCCAGAGATTGCACACCATGGGCTGATGTGAGAGCCCACAGGGCCTCGGTTTCCCCAGCCTCAGTCACACAACTAGCTTCCCTGCCGCCGCCCCCCCCCCGCCCCCCACCGATCCTTCGACCTGCTCATCTCAGTTGCCAAGTGAAAAAGGCAGGGAGAGAAAGCTATAGAGGAAGAGCATGGGTTTCCATTGGGTAAACAAAATGCGTGGGAGAGTGGAAGATAGATAGATTATTGTTAATTATCTGATGCTTTTATTTATGTAGTGTCAATAATAATAATAATAATAACAACAACTCTCTGAAGTGTTTTGAACCCATTGGAGGCTGAGGAAGTAATTACCTGCTTAGAAATCCAGGAGGAAATTAAGTGCTGTGAGACAGTTTTGTTTTGGGCTTCTTTTTGTCTGTCTTTTCACTAGTGCAACACAGTGAGCTGACAGGATCAGAGTCCTCTGGGCTGAAGAGGAACAAAGAAGTGTTTCCGTCCTGATTTTCCCTGGTCTACCTTGACGGGCAGGAAATAAAGCTCGCTGTCTAGTGAACACAGCTGAAGGTCCAGCCTTTGGACTCTACCTACAGACCCAACCAGGGTGGAGAGGCCTTCTGACTTAGCACCCAGGGCCTTGTGAGGTGGGGGCCGGGAGCTTCTCTTGGAGCCTGGAGAGTAACCGCCTGTACAATCTCCTTCTCCTTTCCTGAGATTTCTCAGCCCTTCGTCTTCCCACCTTTCCCGTACTCACCCACTCTCTCCTCAGTTCCCCTTCCCTGTTAATTGGGGCAAAAGTTGGACTGCCCCAAGAAACAGCAGGGAACAGTGACCCCTGGTGGTAAGCGCTGACATGAGCCCCGCCAAAGGGACCCAAAGGGAAAGGTCTGTGAGGAAGAAGGGCCCAACCACACTTCACTTGGTTTTAAGTCTTAGGTCAATGAGATGGTTTTGTTTTTGTTTTATTCTTTGTGTGTGTGTGTGTGTGTGTGTATGTGTGTGTGTGTTTGGTAATGATAGATAAATTAGGGTTTTGAAAATGACGTAGACTTTGGAGAGAAGATCCTAAACCAGTCCTCGACAAAACTGTGGTGAAAAATGAGACTAATCTTTATTTCTCCAAAAATGCCCTTTCTCCATTATGACCATCCTGGTTTCTGTTGCCCCCCCCCCCGTCAATCTTTCATCAGGCACCCCTAGTCTCTTCTGTCAAGGAAGAACTGTAGCTAGTGAAAACCCATATTGAGCCTATAGAATTGTGTCACCTGGACCCAAGAGTGCACCTAAACTCGCCATTTTGTTGATGGTTCCTCAAGAGAGAGGTTTGGAACCCCTTCTAGGCAGCGTCTCTCACTTTACCCCTCTCTAATCCCCTCTAAAGGTCAGCTTCCCCACACCCACACCAGAATGTTTATATCTTAAAAGATGCTTAACCCAAAGAAAATTTCCTCAACTGCTGGAATTTGGAGATGATAATGACTGTGGAGAAGATGTATTTCATGTGTTCTTCAAAGGGACTCCCTATTCACTTATAAGTTTAAGCAGGTTAAGGCATGGAGCCTCTTTAAGCTGCGAGGCTGGGAAATGGGAGAATGTTCTCATTTCTCAACCGAGCAAGCCCTTCATGGTTGTTTGGAGGCCACCTGAAGAGAAGTAGGAAAATGTGACCTGTGTTCTTCCCTTTCACCACTGGCTTGCCAAGCTGTATTCTGTAATCCGTGAACTGTGCCAGACCTGAGCTCAGTGAGAAGGTGAGGGGGCCAATCTGACACAGTGGACTAAAATCTGGCTCTGGAAAATGTTATCGTGTCACGATTTCAGTCTACCTCTAGCATAGCAGGAGCCAAAGGCAAGTCCTTAGCAACCACTTTCACCCAAGCACCAGTCCCAAATTTCCAGAAGCTGCCAGATACAGTCATCTGGTCATGTCACCTTCACCTCATGTTCAACGGGGTCTCAGACTCTCCTTATCTTTCTACCCACACCAGTCCTCTGACCCAACTTGCCCTTGGTCCCACTGTTCCCCTGGTCATCCAGGTGTGACCATTGAGAATTGTCACCAATCTTCAAGTTCCATCACCTTCTACCTCCATTCTTCCCGTCAATTCCCACTGCCTGGAGGCTAGACCACAATGAATATCGCCATCTTTTACTGTCACCCCATTTCTGGTCTCTCCCATTCACGCTATCCGATACAAAAGCCATGTTCCAGGAACATGTGGTTTCCTATAGCAAGAAGGCTTATAAAGGGGAATTATTTCCATACATGGTCCCAGACTGCCACCACTTAGCACGTTTTATCCCTTAACCTACCCTCAAAATACATTAAATAATACTGCAAAGAATTTCATAAGTCAGACTCCAGGCTTGAAGAAAAACGATGGGAACATAATGGCATGTTCCTGGGGTGGCATGTGGTAGGCGGAGGGGGGAGGTCGGCATTTGAGGACCATCCCTACCCACACAGAGGTGGGGTCCAGCTCCTCCCTCAGCCCATCAAGAGTGAATGAGTGTCGCTCATCCTATGATGAATCTCAGTGTCAGTAGGCACAGGAGACCGAGCCTGTCTCCCTTACCCGTGGCGTAACCGTGGAACATGAGTTATGAGAGAAGTGTCTAGGCGTATCCTACGGCCCTCTTGTGACATTAGCTAAAAACTTCAGCCCTAGCCGTGGTGATGTGCCAGCCAGTGTGCTAAAGGCTTTCCTCCACTAACTCATTCATTCTTCCCATCAGCGAACTGGGTGGGCGCAGTTCTCTGGGTCTTACGAATGAGGGCGCTCGGGGTTGGAGGACTTAACTCATTGCCCAAGGAGTCTCGTAGCGGGCTAGCACAGCTGGGTTTGGAGCCCGGGTGCTTCATCGCTACATTACATGTATCTTGGCCAAACCAGGAAAACAACATCCTCACAGAATAAGTGTTGGCCAAATGGAGAAGGGAAACTATTCCTATTCATACGTTAATATGGCACTACTATATTATATCAACGTATGGATTCTTTGTGTTAATTTTCCAACCAGTGACTTTCCTGCTCTGGGTTACTTCCTGCCTGGCCTTGGTTTCCACATCTGAGCACGTGGAGAGACAGCTCCCACAGGAGCAAGAGCGGTGGCTGTGGGCTTTGCTTGGTGCCTCAGAGTTGTGAGATCAATAGTTTAATTGCTGTGAAACACGGGCCTTGGTGATGCTGTATAAATAATTGTAATAACTGTGGCCAGTGACGGAGACGATGGTTTTCCAATATCTTATTTTCAAATGCCTTTCTCTACAATTAACTCCACAAGCTTCCGGCAGAACGAGTATCCCTTACAGGCACTGGGGTTTGTTTTTTGGGTTTTGTTTTTTTGTTTTGTTTTATTTTTTGGTTTGTTTTGTTTTTTGGTTTGTTTGGGGGTTTTGTGGGTTTGTTTGTTTATTTTTTTTATTTTTTCCCTTCTAGACCTTTCAGCTCTGATAGCTCATGCTTTTTCCAGACTCTCCCTCGCTGGGATCAAAGGTCACCCATCTGCCCTCACTAAGCTGCCCTCACTCCAGGCGAGTGTCTTTAGGCCCCTCCCCTGAGGGTGGGGGCAGCTTAAAGCAGGGTCTCTGTGGTTTTCCTAGGATGAAGGGTGGTCAAAAGACCCTTTGTGATCATCACAGCCAAACTCCCCGCTGGCCCTGGGGCCCCTCAGCTTTCTGCATCTGTGCATTCCAGCGCTGTCTGGTGATGTCATCCCCGGACAGGGACGCCCTTCTCCACTCCAGAATTCTAAACCCGGGGAAGGCTGTTCCCCACAGTGTCTCTGGGAGCGGATTTTCTGACTGCAAACCATTCACAGGCCTCACCCAGGCCTCATGAATTCCTGGGTTCTCATTTGAAACAGTTCCAAGTGTTTCTTTCTCAGAGTAGCTGCTATAAAAAAAAAAAAAAGAAAGAAAGCAAGAAAGGAAGAAAGAAAGTGAAATGTAGTAAAATGTGGGCAGTGGCTGCCAGGCGAGATGTGTGGGGATAAAAAAGAGGACAAAGTAAGTAACACTTGGTGATCTGTGAGACAGTACTGCGTGAAGTCTGCTCCTCAGAAGACCCAGAGATTTTTTTTTTTTTAAGATTTTATTTATTTATTTGACAGAGACAGACACAGCAAGAGAGGGAACACAAGCAGGGGGAGTGGGAGAGGGAGAAGCAGGCCTCCCGCTGAGCAGGGAGCCCAATGTGGGACTCGATCCCATGACCCTGGGATCATGACCTGAGCCGAAGGCAGATGCTTAAGGACTGAGCCACCCAGGTGCCAACCCAGAGATTTTTTACTGGACAATAATGAACACTGTCACTGAGATGCACAGCCCTACCTACTTTTTTGTCAGTGGCTGCTGAGTACAGGTTTGATGCCAGCAAACTTCAGCTCCAGGATAGGCTGTCTTCACTGGCTTTGTCTTCACTGGGGTTAGATAAATATGGCATAGCCCTGCTCTCAGGAAGCACACAGGTGAGCCCATGCACCCCCATGTTGTGATGGAATTGAAGCACGTGCTTCTGGAGCCGGAGAAGGAGGCATCAAATCCATACTGGGAGATGGTGGGGGCAGTTTAGGAGAGAGTGATGCCAAGCTGGGTCACAAGGAAACATTAAATGTATCCCACGCTTACTTCCAATCCTCATTTTGGCCATACCAACAATAACAACAACAACAACAAATTCCTAGATAGCCCAGGAGCCGGTGCTACTTTGCAGTTCTGGTCTAGAACCCAAGTGGGCAAAATTTAAATCTCTCCATGTTTCAAGACTTTGCAATCCACTGACATTTGAAAGAAACCCTTGGCCATTCAGCCAGGAGCCAGACGGTGTCACTCTGACCGAAGTCCTTCCCGAGGGGAGGGTGCCATTTGGTCTGTAGGGTGAGTGGCTAAGGCCCTATCCTTGTTTGAGGAATTGTGTTCACCTTCTGGGAAGCCAGCACCTTGGTGCTTTGCACTAGGTAAACATAGGTTGTTCTGAGCCTCACAAAAATACACACAGGTGGCCTTGGATGGCACCCCTCAAAACGGCTGATGCCCCAGCAGCTTGATGAGGCTGCAAGGAAAGAACCCAGAGCAGAGCTCATCAGAGAGAGCAGATGTCGAGGTGATAAGCACTTGTCTGACGCTCCCTGGGTTATTTATTTGTCAAGGAAATTGCCAAACAGCGCCTAGAGGCTAAGCAACAGTCCCAAGGCTTCCTGCAGACAGCTCGGAACAGTCTGACAAGTGAGAACCGTTAGAGGCTGGCTGCTGCTGCCCTTGTGTTAGAAAGAGCACTGATGGTCCTTTAAGGACAGGACACCAAAGAGATGTATGCTCAGGAGGCTCTCTGAGGAGCTGGGCCCCTTTTGATCTTTTCCCATTGTGATTAGAACTCATCCCTTTGTTAATTTACCAAACATCTAATAACCAACCCTGGTGTTTCACAAAGCTGTTGGGAGCCTCCCTGTGCATCTGTACTGTGGGAAACTAGCATCATGGACACATTGTCTCATCTTCATACTGACTGAGCACAACTACATACTAACTAGCCACAGCCTGCAGTCCTATGTACCAGGCACTTCCGTAAGAGCGCTTCATAATCCGCCCGATGACATCCTGCTGGCAACCTTGAGCTTGGAATTCTGAGTCCGATATTTCAGCTGCAGATAATTCAATAAATCCTGAAGTCCTGCCTGAGGTCACCTACGTTGATAAGAGGCACAAGCGGGATGCCAGTCCGGCTGGCTACACAGCCTTATGCTTAATTAGGCACGATGCCACGGACCCACCCTCAAGAAGCTGACAGTCGTGGCTGAAATCAACACACCGGGAGCCTAGGGGCCAATCAGGAGCTGAAATCAACACCCTGGAAGCCTGGGGGCCCATCAGGATGGACTCGCATGGGCTGAGACACTAGGCAGCTGAAAGGGCAGCGTGGGCAGTCAGAGCGGGGCAGGCATTATGGAGAAAGCCTTTGGAGGGGTGTCCCTGCCAGGTTTCAAGGGGCCGATGCACCTGGGGTGGCTGGAAGAAATCAGGGTGGAAACTAGAGGATGGAATGGGGTGAGGGAAGTGGTGTGGACGGGAGTATGAGCGGGCTGGCCCCATTCCTGGCGGGAAGAGGAACCCCCCCCCCCAACGTAGCAAGAGGGGCAAGGCTGCATGGAGGGGGAAGGGCCATCCTGCATTGACACCGGCTTTGGGTTAGCAGCATCACGTGGTTGCCTGTAGTAGTGAGGATGACATGGGTGTTCCTGGAGTTGGGGAGGGACTAAGGGGAGGCTGGGCGGGGTGGGGGGGCTCTGCTCTAGGGTGCTGACGACAGAACATAGAGGGTGGTCCGGGGTAAGGGTGACCACATAGCCAGGAGGTGTGAAGTGTGGGGGGCTGCCTCTGAGCTGGGAGAAAACTGAACAAAGCCTACTCCCTTGGTGCAGTCTACTTGATTCTTGAATCTCTGCTCTGTGCTGAGCCCTGTGCTGGAAGCTTCCATCCTCTGAGCTAGGACCTGGCTGGTTAGGACTCCTGAAGACGCTGAAGACCCTGCCACAGCTCATGTGAGAGTCCATCCATCTCCAGTCTCCACTCTGCTTCCGTTCTCCCTGGGTGCCCCAGCTGGACAGGGGTTCTGGTACAGCTGCATTAAGCATCTGCCGGATCCCACTCCAGAGGAGCTAGGTTTCCAGCAGGAGAGAATTGCTGACCACACATCAGCCCCTTGCTGTCGTGATGTACTGTGTTCATTAACCCCTTTGCGACTGCAACAGTTGGGAGGTGGATAGAAGAAAGGAGATACTTGCCTGTTTGGCAAGGAGGTACACGGAGCCCAGAGACCGTGTGGGAGGACAGGGAGAAGAGTGACTTGTCCGAGTCCTAGAAGGGGCAGGGGGGAGTGTGGATCAAGAATCAGGAGTACTGACTGGTTCTGGGTCTGAGACTCTGTCCCTGACACCATGTAAGGCCTGGCTTCATCTCTAGAAAGCTGTCCTTGCCTCCCAGCATCCCACCAGCTCTGACTCTGCCTCCAGCCCTTGGTCGGTCCTCAGAGAGGCCTCTCATCTCTGGGATGCCAGGCTGTGGTACTCCACTTCCCTCCTGTGGCTTACCCAGACCATAGGCATGAAGCTGCTTTCTTTTTTCTCCATAAAGTCCCTGGTTTTCTGAATCACACCCAAGTGGAGCCAGACTCAAGATTTCCTGGACAATTCCTCCTGCTTCGGGGCAGCCGTGGGAAGGTGTGGGCACCCGTGTTAGGGTGCCTGTCTGAACATTCCATCTGTTAGCACAGACACTTCTTTACCCAGGCCCCTGCCCTCTGTCTAGCAATGCTCCTTTCCCATCTGCTTCAGGTGGCCCAGAGTGGAGTCGTGGGTCCTCTTGTCTTTCCAGCCCCTAGCTGACCTCGTCAGATGCCAGGAGCCCGATCCGGGCGCCACACCTTCTAATCTCTCTATGGCTCACATGGTTGCTGCTCCCAGCGGGGACGAGTGAGAATCATGAAGACCAATTCATGTGAATTGCCTCCCTAGCAATCATCGCTAACATTCATGGAAATTTCGCTGTTACCCTTTCTTGATGCTCAGTATTCTACATGCTTGGAACACGATCAGACTCCCATCATAAGAATAACAGTATCTGTTTGATGGAAAGCAATAAAGTTTGGCAGATTATCTCCAGCCACAGAGTTCCTGAGTGGCAGAGGTGGGGCTCCCACCACCTGCTCATGGGCTCTCCCCTGCCCCAGGCTTTTCGGCTTGCACACCGCGTCTCAGGAGCCAGAGGACTCTGGTCTTCTGTAACGTGGATGAGCCCAGTCCGTCTGCCAAGCCCCAGAACCAGCTGATACGTGGGAAGCCCACGGCGCAACTCGTGGCAGACGGTGAATCAACTATTCATCTCTGCTTGTTTTTCTAGGAGTGGGTGCAGTCTGTCCAGGCTCGCTTGTGGCCAGAGGCACGTGGGAAGTGGCAACCGAGGCTTTGGGGTGCAGGCTACTCAAATATGTGGTGACTCTGGGGCCACAATCCAGCTGACCCACCAAGGTTTCCCACCTGTATGTAACTTCCACGTGCTATGCCTGCCCCTGAGTCTCTTTGCAAGGGGGCAGCACGAGAGGCTGATTTTAAATATTTAGCACTTGAGATATGCTGGTTCAAACCTTCTTCTGGCACCTCTTTCGTATCAATCATATTGACTTTTGTTTTTATTTCTTCAGCATCTTTCTCTCCTCGAGTTGTGTCTTGTTCTTTGTGTCGGCACCCAAACCGGTGGGGGAGTCATGGGGGCCATTGTTCCTGATTCCTCCGTGTGGGGCAGTGCGGGGTGAGATGTCCTAATGGCAACCCAGAGATCATCACTCAGTTCCGTAGGTATGTAGTGAGAGACCCAAAGGGACCCATTTTCCCAGCAGTGTTTGGTAACACAGCGCGGGATCCGCACACACAGGGCTTGTCTAATTAATTACTGTTTACACTCTTGCCATTCCCTTCGCATCCTTTTCCTCCTGGCTGGAATCAGGAAATCAAAACAAAGCACCCTCATTGTGCTATTCTGGGGCAGCCTAAGCAGCGTGAACACAGAAGCAGGGTCTAAGCCCGCATCCTGAGCCCTGGGAATCAAAGCCGGGAGGAGGGGCTGTGGCATGTCTTCGAGGCAAATCTGGCGAGACGGTGGTCTGGGCCGAACAGTGGCAGCTCCTCGCCCACTGCTAAATCTCCCAGGGAGAACATCCCACAGTGGTTTGGGTTCCTTGCTGTACAATACGGGAGCTCTGCATCAGGAAGACAAATTAAGATGTCGATGAATAGCTTGAACATTTCCATCCGTTCATTTGTTCAACCAACATTTATCGAGCACCTACTATGTGGCATGGCTCAAGGGTTTGGGATACATCACTGAACATGAAAGATAAGGATGTCCGCTCTTGTGGCATCTACATTCTAGCCGGGGAGCCCAACGATAGTGTAATAAACGAGTAAATCATAGAGCATGTGAGAAGCTGACAAATGCCGTTGAAGAAAGAGAAGTGGAACTGGGAAAGGAGATGGAAGGGCCAGTGAGGCAGGGGGGTGATTTGAGAATGAAAGTGACATTCCAGGGGCGCCTGAATGGCTCAGTCGTTAAGCATCTGCCTGCGGCTCAGGTCATGATCCCAGGGTCCTGGGATCGAGCCCCGCATTGGGCTCCCTGCTCAGCTGGGAGCCTGCTTCTCCTTCTCCCACTCCTCCTGCTTGTGTTCCCTCTCGCACTGTGTCTCTCTCTCTGTCAATAAATAAAACCTTGAGAAAAGAAAAAAGAAAAGAAAAGAAAAGAAAAGAAAAGGAAAGGGAAGGGAGGGAGGAAGGAAGGAAGGAAGGAAGGAAGGAAGGAAGGAAGGAAGGAAGGAAGAGAAGGAAGTGACAAGTGACATTCCAGGGCAGCCTCAAGTTACAAGTGAAATTCTGTCCTCAGGTGTCCTAGGTTTGGAGCCAGAGGAATATTGACAGTAGACGAATGCCTGGGGCCCCAGGGAGCTGCCATGGCAGAGGATAGACTTGCAGCCCCTAATTGTGGCCAGAACTTGGAGGTTCCCTTGTCCACCGCCCTGCAAACCAGGCAAGTCTTCCCCAGGGATATGGAGACATGGTAGGGGTCCCTTTCCCTAGAGAGCTTGAACCGTGCAACCAGCAAATCACCACAGTACTCAGACCTAAAGCTGGTGTCTCCACATACCTTCCCAGGTCCCTCCTTATCCATGCCCCTGCCCTCCATCACCTTGTCTCAGACTCCTAAAGGGAAAGTTCTAGAGGCCTTGTGGGAGTTGAGATGTGGCCTCATCTGCAGAGACAGAGAGAGAGACCGTGTGCGTGCACACATGTGTGTGTTTGTGTCTGTGAGTGTGTGTGTATGTCTGACACTTCCAACCCTGGCAACTGAGGCCAAGAGTTAGCTTCTCAGGTCATTTATTCACTCATTCATTCAACAAAGGAACACTTCCGGTATGCCTGATGCTGGTGCTCGAGGCCATGCTCCTCCCTTTCACCCTCTCTTCAGCCTGTGTAGCAAGATGCTGACTGACAGTGACCAGGTTATGTCACTTAGAGTGTTGGGGGCCCAGCTGAATAAATTGCATAAATAAGATCTAAAAGTTTCATGATTTTTCCTCCTGAGAGACACTACGGCCCTAGTGTCCTGGGAAAGTGGATCCTGGTCACTTGTTTCCCACCGAGGGTCCTCCCTGCTCTTTCTGCCTCAGCAGGAGACAGATCAAGGCCAGGACACAGAGCCAGGACCCCCAGGAGGGCCAAAACTGTGTGCTCAAGGCTCTTGAGAGGAGCAGAGCCTGAATCCCTCTCCTCCCTCCTTGGGCCCTTCACCTGCCCCCTCTTGTCTGCCCTCTTGTCCCCCTCCTGCCTGCCCCAGCGTGGGCTCCATTTTGTCTACATGTCCTTACACAGATGTACCTTAAGACTGGAAATTTGGAGACTTGCCTGAAAGGGAGACAGCCTAACTCTGGCTCAGGCACAGCCAGAATGTGGGGCATCCATCTCCATAAGCCTTGCCCCCCACCCCCCAGCTCTGTGAAGATGGCCTGGCCACGGGGCCACCCACGTCACCAGGTGGGTTTCCACTTGCCTCTGCGTTTGGGCTTGAGGGTCTCGGTGGAGCATTCAGAGTGTCCCGGGGACATCTGTCCCACCCTGCCTCTCCAGCTGCAGCTCCCATTCCAGGCCTGCCAGATGAGACCCCACCCTCTCTCCTCCCAGCTGGGCCCAGCCCGGCTTTCTTGCAGAGTAGACCTGGACCAGGAAATCTGGGGGAGGATGTGAAAGGAAAGAGGAAAGGGGGGATACCGGGGCTTGCCTGCATCTTTAAAGATGAATGGCACTGTTTGCTCATTAGGGAGATTATTCCAAGCAAGAAGGCAGCCAGAGCGGTCTAGTGCAAGCATCTGCCTGCTACTGGGAGCCGATATTTATTGTTCAGCCCTTCAATGGATGTAAATCAACAGCCCGGCCCAGATAATGTTCCAGTAAACAAACAAGCAGCTGCCAGGAGCTCCCCGGATGGCTGACCTTTGTGGAGGCCACCCTGCTGATGTTTTAATAGCGCTCTGCCTGGCGGCGCAGACGCTCACCGTGCCAGGGATGAAGAGAGGTGGACGGGCTGGAGGGGAAGGGGGCCGCGCCGTCCGGGAATAGCCTGGGCTGCGGACCGCGCGGGAGGGGCAGGCTGGGGGGGGGGGCCCTGTGTGTGCCCCCGGGGGCACGCGTGCCTGTCCCGGGGAGGCCGCCTCTTAGGGGATGGTGCCAAACACTGCGATGGAGGTCCCTGCGCGGTCCAGGCACAACGGATGTCCCGTCATTTTGTCCTGGGGTGGTCTCACCCACTGTTGCCTCGCTCGTCTTTATTGAAGTATATCTGACAAATACAAGTGGTATATATTTAGAGAGTAGGACTCGGTGTGATGTGGTGATATATATAATATATATACATTATGGAAACACCTAAGACCAGCCTTTTAGCCGACTTCAAGGATCCCCTGGGATCCCATCGCTGTGTATTAGATCTCTAGAATGTATTTACCCTGTGTGACTGAAACTTTATACCGCTTGACCAACATCTCCCCAAGCCCCTGGTAACCTCCATTCCTCTCTCTGCTTCTGAGTCTGACTATTTCAGACTATTTCCACATAGCAGTGAGAACTTGAAATACTTGTCTTCCTGTATCTAGCTTCTTTCACTTAGTGTGATGCCCACTAGCGTCACCTATGGGGTTACAAATGGCAAGATTCCCTTCTCTTTTTTTTTTTAACATTAATTAATATTCCCTTGTTTGTATGCATGTATGTAACATTAATTAATATTACATACATGTAATATTACATACATGTATGCATACATGCATGAAAACAAGGGAATATTAATTAATGTTAAAAAATTAAATTCAAAAGATTAAGAATTGTTAAAAAAATTAAATTCTAAATTTAAATAAATTCTAAAGATCTAATACACAGCATTTCACAAACCTATGTCTATAATACATACAACAATATCTACATGATGTAGCTATCACATTTTCCTTATTCAGCTGTCAACAGACGTTTAGATTGCTTGCATGTTTGGCTTTTGTGAATAACTCACTGCTTGTTAAATATTGGAATTTGTCTCCATGATTGGCAGTTAGCTATGCCCCCAGACCCCCGAGAGCCCACACCATCCAGGTCATGCTTCGCCCCCAGCAGCCTTGCCTGGTACAGCGGGGAGCCTCTGGGGCTATGCCGCTGTCTCTTCTGACCGCTTGGTTCTCTCTCGGCTGTTCTGAAGTGTTCTCGACTGTCCCCCCAGGGTACAGGGTGTACCTGGCATGCAAGAGCTGTGCCCAGAGTGCCTGCAGCCTGAAAGTGGGAAGAGAAGGCAGGGGTACATCCAACGAGCTTGCCGGGTGCTGGGCTGGAGCAGAACCCGGCCTGCACAGCTGCACGTTGTAACTTGCTCAGGCTGATGGGACCACACAGCTGGTTGGAGCTTACAGCCCGTGAGCTCCAGGAAAGCTTGGACAGTGGGGCACATGCGTTGTGCTGTAAATTGAAGGTCCTGGGAGACACAAGGGAGGGTGTCAGCCGGGGAATGGAGTGAGCAAGCTCTCAACTGAGGGTGCCCCCAGAAGGATAGTTGGCAGCCAAATTATTAGCAAGGTCGCTTGGAGAGCACAGATCAGAACACAGGGACGACCATGATCTAGAATTGTGCTATCCCATAGGACAGCCATGGGCCACATGTGGCTATTTAGCCCCTGAAATGTGACTAGTCCCTATTAAGGGTTGCTGTAAGTATCAAATACATACACATCAGGTTTCGATAATTTAGCGTGAGGAAACGAATGAGTAAAATGAGTGAGTAAAATATCTCACTAACGATTTTTTATACTGCATACATGTGAACGTAATAATACTTGGGGTACATTGTGCTAGATAAAATAGAGGATTAAAATTAATTGTAATTAATCAATTTTACCTATTTCTTTTTTCATGTAACCATTAGTGGAAAATGTTAAATTTCACTCAGGAGGCTCACATTTGCGACGGGCATTATTTTGCTGTTGTCTGGTGCTGGTTAGAAGAACATTCCATTGAGCCTTAGGTGAGACCTGAAGGGACGCCACACCCAACCACAGAGAAACATTTACACCTGGTCTCTTCAGGACAGGGCTTCATGATGACAAACTTCTCTCTCTCTTACCTCCCTTGGCCAATAGAGATATGTCTTCATAAAATCTGTTTGTACCACTAATTTTGCTATTCCAGATCAATCTTCCTATTGGACTCAAGAGATTTTGTCTCGTGAGGTGGCTTTTGAATAAATCTGATATTACCCACTACATGTTTCATTAGTCAGTCTCTCAGAGTTGGAGGCGCCATGTTGGTAGCTCTTTTGTCATATGCCTCGGGTGCTCCCTTGAGCCTCACTTGGGGCTGGGCTGAAAATTCCTGGTTAATCTCCAGTCAGTGGCCAGATTTCCTGGGAAGAGGGAACAGAGGTCCATGAACACACTCAACTGTAGCATTTGCCACTTGGCCTTATTCGTGTGGTGTCTGAGCCCTTCAGGGGATAAGCTTCCTTGGAGGGCAGGGCAAAGACCCACCTTTCTCCTCCAGAAGCTAGCTTTGAGCCTAGAACACCTTGGCGTTCCATGGATGCCCTATGGACAATGTCTGAACGTGGAGTGTCCCTCTTCCAAGGAACATATGGGGTCAGGAGGTGATGTTCTCCTTGGTGTTAGCCTCAGAGAATAACATCTTCTAAACACCTGAATTTACATTAGCAGCTTCTTTACATTTTCCACCATAAAATAAAAATCAACTTCTATTTTCATCCTTTCTCACTTCTTAGGTGATCCACAAGTATCATCTGTATTGCATAAAATAATAAATCTTGTTTGTCCCGATGTGTACAATAATAAATCTTGTTTCTTCTTACTGTCACCTCACCAGCTTCAGGGTGGTCCCTGTGTTGGCGATGGAACCAGGGCCACTGGCCAGCACGTCTCCTTTGATCTCAACTATGCCTTTGTGGCCTGAGGCATCTTTCCTAGGCTGTTCTCCATGTGCAGGCATCTGGATTATGTTTCTACCTTATCAGGGGTGAACTGAACATGATATTCTGTATTCAAGTGAACCTGGCCAGGAGAATGACTTTCGTTTGTCTGTTTTCCCCTGAAATCCCATTTGAATGCTGCTTGATATGCCGCTGCCCATTTGGGCTACGTGGAGTATGGGGAATAGTGAGTGATGACCTGAGCACGCCTTTCTGGGTCCCGCCTCTCACTCTGAGTAATTGCTTGGTCTCACCTTGGTCAGCTCCAGGCCCATGGTCCCATTAGTAGAATGTGGCTGAGTTTTCCTGCAGGGAGTTGACCACTTATGTAGTAACTACTCATTTTTCCCCATCTTTATTAAGGCATAAGTGACAAATAAAAACTGTATATATTTAAGGTATACAACTTGATATATGTATGTCTTGTGACATAATTGGTGCAATCAAGCTAATTAGCATATTCATCACTTCACATAATTACCATTTTCCTTGTGGTGTGATGAGAACACTTAAGATCTACGTTCTTTTTTTTTTTTAATTTATTAACATATAATGTAATATTTGCCCCAGGGTACATGTCTGTGAATCATCAGGCTTACACATTTCACAGCATTTAACTTAGCCCATACCCTCCTCAATGTCCATATCCCTACCCCTCCACCTCCCAGGCACCCTTAGTTTGTTTCGTGAGTTTAGGAGTCTCTTATGATTTGTCTCCTTTCCCATCCCATCTTATTTCATTTCTCTTCCCCACCCCCCATGACCCTCTGCCTTGCCTCTCAAATTCTTCATATCAGAGAGATCATGTGATAATTGTCTTTCTCTGACTGACTTATTTCGCTTAGCATAATACCCTCTAGTTCCATCCACGTTGTTGCAAATGGCAAGATTTGATTTCTCTTGATGGCTGCATAGTATTCCATTGTATAGGGGCGCCTGGGTGACTCAGTTGGTTGAGCAACTGCCTTTAGCTCAGGTCATGATCCTTGAGTTCCGGGATCGAGTCCCACATCAGGCTCCCAGCTCCGCGGGGAGTCTGCTTCTTCCTCTAACCTTCTCTCCTCTCATGCTCTCTCTCACTTTCTCTGTCTCTCAAATAAATAAATAAAATCTTTAAATTTAAAAAAAAAAAGTATTCCATTGTATATATATACCACATCTTCTTTATCCATTCATCTGTTGATGGACATCTAGGTTCTTTCCATAGTTTGGCTATTGTGGACATTGCTGCTATAAATATTTGGGTGCATGTGCCCCTTCAGACCACTACATTTGTATATTTAGGGTAAATACCCAGTAGTGCGATTGCTGGATGGTAGGGTAGCTCTATTTTCAACATTTTGAGGAACCTCCATACTGTTTTCCAGAGTGGTTGCACCAGCTTGCATTCCCACCAACAATGTAGGAGGGTTCCCCTTTCTCCGCATCCTCGCCAACATCTGTCGTTCCCTGACTTGCTCATTTTAGCCATTCTGACTGGTGTGAGGTGGTATCTCACTGTGGTTTTGATTTGTATTTCTCTGATGCCGAGTGATGTTGAGCATTTTTTCATGTGTCTGTTGGCCATTTGGATGTCCTCTTTGCTGAAATGTCTGTTCATATCTTCTGCCCATTTCTTGATTGTATTATTTGTTCTTTGGGTGTTGAATTTGAGAAGTTCTTTATAGATTTTGGATATTAGCCCTTTATCTGATATGTCATTTGCAAATATCTTCTCCCATTCTGCCAGTTGTCTTTTGGTTTTGTTGACTGTTTCCTTTGCTGTGCAAAAGCTTTTGATCTTGAAGTCCCAATAGTTCATTTTTGCCCTTGCTTCCCTTGCCTTTGGAGATGTTTCTAGGAAGAAGTTGCTGCGGCTGAGGTCAAAGAGGTTGCTACCTGCATTCTTAAGATCTACCTTCTTAGCGAATTTCAAATACACAAGTCAGTATTATTAACTCTAATCACATTGCTGTATGTTAGATTTTCAGAACTTACTTACCTTGTAGCTGAAAGTTTGCACCACTTGACCAACATCTCTTCATTTTCCCCAACCCCCAACCCCCAGCCCCTGGCAACCACCACTGTAGTCTTTGTTTCTAAAAGTCTATTTTACATTCCACATATAAGTGAGATCATGCAATATTTGTCTTTCTGTGTCTGACTTATTTCACATAGCATAGTATTCTCCAGGCTCATCCATGTTTCCTAAATGGCAGGATTTCTTTCTTCTTTAAGCTTTATTTCATATATATATAAAATATAAACATATATGTTTTGTATATATACATATGTAACATATGTGTGTGTTCACATATGTGTGTGTATTACCTTTTCCTTCTCCTTTCATCCATCAATGGATATTAACATTCTTTCCATAGCTTGGCTATTATAAATAATACTGCAATGAGCATGGGATACAGTCATCTCTTTGAGATACTGATTTTGTTTCCTTTGGGTAAATACCCAGGAATAGGACTGCTGGATCATAAAGTAGGTCTATTTCTAATTTTTGAGGACTCTCCATCCTGTTTTTCATAGTGACTATACCAATTTACATTTTCTCCAACAGTGCGCAAGAGTTCCCTTTTCGCCACACCCCTACCAACACCTGTCAGTAACTACTTAGTGAGCACCGGCCACATCCTGGGTGCTATGCTGAGATGCACAGTCCCAGCTTTTTTGTCTATGTGCAGCTCCCCTCCCCAGTGCTCCCTGAGAATGTATCACCCTTTTGTAATTCATCTCCACCACTGGCCTTCTTGCTAGCCCAAAGAGTTCAGAATTATCCACATATTTTCTCCTTCCTCCAGACCACTTATAAAAAATATTAAATAAAACGAGTCAACACTAGTGCTTGGGAAATGCCCTCAGCTCCACTCTTCCACGCTGAAATGTGTTTTTTTCTGTCTCTAAGTTGGCTTCCTCTCCATGGTCAGACTGCCCAAAGTCCCACAGAGACTCATTATTTTTAAATGCCTTTTCATGAGGAACCTTGTCAAAGGCTTTTGGAAAAATCTAAATCGCTAAGAGGCAGGCACCAAGCTGGGAATCGGGAGACCTGAGTTCTAGTCCTGACTGTCCTCAGCTTACCACTGAACTTTGGGCAAGGCCCAGAACAGCCCCCACCTCGGTTTCTTCATCAGCAAAATGAGAACAATGATGCTAGTCGTCAACAATGTAACAATCGTAAAACCATGGACGACGTTATTTAAGAATGCTGTGCAGGGTAACAAACAAAAATATAAGGGATTGTTATTGGAAAATTTACAGCAGCATCGTCTTCATTCATATGCATGATTCTCTCCCATAAGAACTGTAGCAGGCACAGACAGGTTTCCTCCCACACTCCTTGGGTGATGTTGGCTTAACATCAACTGCTTGCACTTCTTGAAGGGATACAGGTTTATACAACCAAATGAAACTTGGTTCAACAGACATTGGCGTAGTACATAAACACACAGAAGCATGGACAAAATCAGTCAGACCTTGGTATGGGTTGAGACCATGCCATTCTCTAGCTGTATGACCATGAGCAAGTTACTAAACCTCTCTGTGCTTCACCCGTAAGTGGGATAATATTAGTGCTTACTGCACAGAGTTAGGTGGCTTAAATGAGAAGTGGGGAGGCGTAGAATGCTGACACAAGAGCTGAACTCCGCTATTAGCTGTTCTTGTCGCTATCATTTACATGAGGCCAAAGGACCCGGCAGCTGGACCGTCCTAGCTAAATTTTGTGATCATCCATCATTCAGCCAATCCTACGACAAGCTCTTTTTAGCCAAGATCTGTGTGCGATTCTTTCGGCAGATGAATGAAATGCATGCTTTCCTTTCTGTTTTCTGAAATAAGTCAAGGACTGGGGAGGGGTATGGAGAGAGAGAACACTGCCTTTCCAATGACTGATTGCCCCCCCCCCCAGGCTGAGTGTGGAAGGGGGTACCATAACCCCATCCTGCTTCCCTGGGGAAGGCCCGTGAAAACTTGCCCTAGGTGCTCCTCGGTCCATCCTTCCGTCCCTGCCCCCACTCACCTGGTTTCCTCTGATGTCTACTGACATCCAGCACATGGCCTTGTGCTAAAGAGCAGGGAGCTGGGGCCCAGCGATAAAGAAGACGGAACAGGTACTGAATCCAATTTCCCCTGGGGATCAGACTACGAGCACCGCCTGGGACGCATATCCACCAGCATTCTCTGGGGGAGCCCGCCCCTGCCGGCAGCCTAGGGGTGCTGGAGACCAGCCAGGGTGCTCAGTGTCACTCTTGTCACTCTGTGCTGCTGCTCCCGAGGTTACTCACAGCTGGGGATGCAGCCTGGCTGGGCCGGGGGCCAAGGCCATCACCATGCAGTCAGACTTGGGTGGTAATCCCAGTGGGTTTTGCATGAACTCTCATTTCATTCAGATGAAGGAAGGGCCAGGCCAGGATGGACATCTGGTGGTGGGGGGTGGGCACAGGAAGCAGGAGGGGTATTGGAATCTGAGACATTTTGATTTTCAGAGCTAAAAGTATTCTCTTTCTATGCCTTTATTAGTTTTTTTGTTTTCATGAGCTTCATGAGAAATCATCAAGAACATTTAGCCACATTCATTTTTAAAATAAATATTTGTCAAGCTTGAGTATTTCAGCATCAAAATCAGGAATGATTGGTAAAAGCATCTGGCATTGTATAGACCAGAGACAGACGCTGACCTCAGCCCCCTGCCTTTATCTAGGTGGCACGCCCCAGCAAATGAATGTGAAACCCACAAGGAACAAGGTCTCACATAATGGGGTCCATAGGAAAAACGTGGACTTTGGAGTTGAACTGGATTCGAATTCTGTCCCCAGATTTCATAGCTCAGGATAATTGCTTACTGTACCTCTGTCTTACTTTCCTTATCATTTGTATCAATATAGCAATTAAGACTTTTGATGTGGCAAAAAAAAAAAACAACCCTTTTTATTCTTTTAACAATAAGGAAATAACAACTTGAGTGTAACTAGAAAGTCCTGACAGAGGGCAGGCTTTGGGGTCATTTTAATTCAGTGACTCAGGGACATCACCAAAGACCAATGTTTTCCCATCTCTGCACCTAAACCTTTCCTGGCTTCAACTCCCCTCTTTATGACAAAAGGGCTGCCAGCAGCTCTTGGAGCCAGCTGTTTCTTGGATGTGTTGAGGGTGAGGAGAAGTTCTCTCTTCCCTGATCACAAAACACTGTCTCTGCTTTGCTCTGAGTACATATGTTGATTGGCTTGGGCCTGCTTTCTTTGGTCACTGCGGCAACCGAGTGAGATGACACTAAGTTGCCTGCACCCATCAGGGAGCACCCCCTCCCCCAGGGAAGCAGGGGGTGGGTCCAGGCTTGCCCCTAAGGTGACAGAGGGTGGAACAGATGCTGGAGGGGCCATGCAAGTCAGGACAGATGACCACTAAGCCCACAGGATTGAGAGGATTACACCAGTAAGGAATTACGTGCAAAACCATTTCTTAGTGCCTAGGGTCTAGGAAGGGCTTAAAAATCGTGCTTAAGAGGAAAACAAACAAGCAGAGCCTGGAACAAACCTAAAATCAAACACATAAACCGCAAAATAACCTAGTGTCAGAGTTCAGTGAATTCAAGAGAAACAAGAGGCAGCAGACTTTTCAAATGAATTGATGTCATCATTTGGCATCAATGCGGTGTTCCTTCTGTAATTTATTTGCTCTGAATAACTTCTCTTCTCCTTGATCTCATGAGGGGTTAAAAATTACATATTAAAAATTATAAGTAAGAGTGCATAATGGGAATATATGGAATATAATTTTTTCTTTACTTTTGTTACTGAAACCTCTAAAATTACACGGTAGGTACCTTACAGAGTCTTATACAAAGGGCGTCTAATCAAGTTTGGTGTCCCCCAGCTCTTGCCTCTCCCTGTGTCCCTCCGGATGTTTGGTCCCAACCTCGGTGGGCAGCATTATAAGTCCTGGGCAGCAATTGTCGCGGATCTATGAGCCCAGACTTGTAATGATTCTGATCTAGAGACCTGGGCCAGCACCCCAGGTCAGATGAGCACCAGATGGCATTAAGAAGCCCCCATCTTTCTAGAATTGTCCTCCACTGTGGGATGTGTGGGCAAAAGTCTCTCCTGGTTGTCTCCGCATTGTGCAAACAGTTCTAGGAAGGCCTGTGAATGGCCCAGGGGTGATCCACTCTGCTGAGTGTTCTCGGAAGTTTGGAGATGACTCAGGCTCCACACGCGTTTTACTGGAACGCTCACATCCCCTGGGGACGTGAATAGAACCTCTAGGAGGTTTGAAGACCTACATCTACCCCTAAGGCTGAAGCAAAAGCCGATAGTTAATGGCCAGAATGAGCCCACTCAGTGTGAAATTTCTGGGATTTGCTCCTTTCCTGGTTCCCCTCCAAGGTGTGGCAATGGTAACCGGGTGGCCATTTCAAAGAATCAGCCTACATTCTTATACCCACTTATTTTCTGAGAACAAATCTAGCAAATAATGTTGCCTTTCTGGGACCTGATGGCATGAAGCATGAGGCAGCTTTAGTTACCCACTGTTTGCCCGGTCCCCAGGCCCTGCTCCCCAGTACCAACCCCATCCTCTTCTCTGAAGGTGTCCAAGCCAGGCCTCAAAGCACTAAGCCTGATACGGAGGGAGCCAGGTCTCCTGCCTTCCCTTCTCTCTGCCTTTCTCAGCAGGAGGCCCAAGGAGGCTTCTATGCAGGGCCTGGCCTCAGCATCATGCAGATAGAGCTCGCTGCCTCTTCCTTAGCTGTTGGGAGGGTCTCTGGGCTGAAGCGGAACTGTAGGCAGTATAGGATCTGAACTCACATCATCTCCCCTCCCCCTCTTCTCCACAGATCCGGGTGGATGGGCCCAGGGGCAATGCCCTCCAGTATGAGACGGTGCAGGTGGTGGAGCCTGGCCCAGTCCTACGGGACATGGCCTTCTCCAAGGACCACGAACACCTCTACATCATGTCAGAAAGACAGGTAAGGCTCTTGCGCTCTATCAGACATTTGTCTTGCTGCTAAGTACTAGCCTGTGGCTCAGTAGAAACCTACAGGAGGCCAGCTATACGGAGGGCACCTGATTTATTCGGCTCAGTGTGTATCTTTTTGGTTATACTGCCTGGGGACTGAGGCTGAGTGCACTGAAAGGGGGAATGAAACATTTAAAATATCAAAACATCTGGGAGTCTAGAACAAATCCACTAACTTCAAAGTGATGGGTGAGTATAGATTCAAGGCCAACATTTACTCTCTTTTGTAGAAACATGGTACAGATGCCCAAATTTCCCTACACAAAGTGTCATCTCCTACCAAGGGCACCCTCTTGGACCCTGGAGGTCTACGGTAGACAAGGATTTGTTGCCCAAAAGTCTTAGTTGAGGGAACATCATAGAATAGCTCCAAATGGATGGAGATTTGAAACCCAGGGTCTCTGTCTGTGAAGTGAGATGACACAGCATGTGTTCTGAGCCTTTGTATGTACCTATAACTCTAGCATGAAGTTCCGGCAAATTCCATGAGGCCAAGCCGGGCAGAACAAGAGGGTGCAGGGATTACTGTTAACTGGTACTGAGTAGGAAGTAGAAAAGTTGGGCTTGTTTCTGGAACTCAGCTGAGTACTAAGTAAGTTCTTCAAGGGTCCTTGGCTTATACCAGGACTCATGTGTCTGCAGCAGGCAAAGGTGTACGTATTGCCTTGAAAATTCCACACATTTAAGAGCTATGTCCTGGAGTGTCCCAATTCAGAGCCCAGAGTGTTCCACCGCCGCAAGACACACCCACCCCAAGAGTGGATTCGCACCACCATACCTTGCCCCTCTCATCTCTGTGTGGGGTGAGTCATTCCCAGGAGCTGTCCCTCCAGCCCATGAATATGTATGTGACACAGGCAGCAGCCATGAGGGGCAGATCCCATCTCTTATTCATCTTCATTAGCGAGCCTGAACTCCCCAGAGGACCTTGCCGACAGAGTCTGGATTGTTCCGCCTGTCCCCGCCCCGCACAGTGAAGGAGATGAATACCACATTATGCCGCCCCCAGGGCTTGTGTATTATGCGTTGGCAGCCCGCAGTAGCCCCACCCTCCCCAAGAGCCCAACGACATCTTCTCTTGGTGTGGGACTCCCCACCCAGCCACACTGGGACCCATTGTGGTGCCTTCATTGAGGCTGCCCTGGCTTGGGGATTGCCTGATGTGGGGCCGACAGAGGAACATTTGACCCCAGGAGCCAGGACAGGGTCGGAGGCAGCCCCTTTGCTCTCCTTCCTTGCTCTTTCTCAGTGGAGCCCACACTCCCCACGCCCTGCTTACCTTTGAGGCTCTGGACACGGAGGGGAAATAGCTTTCCTCAGTAGAATGAATCCTTTGGAGAAGACCCAGTGCCTCCACAAGGCATGACATATTTCAGGATTTCTTACCTTACCTGAAAGCCAGGATCTCTCAACCTGGAACTTTATCTAAGAACTTCCAAAGATGGAAAATATGAGCCATGTGGAGCCCCCTCTGATAACAGAGCTGGGATTCTGAGCTCCTTGTCCTTCGCATTCTGCTGGCCTGAGAGCGGTCAGTGGTCAGTACCCACTCGGGCTTGGAGAATGAGGCACGCCGGGTGCTCTGGATTGTTGGGAAAGAAAGGAAGGCAGGAATGGATGGGGCCAGAGGATTCATCTATTCTGGGACTGCTCCTTGCTGAGATGGAGGGCAGCCCGCCTTCAAAATAAAGTCCCAAGGCCCCTGACAGCTGGCCCCACACTGGTGTCCGGTGGGTCTGCCCATTCTTTGTGAGAAGCGGTGGGTAGAGCACAGCGGTTAAGTTCACAGGCTTTGGTGTCAGAATATCCGAGCGTGAACCTGAGCTCCACCAGGTACTAAGCATAATCTCAGGTAACTTCCTTAACCTCTTGAAGCCTTATGGTTCTCAACTGTCACATGGGAGTAATAATGACATCCCATAGCGTTCCGAGGATCAGACGACAAAGCACATGTCACAGCCATGAACCAAGCCTGGCACGGAGTAAGGGCTTGGTCAATGGAGGCTCTTGTTCTTATGACATTGCAACAGGAGTGTCTGGACATTGGCCATGTTTGAAGTCAGGCAGGCGGTGGCATCAAGATTCCGGGTGACCTACCAGGTATGGAGCTTAACAGTTCAGGTCAAGGCTGAGGTGGGCCAGGAGCAAGGATTCAGTCCCAGGGGAAAGCGCATCAGGAAGCACAGGCTGCTTTGTTGACTGGGCACACCAAGTGGGGGTGCGTGCAGGGGCACAAGCAGCTCGGGAAATACACTAGGGGTATTCCGGCTGCTGTCACCTGGTGGGTTGGTGTCAGCCATGCGGTGTCAGGACGCTTTGCCAGGCAGAGTCTACAGGTCAGTCTCTGTACACCCAACTGTGATGCCAGCTCCGCCTGGAGGGCACCTCCCTTGGTCATCTGGCGAATTTTGCCTTGTCCTTCAAAACTGAGCTGTGCTCTACCTGTCTACAGTGAGTGAGTGCTGACATCTGCTTAGCCACCTCTTTGGTCGCTCCTCTCACCCGGGCCGTCTTTCTTTCCTACCAGATTGTCAACAGCTTGGGGGCAGCCCTATGTCTTCTTCGTCTGTCTAACCCTCACCTAATGGGCCTTTGATAATTATTTGATTAATTAATTATTGAGTTAATCCCCATTGTTGTCATGGACCCAGAATTGGAAAAGAGGGACTGATACAAATTCCCTCTTGTTTCTCTTAATTCCCAAGTTCAAACTTATATATAATTATGAGACTACATTTCCGACAAAGGAGGTATCTCCCAAACTTCAGTCATCTGTTTATCATTGTCACAACTCTTACCCTGTCCTGAACTATTTCTTGCTTTGTGTTTTTATTTAAGTAAACCTACTTAACCTAAATAGCCTACTTTAACTTTATATTTCCTGGCTCTGTGACCACAGACAAGTTACTAACCCTCTCAGTACCTCATTTATTCACTCAATACTAACAAATATTGAGCACCTGCTGTGAGTTGGCCACTTTCCAGATACTAGAGGTTCAGTGGGGAACAAGATAGACAAAATCCCTGGCCTGATAGTGCTTATATTTTAGGTGGAGGCTCAGACCATGAATGAGTAAATGAATGAATGCTGTATGTCAGGAGATGGTGAATACAAGGAGAAATTTAACAGACTCGGTGGGAGTAAGGTGGTGGCCAGGGACATGGTGGAGAATGCTCTTTTCAGGAAAGGTGTCAGAGAAAGCCTCCCAAAAAGGGAACCTTTGATCAGAAAGGATAAAGTCAAGTGGCAGGAGGCAACGGGGAACAAATCCTCCTCCAGGCAGAAGGAACGGCTGACTCAGAGGCTGTGAGAGGCAAACACATATTTGGTGTTTCCAGGGATCCGGAAGGGCTGCCTTGGAACAGGGAGCGGAAGGCGGTAGGTGATGCACTGGGAGAGATCCCTGCACCTCAGTCCGTGATCTGTGAAATAGGAATGTAGTAAATGGTATCACTCTCCTAGGGCGCTTATGAAGACCAAATGAGATAATGCTTGTAGAAAGAGCTTGGTTCAAAATCTAGAAGTGAAGGAACCTCCAACCTACTAGGATTATTTACAGATTGAGTAATTCCAAGCAAGGATATTATTTCCTCTATTAGGGATATGTGAGTTCCTCTTTATGCCTCACCCAGCGAGGCTTTCACTTTCCATATACGCTTCTCCTTGGCGTGTCAGAGTAAGTGTACAGCTGGGTATCTCCATAGAATGTGTGCATGCATGTGTGTGTGTGTATTCATGTGTGCATGTGTGTGTTCATGTGTGTGCATGTGTGTTTCTCTCTGTGTGTGCATGTGTGTTATGTGTGTTTCTGGGTGTGCATTCATGTGTGCACATGTGTTCATGTGTGTTTTGGTGTGCATGCATGTGTGTTCTTATGTGTGCACGTGCATGTTTCTGGGTGTACATGTGTGCATGTGTGTGTTTCTGAGTGTGCATTTGTGTGTTTCTGTGTGTGTGTGTATGTGTTCGTGTTCATTCATTTGTGCATGTGTGTGTGCATGTGTGTTTCTCACACGCACACACATATGCCTCCTTCCGTGTCTGTCCCTGAGCGCATGTCTCCCATCAGCCTCCTTTTTGCTTCGTACATATCTGCGTGTGTGTACACGGTGTGTACTTACTACGACTCCAGTGCTCCCAAGGGAACGTCGATACACACTGAAGCTGCTGTGATAAAAACCTGCCAAAGCAAGGGGAGGGAAGTGAGAAGAAATGTCAGTGAGGCAGATGAGCGAGGAGATGAGGCAGCAGAGCTGGGCTGTCCTCGGGCGCCCGGGAGCAGCCCCCCACTGGGGAAGAAGCAGCTGTCCCCCACACGAGGCAAGTCTCCTCACCAGGCCCCGGAGCATCCCAGCCATTCCACACAGCAGCCCTGCCCTGCCTGAGAGCCAGAGGCCTCGAGTACTTGTTTCTGCTTGGGAGACACACTTGTGTTGGGTCCGGGCCAAAGCCATCCTTCGTGGCGTTCTCGGTTTCACTGACCCCTGCTGACAGTGGGTCTTCCAGGGGACACTCCCACCAGCTGGTGACACTCGGGTCCTAGCTGTGATTCAGGACAAGGTGCCCTTGGGGGCCGAGGACGTGGGTCTGGAGGTGGGCCGCCATTTGCTCAGAGTTCCTCGAAGGCAGGGCCAGCTGGGGCAGCTCTGCTTGGCTCCTTCCAGCATAATCCAGTGGTCAAGCAGTGAAGGCCGTCTTCCTGGGTAACGTAGGGCCCAGGCCTGAGTCATTCATCCACTCAACAAACATTCACTAACATTTGTGCCAGAGGCACAAATCTGCCAGGGGCCAGGCACTAGCCTCGGCCTTGGGGACACAAGAGAAGAAACAGATAAAAACCTTGACTGTAGGGGCTTGCGGTTCTTGCAAGAGGACAAAACCCGGATAAATTACATAGGTTTGGGGGCAAAAGGAAATGGGGCAGAGTAAGTGGGTCTGAAGACCGAGTCAAAGCAAGAGAGCTATCGTTTTGAACAGTGGTCAGAGAAGCCTTCCCAGAGAGGCGTAGGCGCAAAAGGGGGTGAACGGAGGAGGCCTGCGGACCTCTCCCCTTCCCTGTTCTCCATGTTTCTTTTCAAGCTCTGTGCTCGGGGTGGTGAGGTAGAGCTGGCCAAGTGCGCCTGCTGGGATGGGACAGGTGAGAGGGTCCCTTTGTGACTGGGATTTTTAGCCTGTTGACACTTGCGCAGGGAAGTTCGGCTCAAGGGGAAGGTGGTACCGCGGTCCAAGCCAGGCTCACGCCATTTGGGGCTGGGACCCCGAACTGCACGGTGCCTCTGCTGGGACCGCATGTGCGATGCGGGGCCATCACTGCATCTTCGTGCCTCAGTGTCCCTCCCGTCCCCAGCCTGCCTCCCAGGGGGGCTCGAGGGCAGCCCATGTGAAGTCTGGCGATCTCGGGCATCCGCAGACCCCCATCTCACATAAGGTGCAGCTGTGGAGATGGTTTCTGCTGCCGCTGGGCTCCTGTGAGAATGAGTCTGACCCTCTGGGCGCCAGGTCCAGGGCAGGTCTCTCCTGAGGTGCGTTTGAGGTGACAGGACCGTCTGGTGTCATTCTTCCCGCCCCTGCAGGGAACGGGGCCGTATGCCGCTGTTTGTGTTTGCATGGCTGACACTGTGACAAGCCCACTGGGACGCCTGCTCCCGGCACCCAGACCGGGCTGTTCTGATAGCTCCCGGGGGAGGGAACTTGAGGTGGGGACCTGAGAGTGAGTGACAGGAGACAGAGCCATCCCAGACACTCGAAAAAAGAGGAAGGCTGTTGCAGTGTTTCACCCGAGGTCACTCAGATGGAAGCCTTCCCACTCGTCTGGAGCCGATCCAGAAGGTTCCAGCGTGCCCTTACTGAGATGCTCCCACTTCTCACTTCCTTCTCCGTAAAGGCAGAACATCTCCCTTTTACCGTCACAGAACCGAAGGGTCCCAGCTTTCTACACCCCCAGGTGCTGGGAGCCCGGCTTCCCCCAGCATCACAGAACCCCAGAGCTGGAAGAGCCTTCAAGCCTTATTGGGGCCACCTCTCTCCTGCAGCCTTTTCCCTGTAGGACTGAGGAGCCAACCGAAACCCAGAAAAGTGGATGACTTGGCCAGTGTCACACAGCACGGTGGCCAGGGAGCCAAGTGAGCACCCAACTCAGTTCCTCCTGTAATGTCTTCTGCAGCCCCTCTTCCCATGAGGGACATGGAGCTCTCCATGGGGGCAAGAGACGCTCTTCATCTCCCAGTCTTGTCAGTGGGAAACTTATACACCTGACTCCTTAGGCTCCAAAATGAGCCTGAGAAGGCAAAAGGGCTCGCTCAGGGTGGAGGGCTGAATGGGGCAGTGAGGGTGACAGTAGGGGCTCAGAACTGCCCTGAGGCCCATGGAGAAGATGTCTTGGCTTATTCTGCCTTAGTCTCAGCCTGGTGCACGTTGGGACAAAAGCTGTCTTGCAGTAGCTATTCTGAGCCTCTTGGGGGTACATGGGGCCCCAGACACAGTCAACCCATCCCACAGAGAGAGTAGGCAGGGGACACCCTCCTCTTTCAACAGACATGTTTCCAAGTGGTCACTCATGTAGGCATAAAGTCTCAAACACCTGAATGTGATTGAGTCCAGTCACCTCCCCAAGAGGAAAAATGAAAAATGACAGTCGCCTGACATTTCTCAGATGGGGTGACTGGAAGGCAGAAATTTGTGCAGGAGGGAGCCCACAGGGTGGTCACGAGTAGACCATGAACTTGGGTTTCCATCCAGGCCCTTTGCACACTCACCTGCCCTGTCGCTAGACCAAATCGCTCATGCAGGAGGCGATTCAGTTTCTTCATGGGTCAAATGCAAATGATAATGACCACCTTTCAGGGCTTTTAGGATGAAAGGTGAGCTATGTAATGGGCTTTCAGCAGGTTGTGGGACCTCTCTCCATCATTATCATCATTATTATTATTCCCACTTTGGTAGCTGAAGGCTGGTTCGGCCCTGGGCACCAGCTCCCCAAGACAGCCTGGCACACATGCCCCTTGTCCATCCGGAAGCCCCTCAGACGATTCCCTGATTCCCTTTATACCTGCCGGTGCTGCCCTCCGAGCGACTAAAGAGCCAGGAGCCCGTCCACCCCCGTCAACAGAGCTGGGCAGCCTCTGTGGGGCCGGGGGAGTTTTCCTCTGTACTCGACTTCTGCTGGGGGGAAGGAGTTTTAGTGTGTTCGAGTCGAGCCCCACTGGACTTGAGGTTATCACAGACCGGGCACCTGAACTCGCTTCTGGCTCCTTATCCATCAGGACTCCCAAGACACACAGGGAATGGCTGGTTTCCCTGACCTCTGCTCTGTAGTATATAAAGGTAGGGCAGCAGGGAATGGGGGGGGTGGGGTGCAGGAGGAAGGACTAGGAGAGGCAAGGGGCAGGTGATTAGGGAAAAGCCTTGGCAGCTCCTAATCCTGATCTCCATTAAGCATCTGTCTCCAGCAATTGCCCTGACAGCCACATCTCCTCTCCTCTGTGTCCCAAGACCATCGGGGCACTCAACGTGCCATTTTAAAGACAACTACCTGTGATATTCCACTTAGCAGCATGTGAGGAGACTCCAACAGCATGGGCACAGGGCCAGGGGCTGCTGCGTCTCTGCCCCCTTCCAGGTCCTCCCTCCCACCATGTGTGTTTAGCGAGTGCCCACTGCACGCCCTCCCAGCACAGGCGGAGGCAGTGTGCAGAATTGAAAAGAGCAGAAGGAAGGCGCTGCTCTGGGAGCCTCTGTGAGGGGTGAGCTGGGAACAGACTCCAGCCTGCAGGGTGTGGAAACAAAGCAGTCCTGCTGTGAGGATTACCCTGGACATCCAGCTTCCTGGTGTAGTAAGAGCTGGGGGGGCGGGGGAGGGGGGACTATTGCGGAGGATAGGACATCAACCTGAAGAGCGCAGTCTCCTCCTGCCTTTGGGTGGGTATCATGGGGACTCTAGTCTAAAGGCCAGAGCTCTTGGGCTATTTCCTAAGACAGCTCTCAATTCTGCAGGTAGCACTCAGCTCCCATCTTCTCTTAGCTGGGGCGGGTGTGGACGGAAACTGACTCCCACCACCCTAGCCCACTCCCCTGTCCTCTAGGGACAGCACCTGAATGGAAGTGGCTCCGTTCAGTGAGACTGATTGACTGGTGCTTGAGTCCTGCTGAAAGAGAGGCTGGGAATATCGGATACTTAAGTGAACTGTGTTCTCAGTTTGAATATTGATGAGGCGTTTTCAAAAGTAAATAGATGCATGTTAATTTGTGCCATTGTTCAAGATGACTGGTTGGCATTAGTGATGCCACATGACTTTACCAAATGCAATATAGGCATAAAAGGAAAAATTACAAATGGCAGAATTATATCTGATCTGAGTCCCTTAAGTGCATTTCAGATATTTTGCATAGACAATGGAGACATGAATTTGAAACTGACTCATAGACAATGCCATCGTTTCAAGGAAATGCATAATGGTTGAGGGGGAGGCTATCTGGATATTTATTTAAAGTTATGCACAACAGAGAAGGACTGGAGAAGCAAGCATAGAAATAGGTATGTCCTCCTGAGAAAGGATTCAGAGCGGATGCTAAAGGTTATCTGTTTCCCTGCGGGATGATTTGAAGGAAGTTCAGAGCAGCAGCTGGAATGACCAGCCCTCGTTTTTGGTCCCAGCTCTGCCACTTGCTACCTGTAGGACCTTGGGCCACTTACTTAATCTCTGGATACCTTGAGTTTCCCAACAGGAACACCTGTTAGTGCCCACTGCCTGGGTGGTTACGATGAGTAAATTAGAAAGCGTATTTAGCACAGTGCCTGGCATGAAACGAGGGCTCAATAAATCTTAGCTTTCCTCTTTATTTTCAGTATGCTGGTCTAGTAGAATGACGTCTGCATTTTATTTTTAAATATTCCGCCCATCCTATTTTTCCTCGCATCATTCATAAACTCGCTTCCGTCTTCTGCGAGGCATGTCAGGCCCTGGTGCTGGGTGGCCTGGCTGCAGAGAGCAGAGCAGGCGGCCTCCCGTGGCCACACCTCCCATCCTCTGCTGCCCCACAGCCTGGGTCCACAGATGTCAAGGGCCTCTCGGCTGGAACTGTGGTCACTGACTGTGCCCAGGTAGCTTCCTCAAGACACTGTCTCTGGAAGGAGTCAGGCTCACACCAGAGTTTACTGGCAGGGGGAGAGGAGAGGCCCCTCGAGGGGAAGTCCTGCTGGCCCGAGGCCACATTCGTCTGCAAGGCTTGGAGAGAAATGCTAGTCTCATTAAGGTGAGGGTGTCTCAGGTCACAAGCAATACACACATGAAGGGTGACGCGTAAATGAGGCCTCTCACCTGTCCCTTTGCCTCATTCTGGTTTTAAGCATCGATTAGTCTGGGATTCTCCAAATACTCTTCTCAGAATCAAAATTTGGCAGGACATTTCTTTTTTTTTTTTTTTTTTTTCAGTTTTCTTTGGTCAAATATATTTGGGGAAATCTGAGTTACGCAGGTATCCTAGAACATTAGGTGTGCTGATGAGTATTAGAAGTCTCCAAGCTGGGGGTAGGGTGGCAGATTGGGGACATAGTGTCTCCCGAGCTCATGTGACCACATAATCCACTTTACCAGGAGCACCGGAGCGGTTGGTGGAGTACAGATCCTTCACTAGAAAAAAGACTTCACTCTGATCTTTCCCAGCTCTTCTGCTCCCCTCTCTTTGCTCACTGGGAGTGGTCTGCCTGGCCCTAGCCTCACCCTGGCCTCTCCTTTTGTGCTGTTCCATCTCTAGGCAGGTGCCGAATTCTGTCTCAACTCTCCTGAGGTCAGGAAAGGAAGATTCTTTGGATCCGAGTCTCAAGCTTACACTCGGACCTCAGGCTACTGTTCTTCCCTTGCAGCTCACTGATCTCTGGCTTGCTGGGGCTCACTTGAATTCCCTCCTCTATCCCAGGTGCCTAGAGCTGTCTTCAGCTCTGAACTTAGCCCCATCCTTAATCGACAACTCATTGTCCTTCTCTGAAAGCCAGCAGTTTTATTAAAATTATTAGAATCCTCCCTCTTACCTACTGTTGCCATTCAAAGTTGTACATTTGGGATTGACTGAATTAATGTATCCTTTCATTTTACATTTGCTCAGATGGTTCTTAATTGAGGGGCTGTTGTTTATTTTCAAAGTTTTATTGCTCTATCTTTAACAATTAAATAAATGTTGGTAACCAATTCACATGATTTAGAGGAGGCAGTACATTTATTTATCATTGTTTTGCTCCAGAACGCCAAAGACCTAAAATCACAAACTCTAAACATTTGAGCGCCTTTTTGCTTGTCTTGTGTAGTGGCATTTAAGGGCACTTGGATACTAAGAAGTACAAAGAATGATCCAATGGGATGAAGGAAGAAATCATTAGAACTTCTTTTTTTTTTTTTCTATTTAAAACAAGAAATTAGGCTTTGTTTATATTTCATATATAGTCTATACCGGATACTGTTTCCCTGCCTTGGTCTGTATGTCGAGCATCCAAGTGCCAGAAAGGCATGGAGGTACATGGGAGCTCCATATCTCCCAGTGCTGATACTGGTGTTCTTGCTGGCTGATTCAGTTCCAATATATTACAATAAGTTTGCCGTTTACGACCAACAGGTATCAATATTGTAAAAACAATCCTCAAATAGAATCTTTACAATTTGAGATGGAAGTAACCATGAAGATTTTTTGTACAAACCAGAGGTTTGCTGGTTACGGAAACATAATTAAACATTTTTCTTTTAAAAGAACCAAAATGTTCCACATTCACTGATCTTTTCAGGTCTGACAAGCAGCTGTCAGAAGTATGTCACTTTGCTGATAACTTTAAAAAATTAAACACTTCATCTGCTCCCTCAATACAAAAGTAACATGTTAACAAGGAGTTAGAAAGTAACCACTTTTAGGAAGAATTTGTAGCATGGGGAGACCATTTTGAAAGAAAAAAAAACATTTGGAAATATTTTCGTCTTTATGTGATTTTGTTGTTGATAATGAGTAGGTGTGACACTTTAAAAATTTCTATCTAAAAACTTTTAAAACTTGGAAACAGAATCTTCTACTTGCCAAACAATCTTCCAAAGGAAGAGTTTCAGAGAGTTTTGACCTGTTTTTAAAATATATATATAAAAATTCAGCACCTTCCGATTAGTTTAAAGAATAGCTGATTGACATCAGAGAAGATGGAAATCTTTCAACTGAATTTCAACAACAATCTTTGCATAATTGGTGCATGAAACCAAAGAGAAGTATCTTGATTTAGTTAGTATAGCCAACAATGCTCTTTTTGAATTTCTGGGTCCATGTGAGGTGTCTTTTTCCATTATGACAGCCATGAAAGCAAATTTTCAAAATAAATTGAACCCTCAACCTCACAACCCCAAATAACTAAGTGCTCAATGAAGACTTTTGTAAATAATGAAGCCATTTCTAACATCAGTCCCACCATTTTTAATAATTTTCTTGGAGGTCATAAAATGTTTTGTATCATTCATTAATCAAATAGACATTAAAGTGTTATTTTATCTTTATCCGATATCTTTATTTCCTAACTTTATGTATAGTTGATAATGCAATGATATTAATAAGTAGAGCACGTATAGTCATTATAAACAAATATGCGTATTATAGGTGCATGCTCAAAAAGTCTTTACTATGAGGTATGCAATCATCAATACTCTTTAGACACCCGCTGGCTATCAGAGTATATAAATTTGCAGAAGCTTCATAGATTAATCTCATTCAATATCTAGTTTTCACTTTCCTATCACCTTTACAATTATCTTCTCTGTATCCAAGAGTCTGTTGTTAAGACCCAGCTCAGAAGTCCATAGGGCCCATTGTGCATTGGTGCATCGATGTGGGTAGAGTCAGTATGGTCCATTTCTTTATCTTTAAGTAATTTACCCAATGTCTTCCAGATTTTTCAAAAGCCCAGATCCCTGAGCAGTAGACAGAACATTCTCTCTGGGACAGACTGTAAAGAATTTGAGGTCATACTGACAGATAAGACATTCTCCAGACAAGTAGATAGCACAATCATGGCTATGGCCATACAAGCTGGCAAGGAATATTTTGTATATTTTGCAATAAGTACGGCCAAAATGACTGTGGATCTTGAGAACTGTTTTAATAGGCGTAAATCTATCAGTCTAGAGTTAGCCTTTGCTCATTATGTCTCCCATTTCCCATTCATTTTTCCTTTGCCCCATTCTTTCCTTTATCTCATTTTTTGGTATTCCTCTCACCTTCCTCTTTATTTTTTATCTCAGTCTCTTGTCTTACTTTTCTCCACATTCACCTTCCATTTTCCTGATCTCTGAGGAGGGAGGGAGAGCTGGAATGGGGTCAGGCCTGTGTTTTTCAAACTGCCGGTCATGACACATTAGTGGGTCGAGAAATCAATTTAGTGGGTCATGAAATCAATTTAAAGGGTCATGACCAGAATTTTTTTTTTAATGGACTAGAATGAAATCGAACAGAACAGTGTCCATCAAGTGCAGTAAGGATAAGTACTATTTGTGAAACTATATATGTGCATGTATGTGTGCCCTGGGTTGCAATAGGTTGCAATGTAAAGCATCTCTTGTCATGAGTTGTGGTCAAAGTGAAAGCCATTGGTCTAGGAATAATGTCCTTCATGTACCCGCAATAAGTTTACTTAAGCTTTGGGCATCCAACTCACGTTTCAAGCAGTGCTAATGACATCATCTGGCCCTCTGCTGGTTTTTATTCAAGTGATTTCTCAATTTCAACAATCTGGCTTCCATAGTTATTTGTTGACAGTTTAGTGTGGCAGCTGTGGGGTAATGGAAAAGGCATTGGACACAGAATAAGGCTAAATGGAATCAAGTTCTTGACTCACAAGATCTTGACTTCTGAGTCTTAGTTTTCCCATTTGTGGACCATCAATGCATTCTAACCTGTTATTTCATTAAGATTCACTTGGCAATGAATGTATTTCTATAGCTCACTGGGGTGAGAGAGGTGCCCTCCTAACCAGAGGGAACCAGGAGTGCTGTCCTCTCCAGGCATTTCCTGGCTGCTCCAAGGGCTGAAAAGATCAACATGGTAGCACACCTATAGCCAATCCATGGCATGGGAGCATACCACCACACACCAGTGGGAAAGAACTGTCCAGAGGGCCATGATGTACTATGTAGGCCTAGAAATCTTTGTTCCTGCAGCTCTGTGGGTAGTCTCCATGCTGGAAACATACAAAGATGCCCAAGACATCTATGCCCTTGAGAAGCTTACTATTTAGTGATTGTGTTCACCACCTGCAGTTTGCAAGAGACACTGGGTGGTACAAGGCCAGCAGAGTCATGATTAGCCTTTCTTTGCAGTGGCCTCTCCTTGTCTAAAGCCCTGATCCTCGAAGTTTTTTTTTTTTTTTTTTTTTGCTATCTGTGGGAACTGACCACAACCCCTAAACTGCCTTACAGTCCTGATATTTCTTAGTTATAAATGTAAACCGGAGTCATGTCAAGATGAGAAGGGAAGACTCCAATAGTTCTCCAAATGCCAGATCCTGCAGCATTTGCCATGTGCACCGAAGGGAATAAAACTAATTACTACTTTCCTAAAGAGCTGAGCATGGGTGGATACGCCCTTGAAAGTGGCCAGCGGAAATGCTTCTTGCAAGCATTCTCCCCAAGCAGCTGCCTGCAAGTGTCTCTGCTACAGCCTTTGCTGCCCAAGGACCCCCTTTCTCGGGCCATTAGCGAAGGGGCTGGCCATGATTAACTAGTTGGCATTGATGGATGACACCAAGCTTTTTTTTGGCCCTGTGTGAACTGGTGGCAGGCGCTTAGTTGACCCCTAGAATTTGGAGTTTATTCTGCCATGAAAACAAAGAAATAAATTAGAGGAATGAACAGAAGCCCCTATGGTTAGACAGTACTTAGAGACAACTCAACAGCCTCAGCTGGCCCCCCTCCCCAGGGACGCACCAACCAGAAGACTCCTGCCTCATAGTTCCTTGGCTATCACTCCCAGATTCCTGGTACTGCTCCTGTCGAGGCTAATGAAATGAGGAAAGAGACTCCTGTTTTTCTCTCTTTCTCTCTTTCCCCCAGCCCCCATGGAGCCTGGTACTATGGAAATAGATGGTGTCTTTCCATACTGGAGAAGACTTAGAAATTCCACTTATGGAAGAGACCCATTCTTTAAACTATGCTTCTATA
>CM052806.1:75042806-75120087 GCA_028533885.1 Nasua narica | reverse complement strand
GCAAGACCCTGAAGTAGGATTCACTTGGCATATTCAAGTAAGAGGATAGTCACCACAAGAGAGAAGACAGAAACAAATGCGAGCCCGCACTGATGAATCTCCAATAGCACTCGGGTAGCACTAGGTCCAGGTGTTGGTGACTAATTTTTTGTCTAATTTACCCAGTATAGCAACAGTCAGGGAGTCATGCAAATAAAAAGGAGAGGACCCTTGTGGCCTTAGATTATTGCTTAGATTGGCCTTTGTTTTGAGCACCTTAGTCTAAAAGCACTGCTAGTACAGAAGAGAGATGCTCCCTGAGAAAACAGCAACAATGAAAGCTAATAGTTTCATACTGCTTACTGTTATGAGTTTGAGGGTTTTTTTGTGGCTTGTATTTTGCCAGCTTGATCGAGGTATGATTAACAATCGATCACCGATTTTAAGTGTATAGTTATGTGGTAGTATTGGAATAGTTCTATCCTAATTTCAGTGGTGGTTACATGAATCTACACCTGTGATACAATGAACTAGACTATATACATATTTTACACCAATGTCAATTTCTTGGTTTTGATATTATCTTTTTGTAAGATGCAACCATTGGGGAAAACTGGCTGGAGGATACGTAGGACCCTTTCTGTACTATCTTTTTGATTTCGCATGAATTTATAATTATGTCAAAGCAAAATGATCTAAAAAATAAAAATAAAAAATTTAAATGTAGAAAGAAAGAGGGGAGAAATTAAATTGCACTACAATAATCATCGTAGCAGGAAAGAGCCACCTTTGGATATAAAAATCAGTGGGCAAAAGTTCGAGGGAAAATGGGATATTTTCAGTCACAGAATATTTCTCCAGGTTATTTATTAACTACAAAGGGAAAAATAGTAACTTTACAGTGGAGACACCACCTTAGCCAAGTGATCGAGGTTAATGTCATCAGTAACAAGACATATCACTATCATGAACCCCTTGATAAGATGCACTGAAAAGGAAACAGTATCTTTTCTGTGATATTCTTGCCAAAAATGCACAACCTCACTCTAATTATGTGAAAATCTCAGACAAACCCAAAATGAAAGACATTCTACAAAATAACTGACTAGTATTCATGAAAAGTGTCAAAGTCAGGAAGACAAGCAAAGATTGTTACAAATTAGAGGTGACAAAGGAGATATCATAACTAAATGGAATATGAAATCCTGGAATGAATAGGAAATTAAGTAGAAGGCCTGGTGACATTAGAATAAGATCTAGAACTTAGCAAATTGTATTGTAGCCATGTTAACTTCCTGACTTCCATAATTATAATATGGTTACCTATGCTCTTGAACATGAGGGAACCGTGGGCGAAGGGGATATGGGAACTCTTTGGACTGATTTGGGCAACTTTTTTGTTAAGTCTAAAGTTAGTTCAAAAAAATAGTTCTTAAAGTTGAAAAAAAAAAGCAGATACAACAATGCAGTCACCCCTATGGTCCTGACATCATTTCCATCAACCCCAAAAGTTCTTTCCTGCTCCTTGGCAGTGGATCTTTCCCCACTACTCCCTCCCCTGGAAATCACTGACCTTCTTTCTATCACAATAGTTTTTGTCTTTTCTAGAGTTCCACATAAATGGAATCGTGCAATATAGAGTCTTTGTATCTGGCTTCTTTTACTCCACACAATGTTTTAAAATTCATCCATGTTGTTGCTCCTTTTTATTTGGTTAGCAGTAATCTATGATATGTAGAAACCTTTTATATATATGTAGAAAAACATATATATGTAGAATATTTTATATATGTAAAATATATAATACATGTATATTTTATAATAAATATATATTTATATATGTAAAAACCTTTTATATACATATATGAATATATATTTAGAGAGAGAGAGAGGGAGGGAGGGAGGGAGAAAATATGTAGTACCTTAGTTTATCTATTCACCATTGAATGATAGTTGGGTTATTTCTGTTATTGGGTGATTATAAATAAAGCTCCTGGAAAGACTCTCATACAGGCTTTTATCTGAGCATAAGTTTTCATTTCTCTTAGGTAAATACAAAGGAGTGGGATTTCTAAGTCATATTATTAGAAACTGTTAAATTGTCTTCCAGGCTGGCTGCATGCATTTTTGCCAGCCATGTCTGAGAGTTCCAATCATTTCCCCATCCTCATTCACACTTGGCCTCATCTGTTTTTCTTCTTGTTGTTTGTTTTTGTGTTCTGTTTTTGTTTTTAGCCAATCACATAGATGTGTAAGGACATCTCATTGTGGTTTTAATTCACATTTTTCTAATGATTGATAATAGTAAACATCCTTTCATGTGCTTACTTGCCATCTATCTTCTTTGGTGAAGTGTCTGTTCAAATATTTTACCCTCAAAAACCAGATTGTTTGTTTCCTTATTGTTGAGTTTTGAGAATTATTTGTATATTCTTTTTTTTTTCCAGCATTCCAAGATTCATTGTATTCTGAAAATCCTTTGTCAGATATATGACTTGGAAATATTTTCTCCCAGTCCATGGCAAGTTTAGGGCCCACCTTACAGAATAGGAAACTAAGACAAGACAGGTTAAGCAACCTCTCCAAGATAACACGGTTTATGAGGGTGAAGATAGGATTAAACCTCAAGGGTCTTTTCTCTTTGCCACTATCCAGTACTGCCTCTGTCCCAGGTAGAGACAAAACTGGATAATCAGTACAACCAGGTCTACTTCTGATAGATCTTTCTACCTGAGGAAGTGACCCTGAAATAGCCTTTGGAAATCTTACCAGTGGGACCAGCTACAGGGCCTGATGTTTTTACATGTATAACTCTACCATATAACATTTATCTATAAATGGAGGACATGCCTTGGCAGCCTTCCGGATTCCATAGAAAGGATCACTCATTAATTAAATTATTTTAACCACATACAACAATCACTTCTTCAGAGAGTTAAAGGTAAACTTTGCTTTCTAATGATAGCCATTTCCTGGGTTTATTTTAGTCTCTTGTACCTAATTTTTATGGAGTTTGGTTTGGCAGGCCTAATTAGATATTTCTTCCAGTTTTCTGAAAGTCAGAACCTGCCACACACTTCTGCAGAGGATGCAGAAGAGGAAGGATTTTTCTGTAACTGGAGGTTCCTCAGGTGGGACTTTTGGACTCCCAATTTCTGCTTTAAATTCCTTTCTTCCTCTTAGACCTGGAACCTGTCTCTTCTTATTTTGAATCCTTATGGTTAGGTGCTATCTAGAATTACAAAATTCTCCCCATTTTATATTTAGAAAACATACACTAGGGCCTCATAGTCAGACTTGGTTATAAAGAGGAAATCTATCCAGGTGGGGTCCTAAGCTCCTGGTCAGAGCCACAGTTATTCATCTTCCCTGATGACAGGAGTCCACACCTTCCCTCTTCTTTTTGCCTCGAAACCTGCATTACCATGCCACATGAGAGGATCCCAGTGGAAAACTAAGTATGGATTCTGTTACTCATCAATATAGCTTTCTGTATATCCAGCAACCAAGACCTCGGGTAGAAGGAAAAATTGAAAATTAAACATTTGAGTTCAGTCAGCCAAGCTGCATACAATTCTCAAGGCTGGAATAGCCCTATTGTGTTATGATTCAGAGACAAAGTGACAGGAGGTGTGTGTGTTGTGTGTGTGTGCGCACCCGTGTGCGCACATGCATGTGTTCAAAAACAACAAGGCATGAAGTAAAGAATCTCAGGTATGAATTTAGTGTATTGTATTTCCCACTAACTTGAGGTTCCAATGCCACTCCTTTCAGTAATTACAGAAACACAAACATCACTTAGAACAGATGATGTCTGCTCCTTGAAGATGTAGACTATATGGGGGATGATCTTACCCACTTCTATCTATTGTAGAACTTGGTTATTATCAGTCCAGGTAGGCATTCAACCATTTGAATCATATCATTCAACCATTTGATAAGTACCTACCCAGAATGAGGTACTGTCCTAGGCAAGAGAGTTATAGAATTAAATAAAACACATCCCTTCCTTCAAGGAGTTCATGTAATATTGAAAGCCAGCATGTAAATACATAAATGCAAAACAATGAGTTAAGTGTGACAACAGAAGTGATTAGATTATAGAGAGGTAACACAGAGAAGGGAGTTGTGAAGAAGGAGCTGAAGAAGGCCCACACATGAGCTGAGTTTCAAAGATAAATAGGAGTTTCCTGAGGGAACAAGAGAGGGAAAGGACATTCCAGGCAGAAGGGACAACATTGCAAAGTCAATGAAAACTTGAAACATTATGATGTGGAAGGCTATAAAGAATTTAATGTCATTGGGACATAAATTGAGATGGAAGATTGGTGAAAGCTGTAGAGTTGGACAGGGATGAGATCATACTTAGAAAGGGGGGAGGGTTGGATTTTAGTCCATAAACAATAGATTCATTGACATGATTTAAGCAAGGGCAAGACCATAACAAACTTGAATGTCAAACAGATCATTTTGGTGGCAATAGAGTGAACAATTAGAAAAATAGAAAATCTATTTTTTTTAGCACTAGGGAGAGCCAAGTAAGAAGTTTTTACTATCACTGTGTCAGGTACTTATTTAATTTAATCTTCACAGCAGTGCTACAAAGTAGTTATTTTTATTTCCATTTTACAGTTGCAAAATTGAGAGGTGTGTAATTTACTTGAAGTCACCCAGCTGGTAAGGGTTAAAACTGTGATTAGGATACTTCCAACAGAATTTAAAGGTTCACAAAGGTATAGGTTTAAGGGATACTTAAGAGGTTAAATAGCCTTTGTGATAACAGTATGTAGGGGAGTGTAGAGATGAAGGAGTTCAAGATGATTCCTGGAGTTCTCAGTCAGTAGAAATTAGTTGTATGATGATACCCTGGGCTCAGATAAGAAATAAGAAATACAGAAGGAAAACCTTTCCAAACCCTCATATGTTCCCTCTCTTCATAAAAAGTATCTCCCACCTGTGCTCTGAATCCTACCCTCTTCAAACATACAAAGGATTTTCTGTCCACATTTTTTATCTTTTATTTCTTCCTGTCATCTCTTCTTGCACCCCCACCTTCAGTCAGACTCAGATTGTGTTTTTCTCTTTTTAACTACAGCCCTGTTTCTTTCCTTCACCACCAATACTTTGAGTTTCTGGCTTAGATTTCCTACTTTGATTTTTTTTATATCTAAGTCTTTCCTCAACCCTCTGCAATATGGTTTCTCCAATGAAACTGCTCTCTTAAAAAGGTAACCTGTGACTGCATCTTCACCAAATCTCATGCTCTCTGTTCAGTTCTCACCCTCTTTGACCTCTGCTTGATGGTCACATCCATCATTTCATGGCAGTGATGTTGATCTTAACTCGGCTTCTTCCTACATTGTAGAACTGTGATCATCAGAAATTCAACATAGATTCCTTCACCATTTTAAAAGGAAATTCAGAAATATAACTTTATGCCAAATAGAAACATAAGCTTCTGGAAATGTTTCTTTCATAGCTTTCCCAAATAAACCAACATCCAAGTCATCATCGTGGGGAACATTGTGAGATATGTTTCTTTTTTTCCCCAAGTGAAATATTTTCCTTCTTCCCTATATATTTATTTGATGCCTTTGGTAACAGCATAAAGGTTTTATTGTGATAGTCTTGGTTTTAATACACCCAAATCAGTAACCAAATATATCGGTTAAGATGGGATAGGGTGGAGTAGGATAAGCTTCAAAATTTCAGAGACTTAGCATATAACATGTTATTTCTCATTCATTCAAAGTTAACTATCAGTGCAGCAGTTCTCTAGGGAAGATGAGTCCCCAAATGGGAACTCAAGGATAGAGGCTGATTCCATCTTGCACCTGCCATATCAGCCATGGTCTATATCATTGTTGCTGTGGAGAAAAGGGAGAGCTAAATGGTTATACATCTTAAATGCTTTGGCACAGGGGTCATACATATCACTTCAACTCACATCCTCCCTGGCCAGAATTTGTCACCTTGCATGACTCAACTTCAGGGGGACTGGGAAGCTCAGTTTCTGTGTGCCTATGAAGGAAAGAGAAAGCTGATACAAATGAGCACTATTCATTTTTATCACATTGAAAGGTTCAAATAATAGTGTTCCATTATCTTCCATAAAATTCCACCCTCTAGCTCTGAGACAAGTACTATTTTAGCTTTACATTGGTTATGTATTGTTGAGCTGCAACTCTACCCAGAGCCAGGGGAAATTAAAAAAAAAAAAAAAGTGTTAATTTATATCATGGAAACACTTCAAATGATAAGATCAGTAGTTCACTGTTTCAGCACCAGAACTTGAGGACAGCTCCCCCACATCCTAAATGGTTCTGTCTGAATGTCAGGTTTTCTTAACAGTACTGATCTCCTGAATTTTTATATAGGTATAGACATATTTGGAGCCAAATAATGCAATTAAAACCCTCCTTACTTTCATTCCTCTAGCCTACAAATTTGAGCAATTTCGTTGATGAACAGAAACAGACCATCAAAATGCCATTCTTTCTAAGTGTTTGGTTGATAAGTCCATCTAAATTTTAAGGACAGCCTCTACTCTGCACTCATAAGGCTGCACTGTCTTTCACCCTAATGAAACTGCCAAGTAATTTTGGAACCATGGGGGGGAAGTCTGGCTCTAGCCCACAGGGGATATATTGAATAACTTGGTCCTTGCTGACCTCAATCAGTCTGTAATTTCTAGATGTTTTCAGCTATCATCTATGAAACTGTCCTTCTCTCCCCATTCTTATTTGGAAACCATCCCCCTGGTACATATAACCGAAGGAGTCACAGGCACAGAAATTACTGATGAAAGAAATTCACATGTGGCAGCTCCTCCGTACATGGTATGGAAATTAATAAGCATTTATTTTATGGCAAGGTAATAACAAAACTGTAGGTAGAGATATGTCCTCATTTCTCTGTATATACATATCTCCTTACACATGGTTTTTTCTCTCCAAATAAGCATTTAGGAAGATGAGTTCAGCTCTTAGAAAACCTAAGGGTGAACAGAATAGATTTCTAAGCATGCTGGTATTCTCGATTAGTCCTGTCAACCCCTCAAGCACGTTTCTTTGTCATTCCCATTAAAGGTGTGGGCCTCAGCACTGACTTCCCATAATGTGCTAAGGGCAGCTCCTGCTACCCTCTGCAGATTCCCCTATTTGCCTCATTCCTATCTCTTCTTTCTAGTGATAGAAATATCAGATGTCCCAGCAGTGAGTCCCTGTTCATCCAAATCTGGCAGCATCTCAGGGAAGAGGACCCCAAGATAAAGCCCATCTCAGAAAAAAATAAAAATAAAATAAAACCATCAAGAGGACATGGTTTTTGGAAGGGTAACAGTTGGCAGAAAAACGTCCTTGGGGAGGATGGGCAGAAAAAGGTGTCAGAGTCACATCACTGGGTCAGCTTTTTGTTATTTCTACATCAGGACTGTATTTGCACCTTCAGATCTCACTGGCTTTTCCAGACACATCTAACCTGTCGTCAGAACGCTACCCAGTTCTGAGGCAGAGCTGATGTGATATTCCATTCTGCTCTAGGCATTAGCAGCAGAGTCTTTCCACTCCTTCCCCATCTCTAATGTTTGTTCACCAGTCAGCACATCTGGACACATTCCAAAAATTAAGAACATAAGCTAATAGAATACTAATACCCTGTATTTATATAGCACCTTCCTTGGAGATGTGCCAAGTCCTCTACCAACTGCATGTCACCAAGACCCCCACCAGTCCTCAACACAGAGCTGCTGCCCCTTGCTGTAAGAAGGGACAGCTTAGACATCAATAGGGGCAACTCAGGAATGCTAACATGGCACTCCTCTACCCATATCACACGCTTACCAATCGGGCCAGCAGTTACTGTGCCAGAAACATGCCTCGGTTGACCGAGAAAGCAACAGACAACATCCAAGTGAAGAAGGCTGACACCTGTGCTCCACCAAGTCTGGCAACCTGCCTCCCCTTGGAGGTACCCACTGTCTGACATGTCCAATGGGAGTTGATTATGTCATGGGCACCACTCTGCATATGAGGCAAAAGCTTGAGCTTTTAGCTACTCCTCCTAGCAGCGTAGGGGGGATGTAGCCCTCAGCCCCTAAGTAAGTAATTCCTGTGCCCTTCCCACTAGTCACATTCACTTGGCTTATAGTAATTCTTCATAAGTATTTAATAAGTATTTACTGATCATATCAGTAATCCAAACAAAGTTTCAAATTCATGATCAACCTCATGATAAAAGATAGGATAAAAGAAGGGATAACAGAGAGTGAGCTAGGGACCAGGATTGTATTTAGGATGGAGGGAAGTGAGGCAAAGGATTAAACAGTCATGATGGTCCCCTGGTTGGTGCTTTGGATATCCCTCTCTGATACTTTATAAAGGGGATTTGTGGCAAGCATGGAGTAACTCTACCTGCAAAGAGAGACCATCCTGCATATTTCCCTGTGTAATAAATTCTCTTTCCCAAGATACCAGTGAAACCACAACAGGTTAGGGAATTCCATGCCAACCACATCATATCTCAAGGCCCTACAAACCTTGGAATGGAACTAGAGGCTGGAAAGTTCATAAATTATCCTCCCAGTTGATTGCATTTTTAATCAGGGTGTGCACCATGATCACTAATGGCCCTTGCTTACATGATGAAGCCCCAGTATTTATCTTGTTTTAATTATATTAGAAAGCAGTGATATTCAATTAACCAACTAATCAAGTAAGCCAATCAATACTGGTCCTGGCAGGATCCTCCATTGCTCAGGTCCTTGTTCTGGGTGGTAGTCCATGCTTTAGAGTCAAATGGAGTTAACTCTTGATGGCCAGGGTCATGTTGCTGAGAAGTAGACAGGAATAAGGAAACCAGAATTCAGCTTTCAGACATGAGAGAAACCCTATAGGTTCTTTCCTTTGCCTGATTATAGTGGAGGTTTGCAGCAACCTCCTTTAGGTTAAGGTGTTATTTTTTCTACAATGTGTATATTGTTTTCCAAGTACATAGAGGAGACATTTTTCCCCATCCTGCGGATTGGAGATTTGAAATCCCCACATCCTAATACAAGTCAATGGCAGAGCTCTATATGGAATGACAGCATGAAGTAACTTGTGATGTTCCTAAGGACTGCCAGATGGTTCCTAACTACATGAAGTAGTCCTAACAGTAGGTGGACCAATCTGGAAAGCCTCCACTAGGACCATTTTAGGTATATATGTCTAGACTCGTGAACAGCTAGGAGACACAGGGAGTCAAGAGCAGAGCCGCTCCCAGGGTGAAGGCTCAGTGGGCAGGCACACCCTTTTTTCCACTCACATGTTTCTAGGGACACTTGGCTTTGTGCCTGTATGGTTGTCCAAAGCTAGGGAGCAGTTGCTGGCTAGAGAGGAAAGTATGTCCCTTTGACTGTATTCATGATCCTTTAACTTTTGCCTGGCTCCTCCTACAGACACACGTGGACTTAAACATTCATGTAGCAAGCCCACCTCCCAAGGCCAACTGATGACTGAAATTTGAGGAACATTGCCCACTCATCCGATTATTTTTTTTTTCTGGCTTGTAGGGCAAGAGCCAGGATAGAGTTTTCCCTGGATGCTCCCTACTTGGGTGGTTTTGCTATTCATTGGACCCCAAGCTCTGTGATGGTTTCAAGAATTCCCACCCTTTGCAAAGCTGAGGATCTCAATTGGAACCTGTGAAAATGGTCTGTCCCTAGATGAGGATGGCGACAGAAAAGAAGTGTCTGGAGAAGATGGGACAGTGAGTTCCAGGATACCCATCTCATTAGCCCAAACTGCCCATAGAGAAAGTTTAACCACTTTGCAGACCAGTTAGATTTCCCTAAAAAGGGGAATAAGTCTGTTTGATGACTGCAGACTACACCCTAGTAATGCCTTTTCAAGTGCATCAAAATTCCTAAGGCATCCTTGGCAGAAAAGTAGGAATCATTCGGTATAGCCACAAAGCAAATGGTTATACAGACCAGCACATTGCCAGTTGGAAGAACCACCCAAGCACTCAAGTTCCTGCATCTCTGTGGACTGCTGCCTCAGGTGGGCTAAAAATCAAACCCTTAGTCCCCGTATGTGGCTGTCTGAACCTAAGCAAGTGTAAGGAAAGTGAGACATTTCACACAGAGATACATTAAAAGGGAAAGAATCTTAAGACCGCTGTTCGTTTCCAAACATTTGATGAGTTTCAATTCATTAAGAGTTTTGTGGGCTTGTTAATTTAATAAGAGCAAATAGGGCCCTAATGTCAGACCACAATCAGTAATTTGAAGGAGGTGAAAAAGAATAAGAAGTAAAACAGTCATTACCTAGCACAATGTTTAATCAAAAGACACCAGGAACTTTCAACGTCACAGTAATGTTTTCAAAGGTTGGAGATTTTCAAATGTACACAGTCTTCAACTCTGGCTGGCAGGCTAGAAAAATGGACGTAGTTGTGATAATTGGCTGCGATGGAATTTCACAGTTCAACCCCTCCTCCCCCCACACACACACATACACATACGCACCCTAAAGCTTCTGTCTTTCCCTTCACCTGGATTTAGTTTGAATTTCAGCCTAGTACTTCAGGAAGAAAGCCCTTCTTGTGGAATTTGAGATCTGCTGAGGCCCACACTGATATAAAGTCAAGTTGTTCTTGACTTTGAACTCTTCAAGACCTCCTTTTCTTCTAATGAATTTTTTCCAATTTTCACCTCATCCCTTCCAAGCTCTAAATTGGACCTCTGTGCTTTTTCCATTTACCCTGCCGTTCACTCTCACCGGTGTGAGCATATGGTCTGTGGGTTTCCCAAGTCCTTTGGGCCCCCATTCTGCTCTGGCCACCTGCCTCTTGATGGTTTGCTTGGGATATCAGGGCCTGGCAGAGTCACAGTGTACAACACTTGCAGCTACACACTATCCTCCTCTTTGAGGAGCATCCAGGCCACATTTCCATTTGCTAGGTCCTGAGTACCCTTGCTCGGCTATACAAGACCTCTTAGTTGAGAGTCAGAGATCCATAGCTATCTAGGGAGGGTAACATTGATCTCATCTGCCCTATTCTTGGTTCACTTCTTTGTCCAGGACTGAAAATGAACCCCGACCCTGGCTTATTGCTCTTTTTCTGCTATCTGATCCTTTCTACATAGCACCCTGCATATTGCTACCCAATTCTTAATTGTTTAATTCCTAATGCCAGTTAACCATCCAACAATGAAAATGTTTCAAAGGCTTCTCTTTGACTTTTAAGATGCCCCCTTGCCTGACCTGACTTATTATAGCATAGTACATAGCCTCAGATAGAGACCCAATAAATGCTGGATAATTGATAAGCAAAATGTTATTGTAAGCATATGGAGTCAACTCATCTATTTTGATCCAGAAGCTTGAGAATGATTTTGAACCCTGGAGAGTCAAGCCTGGCTGAATCAGGCAGGACTCAGCTCAGGCCGAGACACTATTCAGAATTAGCACCCAGGACTTCCCAAATATATGAACCTAGTACATAGTATAGTTGGGACCCAAACCCGAGTCCCTTCAAGACTCTTTCCACTATACCAAACTCCTTTCTGTTGCCCCCATTTGTTGCCTTTTGTATCTTTTGTTGTATGCATGATTAAAAGTTTGCTGTTATATCTACTTCTGGAATGTAGTTGCTTTCGTGGCATCCAAAAGAGGCAGACTAGGTATTTTTTTATAGCCAACTGGTGCCCAGGAAGCAGATGGCAGTGGCTCAGAGGCATCAGGAACCCCTTGGTGTGGGCAGTGTTAGAAACCATCCTCCTCGTGTGCAGAGAAGCGGTAGAGGGGATCCGAAAGGAAGCCTGAGGGCTTTCAACGAGCTGCTCCCCATGAAGGAAGGAAGACTTTGGTCCCTCCACTGAAGGGAGTTGGTTCCTAGGTTGCATGTCCCTGATAATCAGCCCTGAGAGAAGGCATATGTTGCCCTTTTGCAGAAGAAATGAAGGAGCTCCAAGTTAGGGAAATTCAAGAAGGTCAGGCTGGGATCAAGGGGGTTTTTTGCTGCTGCACCCAAACCCCACCCCAGATAGTCACCCCTCAATGATCTCTGGGCTCTGTGGCTGCATCTGCCTAAAGGTAGAAGCCATTTTCGTACCCAGTGCAGAGAAAGCAGAGGGAGCAGGGTTCTGATGGGAAACTGCAGGGGAGAGGGTTCGGATGGGATATAGATTCCTTAATAACAATTACCACAAGCACCAGAGCTTTCAATTTAATTAAACCAATTCTTCAGCATGGGGATCTATGCCTGGACTTAGTTCCCTTTTCTTCTTTTTTCTCTTTTGTTCTTTCTTTTTCATAACGTGCTTGCTTCCTTGGCGTTGTGTCACAGTGTAGCAGGATCTCTGAAATGATGATGAGTGGATGAAAAAAGAAAAATGATTTCTCTTCTGGTGCCTTAATGGAAGGTAGTGAAAGAACTGAATCGAGAAGTTAATAGTTACTATCATTTATGCTCCCTGGAAAGCCTGATACAGGCGAGCTCTAAATTATCTTTGCTAATGGGACAGTGGTAGCAAATGAAATGATGTCATGGGCCTGTTTAGCACCTGCCATCTCCTGCGTCCTTCCTGCAAGACATCTCATTGAACCTGCCCAGCAGCTCTTAGAGTCATCAGTATCCTACGTAGCAGGCGATAAAGGTCAAATGGCTTCTCAAAAGCCACACAGCCGATGGCATGGTGACACAGTTCATCTCAAACCCAGGTCTTTTGATTTGAAATCTGATGCCTCAGCATTGACTCCATAAACAATTCTCCATTCTCCTTTGGTGGGTCACTTTTAATTGTCCCTCCTGCAAAATCAGTGTAAGCAAATGGCCAATTGGATAGGTTGTGTTATGTCCTTTCTGTTTTCAGGGAGGGATGCTGATGAGTCGTAAAGTATTCCCAAGTAGACCTACTGTGTGATGTGCTGTCACAGCAACCAACGCAGGGATTACTGTCCCCATTTTCCAGTGGAGAAACAGGCTCAGAGATACTAAGGAACTTGCCTGAAGGCACACTTCTAGTAAGGAGTAGGCAGAGCTGGCCAGCCCGCCCACTGACGACGTGCTGTATGGCTGCTAGCTTAGCCAGTTCAAAATGCCGTCCATGCCCACCTGTTGGTGACCCTGTGCCAGGCTGGCGGTCAACTTACAGGACTGGAACAGATCATAGAAGCCACTCATGGGCCCCGCCCCACTGGTGGCGGGTCAACCCCACCAGCTTCCCTTCTACATCAGCTCCCTGTTTCCGTCTCTGCTGACTAGATTTATGGAGGGAGGACAAGAGAGCCCCAGACACGCAGGGGAGAAGTGCAGCCTCCCTCTCTCATCTGGACCCGCCATTTTCAGCAGTGCCTAAGGAGCTTGACTAGAAGCCCCGAGGGCTTTCAACGAGCTGCTCCCCACGAAGGAAGGAAGACTTTGGTCCCTCCACTGAAGGGAGTTGGTTCCAAAAGCCAACCGCTGCTCGTTAGTTGCCCTGCCTACTCTGTCCGAGCCTAGGGCTGCAGCGCCACACAGATGTGTGTGGATTTGAACCCTTGACTTTAGCCAGGGGTTCATGGATCACAAGCGACCTCTAGGGCCCAGCAGCTCCCAGATCCTTCCACCCAGTACCTTTTCTCTTCCTCTCTAGGTATATCATTGAGCTCATGCCAGGATGGGGTCTCCTCCTTGCCCCCGATGGCCATTCGAAGCACATGGCTCCCCTCTAACAGCAACAGTAATTGATCAGTTAATTAATTTAAAAGACTCATAGCCCTGGGAACCTGATATATATGTATAAGGCTGTGCTGTCTCTCCCCATTCGTCTGTGCCGTGGCTCTCTCAGACCCCCCCCAACAAGGAGTTGCTTCAAAGGACAGTCTTCTTCCCCATGATGCAGCCTTCCCCCTCCACTGGGAAGAGGGGGGAAGGCCCATCAGGGTCTCCTGTCAAGGGGCCAGCTGGAAATCAAGTTACAACCACCACGACGTTTTTCAGGAGCATCTTGGCTCTCATGCATCGGCCCAAGGCATCATCAATAATCCAAAGCCTAATGACGGAGATGAATATTAGAGCAGAGGGGCCGCCTTGGTGCAGTGAGGCAGAGGCAGAGAGTGACTTATTAGCCCTACTCCAGGTGTAACCTTCTCCCCACAACTGAACCAGGGCCATGATGATTTATTGGTACAGTAAACGGGTTTTTATAATTAAAATTGATTTTCAGTTTTAGCCTGGTCTGAAAGGACCTGGTCAAGTTCAAGAGGGGAAAGGGGGGCAATCTAGGGAAAGAAAGGGAAATGTGCTCTCAATTTCCCATATGTCTTAGATCGTTAGAGCAGGAAGGAACCTCTCATTTTACAGGTGAGGAAACAGCAGCCCTGGGAGGTGGGCATCTTGGTCCAGCCTCAGATGGTGAGATAAGACACAGCTGGGATTCAGCCTGGGTCTCCTGAGTCTCCTGGATCCCTGAGATACACTCATTTTTCTGGGACTCTATGTGTACGCGCTCAAAGAACCACAGTGTACTGTGGTGTAGGTTGTTCACTGCACGAGGACACCTAACCCAGGGGATTCTTGGGGCTGAAATCCAGCCATGTCTTGTGTGCTGGGACAGGGCTGCTGCTACCCAGAGGACGTGTTCAGAGGTGCCATTTGGGACTGTTCCCTTTAGGTGTCAGGTCAGCTGCTGGCCAGTCAGCCACTGCCTGGGTCCTCTGGGGACGCACCCATTTGATCCTCACCCCACCATCCTGTGCCAAGAGGCTACATTGGGTTGTTTAATGAAAGACCTGAGGGCTCAGCTGCAGGTGTTGGAGACGTCCTGGGCTCCGGTGTGTCCAGCCCAGTGTAGTCCACCACACCAGGCACCCGGGACCCTCGGAGTGGCAGAAGCGAACCCAGAGATGGTGTGAGTGTGATTGCATATCCGGGAACACACGGACTGGGCTCATCTAGAAGACGCAGCTGGTGTCGCTGGCACTACCACGTGTGCCTGCTGCTCTTGACGCCCCCTCCAGGGAAGGGGATGTCCAGGTTCGAGTGCCCTCAGCAGACTTCTGTTCCAGCCCGGCCCAGGACACGCAGTCGCAGGACTCCGCGTCCTCGCCCATCGCTGGCTCTCCACACAGGGCCACCGCTGCTTCCCAGTGGCTCTGGTAGGAGCCCAGCTCCTGCTCCGCCCATGTGCCCCGGGGCACATCGTGCTTGGCGTGGTCTCTTGGTAAGAGATGAGGGACAGATCCACAAATGTGGGCACATCTTTTTTAAAAAATGATAGAAAACGGTATATTGCCTCTTTTCCTAGCTTAGTGTGTTGTTGAAAATAGGCTTGATTTTTTTAGAGCCACGTTAGGGTCACAACAAAATTAAGCAGAAAATACAGAGTTCCTACATATTCCTGCTCTCCCCTCCCCAACCCGACAGCCTCCCCGCTATGGACACTCCCCACGCCCCCCACCAAGGACACCCCCCACGCCCCCACCAAGGTAGTGCATTTGTTATCATCAAAGAACCTACACTGATGCGTCATCATTATCAAAGTCTATAGTTTACTTTAGGGCTCACTCTTCTTGTTCATCCTATGGGTTTTGACGAACATATAATGACATGTACCCACCATTATAGTATCATGTGGGCTGTTTTCACTGCCCTGAAAATCCCCAGTGCTGCACCTGTTCACCCCCACTCCCTCCTAACCACCAACCCCCCCACCCCCCACCGGCAACAGCTGATCTTTTCCCTGTCTCCATAGTTCTGCCTGTTCCAGGATGTCGTATAGTTTTAATAATACAATACGTAGCCTTCTCAGATTAGCTTCTTTCACTTAGCAAAAATGCATTTAAGCTTCTTCCACATCTTTTTGTGGCTTGAGAGCTCGTTTCTTTTTAATGTTAAGTAGTATTTCGTTGTCTGGTTTTAGCCCATTTTATTTATCCATCCACCTCCTGAAGGACATCTTGCCTCCTTCCAAGTGTTGACAATCGTGCCTAGAGCTGCTATAAACATCCACGTGCAGGTCTAGTCTGTTTCTCCTCTACCTTGCTGGCCTACCACCCACCACAGGGAAAAGACCCAAGACCCAGATGCTCAAAGATTTCAGGGAGCCCAGACTGGCAGGAAGAACTTGGAAGAACACACTGCGTCCCACAGGTGTCCAGCCCACGCCTTGCACTCAGAAAGGGCTCGGCATCTGCCTGCTAGGGAGGGAGGAGGGGCCTCTTTAGAAGGCTAAGTAACCAAGAAATGTAAAGAATGCTCCCAGCCCTTTGTTTCTGTAATTATGAGTAGATTACCATGGTAGACGAGCAGTAAATTAGGACAGCAGTTCAGATAAGGAGTTTAATGCCGCATCAAACTGTTTCGGAAGTCACGTCTGATTACCCTTAATGATGTGCACAACCTTTATCATTTATCCTTCGATTTGGGTGTAACTAGTGCACCTGTTGCCTAGACGGTGGGGATGACGGCTGAGAGCCAACAGAGGGCTGGATGTGGAGACTTGAAGGTCTCAGCCAACGCCGGGATTCTTCACTCCTTGTGCTAGGCATGAGCAGACAAGCCTGGAGTTCAGTTACCTTTCTCTCCTCCCCACGTCTGTTCTTGGAGTTGACTCTGGATGGGCGTGGCTCCTTTTTCTAAGCATCACGAAAAGTCTGAGCTTCAAGCACAGGCTGTCTTGCACATGAGGGTCACCAGGAGACTGGTCGCAGGGGACAGGGAGGAGGAGATGGGAGAATGAGGAGAAAAGCCCATTCTGAAGGCAAAGGCGAAGCCTGTGGTGGGGAATTGTCCCCGCTCCTGGGATCACTGGGCACTCGGGACTCTCCCGCTCCCTACTGTGTTCCCAGGACCAAGCTTTCAGCCACCACCAGGAGGGACAGCTCATTCAGGCTGAGGTGTGAGCGAGGGACCCTGCCAGGCAGTTTCTGATCAAGAGTGAAAGGGAGAGACAAGGGGGAAGGCCCAAATTGCAAGAAGGCTGGGGCTGCCCAGGCAAGAGGAGGGACCCCTCTACCCCGGGGTGTTACCCGTGCCCACTTTGTTCTGCCTCCAGCCCTTCCTGGGACACGACAGCTTTGGTTTGCACTATCCTCACACTCCCTTCGCTCCTTGAAGGACCAGAGGACAGAGAAGCCCCAGCGGTGGGGAGACCTAGGCCAGGTTTTGCTGAGTCTGAGTGAATGGAACAGGACATGGCTCACTATTGCTCCCTAGGTAGCAGAGCCCTGGGGCGCCGGCAGGCTCTGAGGGCTGCAGCCCCCAGGGCCAGTGATACAATTCCATAATTGGTGAAGTCTCCAGGCCTGAGGCACACCATCTCCTCCCTGCTCCTGCAGGGGGGGGGGTGCGGGGGGATGTGGTACCACACCGAGCCACAGTGCCGGGTCCCTCCCTGCGTGAGATGATAGAGCCATATTTGGAGATGAGAGCCGTGGCTGTTGAGACAGACCTTGCCACGGAAACCTGCTAGCCAAGGAGCAGTCCTGAGAGATATTTAAATGGGACCTCTCCAACCCAGTTCTGCCTTCATCAATTTCCATGATGTTTGGATTCAGTTCAGGCAGTTACTGCTTCTGCACGGGGGAGTTAAAGGCTCTCAGACCTGGCAAGAGAGGGGATTCCAGGGGAAAGGGAGGCTACACCAGCCTTGGCTCCTAGTGAGGCCTGTGTCAGAGTGCTGGCTGTGGGCCCTCGAGCAAGTCCACTTAACCTCCTCCAACCTATGTCCTCATCTGTAAAACGGTGGCTGTCGTCCGTAGCTTGGCCACCTCGCAGGGTTGTGGTAGGGGTCACACGCAATCACGCCTGTGAAATTGCTCTGTAAATGGTGAAGCCAGGTACAGCAGTCAGGACCACCACTGTGCCCACGCCCCCTCCTGTCTCTGTGTTCTGGAACCTTTGACTTTCTGCATCTCTCAGACTCCAGGGAAGAAATACAGCAGCCTTGGATCCCCGCTCCTCTGCCCCGGTGCCCGAGGTGAGCCCATCAGCAGGGTCACGGGTGGGGGCTGAGTGGAGAAGTACTGTGCTTGGGGAAAACATGGATTCCTGGCTCCTGGAAATTCTGACTGGGCTGGTCTGAGGTTGGCCAGGATCTCAGCATTTTCTAAAAGCTCTATGGTTCGGTTTTAGCGAAAAGCTCAGTGAGGTTTCGAACTCCTTACCCTTGCCCTCCACTTCCCTGCCTTTCCCTCCCCCTGGCACTGACTTCGTGGCCGATTCTCCCTTGGAGTTGTAAGGTTCCCCGCGGGTGGTCCACGCTCCGCTCCGCAAGCAGTGGCCTGGGGAGCGTGAGAGGGTGGTCCTACCCACCCTGCACCAGGCCCCCGTGTGCCCCAGACTCCAGGCCAGCCCCGGCTCTATTCACGGCAGCACCCCGGGCAGGCTTAATGGAGTAGAAAAGCTTTTTCACATGAATCCCACTTATGGTATGCTACCTGCCCTAAATTGTCACATTTGTTTTCTTGCGGCGGCCTCGGTCCTGCGTCCTGCAGTTTCGTTTGCAGACTCAGCAAACGTCCTGTGTTTGATCGTGCCTGGAAGCCACCTCCTTGCGTCCCCGTCGCAGCGGGGGCAGCTGGACTCAGTGCCAACACCGCCACGCTGGGCCTCGCCGCCCGACTCCGGCCTGCCACACACGCCGGGCCAACCAGCGGACCCACACGCCGGCACACAGCACGGCCTCTGGCGCTTGGCCGCGAGCCAGCTCGCTTTCCTGTCCCAGACCCATAGCCAACTTTTGATTGTGGCTGTTCATGGAGGTCAGAGGAATAAGCTGAATAAATTAAGGCTGCAGATAACCCTGACCTCATTTCCTCTAATAGCTAGAGCAGCTCCCTGGTTTCACCTCACTTTCTCCAGTGCTGTGGGCAATAAAATGAATTCACTGGGGTTTCCCTCCTCTTTCTGCCCTCTGCTTGCTACTGGAAAGCAGGGGAAAGGCTGTCAGAAAAGCTGGAGAGAGGAGAGGAGGAAGCAGGGAAGAGATCAGAAGGTTCTGAACTGGTTGTGGATCCAAGCCCCTATTCAGAGGGCTAGGGACTTCTCGTTTGGGGACCGCAGGGGGTCACCCTGGCTGAGGCTGGCGGGTCAGGGGTAAGATCATGAGGTCCCACCAGGAGTTCCTTCAAGTCCTAACGCCTTCTCCAGCACCACTTAGAAGGCCAACAATGGCAGGAGGGTTCAGCTGTCCCAGGGCACACCTGGGAACCTTTAAAGTTGAACTCATCGAAAACACATAAATGACAATCAATCGATAAAATTAAAATTGAACTTTTAGGAGAAGCCAACCAAAAAGGCGAGTCGGCCACAGTTGCCATCAGGGCCATGAGAGCTGCCGCGGGTTTGGTAGGGACGCTCCAGGAGCTGTCTCGGGGGTTTTGTACGCACATTATTTCATTTCCACTGCCTTTTGGAGACGGGGGAATGTTAAATGCCTGACCAAGCTAGTAAGTGGCAGAGCTAGAATCTGAAAGCACCCGGTCCTAACAGCTGCCCTGCCTGGTTCTCCCGTGACCCTCCCTCCCCGGGCTGGGTTTGACACCCCTACAGCCCTCTCCCAGGCCCCGCCTCCGCTGAGCTTCCCGGTCACCGGCAATGGCATTTTGATAGTGGGAGAGCTGTTTGTAGCAAAGGCTTAAGTGGACAGAGAAGGCATAGCTGAGACTCCTCGCCTTCCCCAGGCCATCCCACATGTGTCCTCTGAGAAGGGGCACACATTAGCCGGGAACAGACACCCCCTCCCTCCCCACCCCCACTCCGGGGCCAGCAATTATTTCTGACCTCGCCGAGTCCCCATCTAAATATAGCCCCGGCCAGCCGCTTCTCATTTGAGATGGGGAACTCTGTTTCAAGCCTTCGTCTGATGTAGATCAGACTCCCCAGCTGTGCACAATGTGTGGGGGGAGTTACCAGCACGGCACCACTCACCCCTCCACCGTGAACCTCCCGATGGAAACCACATGACCCAGGGCTACGGTCCTCCGGGGTCGGCTTCTGGCAGACAGACGCGGGAGACTGCCTTGCCTTCTCAGCTGCGCTGCCTGGACACACCAAGGCTGGGAACAGAGGGCATGGCTGGATTTTCCGATGTCCTGTTGGCTCACCTAGAGAAAGGCCAGAATGGGCGTCGTCCTCTCGGGTCTGAAGAGCTACTGCCCAGTGCCCTCAGGGGACCTCTCTGAATGAGGAAAACACACTTGCCCCTGTGGGCAAGAGGACCCCTGTCCAAAGACACTCAGACACCGGAGGACCAGCTTCCTCTTTCCCCGGCAGTAAGCAGGCCCCTCCAAGGGGAGCTCCCGTAGGCTCTGGGGAGTTCACTGGCTACCTTGAGGCAGGGGGTGAGGGCAGAGGAAGAGGATTCAGGTTTGTTGGGGCACCTATGGGCTGCTGAGATGCTGGGGCGTAGAGGGCGCCTGGAGGAATATCCATTTCCTTTCATTTGGGCACCATGATTTTTCCAGGGTCAGATTCCTTTTTGAGGGAAGATGTTTGTTCACTGTCCTCCTACCCAGACAGGAGCGTCTGCAAGAAAAGACGTGCTTCTTTGCCAGCGTGCGGCCACGGGGCTGCACACTCCCGCCCATCGCTGCGTGCAAACGTTGCTCCCGTTACCAGGCACGCACATCGGGGCACACGCCCTCGGGCGACCGCACACCCATGCCCTTCCGTGTACCGTCCACACACCGTTAGCCTTCAGTTTGAACAGCCGGATCGTTGCTGGGGACGCTGGCCAGCAGCGCCCTTGACAGAAGGCTGCTGGAGGGAAGGGTTGGGCTCTGGGTGGAGAAGGGGGTGCCTGCCTGGTCTGCCCTGCCACTTCCCACGAAGAGTCATGCCAGCGAGCCAGAGGGTATCCGCATATGTCTCGGAACTCACTTGGCTCAGCTGCAGGGGCCTGGATAGAGGTGTCACCGTGCCAGCCCCTCCCCCTCCCCCTCCCTCTTCTTGGCTGCAGGAACAAAGGCCTCCGTTGAGCAGGCTGGGCTTGGGAGACTCACACCAGCAGGCCCCCAGTCCCAGCTCAGATGGGACCACAGCCTCCACCAGCAGCACTTGGTGAAAGATGGCCGGAATGGGAACGGCACTTCGATCCCCAGGACAAAGGCTCCTTCCCACCTGTTGGGCTTGGGGGTGGGGAGGGAGGCTCCCAGTCTCCAGTGGGGCGGGACCAGAGGCTCTGCCTCTCCCATCAGCCCCGAACTTGGGGCTAGGTCAAGAGCAGACACTTTGGGCAGGGGTCTGTATCTAGGGATGGGTCTCAAAAGAATACTTCTGGTGGCCATGTGGCTTTGGATGAATCCTCGAGCAACTGAGCTTCACCTGAAAAACGAGGGGACTGGTGGCTGGGTTGTTCCCAAGGTCCCTTCCAGCTTATTAACCCTGTAAATGCTAGAACACTCGTCCCGTCCCTGGCGCCTTCTCTCCTGCATGGTGGGTGGGGCGGCCCTCTGCCCGGGGTGTGGATGCACTAGCTTCCAGGCTCCTCTGTTGAATGCAGGGGCTTGACCTACCCGGGAAAACTCATGCCCAGCAATACAACAGCCCCGGAGGTCTGGTCTTCCACACCCACTGTGTGAATGCGACCGTCACAGTACAGACGAGAGAAGTTGACTTTTACACTAAGAGGTGAACTTGGAGCAATAATTCAGAAATTATAGGTTTTAGGGTATAGCCAAGATGGGCAAATCAATTCCGTGTGGTTCTTGGAATGTGAGCCTGATAGAAACCGACCTCATTCGCTCTTGCAGGCATTGGCCATCTTGCTAATTGGCCCTTATTTGCCGTGCCTGAGCTGGGTACTAGGTGTGGAGAGATGAAGAGAGATGACTGCACACCACCCCTTGGGAGGGCGGGAGGGGACGTTTTCTCTGGGAAAGGTGCTGGAACGACAGACCGACTTGTTACTGGCATGGCACTAACTCGTCCATCTGGGCCATCCCAATTCATCCTCATGCCAGCCCTTCAGGGAGCTTCCTGGTGTCTTCAGAGGAGGAAAAGGAGGCCAGGCAGGGCCAGATCCAGGATTCACTCCCATATCTTTCTCTCCCCAGAGCTCTGCTTTTCACTTGGCACTGAGATAAAGCTATTCCAAACTCCCTTCTTCTCTCCAAGCACATTTGAGGAGCCAGGAAGTCTCCCTGGAGGAGGAGGGCTGCACTAAGACCTACTGGCAGTCTCTTTAGGGCTCCCGCTCCACGGTGGACCCTCTTGGCCCCCTGGAAGGGCCCTCAGCCCCTGAACTTAGCCAACCCTTGCCGTTTTACAATACACAGCCCGCAATGCTGTGAAATTTTCAACCTGAGAACCGGGGTTCAGTGGAGGTTCCAGAGGTTTTTCGATCCCCCGGGCTGTACCCAGGGAACCGGTGTGCTGGAGCCTGATGGCGGGCTGCGGCCCCAACTCCATTTCAATTTCCACCTTTGCCACTGCCCTGCTGTGTGACCTTGGGCAAGCTGCTCAGCCTCTCTGGGTTGTGGCTCTTCCATCTGTGCACTGAGAAGGGCATCACTCCCCCGCTTGGTGAGGGGTCTGGTTAATAACAAGCATGGGCCACCGCCGTGAACCCACGGCGGGAGGCGGGGGACAGGGTGATTTCTCGAGGCTCCGTAGAAACCGTGCTGAGAGCTCCTCACCCAGCTCCTGCCGCCTGCTAATGAGGAACAGCATATGTTGATGATTCCGGCGTCAACACTCGCTCCTTGGCTGTCCGAGTTCCCAGAGTAAACTGGCTTCCTATTAGGCATTTATACTTATTAATAGCAGCAAATTGCAGCCCTCCACAACATCTGCTACTTTTCATTTGCAAAGAGCTTCCCAGACCATTTGTATTAGTAGTATTTTGTGACTGATTCTCCCAGGCAGAGTAGGCCTGGGTCCTCCTATCTGGAAACAAAATCAGTGGAGGCATAATGAGGGAAAAGGGATTTGTTCAAGGTCACCCAGAAACCCAGACCTCACCTTCCCGTCCTCACGGTCTGAGGCTGTTGCCCTTGTTGTTCTGCGTATCGATGACCTTGACCCTAGAACTCCTGCCTACAGGCAGGTGGGGACAATGCTGACAGCCCTGGCTGCTGCCCTTGACCCTGCGCATGAGCCCGCTGTCAGAGAAGCCCCCTGCTGGATTAACCCCATGGCCAGAGCACAAGCAGGAGGAGCTGCCAAGTTCAAGGCAAACCATTCCTGAGGGACTTGTATTGCTGCCAAGTAGATGAAATCATTTCCCCGTGCTAGGGCAGCACAGAGATCAGTACAGGGTCCCATGAGCATCTGTGCTTCCAGTCAGCCCTCCACACCTGGAGAACCACACTCTCTTTCCAGTCTTTTCTGGTACTTTGCTTAGGGGCTGGACCTCCCTGAGATCTAGAATTAGGAGAGTTTGTTCAGCATGGAATACAACGGGAAGATTCCTTTGTGATGTTAGACCCAGCTTTTAAAAGCACCAACACTGCAGTATTTCCCATCCTCCACTCCCCCTGTCTCCACTACCTTTCAGAGGACCTTTGTACCCTGGTGTGACTTTGTGGCCAGCATCTATGTATCAGCTAGATTTGCCACCAAAAAGCTGTGTAACAAAGCCCCCCCCACCAAAACTCAGTAACATATTATAATAAGCATTAATTCTCATACACAAGGACATGCACATCCATTGCCTACGAGCTCTTGTAGGTGAAGCTCGGTGGGCGGTTCTGCTTCAAGCTGCTGCATCTGCTGGGCTTGCTTCCCGTCTGGGGGTTGGGCTCAGGTCTGCACCACATGGGTTCATCTGGCCGAAGAGGAAGCAGATCCGCGAGGAAGCTCTTTTCATGGCAATGGCAGAAACACAGGAAGGCAAGGCCAACCACAGAGACACATCTCAAGCCTTCACCTCGGGCTTGTCCTCCCATTGACCAAATCCAGTCCTGAGGCCAAGCCCAAGTCAACGGGCTGGACGTACACCCCACCTCTCCCTTCAGCACGAGGCCAGGTAGGGGTGAGCGTGGGGCTGTGAGAAGGAAGAGTTGGGATTCATAGCATAGTCTGCAGAGCTTCTGGCCAGCCTCCTGGCCTCAGCCTCTCTTGCCAGCCTGCCAAGGCCAGACCTACTTGCCACCTCTGAGCAAAGGGGACGTGGGTGACTATGCGCCAGGCACCTGGCTTAGGCTGAAATAAACACGCCTCCTGAGCCAGTGCTCAGCCACCACAAGTTCGAGCCCTGGTAGTGAGGGTCTCAGAGGGCATCAGGGAGACAGAGCCTTCAGGCAACCCTTGCATGGTCCCAGGTCAGCAAAAATGAGGCCTGTAAAGGCAACCCGAGGTCCCCAAAGGGAAGAAAGGCCCCTGGAGAGTTTTGGGGGGCACTCCAAGCTCATGATGCTGAAATCCACATGTATTGCTGAGTTACTAATTTTCTGGAAAAGCACTGACTTTTCCCAGCTCTACTTCCTTTGCTCAGAGACAAGAGGATAGGATGGGGATGGATAGGACAGCACCGGGGGACGATGGGATCTGCACATTTTGACAGCTGCACAGCAGCTCCTCAGAGTTTCTTAATGGTTCCTCTTGCATCCTTTTTTCCCCCTTTTTTGACAATTTTGAAGGAAATTGGGTACTTAAGAAGCCTTTTGGACATTTAAATTAACCCCCACCATCAGGCTCAGCATAGCCACTGCAGCATTAGCATCCAATTATAAGAGGAGAGACGGAGTAATAACTCACATTTCGACCAGAATGTCAAATGCTTGAACAAATGAGAGGCACTCCCAGAGCCTGTATGTTGTATCTATGGAACATTTCTGAATGTAATCAGCAGAGCAGCAGGCACCCTTTGGGATGCTAACAGCAACAGGCAGAGTGGGACTCAACTGCCAGAAGAAAGCATCTTCCAAAATATCAGGGAAACCAAGGAGAGTCAAGACAGTTGGAAGCGAGGACTCAAGAAAAATAACCTAGTTGCCATGAACACACCCAAGTCCCAGGCCCTCGAGGGAGCAGGCTCTGGTGATCAGAGTCCAGAAGCTTGTGAAGGTCAAGTTCATGAGTTGAAGTCCTTGGGTGGGCTTCTTCAACTCTGTCTCTATCAGTCTTTGTCTGTCAGGCCCCGGTCACTGTTTGTACATTCCCAGCCTTGGCCATGGGGCCGGACAGGTGCGGGAAGAGAGATGATGATTCTATTTACAATGTTGAAAAACCAGACCAAACTACGCTCTATGACTTAGGGCAGTTTACCTTGGGGCAAAAGGGTAAAGAAAACCAATGTGAGTCCCAGAAAGGTAATGGGGGGGAGGAGTAAAGGAGGGGGTACAGCCCCACATACAGGTGCTTCCTGGTCATAACTGAGAATGAGAACCAAAGCAGAGGGTAAGCAATAACTGGAGAACCTTATGAAATCATTGACCATTTGACCTCATAAGACCTATTTGAATTCTGAGACCCTCCCCTGTGCCTCTTGGAAGAGGTAAGGGGGCGTGAGGAAGGGTTTTGGGTGGAACAAAGCGAGGACATTATTTTTCCGAATCGGGAAGCAGAGGCTCAGCGCTTAAGAATGACAGACCAAGTTACATCACAGCACATGATAAGAGATATTTATCCAAGACCCTTTTGTCCATTTGAAATTAAATTGAAAAGAGTAACAATGCCTATCTTTTTACCTAAGGATTTCAGAATATTTCATAAACATGAATTTATTAGTCTAACACCAGAAACATTTGTCTTTTTGTGTCCAGCTCATCTCCCTTAAATAACATTTCCAAGATTCATCTGTGTGGTTGCCTGTGTCAGAATTCCCTTTTTTTGAAAGGCTGAATATTACAGTCATCCCTCCTTATCCTGGAACATCCAGGCCCCTTCGGTGGTTACCCGAGACCATGGCTAATACCGACCCCTGGATATACTATGTTTTCTCCTACCTATACATACAAAGCTATGATAAACTTTATAAGTTAGGCCCAGTAAGAGATGAACAACCATAACTAATAATAAATTAGGGCAATTATAATAATAGGCTTGTAATAAAAGTTATGTGAATATGGTCGGTCTCTTGCTCAAAGAATCTCATTGTACTGCCCTCACCTTTCCTATGATGATGTGAGATGAGAAAATGCCCACAAGATGGGAAACGGTGAGGTGAATCACGTAGGCACTGTGACCTAGCGTTAGGCTGCCATTGACCTTCTGGTCATATGTCAGAAAAGGGGGGTCATCTGCTTCCGGGCTGCGGTTGACTGCAGGTAAAGGAAACTCCAGGAAGGGAACCCGTGGGTGGGGGCTGGGAGGCGAAGGATGACTGTATTCCACTGGAGGTCTCTACCACATTCTGTGTGTCCATTCATCTGTCCGTCTCCTTTGGGATTGGGTTGCTTTGGGTCGCTTTCCACCTTGGGGTGATTTATGAATAACGTTGCTATGAACATTGGTCTGCAAATATCTGTTCGAGTCACTGCCTCCGGTTTTGGGGGTGTGTCCCAGGAGGGGAATGACTAGCTCACACAGTCATGCTGTGTCTTGGAGGGACGACTACACTGCCCAATAGGACTTTGAACAAATCCAGTGGAATGCGCCGAGATGACCCGGTGCGGGCCGTGCCAGAACCCCTCCCCCCGGGGAGCCCGAGTTGCCCCCAGCACTGCATCGGCACACACCGAGTTTCTGCGAGGCGGGGGCCTTCTCTCTCCCAAAGCAGGGAGGCAGCTTTTCCAGACACATCAGTCAACACGTCTCCCGGAGTCCAATGGCAGGGGACCAACTCCAATCTTTGGTGGTGTCTGAGACCATCCATCACGAGGATGGCTTGGGTCACACGTCGCCATCTGATTTGTTCTCCGAGCAGAAGCACCCCTCCATGACTTCCTTTTCTCACCTCTTCCCGTGGTCTGAATTCCCTCACTCGGTTAATTAGCATGCCTGGCACTGTAGCTGAAGACTTTAATCAGCGTGGGGTGGTTTTAATTAATCGTGTGGCTCTGCATCTGGAGTGGTTTGTGTTCCAGGGGCAGGGGAGGAGCCGGCGGTCGGGGAGGGGAGAGGCGGCTTTGTCTGGTAGACGGTGTAGGTGGAGAGTCTGGGGGTGTGGAGAGTGTCTCATCGCCCCCACGGTGGCTCCCAAGCTACCTGGGCCCCCACGCGGCTTCCTGAGCGAGATGTGGAAGGTTCCCTGAGCCATTAGGGTATAGAATGGCACCAAGATAAGTGATGGAGGCAGGCTGATTTTCAGAAAGGTTTAAAGTGTCCGAAGAATCCCTGAGGCTTTCCAGAATTACCCACCGGGTCAAGGAGGAAGGCAAAACAAGGGTATAGATCCGGAGATGTAGAGTCAGTCCCGGAGGGGTTGGACATTCTGGGAAATACTGCCTGAAAACAGGACTTTGAAGGTTTCCCAGGAAACCTTCTTTGGGAGAGTCCTGGAGAGGCGAGGGGAGCAGCGCCTACCTCTCAGGTAATGGGAACCGTTTTACTCGGTCTGTCAGAATCCCGTGGGTGCCTCACTTTGAGCATCCACACTTTAAAAAGAATGGGGAAAAAAAATCCTAGATCAAGCTCAGCAGAGTAATAAAAAAAAAAAAAAAAAGACTGAATGTATAGATAGAAAGATCCTAGACGAAAAGGTTGAGAGAAAGCTGGGTCTCATAATAACTGCCAAGGAAGGACTTATGCCCCTGTCCCACCAGGATCCGGCTAGATGAAAAGCAGAGGAAAAGACAGGCCTGTTAGAGGGGTTGGTAACAGCACTGAATAAGTCCAGGAAGCAGGGCTACCCGAGTTTCATCCCAGAGATGAAGCAACGACTGGTTTAGGGACAGACGTCGCAGTTCAAGAAGGAAACGGCATGATCAAGGTGCTAAAGAAGAAAAGTTCTTCCCGGCCTGTGATACTCCCGCTGGAGCTCGTGGGGCCGGGGAAGGCTGTCGGAGCAGGTTCCTGTGATGTGGCAGGGAGGGAACGGGGCTGCACAATGAAGAATGGGGGATTGGTGACAGAGACGACGGTAATAACTGTCGCTTGCCATGTGCTTGTGTGTTTACAAAGGAACTTCGCGCCTACCAGGTCACCTGTGCTCTGGGAAACTCCGTGAACGGGGAGGGCTGGGGGAGATTCTGTGTCCCTGTGAGACTCGGGACCTCGTGGCTGGTAAACGGCAGAGCCAGGATTGGAACCCAGCTCTGTGGGCTCCCACACTCTTTCCAACCAAACTAAAATCACGCTCATTTAAAATCGGGAAAGGGAGGGGTTTACAATTCTAGGTATTGGCGCTATTTAACAGTTGCGAGATATTTTTAGAAATCTGAAGGCAAAGCCTCTCGAGAACGTCAGGTTCGCCAAGCAGTCAGCACACCCCAGAGCCTCATGGCACGAACATCCAAGACAGATTATAGAACATGTCAATGGGAGAAACTGGGGAGGATATTAATTAAGTTTAGACCAAGAAAATGCTTTTGATTGAACAAGCCATGATTTTCTCTTTAAACCCATGCAAAATATGGAGTGCTAGACAAGCGGCTGGAACATATGAAAAGATTATTATGTGCTTGTGTTACCAACTTCCACCATTAGGGTCCCTTTTATTACTCTTTCCCCTCTAGGCATCATGTTTTCAAAGATTTTTGCCTGCTGAACAAACGGCATTTATTAAGTAATAATATATTTCCTATTTTTAATATGGGACATACATCACTGAGTACGCATACAAAAAAGAAAATGGCAACAATCGAATTTCCATTAGGCTTTTGGAACTATTGAAAATAGCTTGTGGACCTTATTACCACTCATGGATTCCTGGGAGTCCAGGTGCTTGGGGCTGGGAACCGGTATCTGTATGTTTACGTGACCAGCATAGCTGTGCACCCTTACGGGGTAGGGAGAGAATGAAAGAGGCCACAGGAATAGGGTAAGTTCCTGGCTGCGTGTAGAGCCAGCAGGGTCATTTGTACAAAACTGATTGTCAGAATTAATCGCAAAAATGGCAAAGTTGCATCTAGGCAGAGCTGAGGCCTGGCCCGTGCCGCTTACATGAGCAGTAATAATAGGAAAGATGAAATCCCACAAGTGCAAAAAAGACATCCAAGAACGTGGAGAGAGGGTCACAAAGGCCAAGGGCAAAACTACAAAAGGGGAGCTGGAGGCCAGCAGGTAACTGGGAAGAAGTGAAATTGCAGGGTAGACATTAGGAAGGCTCAGCATGTGCTCGAGGAAACAAGACAGAAAAGATACATAAAGGGAAGGGAGAAAGGGAAGCGAGATCATATGGGGCCGGGGATTAATTATTAATTAATTCCAAAAGACGGTTTCGAGACTAATTGAGCAGACCCCGGTGCCAGTTCGCCTGTGCATGAGTTACAAGTAGCCCCTGCCAAGTGTACAGAATTCTTCGGAGGCAGACGCCCCACGCAGCAGCAGGGGGACCCAGCCTGCGCCTTGGCTCAGTCCGGCCCGTGTGGTTCGCGCGTCTCTGTGCCTGTTGTCTGATGGCGAAAAATTAAAAAGGACGGCCACATCGAATTCCCTTAGCACAGGCTGAAAGGTTGGGTAAGAAGCCTTCTGCGGAGAGGCAAGGGTGTCCCAAACAGAAAAGGACGATTAAAAAAAAAAAAAACAATAAAAAAAAAAAACTTTTTGTAAAGAAGAAACTGGCAACATAGAGAATAAAAACCAAGGCTATGGAAAGAAAATTAAAATTCCGTGTGATCCTGGTATTGTGATTACGTACCTCTTATGTATTGGGCCCTGAGAAGTCCTGTGAAAAGACATCATCCGGGCGAAGCTACATTGGAGAACAAAGATATGCAAAAGATTTTTCGGAGCATGCAGGAGATGGAAACGTTTGGGCTACGCAGAAATGTCACGTGGAACATTCTACATTAACAAGCGGCTGTGGGGGCGAGTATAAGGGTTTGGGGTTGGAGAAGAAAAGGGTATGGGTAGGGGGAGAGGAGCAATAGCTCTTCTATAAAACATCAGAGTGAAAAACTTTTAAAGCCAGGCAGCCGACAGCAGGAGGAAGAGTGTGGGCGACTCAACAGCTACAAAGTGAGTTCGAAGGACGGAGAATGAGAAAGAGAAGGGTCTTGGACTTGGCTTACTTACATGTTCTCTGGGACCACACAGATGATAACAAACAAAAAAACATAAAGGAAGGGAACTGGGAAGAAGACAGAACACCTTATAGCAAAAAAGGAAGGGAGGGAGGGTGGGAAGGAGGAAGAAAAAATATTTGAGTTTATTACATTGATAAGAAGTAAATAGGTGATGGATTAGATATTTGGAGAGTATTTTGGGGTTTTGATGGTGGGAAAGTTTAAATGTACGCTGTAAAAATATCTTCTATAACAATTTAATATGAACTCTAAGGAGGTTATTGGCAGAGACTTCGAAGAAAGTAACGAGTGTTTGTCTCCCTTGGATATTTTCATGGCCACCTGCTCAAATATGGTCACTCAAGGTCCCTTTTGGTTCCAGCGCCCTGGGCCTCTCCACATTCCTGCACTGATTTAGGTGATTTATCTGATAGAAGAGCGTCTCTTCCGTACTGGGCGTTCTGCAAAATCCCAGTCACCCTTCTCTGTCCTCCTGTCCTAGCTCACCAGAGTCCCCGTGGAGTCCTGCGGTCAGTATAGGAGTTGCAGCGAGTGCCTGGGCTCCGGTGACCCCCACTGCGGCTGGTGTGTGCTCCACAACACGTGAGTACCGCTGGGCAGCTTCCTCCTGCCTCCCACTTCCCCCGCCGTTCTCCTCCTCCTCGCCACTCTCCTTCCCCTTGATCTCTGTTCTCTCCCTGCCTTTTCTTACTCTTCCTTCTCTGTACCCTTTGCAAATCCTATCCCCTACTTTGTTCCGACTTCACTTTAAATTGTCAGATTCCCATTAGAAATATATGGACGTGTCAGCCTGGGAATGATGACGAGTCAGGATATGGAATCACGTGGGTAATTGCACACTGGAGGGCCGGAGGGAGATTTCCGGGACTTGTCTGACGATGCCTCAGCTGCAGATTGACATTCCAGGGCTGAATACCAAAGACAAAGGCCCTGGACTTTTTTTCGTAAAGCTCAAGTGGGCCCCGAAATCATGTGCAAGATATGGATTCTCCACTTAGTGATTTGACAACAGCAGAAGGCACTCCTCCATATCTACCCAGAATCTTCTGGCATTAGAGGTGGACATTTTGGGTGCGTAGTGCCCAAGGACCCTCCCTCTTTGTCGGCACACCCCTCTGGCTGTCAGAGGACCCTGGACCTGGGCTCACTGGACCAATGAAGCCCCGTCCCAAGCACTGGGCACTCTCCCTGTGTGTGTCTTGGTGCCAGTCCCATGGTATTCTCCAGAAGAGGGAGAATACCAGGCTTCTAGCCAGTGCCCGAAACTGACATGCTAGCAGCTGGACACAGTGATACACACTAAGGAGAAGGGCTTCAGCCTCCCTGCTAAAAGCCTGACTGTACATGACCAAGGACATTTTCCAGGTATTTTCAGCTCTAAGAAGGAGGGAGCAGGATCTTGCCCTCATGCCGGGAATGCTTCTGAAAGTGAGAAATGTCCTCTTAAATTCTAGCACATCCCCTCCAAGGGCACAGTCACCCTCCCATCCCTGGGGACAAGTTCACGCATAATGAGTCCCTGAGCTCCTTGAAATCCCTCAGGCGCGTTATGGTGGGAAAACTTGAGACCCATTGACCCGGATAACTGAGAGATGACTGGGAAGTGGGGGTGGGGATGTGCACAAGGGTGTGTACGGTACCAGGGAACAGTAGGGCCCATGAGTGGCCAGCAGAACAGAATGGGAGAGACTGCATTCAGAAATCAGATCGGCGGGGTGCCTGGGTGGCTCAGTTGGTTGAGCAACTGCCTTCGGCTTAGGTCATGATCCTGGAGTTCCAGGATCGAGTCCCGCGTCGGGCTCCCAGCTCCGTGGGGAGTCTGCTTCTTCCTCTGGCCTTCTCTCCGCTCATGCTCTCTCTCACTTTCTCTGTCTCTCAAAGAATTAAAATCTTTAAAAAAAAAATCAGATCGGCTGTGATCAGCGCAGAAGAGTTGCCTAGGTGGTACTTTGCAAGGCAGAAGGGAAGTCATTTCCTTTTTCTCTACCAGTGAGGCCTCTCGTAAAAGGACCATGCTCCAGACCCACTGCTTCCTTGGGGACCTAGGCCAGCTGGATTTCTCCTTAGCCAAGGGTAGCTCCGCAGCTCCTGGTGTGGGGCACTCACACCTTAGCATCCTTCAAGGACAATCAGGAAAGCTGGCCCCCCAGATACTCTGTCTGTGGGACCCAAAGACAGGTCTCCATGTCAGCTTTGGTCCTGCCTGGTGATACTGACCCACATAGCACTAAACCTGGGGAGGACAAGGGACCCCTAGGCTCTGAAAAGGAAGCAGAGGGATTGCGAGTACCCTCACTTCCCATCCCTAGAGGTGAGTTAAACAGGAAGAAGAGGAAGGACCAGAAATTACTTCCTGTTTGGTCTCAGTTTCTCCTTCGGCAACATAATGCCTACCTCCCATCAAATGGCAGAAAACAGGGGTGGCCTGGGGCCCAAGAGAAGAGGGCAGTTCCTGAAGGAGCCCATCAGCCTGCATCGGTGAGCCAGCAGCCCTGCACTCAGCGTGGCCTAAGGAAAAGCACGCCCTGAACTCTGGAGTGCCGTGAGATGGAACACGGAAGTGGGGCAGGAGTGGCCACACGGCCGGGGAAGGACCGAGCGCTCCTGGGTGCAGGCGCCCTGCCTCTAATGTCTTCGGTCGACCCCCATGGATTGTCAGATGGCTCCACTTCATTCGCATCTTTCCCTTGCCGGGGGCATCCCTGCCTCAAACTGCCTTCCTCCGAGTGGTGGCTGCTCCAGCCGATTGCCCTTGTCTCCGTTAACCCGGCATCCCGTCTAATTTTGAAGTTTGCACATCTTATTCGTTCATGTCGTATTGGTACAGCACTCAGTGACCGCACAACCTCAGAAAGCAGGAGCTGTACAAGGGCGTGGCCCAAGGTGCACCGCGGGTCAAGGGGGTGTCCGCTGAGAGCCTGAGCCTCCTGGTGCCGGGACCTGTGCAGGCATGTCTGCTAAGTCTCAACTCCCCTGGGACGAGGGAGCTCCTCCATCGAGACTGCCTGCTCACACTGACACCCCTCCCAGCGTCCGTGACTAAGGAGAAGCGTTGGCCTGCAGGGCTGAATGAAGAAGACAAGGGCCCGGGGTCCTCTAAGTTGCTGGGAATCTGAACAGAACGTTTGACTCAGAGGGAGATAAGCAGAGCTTAACTGTACGCTTTGAACAGTTTTGACGAATGCAAAGGCCCAGGTAATCCACACTCCCACCAAGATAGACAAAACGTCTGGGGCGCCCGGGTGGCTCAGTCGGTTAAGCATCTGACTCTTGATTTCGGCTCAGGTCATGATCTCAGGGTCGTGAGATCAACCCCCATGTCGCACCACATCAGGATCCACGCTCAGCAGGGGGTCTGATTCTCTCTCTTCCTATCCCTCTGTCCCTCCCCTGGCTCACGGGCACTCTCTCTCTCCCTCTTTAAAATAAATAAATAAAATCTTAAACACACACACACACACACACACACACACACACACACACACACACCATCCTTCATCCAGAAAGTTCTCTCGTGCTCCTTCCCATTCTTTCCAGTGGGCCTTTCTTCCTTAATCACTCAAGTTCAGGTCAAAGCCAGACACGGCGTTTTCTGATACACTCTCTATTTTACTTTACTTTACTTCATTTTGTTTTATTTTGTTTTCTCCCTTGCATTTTAAATACATGCCCGGGACGTTCACGGTTGGGAGGGATACAGGAGGTCATGGCTGGAAAAGGCTGGGCCGGCAGAGTCAGTGCAGAAGGTGGAGGAGGGCCGGAGGGAGCCTGCAGACACTCCCCTGGGGCACCTCTGTTTGCTAAGAAGAGAGCCTGGTGAAAACCGCAGGGACGGTTATTGCCCGTGGGAGTGCTGTGCCCCGTGAAGCTTATCTGTGCACCCTCAGTGCCAGGCACAGGGGAAACAAGGGACTGTGTGAGACGGCCTCTGCCCTGAAGCTTCATAGGAACCAGGACCCTAATCCAGGGAGGGGGCAGGGGTTGCAGACTGCACCAGAATCAGCACATTTGGTAGGTCCCCATCATCCCCACCGGCGAGTCCCGGTGCTAAGTGCTATGAGGCCCAGCGAGTCTGACTCTCAGGAAAACCAGGGCAAAGAGCCTCGGGAAGAAGGCTCCTTCGAGTGTCCAGTGTCCTTTTCCTGTCACTTCTGCCAATTTTTCCTATGGTTGAAGGGAGTAGGAGGGTGGAAACTTTGTGGGAAGAGGACAGCAGAAGCTCTGTGTGTGAGAGACAGAGGGAGAGAAGGAGAGAGAAATGGGGAGAGAGACAGAGAAGGAGAGAGCGAGTGCATAGTTCAAGGGCAGGGCCCCTACTAATAGGTGGCTCAGGTGGCTGAAAGGGTCCTTTCTACCAGCAAGGGCACAGGTGGGGTGCAGACTGAACAGGCTTAAGAAATGCTTGTGTAATTGAAACCTCCCTCCTGTTGTCTCAAAGGACAGGCCTGCCAACCCAGTAGCACAGAGCATGGCCCCATTGTCCTCTCGTGCGGTCCCTGACCCAGCTGGTTTCCAGTGACAACAGTGGTTTCAACAAACTGGGTTTTTATTTGTCCCTGAATCTTCAGCCCGTATTTCCAGGGCATTCACCTTGGGCCTGAGCCTACCTGTTCTGACTTGGGGAAAGGTAAAGGAAAGCCTCCGGCCTAGCCCACCTTTGCCTGTCCTGGGCCTGGAACATTCCCTCCAACCACCAGGGTCAGCACGTCCCCAGGCCCCTCTCCATCTCCCAGCTCCCCCACCAGGCCTGGGTCAAGAAGCCAGTCTCGGTCTCAGCAGGTAATGGGATCCCATGGCAGACCTAGCCACATCGATTGGCCCAGACATTACCTTTCTGAAGAAGGTTCGTCAGCGTCACTCCTGGGAGGCTCATATAACCCAAGACACCAACAGGGGAAAGATAAGACCAGCTTTTATAAAGTCTCTCCCTTGCCCCGTGGCGACCCCTCCTCCTCGCAGAGTTCTTCTGTTGGAAGAATGCCCACCCCGGGATGCTTGGCCCAGGTTACTGTGTAGTATCCACTCCTTTTCTCTTTTGTATGGTTTCTGCCAAGATGGAGAGACAGGAAGGGAGAGGAAAAGTGCTTCTATCCCAAACAGAAGGGAGGGGTTACAGCTAAGAACCTGCCCGTGGACAGAGCCAGCCTGGGCTCAGTTTCCTCCGCTGAGAGTGACAATGGCAGCGTCACCTTGCGGCCACACTGGAGATGAAAACAAAGGACGTGCCTGAAACCCCCTCACGGCGCCAGGAGAGCACCCCGATTGCAGTGACTGTGGGAGCAGAGGCTGCGGGTCCGACCCCAGGGCCTCCTCCATGGCCCCTGCCCCTTCCTGTCCCCACCCCACCCAGGACTGGGGGGTGTGACTCGGCAGCTGGAACGAAGTGTCCCTGCCGTGGGCAACTCCGACCAGCCACACCGCGGAGGCGGTGTCCAGCGGCCTCGGTCGGCATCGGTTCCTGGAAAGCCTCAAAGTCTGTCCCATCGCCATGGCTGAGTGTCCCCTTAATGAAGTATAAGCCGATCCTAAAAGTGCATTTTTAGCATATCCCGGAGCCTGGTTTTACTTTATTTTGAAGCTGTGTCGAAGGATTACTTAATACCAACCTGCTAAGGCCGTGATCTCTCTGAGGGCTGTTTGCAGAAGGCCCAGGCGCTCCCGAGGAACTCTTAGAATCCCTTCTGGCCAGCAGACTCTGCGCTCTACGCTCCGGTCTCCCCTGACTCCCTGCCAGGAAGTTACCGCCCGCCCCCCTTTCCCCCGTCCAGAAGGAAGAATCCCAAACGGGTTACTGGCACAGTCAAGTTTTTCCATCTGTGGCTCAGCAGATACACAGTGGGGGTTGGGAAGCTTGCTCTCCCTCTCTTCACTCTGGCACCCCCCTCATCCCCACATCCGTGTGTAAAACATGTGCTTTCGTGACCAAAGGATGTGAAGTCAACCGTGCCATCAGCTCATAGGAATTAGGAAAGCCCTGTGGTCCATATGAGCTCTGAGCGTCCCTGCCAGTCTCCTGACTTGGCTCCTTGGGGTCAGCCCGAGGGGCTGGGCCGCCTCTGAGGTTCAAGGGCAGACAGGCACACCATCCCCAGCACGCACCATGCTCTTCCCGTGCATGCCCGGCCCGCCGACCTGGAGACATTAACACACACGGGTCCAGGCTGTGGGATACCGGGTAGCCTCCCAGCTGACCGGGATCAGCCCGAGGAACCAGTGAATGTGTCTCAAGTAACAGCCAGCGTAGCGTCCTCCCTGCTACGGACTGGATCGCCCGGAGAATAGACGAGCCTCCTACCACTTGCTTCTGCTTCCTCCTCCTCCTCCTCTCTCTCTCTCCACCTCCTGCCCTCTGTCCCTCCCCCTCCCGGCAATCCTGCTCTTCTCTCCACCTCCTCTTTCCTAACTCCTCCCCACCCTTAACAGAAATAAATAAGTCCAAACCGTGCTCCCTACTGACAAAGAATGGGGAGAGACAGTCCCCAATTCCCCTTCCCGCCGGGCACGTGCCATGTGTAATTCTCTTCTCGGAAACAGGGAACCTCCCCGGGTCCCTTTTACGACCACCTAAGGTTTGTGTTCGATATATCATTTGTTTGAGGAGGGGCCGAAAGGAAGACAAGGTGAGACTCGGACCTGGCACCCAGGGCGGAGCTCGGCTCTCCCTGCAGGTATGGTGGTGGTCCCAGCCCACGAAGCAGTTGCCATGGAAGCCCACGAAGGTTCTTGGGCCTCCTCTGGACTCCTGCACCTGCCAGGTCCTTGAAGTCCTGTGCCCTCCTCCCGCTTCAGTGGGTGGGGTCCGGGAGGCAGGGAGACGCGGTTGGCTTTGGAGCTTTAGAGACGGCAAAGGGTCGTAAGTCCAGGTGCCGGTTCAGCGGCTGGTGGCAAGGGAAATGGTAGTGTAGTCACGGTTTATCCACGAACAGCCTAAATACTTAGGTCAAGACCACGGATCCTAGAATCACAACACAGCAGGACTGGCCTGGTCCACGCCCTTCCTGCGAGAGACGTCTTGCACACTCGCCTGCCTGGAAGGGTTTCTTTCCCCATCTAGCTCATCTTCCTCCAGCCCACACAGATGTGCCTGCCCATTTCCATGGGCTTTCCTGATGAGGACAAGGCCAAGGGTACTGGCAAAGCCAGTTTCTCCCCTCGCCAGGGTTCCCAGATGTGGATAGAGTGACCAAAGAGGCCGTGTTAGAGTGAGCATTCCTCTTAGCTCTTCTGTAAAGATCATTTGGGGAACCCTACCCCCACCCCATTTTTTCAACCTCTTCATATTCCAAAGACAGCTCCCCACAATGGTGCCCTTCAGCCCAGGCTATGACCAGCGTGAGACGTTAGGGATGGCTGGGGGTCAGCTGTGAGAAGTCGGGAGACACTCTGATACCCAAGGCCGGAGGTCCCTGCTGGAGGGCCAGGGGATGGACCAGCCCCCACCCACTGACCCCCGGCCTGGGGACTCACCCAGGCCCCACGCGTAGCCCCAATTCCAAATTGAAATATGCTCGCCCAGCCGGCGGCACTAGACGTTAATATTTCTATCACTGTCCTTAGAAATTAATTTTGAAAGAGCTTCATCACCACCTCTTTCCTCTCTCTCTCCCCCTTCCTTTCTCCATTCCTCTCTTTTCCAATTTTCCACTTGGCTGGGAATTCTCCAGCAGCAAAAGTTCAGGCTTAGGGGAGGGCGGAGGTGGCCGCTTCATTAGAGAGGATAATCTCATTGGAACCACTGGCTTGAATAATAACCCCTCCGGGGGCCAGGCCTCTGTCCCCCGGGCCTTTCAGCACCTCTGAACTGGGGCTGGCGGGCCCAAGTGCAGAGAAAGTGGGATGAGGAAGGCTCCTGGAGGAGGAGAGGAGGGCCACACTCCAATTCGGGGTTCTGCTTCCTGCTGCCCCCCTGCAGGTCTGTGTTGGGGGAGGGGGTGGCGAGGCTGGTGGCACGTCCGAAGACCCCAAGTCACCTAGAGTGTATTGTTGAGACCTGCTTGGCAAATGGGTGGAGCAGGACCTTCGTCCATCTCCAGGGCCCTCCCACAGTGGGATCGAAGGAAATGCTATAGGAGTATCCGGAGACCGACTGAAGGAAACATCTAAGCCATCACCCCCGCCACCCCAAACGTCAGGCATGAATCCTTTGCACACTTGCCAGTTCTTGCCTGGACTAATGAGAAATCACAGTCCTAGAAGAGTAGGAGGCCATTACCCTGACAGACCCCGTAAGGACTCAGAAGGGATCTTAGTCCTTCCACCTCCATTATCCTATCACATCTAAGGTCAGTTGTCTGTGCATTTGGACATTTGCAGCCTCCACCTTCATGGGCCCTGAGGGATAGTGGAAATGTCAAAACATCCCTGACACTGACCTTAAACTTGACTTTCCACTAAGAGAGCTCAGTAGTCAATACCCTTTGACAGCTAGTAAGAAAGCAGAGCTCCAAGCAAGCCAGACCACACTTTCCCTCTTTCCTCCCTCCTGGCCTCTGGGGCTCCCCATCCCTCAGGAGGAGGAAAACTGCTGGAACCATCTCTGTGTCTTTGTTTCTGGTCTGCCCCATGGGCCAGTCTGGAAAATCTGTGCTTCTGCATCAGCTGCAGTTTGGGGAGGGCTTGCATGAGGAAGACAGAGCAGGGAGGGGATCGTAATACTGGCGGACGTTTATTGAGGGCTCATTGCCTGTGAGCTATGCCCTTTTCTAAAGGGCATAAAAGTAAATACTTTACTTGCATAACCTCATTTCATTCTCCATCATAACCCTATGTGGTAGATACTATTTTGTCCCCATTTTGTAGAAGAGAAAATTGAGGCACTGAGAGGTTAAGTAATTTGCCAAAAATTACACGGTTAGATGGGATGTTTCAAATTGTAAGCGGCAGGTGGCTTCCTTGGTAAGACCCAAACCTGAGGGAGGAGGATGACAAGTATTTGGTTCAGAGGCTCTCAAATTCGGGGAGCCATGGAAAGATGCAGCCACATAAACCTTGGAAGCAGCCAAGCATGCAGGTAGACCCCAGCCAAGTACCTTTGTACCCCTGCAAGAGAGGTGGGGTCCTCTCTTCTTCGTCTGGATTTCTATTCGTCTGGAAGTTTGGTCTGGACGCAGGTTCATTTTTCTCTCTCTGTCATTTAATCAAAGACATTTTCAGGCCTTCTGATTGCTCTTGGAAATCAGAACTTCAAAGTTGGGGAGTCAGTGAATAATTTAAGCCCGTACTGGCTGCCTGGGCCTGCTGTTAATGGGCGTAATCACACTATTAATAGCGATGTCAGTGCAGACACCCCGGAAAAGTCCATAACATTAGCTTAATGGCTGGAGGTAATGAAGTCCTCGCAGACGAGCTAGCCTGGTAAATTAACTTCCAGGACTTTTAGGCAGATGCCCTCGTCGCCATGGTCTGCTAGAGAAGCCAGGGAGGGCCCGGGAGGTGACCATGTTCGTGTATGACCCTTCGCTCTCAGGATTCCTAGAAGGATCCTGGAGAAGTCACAGGTTGCAGTGATATCCAGAGTGCGTCCTAGTGGCAGGCAAAAATAGCGATGAGCCTGGAGACAAAGCTTGAAGGGAAATTTGATCGCCTTAAGCCACATGAAGAGAACATCAAGATGGCGGGGAAACGGGTGTAGTCTGCTGCAAGGGGGTCAGTCCCTCATTTGGCAGTCTCGGAACTGCGGGGAGGTACAGCGCAGCAGTCAAAGCAAGGGCTCCGGGGTCCATCTGTGTTCTCTCTGATTAGCTGGTGACCTTGGGCAAGTGACTTGCCCACTGTGTCTACAGTTTCCTGGTCTATAAAATGGGTTTTTCAATGGTACCTGCCTCGTGACGTTGTGGAGAGACTTTGACATGAACAGTGCAGCCGCGAATTGTGAATTGGTTTCCACTTTGTCATCACACATCGAATTTACTCTGTGGCCATCCTTTCTGTCCCTGGGTCTCCCCTCTTCTGCCTTTAGTCCACACTTTTGGTGACTTCTCCTTCATTTGCTGAATTCTCCCCTGACTGTCCACCCTTAGGCTGTCCCTCCCACTGAAGCCAAAGGTGCCTCCTTTCCCTGTGGTGTTCCCCTGTGCCCAGTCACCCCAAGAGTGGCTCAGGATGTCCTGGAGCCTCTCTTCTCTCATCTGTAGCCCCCCCCTTCACCTGTCTGCTTCTCAAGGTGGATGACCGCCCCCCCCCCAGTATCCACTCCCCCTGCGGGCTCCACGTGACATCCTGGCCGGTCTGGCTCATACTGAACTCCTTCTGGAGCTCTCTCCTGCTTCTTCCAGCCCTCGACACCCTCCTTCCTCTGAACTCTATTGTCTTTCACCAAACCACATCAGCCACTCAGGAATGATGTCCCTGCTCTCCCAGCTTACCCCAGCCTGTCCCTCCGAGGACCTGCTTCCCTTCTCCACACAGCAGAATCCTCAGTCTCCAAGTCACAGCAGCTCCGCGAAGGCCCACGGGCCCACGATTTATCTGACTTGGATTAAAACGCTATTCCCTGAAGCTCGGATATGTGTGTGCAGGGAACTGCCGCTGAAAGGCACGGACGGCCCGGCCCCGGGCAGACAGCTTAAGCACCTTCCCCCATGTGTGGTGTGCACGTTTGGGTGAAGGGCCGTGATTCTTACGTGCATGTTTCACAAGCCCCGTCAGTTAGGCCTGTGAGATCCCAGGTCGCCCTGGACGGCGTCCACAGGTGACACATTATACTTGGAATGACACAGGTGTTATGCATCCACTCTTCTCCTTCGATCCTTCTTTCCCTCCCTCCCCCCCCCCGACATTTGTCTTCTGTCTGCTGGACGTGAGGTATACAGGGAATCCCAAAATAAGTCAGGCAGGGTCTCTTCTTTTGAGCTCACACCTGGTAGGAGAGGGCTACCAGCAATTATCGTATAATCGAAGAAGGTCTAGACGATAAGAAACCCCCAGATGCTCTTCACTTTGCCCGGCTGGTGGAGGGGAGAGATTGCAGGTGCATAATAGTTGACCCATGTCTGGAAGGGTAGATGGAAGTTGGACAGGGGAAATGGGCGGGGCGGGTGGTCCAGAGGGCAGTGGGCGGCACAAGGTGAGGAAATCTGAAAGAGTATGTTGTCTATGCGGTGAGAACACGACTCGGATTGCTGAGTGGGGAGTGGGTCAAGGATGAGTGGGGAGGCAGAATAGTGACTCTGCCACTCTTTATGGGAAAGAGGAGTATAGGAGGGGTTGTTAGGATGACCCTCAAGTCTCTGCATTTGGCAACAAGGGGTTAGAATTGCCTTCTTTTTCAAATTCGGGCATGGTCGGGGAGGACCAGGCTGGAGGAAGGAGGCAGAAAGGTTAGTCCTGGACACATTGAGTTTGGACATGTCCTGGGAGCCGCTGGCAGGGCCTGACCTCCTTGTCGGCCCCTCGCTGGAGCCGTCCCTGAGTCACGCGTCGCTCTGTCCCTCCCAGGTGCACCCGGAAGGAGCGCTGCGAGCGGTCCAGAGAGCCCCGCAGGTTTGCCTCTGAGATGAAGCAGTGCGTCCGGCTGACCGTCCACCCCAGCAACATCTCTGTTTCCCAGTACAATGTCCTGGTAAGGGCGGGGGGCTCTGGGTCCGGGGACGTGGCACAACCCTCTCCCCAGTGCTGAAAGATGCAACCGCGGAGATGGAAGAGGGGGACAGGCACAGGAATACGGGGGCAGAGGCTTTCTGCGTGATGGGTAGAGAGACAGGGAGAAGTGTGATACCAAAAAGGATCGAAAGGGTGACCAAGAGAGGGAGGGTGCCGGGAAGGACATCTCTGTCTGTGAGATGGGAAGAGCGTCTGTGCAGGGGGAGAGAGGGGCAGGATGGCTCGCAAGTTCATGCACTGGGCACTCCAGGCTTGGTTTGCCATTTTTCCCAAATTGGGGACAATCAAGAGGCGCTTAACCACAATACCTCAGTCCTGCCCGCCTTTCTTTCTCCAGACACCTCCCCTAAGCACTCCTGTTTCCCGGGGCCAAATCCAGTCATATGTAATGAAGGTTCCTGTGTCCCTTTGCGCCCCACCACCCTGTCTCTATGTCTTGTGCTCAACTGGCTCTCTTCTTCCCTATGTTAATATCGCCTCCTGTTTCCCCTCTTTTCTTTCTCTCTGATCTCTTGTGCTCTCCCTCTTTCTTCCTTCACAACGCGTCCTCCCTTTCCCTGCTTCACTCTATTCCTCTGTCTCCCCTTGCCGGGCTGTTCGCAGCTGGTCCTGGAGACGTACAATGTCCCGGAGCTGTCAGCTGGCGTCAACTGCACCTTTGAGGACCTGTCAGAGATGGATGGGCTGGTGGTCGGCAATCAGATCCAGTGCTACTCCCCAGCAGCCAAGGAGGTGCCCCGGATAATCACCGAGAATGGTGAGTGGTCCCCGGAGGCAAAGCTGGGTGGCATGTCCTTCCCCCTGCCCTGATGAGAACTCGGGACAGGCACTAGGGCACTGAGGGAGCCCACAGGCAGGCAAGAGTCAGGGGAGGGGGTGCTTTGGTGGGTATGATACGCAAGAGGGGCATGAAGTGTCTTTTTGCTGCTCTTAGAAATGACTGTTGAAACCAGGTGAACATCCTGGAGGCAGCGTCATCCGAGGTGAGGAGCACCTGCAAAGAGTGGAGAGAGGGCAAGGCCAGGACAGCATCAGAATGTGCCGGCTGAGTTCAGAGCCGGTCCTGGAGCCTGAGGAGGCGGGCATGGAGGGGCCCTGGGGGAGGGGAAGCGGGTCAGGAGCAGCGGTGGGGGTGCCGGGCCCCATCTGGCCCCTTACCCTGCCTGCTCTGCTGGGTCTCAGATCTCGGGCCACTGCCTGCCATCGTCGCCCTGCGGTGCCTTCCCAGAGCTGCAAGTTCACGGTCAGCTGCCCTGGGAGGATCAGGGGGTGGAAAGAGGCCCAACACTGGTGAGGGACAGGCCCAGCCTGGGCAGATTGATCCCATGTTGGCGCTCCCATTTGGGCTTGTCACATTTGTTCGGGGCTGATTGATTAATGAGACTCTCGGGGAAAGCATAGAACAAGGATGGAAGGGGGGGCCTGGGGTCAGGGCTGTGAATTAAACATGGACTCCCACTCCTCCCTGGTGCCAGCTGGGGACGGCAGGGACAGCCGCCCAAATGGAGCCCCGGGCCCCCCACCCCCACCCCAGAGGCAGGGGTGTCAGCCCAAGGTGTCTCCTTACCGAGATGGGGAATGAACTTAGGCGCCCGCATACACGCACGTTCACGCAAAACCTCATGCATGGCCTGCAGCAGTGTTACGAAGAATCTACACATTCATCCTAGTAGCTAATGTGTGTGTGTGTGTGTGTGTGTGTGGAGTTCTGGGAGTCTGGCGTGGACACTCTGCATGCGAGCCTGTCACAGTGTGCAGACGGGGGAGAAGCTGCTGAGCCTGGAGGGGGGCGGCCGGCTACACAGCCCGGCCGGAAGAATGGACCAGAAGCACCCTCTGCAGATGCTCTCGAGGCTGTCCTGGGACTGGGCCCCGCTGAATCAGAGTCCTGCCAGAGCTGAGAGCACCCTGGGGGGGCAGGCTCCCCCTTCCCAGCATGTGTCACTCTCAGGGGGACCCCACCTGGGGTCTTAGCCTCCCGCTGAACTTGTGGTTGGCTCCGCCCCACAGGGGACCACCATGTCGTCCAGCTGCAGCTCAAGTCGAAGGAGACCGGGATGACCTTTGCCAGCACGAGCTTTGTCTTCTACAACTGCAGCGTCCACAATTCGTAAGTGGCCCCCAGCCTCACTCAGCTAGCTCCCTGTTCCTGGGGTCAAGGTTCATCCAGAGATGGAAGGTGCCGGCACTTTCGGCAAGGAGTTGCCATCTAGAGGCCCTGTAGGGAGAAGGGGGCTGAGACAGGCCCCCCCGTGGTACCCACAGGGTTAAGGGGAAGAGGCGGGAATGAGCAGAGTAAGAACCACTGGGGTGGGATCTCCCAATCCCTAGCCCATACATCGTCGCTGGCATCAATCTGTCTGACCCGATTTGGTTCCCACCGTCTGTGGAGGAAGAGGGTGCCCCTTACCTGAAAAACAGAGCAGCCAGCACCTTGGGTGAGAAGAGGGGTCTAAGGAGGGAGAGGAGCCCCCACGGGTGTCCAGGCCAAGCACCGAAGGGTCAGCCCTCCCCAGTCCCCTGTGGGCTGGCTCAGTACTCAGACTGCGGAGGATCTGAGTGGGGCCCGAAGGCTCATGTTTTTGCGGTTATTATATGATTATCTCCTCCCTAAAATGATGGAGTTGGACCAGACTGAGAAGGTACGAGCCAGTGAGACCTTTCTCCGACTAAGATTAGGTGTGGAAGCCCAATATACAAAACAGATGGAAGGAGGAGCTACTCAGGTTGAGGGTTGGGAAGGCCTGGGACCCCTCTGTCTTGGAACCCCACACATCTATCTCTTGGTCGCCAACAAAACTCCACGGAACCCCCAGGGTTCCACAGAGCATCATTGGAAGACCACAGGACCTGATTTCATAAAGCCCTGCTTGTTTTAAAATGCTGTTCTGTTTTCCTCTCCCTAAAGAAAAAGCTAGTTAGCATAACCAAAGACACTTCTGGGCTCTAGGCTGGAGGAACGTTAGTCTACCTACCTGATTATGGCAGTGTGAGTCCAGAGCTTGGCTATCTTTGGGGCTTCAAGGAAGAGGAAGTCAGGCCTCCCAGCCAAAACAAGTTGCTTTGATGCCAGAATTCTCTTGCTGCAATTTACCATGGAGCTGCCCGTGGCTCTTCCACTTGGTGGCCTCTTCCCTTGCTCCCCTTTTGCCCCTCTAGGAAAGCAGAGTAGACAGATAAAATCATAGGTGACGTTTCCATGCAGTCCACAAAATAATTTTAAGCATCTACTAGATATAAGAAGTGTCATTAGACAAGAAAGGTCACCAGTGAATAAGACTCAAAGACTCAAGCTCTGCCTCCAGAAGTCATGACCTTGTGGACTAGGGGATGAACTGGACAGTGAATAAGTGCATCACATGATACAGCATGACCAGGACCATCCCGTAAACAGAGTGGTTAATGGGATAATGGCCCAGTGTGACCAACTCTCCATCTGTCAAAGAAGGAAGGGGAGATTGGCAGGTGAAGGAAGGAGAGGTTGTAGCCCAGGGAGAAGGACAGCGTGGGGAGAGCATGGCCTGCTGGTGGCTGAAACAGCAAACACGTGTGGAGACGGTGGGCCTGGACATCGTAAAGGGCTCAGCGCACAGGGCAAGGCATTTGGGTTTTACCCTCTGGAAGACGGAAACCATGCTACGTTTTAAGCAGGAAGAAGCTCTTATTGCATTGCCTTTGTTTCATGGGGGTAGAGAGTGTAGAAACAGGATTACCAACTGTTCTGGGACCCACAGCACTGGGAGAGCCGCCTAGAACCTTCCTCTGCCGGGGTGGGTCCATGTGGGTCCTTGACAGTGAGATCCTCGAGTCAATTGGAATTGAAACTTGATTTCTTTCTCAGCACTAAATGTATGGGCCCCCCCACTCCAGACCTCATTGTCCCCCAGTTCAACAAAAGAGGGCACCATCCCGTGGAGATGGAGGGTGGTGGATTAGGCCCTTGGGGATCAAGGTTTTCACCTTGATCTTGAGAACTTGGAGCAGAAAGGGATAGATTTGTATAGGATCTGCTCGTCCTGAGTGTTGGAAGGTGGCTTAAGAAATATTTAGCTAGACCCAGGCGTCTCAGGCCCCCTGCTTTGGGTTCACCAAGGCTCCGTGATTTGTGCCTCTTCCTCCTCTGTGCACAGGTGCCTGTCGTGCGTCGAGAGCCCATACCGATGCCACTGGTGCAAATACCGGCACGTCTGTACCCATGACCCCAAGACTTGCTCCTTCCAGGAAGGCCGAGTGAAGCTGCCCGAGGTAGGTCCAGGCATCTAGAGCGGTGAGTGCTTCTTGCCATGAGCAGGGGGCACGTGAGGCAGGCCTGCCCTTAAGAAGAGAAAACAAAGGCAAATCCCACAGGACTTGCTTCCGCCCCAACCCTGACTCTTAAGGGACCACTTCGTGAAAGCAGTAAACACGCAAAGCCCTGCGCTGGAGCCAGTGGGCTCTGGGTCAGTCCTGGAGGGTCAGCTACAGGCAAAGGTACATTCTAGGTCACTCTAGCCATGAAGACCCTCCACAGGCCAGGCGAGTTCTAGAACAATTCCAGAGAGAGACAGGCCTGCATGTGTGTGTGATAGAAACAATTATGAGCACACAGCAAGACTATGTATAGACTCCTTGGCTGTCCCTCAGAGCATGGTCTGAGATCAAATCGGACAAGTTGAGTAACAGGGAGAGAGAAATAAGAAAGAAAGAATAGTCAACTTATCAACCAGAGTGGTGGTTCTCCACGTGTGGTTCCCAGATCAGTGGCATCAACATCACTCTGAACTTGTTGGAAGCTCAAAGTTAACCACCCCACCCCAGACCAGCTGGATGAGAAACTCTGAGGTTAGGCTTGGTACTTGGTTCGATAGCATGGTCCCAATCACTAGAGTTGGCTTCATGGCTAAGAAGCTGTGTTTTTATTCTCTCCTAATTTTTATTCTTATCTTTTTTTTGGTGGTGGTGGTTGTTTTGTTTTGTTGTTTCTTGAGAGAGAGAGAAAGAAAGGGTGTGCACCTGGGGGTAGGGGCAGAGGGGGAAGGAGAGAGAGAATGTCAAGCAGACTCCCCACTGGGCACAGAGCCCAACAAGGGGCTGGATCTCACGACCCTGAGATCATGACCTGAGCTGAAACCAAAAGTCGGATGCTTAACAGACTGAGCCACCCAGGCGCCCCTATTCTTATCCTTAAGCACTACTCATCATCATAATGTTGCTGCCTTTCTTAGGGTGTAAGTCTGTGGGCCAGGACCTCAAAGATAATGGGTATAAAAATACCTTGGAAAAGTCTGCTGTTGTTCAGCCATTATGGTGCTTGTGTGACTCCATCCATCAGGCCAGTAGGACTGAACACAGTGGTTGCTTTAGAACGTGGTTATGTAGAATAGAAAGGTCCATGCTCTCTCCATCAGCACTGGACTCAGACAGTTTCCAGCATCTTCACCCCCTTCCCCAGCCTGGGGTGTACCTTCCAGCCCCTTCCCATACCCACTCAGGTACCACGCCCATGTGGCAGACCCCACGGCTACGAGAGCTGAGAGTGGCTCTGGTGCACGAAGCATAAAAGCGGTTTGGGGGACAGGAAGGGGACAGTGAGAACAGAGAGGCCCATCACCGTGCCCTCGTCCCCTTCTGCCAGACTTCTACTCTCACGGGAACCCTCGCTTTGGCCAGACCTTTCATGGCAGGAGGGATGCTGTCTTGTGTCTGAGGCTGAAGGGAAGAAGAATGTACTCCCCTCACCAACACCTCCACGGGGACAGTGACTGAGCTCTGCCTGGCCATGAGAAATCCCAACCTCTCCATCCCACCTTCCTGGGCTCTGATGGCTGAGCAGGAGTGCTACAGGTAGAGAGGGTGGACAGCGCAATTGATTTCCGAGGTAAAGGCAAGGAGTGTCGAGGTGCTCACGGGGAGAGGATGGTCCGACTGAGTGGAGCACATGAGGCGGAAGCCAGAAAGAAACAAGAGAGAAACAAAGAGGAGGAAGAAGAGGCTGCAGAAGTCCCCAGACGTAAAGCCCTCTCCCTCTACAATGAGGTCTGTCTATGGCTAGAAATGGCTGCTCTCGATCACAAGCGACAAAAGAGATCCAGACAGAGATGGTCCCTTTATGGGGAAAAGGAGGAAAGAGATTACACGTTGGCTTTAAAAAGGAATGTAAAGCTAACATGGGTGTGTCGATCCTGTTCCTCTTTAAGGATCCAAAGCTAGCCGGACAGATGTGGGTTTGACAGCAAAGGGCACACCACTGGCATGAAGACCCTGAGAAGAGGCTGTCCAGTCTCCCCAGCCCTGAGCCTTCATCTTGGGGCATGTGGTCAGGAGAAGAATGTCTGTTTCACCCCCAGGACCAGGGCCCAAGGACTCAGGAAAAAACCTCTTACTTCATTCGGGAACCTCAAGTTACTTGATGGAGGCAGAAACAAAGACATTTTCAGCCTGTCTCCGGCTTTCCAGACTGGTGTATCTGGCACAGGTTTCATGTGTGGAGAGGCCCAAGGATAAACTAGATGAAAGCAGGAACAATTGAGCTATCTGATGGATTTCAAAGGCCCCTAATCATTTAATTACCTTGAAGGAGGTTTTCAAATTTCTGCTTTTTCTTTCTTGTTTGCTCCTCTTGTCCCAAGTTTCTTTCTTTTAAATACATGAAAGAAACTTGCATCTGCCGCTCACAAGGAGGAAAAAAGAGCTAGGAGAGAATAAAACAAAAGCCCACCATGTTTCCCAGGGCAGTTCAGGGATCCCTGTAGGAAGACGATGTCTTCGAGTGCCCACGTTGCCAACCAGGCACAATGCCCCACCTACAAAGGCTGCCAGAGAGGCACAGCGCCTCCAAGGGTCTGGTGTCTGGGCTCCCAGGGAAGAGGCCTGGAGGAACATGGCCCATGGAAGGGGATGATGAGCTAACTTAATACGGCCACTCTTAGACACCGTCCATTTCACCCAAGCTGCATTATGGTGAGCTGAGCAGGCCTTTAGAGCGAGAGGCTCCTGGGGAACTTGGAATTGCCATGCCTCCCTCGTCGCAGCCCTGAAGGGAAGTCACTTTTGCTCCTCTTTTTCCTGGATGTGTATTGAGTCTAAGAAAGGGAAGCTCTGAGGCTGTGTTTCTGGTCCAAGTTTGGAGGCTGCTTTCTTCCCAGCTCAATACTGGGGCCATTTTGAGTATAGTAAGAGAAGAATCCAGAGTTGACCACTTCATGATGGTCATTGTACTGACACCTTCCCAGGGAATGTACCAAAGGAGAAAGAACTAATAAATATTGGTGGACTCTTGACTGATCCAGCCATTTGGGCTCATGGAAGGAGGCCATTGTGCTCAGAGCTTAAAAAGAAAGCCCCTGGCTGCTAATGGAATTAAGGTGACTTTTTTTTTTTTTTCCATGTCATTATTTTGTTTTCTATATTTTTGTTTCTGGGAAGAGAGAGTAGCAGGAATAAGGCATACACAAAGAAAAGTAGACATTTGGAAGGTGATTTTATAGAAGCCCCCAGACACAAGGGTTCCCTCCTCCTGCCAAGGGAAGAGCTTATTCACAACCCGGTACTCAAAGCCTCCCCTACAGGTCACTTTCCTTCCTACATGACCCAGTTCCTGAGCGTTTCCCATATGCAGGGCATTGCGAGAGGTTCCAAGGTACACAAGACATCTGTAGTCTCCATTTAGAGTTGGGTGAAATGGGACCGTTGGTCTACGTGATCTCTAAAGTTCTTTAATTGTAAGTGGAAGGAAGCTGGAAAGCACCAAGGAGCGGTCTATGCCCCGGAAGTGGTCTCGGCGGGTGAGTGCTCAAGTCCAAACTGTGGTCTCCCCGTCCTGTCTACCAGGGTGACTGCTGCTTGGCCTTGGCGCCTGTGGCTCCCCAGGACATCCGGGCCCTGACCCATCCCCATAGGGAAAAAGGGGGAGTCAGGCCCAGAGATTCCTCTGGAAGACCCCAGGCTTTCATTGCCTTTCAATATCTGAGTGTGGGGATGAAGAGAGTGTCCTTTTGTCAGTCAAGAGGGAGACTGCCAGGTGGCTCTTCATCGCCCCAGCGCCATCTTGTCTCCCCAGGAAGGCTTTCATCCCTGCACCTTCCCGCTTCAACACTGGCTTTGTTGACTATCACCAGCGATGTTGAATTACCTCTTTTTCCCCCTCTCAACAAAGAGTGCATTCAGGTGAAGTCATTGGTTTGGAAACAGAGCACGGTCGATCACTGTTGTTATTATATTAATGGCAAGTATTCTAGCGTAATTACAATTCTTAGAAATAGAATGCCCAATAACCACACGTTGTTTGTAGTAACTATATTCCAGTTACAAGGAATGACTTTGTTTCAACTAATGATGGCATTGCAATCACAAGGCTGGGCCTTTAGATCAGCTGCCAGATCCTGGGGACCAAAGAGAAATGAGAGAGGAAGGCGAGAAAGGCCGGTTCTCCCAGAGTCACGAGAGACTCCTTGCTTCCCACTGGAGCGGCGTTTCCCGAGGGGCAGCTGTTAACAGACCATGTCCCCACCTCTAGCAGGCGGAAAAGGCCTCTGGTCCCTGAATGGCTTTGGAATCCCCACGGCAGGAGCCCCCATCAGGCCCATACACATAATAACAATGATCCACAGGGAACAAAGGTGAGTTTCTATAGAAAAGCAAATCCACTGACAAGAATTTATCCTCCATGGATGAATTTTCTCTTATCTCTCATCTAAACTAAAAAGCAAAGTCAGCTGCTGAAGCTCTTCCCTGGGTGTCAGACCAGATGGGTTTTGCTAGGAAGGCCCACGGTACACGGGCTCAGAGAGAAAGCTCCTGCAGGCCCTCTCTTCTGGAAGTTCAAACAGCGTTTACTCCGGAGAGCAGGAGGTGGACGATCAGAAGAGGCAAAATGAATCTTACCTGATTTCCAAAGCAGTGCTAGAACGTTCTTCTCCCATTCCCTACCACCCCCACGCCCCAGACATGCATCTGTAGACAAGGCAGGTATCGTAGCATCTGCCAGCCCCCAGGGTCAGTCTTCTCCGAGAACAAAGAGCTGGCAGGGTAGGCAGGGTCCTAGCCCCTGGACCCAAGTAAGCCCCCTGTCCTGAGACAGGGCAAGCAAGGGCATTTACCCCTCACCGGCCCCTGGAGGGAAACTACCTTGTCAGGGATTCTGGCAAGAAGAGCCCTTCCTGGGGCCCGACCCTAGGGAACAAAACCACCCTCGCCATGCCCTTCACTCTCCTTTGAGAAAACAGGGCCAAACGTAGCCAAAGAACTTGCTTCCAACCCGCGCGCCTCCTCCACTCCCGGGCTGCGGGCTCTCCACACAATTAAACTTTCCATCAATCTCGTCTGCCCCACCCCCCTTGAGGTTACGGGCATTTCCTTTCTGTATTATTACGTGGCTCTCTCCATAAACCAGCCCATCGTAGATCACACTAATGGCATTATAAACTTGGGGAACAGCAAGAAAATATACGGCGCGTTACATTTTTGTATTGGGCGCCACGGGTCTGAGAAGGTGAGTGTAAATTTGGGGGTTGGTTAGGGCTAGGGCTGGCTTCTTTGGAATTGATGGGGGCTGAGGTGACATTCGTGGCGAGAGCCGTGCCCCACAAATCACTTATGCCTTGGATGCCCCTAGGTGCCGCCCCTGCCCCGCGCTCCCCCCAGAGCCTCCCAGTCCCCCAGTCTTGCTGTAACAAACCAGAGAATTAGAGCCCTCATCATGTATACACACCAGGGGCTGTAAATCCACAGGCCTCCCGCCCCCCTCCCCAGGCAGCACCAGCCCTAAGGGCAGTGTTTTCTCTCTCAGCTCAGCAGCATGCTTTATGTCCTTGTTCAATTATTTAAATATGCAGTGAAACCTCTGGGTAAAGCCGCCACTGACATGCTGGACACAGTGGATGGAAAAGCCTCTTTTTGCTTTCACACTTTGGCTTGATGTTCCCGCTCCCTGGAATCAGCAGTGCTCTCTTTACTTCTGCGTGCATTTCAGGAAAGACCAAAAAACGCGCGTGGGGCTGGGCAGTTGACCTGGGGCCCACCGGAGCCAGGCCTGAAGCCAGGACGTTCAAGATTTCCTTGCACCTCAAACCACTGCCACCCTCAACCCGCAGCCCTTCCGACGGCCGAGTGTAGCCACAGGCAGAACAGGCTCCAAGGGGACCTGGCTCTGGATGTATGCATTTGTCGCCACGTACCCTTGTTAAATGCAGGTGCTTTCCACCTCCGAGAGCCGGCCCTGTCGCGCGATAGCGCAGACAGCCCTCTTCCTTGAAAAAGAGGAGCGTTGTGTCTTCGAGGAATTCTGTATGGGGGCTAGATCGTCATCTGGGGACAAAAGTCAGGAAGATGATCAGGTGAAAATATTTTGTTCATCATTGTGGGAACCGAATGAGGTAACTGGTGTCCTTAGTTCCTTTGTCATGAACGTGGAGGCAATTGTACGTAGTGGGCTGTGAAGCAAGATAAGAAACGAGAAAGCGCGTGGAAGGTGACGGAGGTGGTGGAATGAGCGGCGGATGGAACCCATGAGCCCCGTGTGCCGTGTTAGCTAGAATCCTGGCAGCACCACGCACTGCCTAGGACGGCACCACGTTGCTATGGGCTGGTCATTAAAATATTAAAATACTTCCCTACTGGGAGGTAAATGGCCCCTTCCAGAAGGTCCCTCCACCAACCCGCCCCCTCCAGTGTTTGTGCAGCTGATCAGAATTTGAATACCACACCCAGAGCTAGCTGAGCAGGCACTGTTATCCCATTCTAGAGATGGGAAAACCGAGCTTTAGAAAGGCTACATAATGGTGTGTCCCCGGTCATCTATTGGGTTAATAATAGAACTAGGACCACGAAATTCACTGAATCCAAACCAGCCTCTTCATTCTGTGGCCGAGGAGACCCAGAAGGTTTGGGGGCCTTGCCCAAAGCCACATGGTCGGCCCACAGAGGTCCCGTCTCAGAGCGCAGAGAACATGCTGCTGTAGGCTGTCACCTTCCAGAAGAGGGCGCTGTTGTTAGACGAGCAGTGGACAGACTGGGGACTCGGTACCCGTTCCCTTCTGTCTGGGGCTTTTGGAGCTGTTGAAATCCTCAGGCTCTGAAGCCTGGAAGGGGTGGGAAAAGCTGGACGGTGAGCACTGATGGGGCATTTGTGGAGAAGCACACAGAGGCAGGAGCAGGGGAGACGGGTCCTTTGGAAGTGATGGAGGAAAAGGGAGTGGATGAGGGAACAGGTGTGGCCTGAGCTGGGCGGGGGGAGATGAGAAGACAAACATTTGTTGAATGCTTGTTCCCTCTGTGTCACACGCTTTATAGGTGGTAGTTCATGGGACCCCCCCCCTGCCTCCCGCCACACACACACCAAAAGCGCTTTGGAGGAGTTTTTAATCCCCCCCCCCCTTAGAATTAAGCCGAGCAATGATTAGAGCGCTTTCAAGGCTCTGCAATGAGCAGGAGGAAGACAGGCTTGCGTTCAGAGTTTAGTGACTCCCCAACTAGTTTAGCGAAGGACCTTCAAAGTGATTGTCTGACCCCCAGGCCTTGGTGGGGGTGCTTGGAAGGGAGGTCTTGGGACCCGAGTCAGCGAGAAACAGGGCTGTTTCTCTGCAACTTCCCACGAGCCTCGGCCCATAGAGGCGGTTTTACACCTGGAATCTCGGTGTGAGGCAGGTCAGGATCTGAGGCGCGGGGGTGGGAGGAGGTGACAGTGTGGTGACGATGGTCCCTTCGTGTCTTGCTGCCTAGGGAAAAATTGCCATTTTACATTTCAATTAGGAGGGACGCTGGGGTCAATCGTCAGTGCCACCAGAGGAAAATGGGCCCGGCCCAGCCCTGGGCCTCTCCAATTATTATTAATGAACTTACTCTCAGACCTGCCAACCGTTTTATATGCAAACTAGGCCTTTATGGGGCCACTGGCAATCAGGACTCATTAAAGAACCCGCACCAAGCCTCAGTGAGAATCTTACAGGGGAAGAGAGACTTACAGGTCTGCCCACATCCTGGACCGGAAGCAGCCCGGCCCCAGGCACAGTCCCAGCCCTTGCAGGACCTCGGGGAGATTCTTCCAGACTCACCACTTTCTCCTGACGGGGTCCCGGCCCACCAGTAGGAGCGTGCCTCTTTCATTAAGGGGAGGAAAGAAAGAGGGTTGGCGGTCCCCTTCTTCAGCTGCCAACACATCCGCTGACACTGAGCCATGATGTTTCCACTCCTTGCCTCAGTTTCTCCTTTGCAAAGCGGGAGGGATCCATTAGGTTGGTCCAGAGGACTCCCAGATTCCAGACACCTCCTGAGCATCATTCATGGACAGGAGTAACATTTTGCTGTAGGAGATGGGAGCCAGCCAGGCACGACTTCTCCTCCTCCAAACGCAACCACAGACCCCAGACCCAGCTCCCCGATGGTGCCGATGTGGTTGGAGCAGGAGGGGAGGGCAGGCTTGGGAATGCTTTAGGGAGAGGAGAGCTGCCCGGGGCCTCAGGAAAAGGAGAGAGTCCTGCCTGTCGTCTTATTCACTAAATCATTCTTGTCCTCCGTTCTCATCTTGCTGGGGCCGGCGGTGGTGGGGGGAGGGGGGGGTACTGAGGTGACGGCTGAGCCATAGGACGGAGCTGCTAAGACTCCCTCCCTGTGGGACCTCGAGGCCGTGCAGACCACTGCGCTTTAGAGTCTTGGGACCACATGCCCGGTTCAGCGCTCTGCTCCTCTGTGTTTTCATTGACTCAATTGTGGAAAAACACACACACATGAAACTTGCCATCTTCACCAGTTTTAAGCACAGTTCGGTGGCATTAAGCATATTCACACTGTTGTGCGACCATCGCCACCATCCGTCTCCTGAACGTTGTCATCTCCCCCAACCAAAACCCCATCCCCGTTAAATGCTGACTCCCCAGAGACCACCATTCTGTCTAAGTTTGAGTGTTCTAGGTGCTTCCTATGAGTGGAATCTTGTGATCCGTTGTCCTATTGTGGCTGGCTTATTTCACTGAGTATAATGTTCCCAAGATTCAGGCACGTTGTAATGTGTGTGAAGATTTCCTTCCTTTTAGGACGGAATCGTATCCCATTGTCAGTATGAATCACGTGTTGCTTATCCATTCGTCCGCTGATGGACGCTTGCGTGGCTCCCACCTTTTGGCTGTGGTGAATGATGTTGCTATGAATGGGAGTGAATAAGGATCTGTTCTAGTCTCTGCTTTCAATTCTTTGGGGGACATATCCAGAAGTGAGAGGGCTGGATCTGCCAGGCCTCTGCTAGCTGCTTGGCACAATAAAGGTACGGGCACCCAGAAGGAGGGAAAGGGCTGTGTAATGGGCCCAGGGCATCTGCTCCCCTGTAGTAAGGCTCCAGGGTAATCAGGAAGGGCAGAGGTGAGACCACCCCAAATCTCGGAACCAGGACTGGGAAGAGCTGAATGGGTCCTTGGATCCCACCTGATTGACAGATAATGAAGTCAAGTCCCCAAGTAGGGATGTGATGTGCTCAGGGTTCCATAGCTTGTCAGAAGCGCGGCAGGCACTAGAATGTGGACCTTCCCCCTCCCAACTTTCAACAACAGAAGGGGCTTCTGTCTGCCTGCAGACCCCAGGAGGGCCAGCTGCCAGCTGCCTGATTTCCTGAGACCCCCTCAGTCCGCCGTTCGCCCACAGCTCACTCCTGCCTTACTCTGCTGGGGAGGAGGGCTGGGGTCACAGGCCAGCAGCCCCTGCTGAGAGCTGCATCCTTAGAAGGTCGCATGTACCACGCTTTTCATGGCCAGCCTGCCCAGAAGCCGTCTGGCTCGGCATGACCCTAATAGTGCCATAATGGGAGTCATCTGCAGGGTGCTGGGACTTGCCAGACATGGGGGGGCCTAGACCTTCCTTGTGCCTGCAGAAGGTCTCATTCCTGCCCATGCTCATTGGGCCTGGCATCACTGACTCTCTTCTATGCAGATCCTCAGAATCCAGCGACATATCTGCTCCCATCTCTGGACAGAGGACAGAGTACCCACAATCTTCATTTGACCTCAATTTTCCCCACAGTCCTCCCTAGACAGAGCTGATGACCTCAGGGAAAAAGGGCCCAGTCATTTCCTCCAACCCCCAAGGCTCCACTCCAGCCTGAGGGATGAGTGTGCTCATTTGCTGGCATCCAAGAGGTGCCCCGTGTGCATCTGCTCTAAGGGGCATTTCCTTGGGGTCAGGAGCTGCACCTGTGCAGTCAGAAGCTTCTGGATTTTACAAGGTCTTTGGAGTTCATTCCCGAACATTCCCAATTGCCAAACTCAGCCATGTATGGAAGACCATCCCGGGCCCTCCTGCTATGGTCGAGACCCACCTTCCATAGCTGGGGCCCAGGGCTCACTGCAGGGCTGCTCTGGTGCATGTCTCTGTCCCAACTCTTGGCAGCCTAGGGCTGAAGCACAGGGGTCATCAGCCCGAAGTGGGACATGGGACACCCAGCAGCAGAGTCTGTCTCTGCTAGGGTGGGAGGGGGGCTGGGAGGAGGCAACCAAGAGTGTCAGAGTCTGGGGGATTTAAAATGGAAGCCAAAGCACAAATGGTTGTGCAGGGGACAACCTCAGTGAGACGTGGCCCCCCAGACAGTGACTGTGGGATCTAGGATCTCTTGGACCCGTTTCCTCCCACATAGAGGCTGGGGATGGGCAGCAGTGTCTAGAACCTTCTGTGGGTGTGTCCGAGGGGAAGCTCCTGCACCTTCGGCTTCCCGCTCCCCAGCCCAGGCTGTGCTGTCTCTCCCAGGACTGCCCCCAGCTGCTGCGAGTGGACAAGCTCCTGGTGCCGGTGGAGGTGATCAAGCCCATCACGCTGAAGGCCAAGAACCTCCCCCAGCCGCAGTCGGGGCAGCGCGGGTACGAATGCATTCTCAACATCCAGGGCGTGGAGCAGAGGGTGCCCGCCCTGCGCTTCAACAGCTCCAGCGTGCAGTGCCAGAACACCTCTGTGAGTGCCCCCCACCCCCTCCTGGGCTTCCTGAGCGCCACCCCCCCCCGCCCGCCGCCTCTGTGAGTGTCCCTACCCCACCCCCACCCCTTCCTTGTTCCTCTCCAGAGTCTGCTCAGCTCTGCAGGACCTCCCCAAACACCCACAAAACAGTCCAGCGCCCTGCCGAAATGCTCCCTCCAACCCTGCTTTCGGGGTGCAGCCTCAGACGCTCGCCCCAGCAGAGTGCTGGCTCGGAGGTCGCCAAATGTCGGCAGCAGCTTGGGGACCAGCTCCGGGGCTGCCGAGCACTGTTTGTGGGCAGCGGTATTTGCAGGGCGTCTTGGGCTCCAGGAACGCCCATGTCCGTCCTCCTTCCTGAGACGTCCTCTGGAGTCCCTGGGCCCTGCCCTCCCACCGGGGCTGACCCGAGCGCCTCGCTTGAGGCTGCAAAGGCCCACTGCTGCCTTTAGACCTGCACCGAGGCTGTCTCCTAGCACAGAGGCTTCAGAGACAAACCTGTAAAGGGAGCGGAGGAACAGCATGGAGCGGGCCGGAAGGGTGCTGCTCAGATCAGCACACACCTGCCCAGCGTTTAGAAAATCCACAGCAGGTCCAACCCCGACCAACCACGGGCCAGCGGCCCCCGGAGGCTCAAAGGCAAACATGAGGCTTTTAGAATCGTAACATTTTCAAGCTGTAGGAAACCCTAATATGCTTCCTCACTATACAAATGAGGACCTGACCCCCAGAAGCAGGGGCAGGTCTAGGTTCAGGGGCCTGAGTCCTATATGATTTGGGGAACCTTCTTTAAAGAATAAAATATAACAAAGACATAAATATATAGGCAGGCCTGAGAAGGGGCTGAAGTTCCATATGCCTCAGGGTAACTCGCCCCTCGCCCCTAAGGTCACCCAGCTAGCTGAGGGGCCGGGCTGGGTCTGGATTTGGAGTCTTCTCCTATGTCCCCCTGCCTCCCATTCACTCTTCCCGTTGCTGCTGGGTACTTACATATGGTGACTGTATTTGGGGATGTGATGTACGCCCAGAAGAGTCCTGGATAAAGCAGTTCATGGGTGCATCTCACTCTCCCTGCAGGAAAAAGTCAGGGGTATATGGAGCTCAGAGAGGTGCACATGCTTGCCCAAGGTCACTCAGCATTGCAGGGGCCGAATTGACAATTGACGGCCCAGCCTCAGAAACCCCGATGTGTCCCCCACAGCTCCCACGTGCACATCTTCCCCCTGTCCTGGCGGCCAGGCTGTTTGGCAGATTTCTGCAGCATTCCAAATTAAACCTGCAAGCAAATGGGATATTAAACACCTCCTGTTTCCTCATAAATCCTGAGGCCAACCAGACCAGCCCCAAGGGTTTGGCTCAAGTGCTTGTCTTCCAAATAAGGGAGTTCCTGTGGGGAAAAAAAGCCTGAGCCCCACATGTGAATCAGTGGAGGGCAGATAGGGGTTTAGGCCACAGAGAAAAGTCTGTTGGGTCAGAGACGCTGCCCCAGGGAATCTGGTCCCAGAGATGTCAGGAGGGAGGACGGTGGGGTCTCTGATGATTGAGCCCTTGTTTCGCCAGACACTCCAAGACTGGGCCTCACGGGCCCTGGGCTTCATCTGGCTCAGTTAAACAGATGAGGGCACCCCATATTGCCGTCTGAGTTCATCCTATAAACTCCTTGGTCAGAACTCAGTGCCTCGGGACCCACTGTCCTCAGTACTCCTGAGTGAGGCCCGACTCCGTAAATGAGCCCACTGGGGGTCACACGGTCCTGACCGTGGGGGCAGAGTCGGATCCTCCTGCGGACAAAGGCATAAAACGGAGCCCTGACAGGTGGATGCATCCCCTTGTCCAGGGTACTCTGGGGGGGGGGGTACTTGTGCCAGCATCTGAGGCCCCCCCACCCACCAGGGGCCAGTTCGCAGGACCTGAGGTCGCTGCTCCCAAAGTAGCTCGGCCTTTTTTATTTCGATGCCCTCATGAGGAAGATGATGGGAAAGTTTTTTCTGTACCATTTTAAGGTCTTAGAAATGGAGGCAACAGGAGGTGTACCCCACAAAGGGTAGATTCCAGGAAAGGCCACCTCTAACTACCAGGACCTGCTGGAATCATATAGTCCAGAGGGGCTCAGCTCTGACTTTTCCCAGGAGCCTCTCTTTGCAGGGATCCCAGTGGAAATGCTGGTCTGGGCCAGGATACCACTAGCCGTCAAGTGGCTTCCTTAAAAAACTTTGGGGTCATAATCGGGGCAAGCCTCCTTTACCATAGTTACAGTACCACAGTTATAGAGGACAACATAGTATCCGGGCAGGAAGAGACCTGAGAGAGTGTCTATACTGCATCACTGATTCTATGACAGGGGATCTTTGAAGCCCAGAGAGGGCATGTGGCCAGCCCCAGGTCACACAGCAAGTAAGTAGCCAATTCACAACTTGAATCCAACTTCATAACACACCCCCTCCCCTATCAAAGGTTGGGCAAAAAATAGCAACTGAGCTCTTTATACCCAGCCTGAGTGCAGTCCCTGGGAACAAGGTCTGAGGTGCCTCCAAGAGGACTGTGGGGGAGTCATGTTGTTTCACTTCCTCTATCCCCGAGCTTTCTGGAATTGGGCGATGGGGTGGGGAAATCCACAGAAACCCTGAGTTTGTGATGGCAGAGGAAGGTGGGTGACAAAGAGGTTTTGGAGGACAGCAGAGAGGGAAAAGAGACCCTGGAAAACCCTCATGGGTGTGACACCGGGCTGGGTGGGCAGGCAGGTCGCCTCCAGCCCACATTTTGGGGAGACGCCCCGGGGCCATGGCCGTAGCCCTGGAGGAGGGGCTATGGGAGGAAAACAGGGCCACTCACAGGCAGCAGTTGGAGGGAGGAGCAACTGTGGGGCTTCTTGGCCTCCTTTAGACCAAGGCTTCAGGGAAATAACAAGTGCTACTAAGAACAATGCCCAGGACCTGCCCCCTAGTCACTGGCACTCCACGAGCGCGTGGGCGCGGGGGGCAGCCGGCTCCAGGCCCCGCTCTGCCCAACCCTCAGTAGCCTCCCATCTTCTCCTGGTATCCCAATGTACCACGTGCAAAACAAAGATGAAGAGACTGGTGGGGAGGTAACTTGCCCCCCCACCCCCACTGCCCTGTTTTCCTGGAACCCGGCTGGTAATGGGTCTGCTGAGCCCTCCAGGGTCCTGGAGAGGGGCACGAAGCATATACGCATTTCTTGCTTCTGTTGTTTGGATCCACCTGCCTGAATGGTAGCATTTTTCAACACAATATCTCAGAGCTTAGAACAGGGAGTGGTTTAAGGAAAGAACATGCAAATTTTATAGGTCTTGTCTTTGCTTTCCAAGGTAGAGGTTCATGCTTTCCCAAGGTAATGAGCACCGTCATCCCGGAGCCGGGCTGTGGCGTGCCAGACCTTGATTGAGACACTTAGCCTCCTGGCCCCGGAGAGCCTGAAACACTCTCCCCTCGGCTCTGGATTTTGTGCAGATTAACTGCCCGCTGATTACAGAGAGCTCTATCAATGTTAAGTGCGGCAGAGGTGGGGAGTCCTGGGGGATGGGAGCCAGTGGCTCAGGCTCCCCAGCTGTCGGCCCCCTCCCCCTGCAGAACGCAGGTCCCAGGGAGAGAGCCTCCAGGAGGAATGAGAGTGACCTCCCTAGAGATGGAGGGGGTGGTTCACCCAGGGTTAATGACTTCTATAATATTTCATAGTCAAGATCCCTGGAACGGGCGATAAAACGATAAAGCCGTGCCCGGCGTATTCTGATCCTTGATGTCTTTGATTTTCAATTTCCTTCGAAAAGTGAAGGCGTGTAAACCCACACATGCACTGCAGAACACATAAGCATTCTCGTATGCACACGTCTCCATATGTACGAGTGTCGGATGCATAAACACTCAATAAATGTCTGCTATTATTGCTTCACATAAACATAAACACAGGAAACACAAACATATTTTTGGACAGCATCCCCAAATGTATACACATAGACATAAAACACACAGTAATACCGGAGCGCTCGTCTGTGGGACAGGCGCTGTGCTCGGAGCAGGGGTGGTTACCTCCTACCCTCCGAGGAGTCCCGTTAGGTGTGCACTGTTTGTAATCCCCCCCTGACACACGGGGAAACTGAGACTGACATCATTGGCTCACATGCACACAGGGGGGCCCTGCAGAACCCCTTTGCGGCTGTGCGTGCCCGTGTGTGTGTGCACATGCGTGTGCATGCACTGTGAACACACAGACCATACAGATTCGTGCTCTGAGCTCTTCTCAGGCCAGCTGCATGTGAACTCCTTTGTGCACATAGACACACACATGTGCACATATGCAGAATTTCTTGCCTTGCTCTCTGGGGGACTTCAGGGCCTTCCTGAGAGAGGCCTGCAGGTTGTATTGATCTTTGGCTGAAGGGCCCCTGGTCACCACCCACTGCTTCCACAGTGAATCCTGACCAGACCCCGGCCTGAGAAGCAGGAGCCAAGCTTGGATCCTGACCTACCCCCTCACACCCAACTCCAGAAGAGCCTGGAGCCAGCCTTTCCTGCACCTGCACTGGGGCTTTGCAGGAAGGAGATGGGAAGGAGAGGAAGTGGAGCTTGCTAGAGGAGGGGGTGGGAGGGAGATCTGGAAAACTGTTCTCTCCCTCTCCCCTTTCCTGCCTCCTCTCCCCCACCCGTGTCATGCACACCCCTTGTGCACACCCGTCCTGCAAGAAGTGGGGACTCTCTAGTTCCGTGCAACACTGGAGTCACTAGAGTGGTTTGTTTGAAACACATCCCCATCTCCCAGTGCAGCAGGTCAGGGGAGGCCCTGGGATCTGCATGTAGGCCCCCTAAGTGATTCTGATGAATGGGGCACACACACACCCCTGAGGACCACCAGTCCAGACAGGACGAGGTTTTGCGAGAAAGCTCAGGACACCTTAGAGTGACCTAGTCTGACCCAGAAGCAAAGAACAAAATCTCTGGGGAGCTGATTGCTGCGCAACGTGACAAAAGGTTTAGGAATCACCAGCTGAGTTAAGTGTTCATCAAAGGCCCCACTGCTGTTTCCCCAGGGCTGGGAGCTTTGGTTTTTCCTATGGCTTGAGCCCAGACCTTGGCCCTGGCCCAGGTGTCATGGGTCACAAGGGAGAGTCTATGAGAGGGCGCATGGTACAGTGCGAACCACCATCACTGTGGGGCAAACCCTGAACCTGGCTCGCTGGCCCAGGCACGTGTCTCCGGAGGGTTAGGGAAAAATCCGGGAGTGCTCAGGTGGAGCCTGAAGAAGGCTGGACGGTGTCGTGTGTAAGGACAGTGTCACAGCGTAGCACGTTGAAGCACACACTGTGACTCAGGAATTAGGGATTAGATTAGGATTAGATTAATCCAGATCAGGGTTATAAACATCCCTTCTAGAAATCTCTGTGAATAGGATCCAGAGGGAGAGGCACAGGGACAGGCCCAGAGACCCTCCCCAGGCTGTGCATTCCTGAGGTTCTGCAGCTGACCTTCATCTTAGCAAGGCGCTAGCTGCTGGCCAGCCCTGAGGAGGGGACATCTGCTGCCCCCGTGATACCCCCCACACCCCAGCCCCTCCAAAGTTCACCTAAGTTAAAAGAGCTTTTGGCTCTGCAAAGCCACTCCTGGACTGAACCCCTCTAGCAAATTGCGAGCCCTCAGCTCCTCTTTGACAGAAAACCTGTCTCCTTCCCAGTCTTCTGTCCACCCCCTGTGGAGGGCAGAATCTGGTGGAATAATGAGAAAATCACCAGGAAGGGATTGGAAATGCTGCCGTGGGCAGGCTCAGAGTTCCTGCCGCCTACCCCCTTCTCTGGAGATTGAGAAGTGTCTGCTATCGCGGGTGGATATTGGGGGGGAGGGGGGCACACCAGCACTCAGTCCCAAGGCAGAGACCCAGCCAGGTGGGGCACTGCCTCTGAGGACAGCAGGGAAGCAGGGCCCAGCTCGGACCCTATGCAGGCCTAGAGGCAGCTCCCCCATGGGCAGCCACAGAGCTGGGGCCTGGCCTCTTCGAGCCAGCGAACGCCTTTGGAGTCTCGACCTAGATTCCCAGGTCTGGTGCCTAGGGTGTCCACGGGATTTCCCACCTCACCTGTAAGCCCCACCCAGCTCTCCTCTCTCCTCACCTCCATCAGCTCAGCCCCTGAGGAGTGCAGCCCCTTCGTTTCTAGTGCCTGCACCCACGGCCCCCGCCTGGGAATTGATCCGCCCTCTCCAGGTCTTTGATAAAGCATCCACCTCCTGGGACGCCTGGGTGGCTCCGTTGGTTGAGCGGCTGCCTTCGGCTTGGGTCATGATCCCAGCGTCCTGGGATCGAGTCCCGCATCGGGCTCCTTGCTCGGCAGGGAGCCTGCTCCTCTCTCTGCCTCTGCCTGCCTCTCTGCCTGCTTGTGTTCTCTCTCTGTTGAATGAATAAGTAAGATCTTAAAAAAAAAAAAAGCATCCACCTCCTGTGAACTTGTCCTAGAAATTAAAGTTCCCCAAACGCATCAAGGGCCTGGTGGGGGCCTAATGGTGGGGCTCCCCTGGACAATGTGGGAAGACCCTGGGAAAGTCCCACTGGTGGGAGCCAGCATGCGTGGAAGGGGAAGGAGTAGCTTGCTCTCATCCCCTCAGGGAATCCACTTCCAGAATGGGTGACCCATCCTAGGCCTGGCCCCTCCCCTGCCTTAGGATCCCGCCCCCTGCCCCCGCCCCACTCCCTGAGCCACGCCTCCCCAGGTGTGCGCCCGCGCATGCGCCGGTCACATGCAGTTACAGCAGGTGCTTAGTCCTGAGCACCCCGCGGGCCCCAGGCTGAAGAGCCGGCCCTCCCTAGGAATCTGTGTGACGCAGTTTTTTCCATTCCTGCCCCCACCCTGGCGGCAGTATTCCTACGAAGGGATGGAGATCAACAACCTGCCGGTGGAGCTGACGGTCGTGTGGAACGGGCACTTCAACATTGACAACCCCGCTCAGAACAGAGGTGAGGATGCTGGGCCCTGGCGGGGGGGCAGGGCAGACGGAGGGAGCGGCTCTGCGTTCGAGGGCACCTGCGATCCCATCCCTCCCTCTGGCTCCGAGCCTGCCCTCCTCACCTCTCCACTGCTCCGAGACCTCCCAGGTCTGGCCCCGCGTGGGCCGTGGCTCTGGGAGGGGCCAAGCGAAGAGAGCCCTGCTGATTCTGGAGGGAGCCCCACTTCCCAGTCCAGTTTCGTGGTCAGGCCGGAAGTTCTCTTCTGGTCTTCTCTGGGTCACCATGGCTGAAGGAACAAGGCTGCTTGTGGCTCACCCTCCGACTGCACTCCTGTCCACAGTCCCAGCCCCTCCTGCTCCCGCTCTCACCCTAAAGTACCTCTTGCCCTTGGCCCGCAGTTCACCTCTATAAGTGCGGAGCCATGCGGGAGAGCTGCGGGCTGTGCCTCAAGGCGGACCCGGACTTCCAGTGCGGCTGGTGCCAGAGCCAGGGCCAGTGTACCCTGCGGCAGCACTGCCCCATGCACGAGAGCCCGTGGCTGGAGCTGTCGGGCGCCAACAGCAGGTGCACCAATCCCCGCATCACAGAGGTAAGCTGGGGGGGGGTGGGGGGTCCTTGGGGCGCTCTGGGCGGCCAAGCCAGGCCCTGCCATGGCCCGGGGCCCTGCCAGATGTGCATCGCCATGGTGACACCCACCGCGGTGATAACCGGGTCTGGCTGGCAGCATCCTTGTTTTCCTGCCCAACTTCCCTAGAAGCTGGGGGCTTGGTCCAACAGTTGCTTCCCTTATCAAGGAAGGTGGGAAATAGAGAGGGGCTCAACTGTCCTATTGGAGTCTCCACGTGAGCTGTGTCAAACATGACTCCGAGTCCTGGCCACAGTCCCTTTGTCTCGAAGAGTCTGGGGGACGAGGTGGTTGAGCTCCATCGGGGACAACCTCACCAAGCAGTCAGTCATGAGCAGAGGCTGCATGGAGCTCTAGGGTGCAAAGCCCAGCCCTCTGGAGGTGGACAGGGTGGAAATGGCGAGACCTCTGGACTCATTCAAAGCAAGACCTAAGCAGGTAGATGGCAGAAACGGATTTGGGGCGCTGTTCAGGAGGGCCCAGGGGACACAGGCCATGGAGGAAAGACCAATGAGGGGCAGGGCAGAGCTAAACATGCAGAGAACAGGGCTGGGATCCCGGTTCTGCCAGCTAATTGCTGGGTTTCCTGGGGCTAATTCTTCACTACGTTCATGCCTCAGCTTCCTTCCCTGTGCGATGGGTCTAAAGTTCCACCTCACAGAGGAGTTACAAGGACCATGTGAGAGAATCATGCAGGATTCTGGCTCCATGCCCAGCCCCTGGGGATCTCACAACCTCCTCGTCCATCTTCGACATTGTTAAAGCCATTCCCATCTGTGTCTGGGCCAAGGGGATCGCTGCTCCTCGGGTTTATTTAGGTCACCTGGTGTCTTTGCCTCCCCGCTGCCCACTTCCGGCAGAATGACCCCCCTCAGGCACCCACCAGCCATGCTCCCCTGGTAAAACAAGAGGTGTGCCGGTCTCAACAGCGAGGCCCTCTGTGTCCACAATGCTGATTTTGATAACAAAGCAGAGAGGGGTAGCAAAGAAGAAAGGGAGCTCAGTCTCTTCTCCATACATAGTAAGGATAAACGGGTGTGTGGCTCTGTGCAAGGTTTCACAAACACACACCTATCCGATCATCTAACAGGGGCAGTTACAGTAAGAGGCAAATATGGGCGTGGGGCTTTAGTCTGCAAAATATTTTCCTATCCCTTACTTCGTCCGTCCTCACGGCAGCCCTGCCGTATGGCTCCTAGGGCTGTCACTATGCCATACCACAGACTGAGTGGCTTCAGTGTCAGAAAGTGCCCGTCTCTCAGTTCTGAAGGCTGGGAGTTGGGACCCAGGTGTGGGCAGGGCCGGCACTTCCTGCTCCGGCCTCTGTCTTGGCCGGCGGCACACCATCTTCTCCCTGAGTCCCTTCTCCTCATCTCTCCGTGTGTCTCTGTCCAAATTCCCTCTTTATGTGAGGATGCCAGTCCTGTTGGACCAGGACCCACCCTAATGACCTCACGTTAACCTGATGACCTCTGTAAAGACCCTTTCTCCAAATAAGGCCACGTTTGGAAGTACTGAGTTTAGGACTCCCGCATAGGGATTTGGGGAGGATGAAACTCAAGCTGGGGTGCCTGCCAAAGCCTGGGTGAGCAGCCTCCTTTCCCAGATACGCAGAGCCACGCTCAGAGATGCTAGTGTCCTCTCCCCAAAGCCTAAATCAAACGGGTCCCGAATCCCAGGTCTCTGGATTGCCAGACTAGAGCTCTCACTCACCGCGGAGGCAAGACGCCCATAGATCTACTCCCTCACCCCTCCCCGCACAAATTATGCACACACACCAAGGATGCCTACACGCAGGTAGGGAGCCTGACCCATATGAGTGCACAGCCTCCTCCAGCAAGGCCGCCCCTTGGCCATGGCCCTCTGTAGGTGCCCCCCGCTCCGGCCCCTTCACACTCCACACCCCTGGTTTTCCAGACACACGGAGTATATCTATATCAGCCTCTACTCAGCCTCCTGTCTGGGGAGGAATCTCAACAGCAATTCTCAAACTGGGGCAAAAGATGTGCATTGAATCTCCAGAAGAATCTGGGGAAGGAGGGCCCTGGGCCGGCCCTGGTCCCCCTCCTTCCCCGCCACCCCCATCCACAGAGCCCTTAACACGAACCATCCCCGGGGTCTGCCATGCGTGACTGCTAATGGTGTGTCTGCCGCAAACAGTGGGACTTGCTTTCTCCTTGGCCCGAGACCAAGAAAATCACAGGGAAGAGATGGCAAATTAAACAAATCTCCCTGCGACGGAGGCTATTTACTGGCACACTGGCCTTGGCCCTCCGGGGAGCCTGAACCAAGGACTGGGCCAGAGATAAAGCCTCTGTTTCAGGACAACACGCCAGGGCTTGAATATCATGACCCACTGTTGCCGGGGGCAGTGGGGCTTTGGGGACTGGCTGGGCAGGCATTTGGGAAGGACATGCGCGCCCCCGTCTGGTGCTCCCCCCATCTGCCCACCTCCCTCACCTAGAAATGGGCCCGTGTGTCCAGGGGACCCATCTCTCCACTGTCGTGGGAACACACACGTGAAAACCCGCACGCTCATGTGCACACTCGCCCACAAACACGCATGGGCGAGAAGAAGGAAGTGTCTTAACTTGTAGGTGAACAGCCTTCCTTATCAAAGCTGCCCCTCCAGCCAGCTTTCTTTTACTGCCCCTCCACCCTTCTCCGGGGTGGATCCCCCACCGCTACCCAACCGTGACCCTTGGGGGTGAAGAGGGTAGGAAATAATTAGGAGGTGGGCTGTCCAGGCTCCTTCAGTTGGGATCCCATGGACATTGGCCAAGATCCAGGCGCTGGTGTTGAGGGACACCAGGAATGGGGAATGCGCCCTTCTCTGGTCTTTCGAATGCCAGGAGAGCTGGCATAGAACATTGTCTGCCACTAAAGTCACCACCGTAGGATGTCCTAATTAGATTGTGGGAACTGTGCATCGCATCTGCCTCGGGTTGTTGATTCCCAACCTCTCCATCATGGGTTTTTAATGCCAATGGTGACATCTGAGGAAGACAAGCCAGTCATTTTGGCCAGTAGATTGAAGATAAAGTCTAAATTAAACCCATCTCTGTTAGAAACCAAGCCAGATAGTGAAGGCTAAGGGGCTGTGGCAAATGTTCTTCCAAATCCAGGAAGACGCTGGGTAGTTGTGATTTTTAACCCAGCGATAGCCTGAGAAATCAGTATGTTACTGTTGCTGAAAAGTGCACAGGAAGTAAGACACCATTCCTGTACTCAGAGACTCGGGATCTGAAGCCTGAGGAATCAGTCACAGCTTGCTTTTACCATGAACGGAGAGTGAAATTTCAGTGGAGAGAGAGAATTTGGTTATGGAGAAGGGGCATTTGAGAAGGATCTTGAAACCTTTGTGGATTGCCATAGTGTGGAGGGCTGTGGGTCCTAAGGGGACTTTTTTCATTTTCCTTCAGAAGGGAACAACACAAGCAAATGCCAAAAGGCTTTATCCCTTCATTTTCCATGAATCACCCGGTAACAATGTGGATCACGTTCCGTCTCTCTCATCTCTTCCACAACGTAGGAAGGCGAATGAGAGAATTCAAACACTGTTCCTCATACCACACACAAAGATGGACTGCTCTGCCTGGAACTCCTGCTGTTGACAGTCCCAGACCTGGGTGCCCTTGTGGATGTGGGCCCAACTCAGGGAATGGCGCGGAGGTGGGGAAAAGCCGGGAGCCTCTCCTTGCCCCATCAGCAAGTGGGGGATGGCTCTCTCTTGGTGCCTGTCCAAGTCACTGCTTCCTCCCTCCAGATAATCCCAGTGACAGGTCCCCGGGAAGGGGGGACCAAGGTCACCATCCGAGGAGAGAACCTGGGCCTGGAATTCCGGGACATCGCTTCCCATGTCAAGGTGGCCGGTGTAGACTGCAGCCCTTTGGTGGACGGCTACATTCCTGCAGAACAGTAAGTAGAGGCCCCCGGAGACATAGGGGGATGCCACTCTCTGGTGCTGCCTCGCCTTCCCTGGCCAATGACTGACAGCCAACGGCAAACCATGTTAGAGACCGCTGGCGTATGGCGGGAGTAGAACGCCCCTAACATTCTAGTGTCCTCCCCAGCCCTTGAACTAGCAAGCTGCCATATTGGCAAGTATAGAAAGGGGAAGGGGCCACGAGCCAGGAGGTAAGAGAAAAATGAGAGCTACCTCCTTGGGGTGGGGCCATGGGTGGTGAGGAGACAAAGCAAAATGAAAATCGGCGAGAGAAGTATGAGTTCAGTTCCCTATCCCCCGCTGTCCCTAAGTCCCCATCCTGAAATCCACCAATTAGGAAAGAAGCCAAGACTCTGTTACTTTCTGGGGAGACTGAAAGTGAAACTCCACACCCACTCCAGCCTGGAGCACTTGGGGTGGTTTTTCTCCAAAGCAAAGGCTACCGAAGCATAGAGTGAGTCATTCCATGATCGACCTCTACCCCCCAGCCCACCTGTTAGAGGAGCTGTGTGAGTCATGTATCATTGCCTTGTAAATAAGTAAACCCAATTTTCCAGCCCAGCAAACACGCCATGAAACGTTTACCCGCACAGCAAAATCTATGCTCTATACCATCTCTGATGCCTCTCCCAGCACGGCACCTTGCCACTTGTCCCGTGTGCAAGGAAGTCATTAACACTTTTTAGGTCTCCCTTAAGTATGTTAGTGCAGCTTACCTGTCCGCTTGCTGGGCTTTGCCCCGATTTAGTGTTTCTGGAACCATCGGGTACACTGTCGGTTTTCATCCACAGCTTCCTAAAGCACTCTTAGTAGAGCCTGTGACTGAAGGCTCTACTTTTTTTTTTTTAAAGTATCTATTTATTTGTTTGTTTATTCGAATGAGAGAGAGAGAGTGCATGCACGAGCATGAGCAGGAGAGCTGGAGAGAGAGGCAGAGGGAGAGGGAGAAGCGGGCGTGGGATCATGACCTGAGCCAAAGGCAGACATCTAACCCACTGAGGCACCCAGGCACCCCTGAAGGATCTACTCTTGATAGAATTCACCTCCCTGGTCCCTCATGGCTTATTTGCCCAAACATCTTCCTGTGGCTCCTTCAACTTCCTGGAGTTTTTCCTAGAACACAACCAAAGCCAGCTGCTATCAGGCTATTGTGATTTGGGGAACTTTAAAACGCCCTACTCTGGGCCTGCATAGCCAAATTGAAAATATATGATTATAAAGTCATATGATTGAACTATCGCAGTACTGGTTAGATCAGTGGAAGAAGATAGAACACTCAGAAAAGAATACTAATACATAAAAATTTAGTGTGTGATAAGGGTGACATTTCAAATCAGCAAGGAAAGGAAAGATTAGTGAATAAGCAATGGGGTTTAACTCTCTAAAAAAAAAACCCAAAAACAACAACAAAAAAACAATATCAGACCCTCATTTCACATTATACACCAAAATAAACGGTAGACAGATTAAAGAATTAAGTGAAAAGAATCAATCTGTGAAATGATTAGAAGAAAACGCAGGTGAGAATTTATTTGATTTCAAGTAAGGGAAGTGTAACTGTTCTAAGTATAACAACAAAAGAAAAAAGTTATAAAGAAGAAGATTAGGGGATCTGAGTATATAAAACTTAAAATCTGTACATCAAAAATCATTGTAAGCAAAGAAAAATATGAATGATAAACTGGAACTATCGTTATACCCTAGGATAGTTAGTACATGCTTTTTCCTAATATACAGAGGTTCCATAAATAAAAAGGCTAATATCCCAAAACGAGCAAAGAGCATGAATGAGCATGAATGTGCAATTCACAAGACAAAGAACCAAAAGTTGTATAAACAAAGTTAAATAGCACTAGTAATCAATGAAATGAAAATTAAAATAATAGGGAACAATTTTAAAAAGTTAATGCCCAGTGCAGATGAGAAGCATGAGAAATAGCACACTCATATACTCATACTCAGAGGGTAAATTGGGACACGCTTTGTGGAAGGAAATGTGGATTGAAAGTCTTTAGCCCAGTCATCATATTTCTAGAACTTGATTTAAATAACCAGAATGCACACATATTTTTTTGCAAGAATACTTATTTTGACCTTATTTGTAATCATGGAAATGTAGAAGCAATTCGTGCATTTTAAAATAGGGAATTAATCAATTCTTAAATTATCGTATATGCATACAACAGTAAATTATGTAGCTGTTAAATCTGATATTGCAGAAGGTACATGCTCAAGGTGTATTAGTGAGAACATCAGTCACCAAGCAGAAGAGAGTTTCTAATGATTTCTGTAAAAGAAAAACAAGACTGAAAACATGAACGCCAGAATATTGACAATGGATATTTCTGGGTGGTTCAAATGGGGTGGGAGGAGATGTCTGTATAGCAAGTGTTTTCATGCACTTTCTCTTTTTTCTTTATACTGAACATGCACTAATTATGCTATCTGGACAGGAACGCATATATTTTTACTCGACTCTCACCCAGAAATACTTTCTAAGAGAGACACAGAACCTACAAGCCATAAAGTAAAAGAAGCAGCCCCTGAGCCAGACACTTTTAAACTTCAGTGTGGCAAAAGATATTATAAACAAAGTTGAAATACAGATGACAAGCTGGGAGAAAATAATCACAATTCTTACTAGAAACAAAAGTTAACACTCCTCATTCAGCAGCTGCTACAAAAAGACAATTCATTAACAGTATAAAGGGACAGCTTCAGACCTGTCAAAGGAAAGACTATCTAAGATTTTTTTTTTTTTACAACCATACGCACATACTTGCAAATATCAGCAACATCACTAGCAATCAGGGAAATAAAAATGACAGCAAAAAAAAAAAAGGGGGGGATCTTCTGTCCCTATTGGAAAAACTTTCAAGGGATTGATAGTATCTAGTGTTGGCAAAGGGTGAAATAATCTCACTGGATTGCTTTTGACAGAAGTACAAATCGGTAACGAACCTGTGGGACCATTATTTTCCTCCACCTATCAAACGTCACATACAGAAACAATGACCCCGCCAGCTCCCCACTCAGAGCCGTATTCTAATAAATGTGCAATGCTTGAGGATATGTGTATACGTTAGTTTATTTTGCAGGGTTATTTGAAGTATGACAAAAAAAATCAGGGGAAGTTAGACCTCCATCAGGAGGAGGCTGGATAAATACACAATCGTGTAACCGAGGCATAAAGCCCCACGAAGCTGTCAGAAAGGACGCAGGAGGCGTGGCCACACGGGGCAAGTCCGCACCGGGCTGTGCAGTAAAATGACCGGGTTTGCGTAGAAACCTTTCTAGAGAAAGGTCTATACATATATATATATATATCTATATATATATATATAGATATATATATATATATATATATTATTTATTTATTTATTTATCAAACTTCGAAGAGAGATTAGGAGTGAGGAGGAAAGGGACACTTATTTTTAGCGTCACACTTCCGTACTGTCTTGGTTTCAAGGGGTATGAACAAATTTTATAATTAAAGCAACAAACATTTTTAAAAAGGAATCGCTCTGGCCCACCCCTTCCCCGCCCCTCAAGCAGGAGTCTCTCCTCCCAGCCGAGCACCCAGCTGGGGCTGGGCTCAGACACACTCCGGTGAGGCAGTCCCTGCAGTAGGGACCAAGTGCCCCTGGATGAGGGTCTGCAAACCTCGAGTCTACTCCTGGGCCCTTGTCCACGTGCTGCGGGCCCTTGGGAAGGTCACTACCTCTCTAGGCCCCGACAGCTGTGCTCCTTAAGCTCTTTGGCTGAAACGTTCCCTGCCCTCTGACTCACAATTGAGGGGACAATTCCTGAATGGGGGACTGGGTGTTTGGGGTCAGAACCCAGGGATCCCCCCGCAGGCTCCTCACTTGACAGGGGTTTCCATGGAGACCCCTGTTCGTTGCAGTTCCTCATTTCCCCAGAGCCAAAGAGGAGCCTTGCAGGGAAGAATCGGGGTGTCTTTCCCCTCCGCCTCTCCCGCGCATCCCTGAGACCCTACCGCAGAGAAGGGCCGGGGGGGCGCGGGGCCTGGGGGTCACACCTGGGAGTCCTGTGACCCTGCTGTGAGCACGGGGACCTGTCCTCTCTTCCCTGCAGGATCGTGTGTGAGATGGGGGAGGCCAAGCCCAGCCAGCACGCAGGCTTCGTGGAGATCTGCGTGGCCGTGTGTCGCCCCGAGTTCATGGCCCGGTCCTCACAACTCTATTACTTCATGGTGAGTCCCGACCGCCGGTGACCTGCCCCAGCATGGGCCACAGACCGCATGACCCTGGTTAGGGAGCCGGCTAGAGCTCTGTGGGCTGACCCCAAGCACCTTGTGGGATTCTGTCCTGCCCCATGAGAACACAGCCCTGGAAATCCAAAAGACCGGATTCAAATCCAAACCATGCTGTGTCCAGCCCTGATCCAGGGAAGCCACCCTGGCTGTCGGGCCCAACATCCCCCTTGGGCTGAGTGGCAGTGTGTCTGGGCCGGGAGGGGAGCCTTGACTCTGCCCACTTACTGAGCGAACATGGGGATGTTGCTTAACCTCCCAGTGTCTTCATTTCTGAAACGGGGGTGATAAGACTTGCATCTACCCCACAGTATTGTGGTGACAATTACATGGAGTAGACACATCCCTTCTCTCATCTCCCACATGGTCTCTATGCCCACGTGGCTACTATGCCCTGCCCTTCCAGGTGCACTGGCACCCCATCATTTCTCTCCCGTCATCCATGTTCAGCCCACCTTCCCCACACCCCATCACCCCATCCCATGACCCCCATCCCACACCTCCCCTGCCTTCCTCTGGCCACACCACTGGCCCTCCCCACACACCCTTCCCTTCCCTTCCCGTGGCCTGTCTGCAGACCTCACCCCAATCGCCACATTCCCTCCAGCCGGGACCCCCGCTGACCCTGCTGAGGCAGCCCCCGGAGAGGGGTTCTGGGGGGCAGGGGCGCTGGGGACCTCTCAGTCTCGTGATGTCGGGCATGCAGGAGGCATGCACGACTCTGCTGCCCCGCACGCTTTTTCCAAACCATCCATCCAGGTCCCTTCTGGGGCTGATGCCTCTGTGATGGGATCGTTTCCTCGGTCCCACACTGCTTTCGGAAGCTGGGAGCCTGAAGGGATGGACTTTATACCTGGGCATCACATGCTCCAGAACCCGTCACGGGAAGCCCACTTTTCACCCTCCCTTCCCCCAGCCTCCGTCCCTCCTCCCCCTCCCTCCTCTGCCGTCCTCTCCCTCCTCCTCCTCTCTCCCTTCATCTGACAACTGTTTATCACCTTGCACCATCCCTCCCACTAGTTTATTCGATAAACGTTTGCTTCATTGGTTGAATCTTATAATTCGGTGGCTCTGGCTTGTGGGTGTCCAGGGGTGACCGGACCCTGCACAGCCCTGCCCTCAGGGGGCCCGCGCTCTAGAAGGAGAGGGAGAATGGAGGACGGCTGGACAGACTCGACTGTGGCGGGGGCCCAACCCCGGAGGAATGTGCAGCAGAAGCCTCCTCCCGCCAACTCTCTGCTCTCTCTGCCCTCTCCCCTACTCTTGAAAAACTCCCCTTCTGCACACAGTTGGTCATGCCACACGCACAGGAACTCACGTAGAAGAACACACGTACGTGACGGATTTCGCGAACGTGTCGGTCTCCCCATCTCTTCAGCATTTGTACCCCCACGCTCTTCTCAAAGGATCTGAGGAGGTTCCGCTGTGAAACCAAACACACCTGCACACAAGGAGTCATATGGGAATAGAGAGCGTGCGCATACTGAGTATGATGTAGCTGAGCGTGTACAGAAATTGTCGATCTGGCCGAGTCGAGATCCTGAGCGGGAGGGAGACAGAGACAGAGAGGGTGCTCCCCAGGTGTTTGGAGGTGTGGTGGGGCGTGCCAAACTTGGGCATGAAATCCGGTTCTGAAGTTACCTGGCAAAGCAAGCACTGGGCTTCGTCAGCCAGTCAACCCCCTCCCCCCCCCAGCAGTTTGCATCCTGGTGTCACTCGGCGGTGACAGAATGGATGGTACCAGGGATGGCTGAAGCTTCCTTTGGGCGTTAGCCGTCTCTGCCACGTCTCCCCTCTGTGACTCACCCCAAGGCCACTGACTGCTGGCTGTCCGGCCGTCACCCCCGACCCACCCCGGCTGCCAGCCCCCACAAAGAGTGCACCCCCCTCACTTGCCCACTCTGTCAGAGGCTTGTCCCCGTGCCACAATTCTGGTGGACTGTGGCTCAGCTTCCCTTCATTCCAGATTTCAGCCACCCCATCACCATGGCCTGGAGTCTTACTTCGCCCATTCATTCTCTTGGCTGCTGCAATGTCCTCCTTAAATCCCTGACTGTAGAGGTCTGAGCCCATTCTAATCCATCCGGCCCTGCAGCATACTGTTTTCCTCACGCTAGCCCCCACCCCTAGAAGGACCCGGGGCGCCGCTGCCTCCAGCTGCCGTCTAGGCTCCTGGGTCCAGTCTGCCCTGTCTATCCAATCCTGTTTCCCAAGGCTGTGCGTGGCCTGACCCCTCTCCCTTCTCCGTCTCCTTCCCCACATTGCCCCCAGCCACATCCTCCTCGGTAGTCCGAGCCCTGCTCATGAGCCCCTCCACGCCTTCTCACATACACAGCCCCCAGCCCCCATGGCTCCGTGGCTCACTGGGGATGCCCGGCCGTCAGCCTGCCCACATGGCCCTGGGTGTTGTGTCTGGGACCCCCGACTCCTCTGTTCAGACCAGTAAGTCTTAGGAGATGAAGCCCTAACTGTCTCTCTGTTAGCCCCCATGGTGCTTAGGCAGTTCTAAACCTCCCTGAGTGTTGCAATCTCCTGAGGGGCTTTAAACCGAAGGTTCCAGAGCCCCCCTGAGCTGTAGGTGGGGCCCAAAGCTCCCCAGGAGATTCGATCTCAGCCCAGCCTGGGGACCACTGGCCTAGGAGAAAGAGAACTTATAGAAGAGATACCACGAGCCTGTCGGTATCTGGTTTCAGGTTTAATTCTTATAACGGGCCTATGTCGTATTCAAAAGCCGCTTCTGCTTTCGGGTTAGGCCAGTCTGGCCCAGTGACTGTCTCCACTCTGGAGACAGGATGTGGTTAGAGGCAGGGCATCAAGGCGAGGCTTCAAGGAAGAAGCTGGGTGGGGAGGAGGTCTGTACAAAGCAGAATGTGATGTTCCGTAGGCGTCTGGAGGGGTGGGAAGCGGACGCTGGCATGAGGTATGGAAGTGTGCCGAAAGATGGGATGGAGAGGGAAGGGGGTTCGCGGGGAGAAAAGAGGTGGGAGCACAAAGACAGGTCAGGAAAAGATGAGAGCTGTTGCCCTAAGGCAAAACCGCATTGGTCCAGTGGGGCCGTGGAACTCAAAGATTTGCGTGGCTTTTTTGTTTGAGGGCTACCTCTGAGGAACGGTCCTGGGGAAGGCTTCAGAGAGGAGACCTCAGTCTCCTCGCCAGTCCCCAGTGTGCATTTAAAGGCCCAGTCACTGAGGCTGCCCCCCATAGAGCTCCTAGGGGGCCAGGGTGGGAATGAGGGTCACTGGGAGGCAAGAAGCGACAGAAGGACCCTGGCTCATGCTCCCCGCATCTCAGAGCCGTCGTTGCCTTCCTGCCCCTCTAGGCAGCTTGCAGGGGGCACACAGAAGCCCCTACTCCTCTGGAGTCCTGAGACAGCTAGAGAACCCCTTCCCAGGGGCCCTCTGGGGACCTGGGGCACATTGGAGAGCCCCTTTCAGGGGTGCCTCTCAGGATCTGGGGCATACTGGGGAGCCCTTCCCAGTGCTGAGGTTGGGAGTAAGGTCTGGGTCTAATAACTCAGTTTCCCTCCACAAATCAGGCCAGAGTCTGAGGTGTGGGTTTATTCACCCAAAACCCAACTGCCAAGGCCAAGGGATCAGCATTCTTGGTCTTGTCCCCAGTTCTGTCCCTGGAGATCTCCATGGAGGGACCCTTTCCCTTCCCTACCTCCAGCTGGGAGCCAAGAGAAGAGGTGGCAAATAACACAGAATTTTATTTCCTGTGCAAACCCGCCATGAAATATTTATGAAGCACGACTTGAATAATTAATCCTTTCTCACGACTTTAAAACATGCGTCTGTGTCATCCTCTCCTCACCCCCAAATAATTCCCCTGCCCAGCCTGCCACTGGAGAGCCAACAGGGATTACTCACTCCCATCCCTTCTGGAACCCCACCTACAGGCTGCCGGAGAGCCTCTTCTCTCCATGGGGCTCCCACCACCATCTATCTGAACCTGCCTGGGTTTTGATTCTGTCTCTAGGACCACCCTTGCCTTGCACAGACCGCGCTCTCTTTCCCTTCCAGACGGTGGGACAGAGGCGCCATTTGTGGGAGGTCACCCTGAGTAACAGAACCACAAAACCAGCGGCGCCTTTGAGATAACTCGTTTTGACCCCGCTCTCTGGTTTTACCATCAGAGAGGCTACAAGACTCGTTCCGGGTCACACAGCAAGATCTAGGCAGAAGCTGAGAGACCGAGACTCTTCCCACGGCCTCAGCCCACCCTCGTCCCAGTCTCATTTGGGCCAGGAGCAGCTCTGGAATGAAGCATTCCTTCCCTTTGTGGGTGCCAGGGGGATGCCAGGCTCGGGGTCTGCAGGGGCCCAGTGGGCCCTGGGAGGTTGAGGGGCCGGCACTGGGTGCCAGGGTCAGAGAGTCACTGGGGCTCCTCCTCGCCTCCTGAGCTGTTAGGGGTTGGGGCCTCTCTGTGGGGAGAGGGCCTGAAGGCTGGGAGCCAGGCAGGTTCAACTTTTGGTGAGGAATTCTTTAAGGGGCAGGGGAAAGAGAAATCTTCATTTAAATGCAGATACAGACTTCTCACCTGGGACTGAGGAAAGTTTTTTCCATTAAAATGCTAATGAAAGAACACACCTGCAACTCCAAATCCTCAGCTCACGGGCACCCCCTCACTGCCACCCTCGCCTGATCCACTGACCCTTCTTGGCTTCTCCTCCGGGTTTTCCTGGAGCGGTCAGGACCCATCTCTCTGGCCTGTGGGTGTTTGGGCAGCTCTCCGGGAGAGCCCCATGGAAGGAGCACCTCACCTTCCCAAAAGCAGCTGGAGAGGTGGTAGAGAGCTCTGGAGTCAGATCTCAGACGTGCCACTTTTTTTTTCCTCCCCAAATATGTTTATTTTAATTTTTCAGTGTTACAAGATTGATTGTTCATGCACCACACCCAGTGCTCCATGCAGTACGTGCCCTTCTCGATACCCACCACCAGGCTCGGGGGGGGGGGGGGGGGGGGGGGGGG
>CM052806.1:75019066-75042306 GCA_028533885.1 Nasua narica | reverse complement strand
TTACTTCACGTCTCTGAATCTCTTCTGTAAAATGGTTAATAATCCCTACCTTGTAGAATTGACGGGGCATCATGTAGAGCTGGATGAAGAGATAAAGCCGGCCAGTTAGGACGGCAGCTGTTACTATTACTGCTATTAATAGAAAGGTGTAAACTCTCAGGGTCCAGAATAGTTGCTTATCCACACAAGCCCAGTATGACTCCGTGGGCCCATTGGGAGGTCTCCGTTAACTGAGCGGCGCCGGGAGCGGGATGCTGCCTCTTCAGACCCCGTCCCGGTGGTGTCTCAGGCCAGATCCTCTCCTACACAGACGCTGACTCTCTCGGACCTGAAGCCCAGGCGGGGGCCCATGTCCGGGGGCACCCAAGTGACCATCACGGGCACCAACCTGAACGCGGGCAGTGACGTGGTGGTGATGTTCGGGAAGCAGCCCTGCCTCTTCCACAGGTACCTCACCTCCAGGCAGGCCTCGGGGATTCACAGCCCGGAGGGTGGGGCCGGTAGGGCTGCCCCAGGGCTTCAGGTTTCCGGGGCTCACCTCTTGGAAGTGCTTTCTCCTCCCTGAGATAGTGGCCCTCCTCTCTGAGGGACGATTGCACAGGCATAGTGACTGTGGAGGTTTCCAGCTCGATCTGGAGACCTGCCAGGCCGCCCTTCCCTAGCTGGGCCATTCCTGCTGTTGCCTGATGTTTGCCACTGGTGTGAAATGACTAAGAGCAGCAGCAAGAATGGGAAGATTCTTGCTAAACAGACTTAACAGGATTCTTGCTGCAGGCAGCCCCGGGGTGATCAGTTATCAATGGGGGGGGGGGCCTCTGGCTGACCTCCCTTTGTAGGATTCTTGCTAAAAACGGGGCTTGGCTTGTCCAAGACGGGGCCCAAGGATGAGGCCTTGTTGAAGAGAGGTCTCAGGGGAGCCCGTCTGCGGGTTTGGTGGAGAGTGTTTTTCGGTAGTGCCTGGAACTTTCCACCTGGGGCAAGGTTCACCACAGCGTCCGAGGAGCCTGGGAGCAGGGCGCAGTGGGGGGCGGCCGCCCGGACCGCTGTCCCCGTCTGCCCCCCCGGGAGCCCAGCTGCACGTCCCTCCCTGCAGACGCTCTCCATCCTCCATCGTCTGCAACACCACGTCCTCGGACGAGGTGCTGGAAATGAAGGTGATGGTGCAAGTGGACAAGGCCAGCATCCACCAGGACCTGTCCTTCCAGTACGTGGAGGACCCCACCATCGTGCGCATCGAGCCGGAGTGGAGCATCGTCAGGTAGGCCAGGCCCTGCCCTCGGCTGTCCTTCCTCGACTCTCAGAGAGCCGAGGACGGTCTCGGGGCCCAGGTCTGCTCTGAGGACTGATGAGTCAGAGCTTCCGGCCGGGTGCCCTCCTTCCACGGACAGTACCTCTGAGTGGGCCCAGCCCCAGAGCCCGAGCTCCAATCAGCCAAGAGCCCACAGCCCGCACCTGAGGACTCGGTGTGTGTCCCCGGAGGCCGTGATCCCATCACGGTGACTGCTGTGGGTTCCCAGTCCTGTTCCCAGACATGGGCCGTAATTCCAGTCCTGCCACAGGATGGAGGAGAAAGCGTAAGGTCAGATCCAACTTGTCCTTGGCCCGCCTAGGCAAAAAGTGTGTCCTGACCACCAGGGTCCAATGCCGAGGCCCCTTCTCTGGGCTTCTGTAGCCTCCTGCGGTCCTTCCATCCTGCTCTGTCATGACCCCGAGGGGTCTGCTGCTTCATCCTTCCCTCTACTGCAAACTTCTCCAGTGGAGGTGCTGGGTCTTGCTCCCGTTCTTGGCGCCGCCGGCCAACACAAGTACAGAGAGCGCACGTCCTGGGCAGGAGCGCGGTGTGTGCTCTTACAGAGGGACCCTCCAGGGCCACCCTGGCCAGCCAGTCACAAGCTGACTTGCACCAGCTGTATACCTTTCGGGCCTCCCCTCTTGAGAGCCTCACTGGGGGCTTTGGAGACTCCAGGATCCCTAGGGACCCTCACAGCCCCCCCGCTTGGTGGGGCAGTGGAGTGTGGCATCTCACTTCAGGGAAGGAAGGGCAGGAATGCTGTTCGGGTCCCTGGAGGACACCGCATAATGGGAAGGTGTGGCAGAGAGCATCCTGACAGCGGGGCCCCTGCTGACCCTTGGGAACCTGCTGCATCAGGGGCCGAGCGGCGTGCAGCAGGGCTTGGGATCAGAAGTAGCGGGCTCAGCCCGGCTGAATGACCTTAAAGGGGACTTGACTTCTCTGGGCCCATGTTTTCTCATCCATCAGCTCCCTCCCGGGATGCTGGGGGTGCTAAGCCGGATGCATAGGCACAGGGCAGCGCCTGGCTCAGCTCTTTCCTGCTGCCCCTGGCCCAGGCCTCAGCCCTCCCCACAGTTGGCTTCAGTTCTAGAGGGCCTCAGGCGTCGGGGGGAGGGGGAGAACATAAAGATGTGGTCTCCATGGCCGAAGCAGGGATCAGGGGCAAGAGTCCAGTCCAGAGGATAGTCTTTTAAACTAGGAGTCGGCAGACTCCAACCTGGGGGCCAGATCTGGCCATCTGCCTCCTTCTATGGATAAAGTTTTATTGGAACACAGCCATGTTCATTTGTATATGTTTTGTCTATAGCTGCTTTCTCGTCACAGCAGCGGAGCTGAGTTACTGCAACAGACCATATGGCCTGGGAAGCCGAAAATATTTACTTTCTGGCCCTTTCCAGGAAAGTCTGCCACCCCCGGCCTTATGCCCATGAAAGGCAGCCTCTGTGGAGATGAGATGGGGTTGTCCTCAGCGGCTAGTCCCTAAGACCCAAACTTTATAAGCTTTAGCCGTGATTTTAAAGTCAATGCCTACAAGGCCCAGAGCAGGGGGAAAGAGTCTGTAGAAAGCTAGTCTGGGATTTGCCCCCAGGGCCTGGTGAGTCCAGGAAGCCGGCGGAGCCCTTCCTCTGCAGCTCCCCGAGGAATTCACAGCCTGGTTTCATTGGGTTTTTCCTCAAGTTGCCAGCACCGAAATCGAGGTGTCGTCCTTCCTGGCGCTCAGTAGCCAACCCTGAATCACGTTCATAACGAGAGGGAGGTTGGACGCATGATCTGGGCCTCCCACCCGGCTCTAGAGTTTCTGCTGCGGTGAACAGGTTCTCCGACGGGAGTGTGGCTTCGCACTGCTCCCAACAGCCTGGGCTGCTCACCCCAGGGTGGCGGTTCTTAAACGCGGACTGAATTGATGATTAAGAAGACCGGGAGATGGCCAGATAGGAGAATCTCATTCTGGAACATGGCCATGGGCAGAAGAGCCTGTCTGGGTTTTACGGGACTCGCCCTGCGTGAGTGTGTGTGTGTGTGTGCACGCGCGCGTGCACGTGTACGGAAGTGGGAGGGCAGATGGAGTGCAGGGCATACCAGGGAGTACGGAGATGGGCAGAGGCACAGAGAGGGAGGCATGAATATGGGTGTCACGGATTCATCACTCACCGAGCTTGTAACTGTTTCAGACAGTAGGATTCTTCTTGAAGATACTCTCTGGATTGTGGAGAAAGGGACTTGTTCCTTTCCTTCAAGCAGCCCCCAAGGAAGCTACCCCTTGCCGTGGGTCAGCTTCTCAGAGCCCTGCCTACAGCAGTGGCACCCAGGTTCTCCTTGCAAAGCTACACAAAGAGGAATGTCTTGCTCTCTCCTCCTCCGTAGCTGGCTGACACCCAGGATACAGGAGACCCGGGCCCAGGACATTGGCTGTTTGCATTCCTACGTGAGGCGCCTGGGAGTCCGGGTCTCTACCTTTCCCCCATCTCAGCGGACGGAAGCCTCCAGGGTGAAACTGTAGTGACTGCCTTGAGGAGACTGTGCTTGGGTCCTAGAGGGTCTGGTGGGGGACGTCCTGGAACAAGGCTTCCATTAGGCCAAGGCCAGTGTGGAGATCACCTTGGGACTGGTGAGGGTTGCGGGAGAGAGCCCCCGGGGCTGCAGAGAAGCATCTGACTCGGGTCAGGAGGCTCCGGGGCCTCCACGGTGTCCATGGTCCCCATATGCTCAGAGTGGGACAGTCACAGACCTCCGGTCATCCCTGTCGTCCCTTGGCCACTGAGAGCGCGTCCTATTATTTCGTCAGTTTGCCATCATTGTCCCTGTGAACATTATTGTGTCTCCTGGTTGTCACTGCTTTTAATGTTGGACCCCAGCCTCATCTTCATCGTCGTGCTCGTTAAGAGCCATTGCTGTTCCCATCCGTGCCTACACGCTTCCTTGTTCTTTCCCCCGGTCAGTGGAAACACACCCATCGCCGTGTGGGGGACTCACCTGGACCTCATACAGAACCCCCAGATCCGCGCCAAGCATGGAGGGAAGGAGCACATCAATGTGAGTGCAGAGGTGGCCCAACGTGTCCCTTTCCCAAAGGGCGTGGGGTGTCCCGAGTCGGGCAGGCTATTCACAGAAGACCCACTGCACTGACAGCCTGGAGCACTGGGATGGTGAGATGACGGAGCAGATGTGAGGGCATTTTCGCACCTTGGGGTACAGGCACGGAGGAGCAATTGCTTTGGGGGGCTCTGGGGTTTCGTGCCCTTATTCCTCCCTCTTTCAGACCCCAGGGCTGCTCCTCAGCTCAGAGATACCCTTGTCACCTCTGCGCCCCTGGGGGCACAGCAGAGAGGGGTCCCAGCTGCAGAGTTGACACCTCAAGGGACCAGGTTCCGTGGTCCTGGCTGCAGAGGGGTGGTGACCCATGCGTAACTGTCCCATGTCAGCCTCATGCGGTATCCCAGCACAGAGGGAGCCCTGCTGGGTGTGTTGGGGGCCGTGTGGGTCCGGACGCCGCGTGGTCTTCCCTCTCTGCCCCGTCCAGCTCTGTGAGGTTCGGAACGCTACCGAGATGACCTGCCAGGCTCCGGCCCTCGCTCTGGGGCCCGACCACCAGTCCGACCTGACTGAGAGGCCTGAGGAGTTCGGCTTCATCCTGGACAACGTGCAGTCCCTGCTCATCCTCAACAAGACCAACTTCACCTACTACCCCAACCCTGTGTTCGAGGCCTTTGGGCCCTCGGGAATCCTGGAGCTCAAGCCCGGCACTCCCATCATCCTGAAGGTAGACAGAGGTCGTGGGCAGGCGGTGGGAAACGAGGAGGCTGCTGTAGGGAAGGGGGAGGCTTTTCAAGTCACAGAGAAAGGCCAGACGTCATGGGCTCCAGCCTGATTTCATCACTGGAGTCCCCAGCAGTGTTTGTCTTATCGTCCAGAGCAAGGAAAACACTGTCTGAGTTTATACTGAGAGGCAAACTCCCCTTAGAGGCCCTAGAGGCCCAATCGGGGCAGCGGAGCCACCCTGGCCCTCTGATTCCCAAGCTTCCTTTGTCCCCAGAGTCCAGGACCTGGGAGGTCAAAGGCCCATCCTGCTTCCTCCCGTGGATCCCTTTGCAAACCACAGTCGAGGGTTTCTTTGGAGCATGGGTAGCAAGTTACTTGTAACTCCTTTGACAGTCTGAATCAACTGGCCGTGATTGACCATAGCTCTGTGTCGAGAAGGGTCATGAGGCTGTGTTTGGATAAGCTAAAGAGTGCCTTGATTACGGACTCCCCGCTGAGGAAGGGGGAATGGCAGTGAAACTGTCACAAAGTTTTTGGACTTACTACGGAGGGTGGCCTCACCCCCAGCTCAGCGGCAGGACGGGACCTCTGGGCAGGGGGACGTGGCAGCCAGCTAGGAGCTATGTTCCTCACTCTGGGGTGTGAAGCAGGGCTTCCCTATCACTCCAGGGCAAGAACCTGATCCCCCCCGTGGCCGGGGGCAACGTGAAGCTGAATTACACCGTGCTGGTGGGGGAGAAGCCGTGCGCCGTGACGGTATCCGACGTGCAGCTGCTCTGCGAGTCCCCCAACCTCATCGGCAGGCACAAAGTCATGGTGAGCCTGGGGTGGCCGCGTTGTACATGGGGCAGGCATTAGGGATGCTGGGGTGCGAGCAGACCGGGAGGGGATCCTGGCCATGCCACAGTGCGAGCAAGGCAAAGCCTCATGAATGACCCTGTGCATCGACGGCAGGCCCTTGCAGGAGGGGGACCCCTGCTGGCCCAAGGAGGCCGTTGTAGCATGCTCTGTGCCCCTGTCACCTATCCTTACCCTGGGATGAATCTCAGGGAGCCACTCACTGAAGTCATGTCAGACTTTTCAGGTCCCAGTTCTGTGCTGTTTGCTTATGAAGATGACGGCACTGGTCCTGGGTACCGCACAGCTTCCCATCTCTGAGGCATCCGGACCCCCGCTCAGCCCCGACACACCCCCTCAGCTGTCCTTGCAGCCGGTGGCGGCTCTCCTCCCCGAGCGCTTCCCCCACACATGCCCATGGCCAGTTCACGGACGATGGCCCCGAGAGGCTCCCCCTGCTGCCTGCGCCCGCTCCCAGCTTCCCCTCGCGTGCTGTGCCCCCAGGCCCGCGTCGGAGGCATGGAGTACTCCCCGGGGATGGTGTACGTCGCCCCAGACAGCCCACTCAGCCTGCCCGCCATCGTCAGCATCGCCGTGGCTGGCGGCCTCCTGGTCGTCTTCATCGTCGCCGTCCTCATCGCTTACAAACGCAAGTCCCGCGAAAGTGACCTCACGCTGAAGCGGCTGCAGATGCAGATGGACAACCTGGAGTCGCGCGTGGCGCTCGAGTGCAAAGAAGGTACGGGAGCGCGGGGCGTGCGTGCGTGCGCATGCGCGTCTTACGCTGGCCAGCGTGCTGGGCGGTGGGCGGAGCTGCGGGCCGGGCGTCTAACGTCGTCTCGCAGCTGTGCCCAGACCCAGCTCCCATCCCGGGAGGCCCTTCCCTTCCCCTCACCTCCCGCGAGGTGCCCCCCTCCCCAGGTCAGGCGGGGGGTCCTTTCAGACCCCCCAAGGGCAGTTGGCAGTCCTGAATCCTGGCCCCGGGAGTTTGGGGGAGAGCTTGGGGTGTCTTGACATGACGCATCCAGCAACCTTGAGCTCCCTTCCTTTGGGAGGACAGTACGGCCTTAGCTCTGATTCGAGATTTAGAAGGAAGAGGGTTTCACAGCTTGTATTTTTAAAAATTGCCAACACCACCATGATATGAAATCGGCAGCACTAAATCCAGGAAGGAAATTTAGGAGTCAGACTCTTACGCCACCGGAATATCATTTGGTGAGTCACCCTGGGAGGGTCTGAGTGGCTTCTTTGCTGTAGATTTAGTTTCGGAGTCAATCCGGCCGTACCTGGGGCTGTCCTCTCCCCAACAGGGACGCCTCAGCTGCCTCTGCTGCGGAAGAGGGCCCGTCCCATCCCCTCACTACATCCGTAGCTGTCAACACGGCATCTGCCTTGTGGGACTGTTAATTACTGCCTTTTATTATATTTGCGCTGCTTAATTTTTTTCTCCGCAATGTACTCTTCCCTCTAATTAGGTGTAGTGATTAGAATCTCTTTCATGTGTGGCAGGCGCGAGGCTTTGAATGTTGGAGGCGCTTAGTGACTTGAAGGAAAGCTGCAGACCGATAAAAAGCCAGCCCCCTCCCTCTCCTCCCTGCCGGCGAGCACCCCAACTGGGAGGGGGCAGAGAGGGAAATGCGAAGTCAGGTTCCTCTCAGAACGTTCTGGAGAAGGAGAAATTAGCAGCCAGACAGGGAATCCGGCCGTACAGTATCCACGGAGGCACGAGGAGAGGGCCCTGGCTTCTGGCCCGGGAGAGAGCCCCCTGCACAGTGGGCCCAGGCGGAGACGTAAAGCAGAGACAAGCCACGAAAGCATTTGTCGGGGGGTGGGGGGCCCTGAGCCGGCCCTCGGTCATAGAAGGGGCAGCTTGGCTCCAGGGAAGGTGGCTCCCCAGAGGCTCGACACTGAGCCAGCACGTCTCCCACACCCACCCAGAAGAGGCCCAGCCTAAGCCTTTCACTGCCTAAACACATGTGCTTGCATCACTGCCCCACATACTCACCGACATACACACTCGGACGGTCACTCGTGCGCTCACACACACACCCGCTAATGCCCACACACACGGGACACACATTCCCACAGACACACACCCTTCGGAGCGTTCAGTGACAGTACAGGCCAGAAACCTTCCCGACCCCTTTCATACACACATGGGCACACACGTTGTGTAAGTTCCATGTGGATGTAGGAGTCACTTGCCTTGACAGGGACAGCGTGCGTCAGGGTGACCAGGGGTGCGGGAACAGAGTGGCCTGGGGGAGGTCCACAGGAGCCTGTCCGGGGGGCCGGGTGGTGTCTTCTTCATTGTTCTGTCAATGAAGCAGCACTGCCAACCTCCAGGCCCAGGAACCTGAGATCCGGGGGCCCAAGCTGGCACCGTGGGGTGCAGCGGGCCCCCATCCACAGTGCCCGGGCCAGCCGCGTGGTGTTCGTGGGCTCAATAGAGCCCACAAAATACTTTTTCCCAATTCTGGCGTTTATGGGAATATTAAGAAGGATTGTGTCATCAGTGCCCGCTGGCTGTTCTTTGCCAGCGTGGGCTAGGCCGTCCTCGGTGGGGGCGAGCGTGCGTGTGCGGCAGGCATGCACACGTATCAATTCGTGCACATGTCCCCAGGGGAGAGGCCGAGCAGGGAAGGGCCTGGCGCGGCATTTCCGACTGCCTCCCAGGGTGGAAGGCGGCCCGGGAGGAGGGCTGTGCGCAGGGCCTAGTGTGGTCACAACGTTGGTGCCATCTAACTACCGGGGCCGTGTGCTGGACTTTCTTGGAGGCCAGAGGGAAGGGGGTCTTGCTGCCCCGTGACCATCGGGAGGCCTGAGCTGCCTCCACTGACAGCCGTGCCCACATGCAGATCATAAATCACCGTTGAGTGGCATCACTTTGAGGAAGGAAGGATAAAGATACGCCCTGCACATCTCTCCGGAAGGCATATATTAGCGTGGCGGAGCCTTCCTCCGGCCCCATTGGGTGGTTTGATGACTCCAGCAAGCTTCCGGGCCCAGGACTGCAACTGCAGAAGAAACTGTTCTGAACATTTCAGAGGAAGGCCGCTTTAAAAATGCAGAATTGAGAATAGACCCTCCACACCTAGAGCCTCTCCCCCCCCTCCCCCTGTCCCTTGATAGGGGTCTCCCCACCACCAACCTATTCTGCAAACCCAAACCCTTCAGCTTTGGACAGGGAGGCCCTTCAGGTCCCAGCAGCAGGACAAATCTGTGGACAGCACCCCATCCAGGCTTTGGAAGGGATTTGGTCCAAGACCAGCTTCTTGTGTGCTATCTTTCTCCCTTTCCTAAGTCCTTCACCCCAGCCGCTTAAAACATCCCTCGTTGTTCCTGCACACCTGCTCCCATTGTCCGTGTCTCCCGGGGGTCTGGGGGAGGGTTCTGAGCCTTCAGCCTCGGGGTCTGCCCAGTCGGCCGTCTCACGGGCTTTGCTTTGTGCCAGCTTTTGCCGAGCTGCAGACGGACATCCACGAGCTGACCAGTGACCTGGACGGAGCCGGGATCCCCTTCCTGGACTACAGAACCTACACCATGCGGGTGCTGTTCCCCGGGATTGAAGACCACCCGGTGCTCCGGGACCTCGAGGTGAGAAGCAGGTGTTAATGTGGAGAAAGGTATCGGTGACCCTCAAGTGCGGCCCCCGGGAAAGCTGAGGCCAGGGAGGGGACATGATTGTCCCGAGGCTCCCCCCACTTATAGGCGCCAGCCAGCTGGTCCCTCTGCAGGAAATGGGACCAGGCCAGTGAGGCTTTGAGCAGGGATGGGAGTGGATGTGGGGCCTAGGGTCATGGATGCCCTGAGAATTGAATGGAAATTGAAGGAAAAAACTATACCGACTCACAAAAACCAGTGTCGCAAGTTCATGGCCCCCCGTTTAGGAAACCACGGTGTAAGGGATGTCCCCACATATCTGGCACCAGTAAGTATATGTGGGAAAGATAAGGGGTGCGCTGGGGAGGGAGGTGGAGCGTGCGCAATAAGAACATCACCATCTTCTGTACCAGCAGGACCTCGTCTTTTGAACACTTTATCCCACTTACTGTCTAGCATAGTATCTGGCTTATGCATATATTCATATTACACTTTGTTCCAAAAGGGATTTGGGATGACTCATAAAGATAAATATCAGAGGAAAGTGAAAAATACAAATGAGGAAACGAGGGCAACATAATAATCCCAAGGAATAATCGCCATCGGTGGACAGCTCACTAATGTCTGGGTCCCGTTTTTGAGGGCTCCACGTGTATGTGCTGATTTCATATCTCACAAGCAGGCTGAAGTCGGTGCGCTTTCCAGGCAGCCAAGCTAGGGGTTCGGGGAACTCTGGGGCCACCTGCTGGGAGGGGGCGGGGCCGGGACCAGTAGGTGGTCAGACTCCAGGGTTCCCTCCCCACGACAATGGGACTGTGCAGGTCGCCATCCGTGCCTTACCGCTCTGGACACTTATTAGGATGGGTCAAAACATCTCTGGCCAGAGCAGTAGCAGTAAGATTGATAGCGTCCCCAACCTCACAACAGGCCGGTGGCTCAGCGGTCGCACAGCTTTGCAGGTGCCGACCCCTGTGGGGAACGTCTGCGTGGGCTGCCCAGGGGGCTGTGGAGGCTGTGCCCCTCCATAGGCAGCAGAGCAAGGCCCCAGGGGCTTCGGGGCCCACGTGCATTTCTCCATAACTGTTGAATACGGTGCGTGCCCATATGTGTTTCTATAATGAGGTCACGGGCACTTCTGTCCAGAGGAGGGTCCCGCGGGCTCCTCAGTGGATAGACACCAGAGGCACTTCCAGGGGCCGTAGATGGTGGGCTCTGTGTCCTCACTGAGAACCCACTCTCCCTCTGTCTGCACTTATGCTCATGTGTGCATAGCTAAGGTATACGTGTGTGTCATATATACAGGTGAGAACACCGTCTGTATCATAGTCTATCTGTTCCCTTGGTCTTACTCTTGTTGCCTGTGCCCTCTCTCATGTTCATTTTCCTCTTCCGTTTATCTTTTTTCCAGCCTCATTTTTACTTGCTTCACAATCCCAGGGTGTTTAGTCTGCTGAAGACTATGAAGACTTTCATAGGCACTTGCACCTCTGGAGATTTCCAGACTCTCAGCCCAAGCTTGGCACTAGTTTCACACACAGCCAAGGGCAGTACACCCCCAAGGACTGCCCAGGGCAGAGGCAGGAGAGTTCTAGGGCTCATTCTTCCATAGGATCTCATGGGCGGTTGTGCAGGTTGAACACTGCAGTACTCCAGATGGCATCACTCATATGTGACACCTCTTGGAGTTGTTCAGTGCACAAACTGCTTCACTGTCTACAGCAGCCCTGTTCCCTGAGGACCAGAATGCAAATGATTCCTGCTCATTGCCCTTCTGAACTGTACCAAGCCACTTGGTGGGAGTCCCCACCCAGCTGTACTTCTCCAGGCTTCCCTCTCAGGTCAGTTTCCTGTGAGAAGCAAGGTGGGGGCTGCCGCCCAACTCCTAGCTTTATTCTTCAGTGAGGCACACAGCCAGGAGCCCAGCTCAGCCAGCCAGACCCAACAAACAGAAACCCCCAGCACCCTCGTCCTTGCCCTCAGAACCTTGCACGGAGCCAGCTTCCTGCTTCCCTGCACTGGTCTGGGCCTGTCTGCCTAGCTCCCCGACACAAGACACCCCCAGACAGAGGCTTCGGGGGCAACAGACCCCCTCTCGGCCAGAACACTTGAAGACCTCTGGTTCAGCACCATCTTAGAGACGAATTTCTCGTCTTCACGGTGACACCACCTACCCCACGGGCTGAGCCCCCAGGAGGGCACCCCCAGAGCCGCACCACCAGGGCTCACTGCCTTCCCCTGGCCCGTCTGTCACAGGTGTCTGATGAACCCGGCCCCGGGAGGGCCGCAGGAGAAGGCCTCTGAGAATCAGGGCTGCTGGGTCGGAATCACGGGAGCAGCCTGGGCGGCTGCCTGCCGGGTGATTCAGGCACAAGCTCGGGCTGTGGGTGGATACCCCGCCCCTGCCCCAGCCCGTCCCCATGGCCCCCGCAACACATTATATCACGTCCCCCCATGACTCTGACCTTATTCCTCGTCTGGCATGTTAACGTTTCCCCTCGAGAAGACCCGAGACTTCTCTCTTCTTCCTTGCCTTCCTCCCAAGGGGAGCCTTCTCGTTCCCCACCTCCTGCTCGTGAAGGAGTGAGCAGCCCCCTTCACCAGCCCCCCCGAGTCAGAGCCCGCAGCGTGGCCGGCTGTCAGGCACGGGCATCCAACAGGTCCCACGGGCCCCACACGTCCCACAGCTTTTCTTGTTTTGAATCGTGGTAAAATATGCCTCACAGAAAATGGACGATTTCAACGATTTTTACATGTACGGCTCTGAGTCAGTGGGTGCAGTCACACTGTGGTGTGACCATCCCCTCCATCTATCTCCAGAAGGGTTCCATCTTGTCCCAGTGAAACCCTGTCCGCGTTAAACACTAACGCCCCATCCCCTCCCCCAGAAACCACCGTTCGACTTTCTGTCTCTATGACTGTGACGACTCAGGGCCCCTCATGTCAGTGGAATCATATAATGTTTATCTTTTTGTGACTGGTTTACTTCACTCAGCAAAGTGTTTTCAAGGTTCACCCGTATTGTGGCACGTGACCGAATTTCTTTTCTTCGTAAGCCTGAGTTATGGTCCGTCGTACACACACCCCACTGACCTACTCATCAGTCAGCGGACCCTTGGGCTGCCCCACCTCTGGGCCGGGGGGTGCTGCTGCTAAGGACACGAGTGTGCGCCTATCTGTGTGAGCCCCCGCTCCCAGGCCGGTGGATGTATACCCGGACATACGACTTTTCGTTTCCACGAAACTCATTAACTGGCAGAATCAAGCTGTACTATCCCTATCGGGCTATAGGAGATCCAGCATCCCAGGCAAGATCCTGCCTGCATTGTTCTTTTCTGATCTGTTTCCAACCCCAACTTACCACTGGAATAGTCTCTCCCCCTTGGCTGAGTATGGAAATATTCCAGGGGAGCCACTGACTAATCCCGACCTTTTCAGCCATGGGGCTGGCGGCGCATTGGCGGGGTGTGAGTGGTAGATAAGTGAGAAGAAGGAGGTTTTCTGTGGCTTTGGTCTATCCTGGACATGGGCCACCAGTCCCCCCTCCTTCGTGACCCTCTGCTGAAGGCCGGGCATGTAGGCAAGGGGCTCTCTAGGCATTGGACACACACCGAGCCTTTATTATTACTTTTTTAAGATTTTATTTATCTGAGAGAGAGCGCGCGCACAAGCTGGGGACACCAATCCTTTAAAAACAGGGAGCAAACAGAAACCACCCACCCCATCTTCAACCTGTCCGTGTCTCCTAAACTCTAACCTGTTGGATTAGAACTAAAATTTACTATCCAGTTTTATACTCATAGGCTTCGACTAAATTATCGAACCATCTGGTGAATAAAGAAAGTCTTGTTTCAGAGCGGCATTTGCTTGGGGAGAGGGGCCGGCGAGTTACAAAGGGGAATTGTTCTGGATACTCTTTACCAAGATACTTCACTTCCACCTCCCCCTTCGTAAAATGGGGAGAAAATTCCTACCTTCGGCACCCCCGGACCCTGGGCCAGTGCATTCAATGTCTCGGAAACTTCTGAATGCAAGGGGTCGGTGAAAGGTAGCCAGTGGAGTAGGAGAGGCAGGTAATAAAACCGCTGTTAGGTGCACGCCGTGTGTGCCGAGCACTTTACATCCGTTATCTTATTTAATGCTCGTAAAACATTATGATGGGGGCACTCATATTCTCACTTTACAGACAAGGTGATCGAGCCCAGAGGTGACAGAGCTTTCCTCCATGTAGGAGTCAGTCAGTCTCTGATTCCGAAACCTGGGCTGCTGGCCACGGGGCCACGGCTGCACCTTCCTTCCCAGGGCCCCAGGCCTTGGTGCCCAGAAGGTGCGTGCAGCCAAGCCAAGTTAGAGCATGTCCTTTCCCCAAACAAGCCACCTGGCTAGCCCTCTGTCCTCTTCCTCCTCTCCGGGGGCCCCACCTGGCCATGGCTCCCCTGCCCTGGACGGCCAGCCTGAGCTACCAGGAGGCCCTGCAGGGTGGGGGGCTCAGAGCTGGCTCTGAATCCCGCCCCCAGCCAGGGCCCAGGGGTAGGACTAGACGTGGTGAAGGGTGGGAAGGATAGACGGGGACTCAGGAGCCAGACAAGCTTGGGGCTGGAAATCCAGCCCCTTCCTGCACCCGCTGGCTGGCCTTGGGACTCCTACAGTAGCTTCTGTGAGGGGCCGTTAAGAGGGCACACTCACTCTCGCAAGGTCCTTAGCAGGCTTCGGTGGAGTGGTGGGTGGTGAGTCGTGCCGTGCACTGCTCCTGCTAGGCGCTGAGGGGTGGCATTACTTCCCGGCAGCCGGACAAGCTGTGGAGGTGTCGCTCTGGGGGGGCTGAAGGACAGAGCAGGCAAAATGCGCACACGCGTGTCAGGGGCGGTCCCAGAGCTGGGAGGGAGGTCAGCGGGACACGCAGATGGCCACGTACGCTGAGGCCAGGCTGGTGGCAAGATGAGGCTGCCTCCTACCCCTGCCCCTCCCTTGCCAGCCCCTGTGGAGTGGGGAATGCGGGGGTGGGGGGCAGGCAGGGTGCGACCGTAGGGAACCCTCGAGGGTTTGCCCGGGTTGGCCGTGCAGAGAGCCGGGCACTCTGAAGCCGGCGGGCTCCGACGAGTTCCTGTCTCTCTCCGGAGAGCTGCCTTCCGACAGGGCCTCCCGGAGGGGCCTGCTGCTGACCCGCCAAGGGCAGGCCGGGGTCCCACTGCTCTCCCACGGGGGCCTTGCCCTGAGCCCGGAACGTGGGGGGCTCAGTGAGTGAGTGGCACGAACGTTCCGGCTCTGCACCTGCTCCCTCCTCGGACCCGGACCCCAGGGGCAGGGATTCTCTGGCTGCCCACCCTCCCCAGTTTCAAGGGGGGGATGAAACCGTTGCTAGTCAGCAAACGCGGCTAGGTGTCAGGCTTCTGACACACCACCTCCTTCCGAGCTCACACCGGCCCCCCGAGGTGGCGGGTCATAGTGCCGACCGCCCGGGCGCACGGCCTGGCCTGACACTTGTCTGTCTTGGGGTCGTGGGCAGGTTGCCCACGGTCGCAAGGCCCTGGGATAACGATGGCACCTACCTCACAGGGCGTCGTGTGGCCTGAATGGGTCCTTATGTCTCAAGCGTGTAGAACCACGCTCAGCAGAGTAGGATCTGCACACGCATCAGCTGTTGAAGGAATGGAGTCTTCTCGGGGTCCCCAGACAAGTAGACGGCTGTGACAGTTCACCCAACCCCACTGACTCAAACTGCGTCCCGCGCTGTCGCATACGGCCACTGCTTCCCAGAGACCCTGCGGGGGAGACCCAGCCCTCGACATGGCACCGCTTTTGGAGGTCCCCGCTCCCCCCCAGCACTGACCCCACTCCACTGACGGTGCTTTGCTCTGTTCTCAGAGGGCTTCACCTTGTTGCCGGAGGCCATGCTTTATTTGTTAAGCAGCCTTTTTGCTTTAATGGAGGAATCCACACAGAGCAAGCAAGGCACACGTTGGCAGAACCCAGCTCAGAGCATTTTCCCTGAGTGAACACGGCCATCCAGCCAGCACACAGATCAGGAAGCCCTCCCCAGAAGTCCTTGAGTGCTCCCTTCCCTTCCCAGTCACCCCCCAGAAGCACCGTTTTCCTGCCATCATTGATGGTTTTTTTAAAAAAATCTTTATTTAAAGGCTATTTTACGATTCGCCCTCTTTTTTCTGACTTTTTTCATTCGATGTCTGCAAAAGGCTTCCCTGCTACCGCGAGTGGCAGAAGGCCCTTCCTTCCTGCGCCGTGTGGCTTCCTGCCGGGCGATATGCTGCAGCTCCTGGAGCCAGCCGGGCAGCTGGCTGTTTGCAGTCTGGGGCCGTGACCTGCAGAGCCACCGTGTCCCCATGCATCTCAGGGATGCGTCCCCCAGGGCCTAGCTCCGTCACTGGCTAATGGGCACTGAGCGGACGGTGCCGCCTTGCGGGTGCCTCCCAATGAACAAAAGATGTGGGCAGGAAGACAAAACCTTCTTCCTCCCCTTTCCCTGGGTCTCAGAGGAGTTTCTGAGAAAACCTCAGACACTAGTCGATCAGGGAGCACCTGAGAGACCGTGGGCTTAATCTTCCCCTTTCCTTGGGTGAATCACCCGGGCCCCCAGAGAAGTTAATGGACTTGCCTGAGGTCACACAGGGCAGTGGTGACAGAGCCTCATGGACCCCGCAAATCCTGACTCTGAGGCCACTGGTTGGTTAACGGGATCCAGGTGGCCAGAGAAGGGTCAGCATCAGGTCGGCTGGAGGCTCAGGTGTGGTGATCCCTCCCCGCTGGGGTCACCCGCAGCAGCCCCCCGGCTCCTGGAGGCCCCCCTGGGGGCTGTCTGTGAGGCTCATCTGCCGTGGTGTGGGCCCCCCACCAGCTCTGCGTCCCCGCCCCTGGAAGAGCTCAGGCTCTCAAGTGGGTGGGGATCCCGCATTGCCATGACGAGGGGCGCTGTTCCCTTTGCGGCTCCCCTGGCTCAGCTCCAGACCAGAGGCTCAGAGCCGCCGCGCTGGTTAAGCAGACAGCTCGGTGCCCAGTACCCGACGAGGCCTTGGTGCCGTTGGCCAGCTGGGCTGGGGCGGCGGGGGCCGCGGGGCACACAGCACCCCCCCCCCGGGGGTGGGTGGGCCTGGCCATCAGGACTCCCCCCGGGGGCTCGTCCGCAGGTTCCGGGCTACCGGCAGGAGCGCGTGGAGAAGGGCCTGAAGCTCTTCGCCCAGCTCATCAACAACAAGGTGTTCCTGCTGTCCTTCATCCGCACCCTGGAGTCTCAGCGCAGCTTCTCCATGCGCGACCGAGGCAACGTGGCGTCGCTCATCATGACGGTGCTGCAGAGCAAGCTGGAGTACGCCACCGACGTGCTGAAGCAGCTGCTGGCCGACCTCATCGACAAGAACCTGGAGAGCAAGAACCACCCCAAGCTGCTGCTCCGCCGGTGAGGGCCGGGCCCGGGCGGGGAGGGCGCAGGTCAGACAGCGCTGCTGGGCCTGGATCTTGGGCCTCCTGGGGAGACGGGGGCAGGGCCCCCAGAAGGAGCAGCCGAGGCCAAGGCCGTGCCCTCTGGGGAGAAGCTGTCCCCCATGGCCCGTCTGCTCCCCCTGCTGTCTCTCTTTTGCCCCCTACATCCGGTCTGCCTTCTTTCTTGGTGTCCTTCCGCTCCCCCACTTACGGCCTTCCTACTGGAATTCTTCTCCCTCGGACTCTTCAGAGGTCGGTTTTCTATCCCCTGCCCTTACCTACACTGGAACATGAATTAGGAGAGCTACCCCAGGGCCTCCTGTCTGGGTCTCAGCAGGGGAGACTTCTGCCCCGGCAGCTCTCCCTGCTGTCAGGACCAGCAGCAAAGCCTCAGCCCGGAGCCTGTAGGTAATGCAGAATCTCCGGTCCCAGCACACATCCACTGGGGCGGAATCTGCAGGCTCCCGAGAAACCGCAGTGACCCAACGGTCCGCTCAAGTGTGAGAAGCCCTGGGCCAGCCTGTGAGTCCTTGCCTGATGCACCTGCTAGAGGGTCCACGTGGGTCCGGGGCGCTCCACCCCACTCAGTCGGATGCCTCACGGTGGAGACCCAAATAGCCACATGTGGCCACTGAACCATACCCCATGGCTTTGGCTTTATAGGACACAGAGACTCCCTGACTCCATCCAGGCCGCCACACACATCTGCCTCCTCCCGGAAGGCCATCTAGGCTGTTAGCGCCATGTCTTTAGCCTTCACGCGGACAAAGCTGGAAAGCTCCCACATCTGGCCATCACGCCCGGGTGCCGTCCGCCTCTGCCTGTCCTCTGCCTCCCGTCCTCCTTGTCTGGGTCTGAGGCAGGGCCTCCTGCTTGGGCCAAGTGGCTAGACTTGGCCTTCAGAAGTGTTTACCTCGGGCTTGCCCCTGGTGCACTGGGCACTCGCCCGCGCAGCTGCGGAAGGTAGCTACATATCGGAGCAATCATCCAGCTTTGGAAACAGCGAGGTAGAGCATTTTGATTTTTGTTTTACTTCCACCACGCAACCACCCGCCGGCATAATGCTAGGGTGGCCGCTGCCTGCCAGAGCTCCCACCGACAACTTCCCGGCGTGGCCGCCCTCTGCATCTGCGCGTCTCCGCCTCTTGTTTTCCACCCGCTCGCTCCCAGATGCTCTCTCTCCTTCTGCCCTCCTCCATCGCCCTTTCTTCCTCTTGCCCCCGGCTGGCCCCCTCACTCCGACAGTCTTCCTTCTCGTCTCCTCCTGCTTTGCTCTGGAGCTGACAGTTGCCCAGCTGCCGCGGGCCTGTGGCTGTTCGGGGCTCCCGCCAGCCGCAGCTGCCGTGTTGACCCAGACATACCTGGGTGGGCCGGTTGCTCTCTGGAGCTGGCCCCACGCTTAGCGTGAGTTTTCTCTACATGGATGCAACCCAAAGGGTCTTCTGGCCCTGCCCCTGCTGCAGTAGTGGCCTCCCCTCCGAGGTAAAGGGATACGGGGACTTGGGTAGCAGCACAAAGGATGCAAGTCAGGCTCAAGAAGGCACTTCCTGCCATAGCAAATGACACACGAGCAGGGTTCCGGGAGGAGTTCCAAAGGGCTCTGAAGTAGGATAATCCGGGGATCGCTCAGGATGAGCTGGGTACGCAGGTGTCAGCTCTGGGGGTCTCTCGCTTTAGGTGATAGGGTGAGTCTAATCTATCTGGCCTTTGTCGCCCGACCCCCTCCTCCTGCCACCTTCCTTTCTATGCCCTGTCAAATTCCCCAGGTTTTTCGGTTTTCTTTTTTCACCCACCCACAGGAACTAGAAAGTTCTCTAAAGCTGTCCCATCCAGCGTGGTAACTGCAAGCTACACATACACATCCAAGTGCAAATAATGAAAGGGGAAGAAAACGTACCATCCAGCTCCTGAGGCACACTAAGCCGCATTTCGAGGGCTTGGTGGGCACCGACGGCTGGTGGCTCCCCCACTGGGCAGCTCCAGAGTCCTCCCCATCACCGCAGAGAGCGCTGCCCGACCGAGCTGCGCCCCACTTTCCCACCAGACACACACCCGGGGGCCGACGCTAGAATGCTGTCTCCCGGCTTCGTAGGCAAAGCTCGTCCCGTCACCCTGGGGTGTCTGGGAGTCCGTGGAATTCCAGTATTCTTTAGGATCTCAGGATTTGGCCCAAAAGCCGGAAGCAGCAAGACCAATGCAGTCGGTCCGCTGCCTTCCCAGTCCCTGGCCTCTGACCCGCTGCTTCTGTCTTTGTCTCACTGCGACAGGACCGAGTCGGTGGCCGAGAAGATGTTGACCAACTGGTTCACTTTCCTGCTCTACAAGTTCCTCAAGGTATGATAGATGTGGGTGTCCCGGGCCCTGCCTGTGACCCCCAGCTTCCCTGCACACCCTGAAGCCCACCTACCCCAGGCCTGACTCTTAGAACCCCACCGGGTAATGCAGCTCCCTCGTCACCATCACTGTGGCCAAGGGGGCAGACTCCCGACCGTCTCAGGAGACAGAGCCCACCCCCGTACCCTGTCAGTGCTGGTGTGAGCGAGTCCCCTGTCCCCAGCCAGGGGGAGGTGAGCCCATGAGAGGACTCCGTGTGAGCCCTGAAGCCCGAGTCCCCTCGTATGCTCAAAACAACTCCTCCCTTAGTCCCTCGCTTTCCCTCTTCCTCCCCTCCTGCCTCTCCCAGCCTCAGACTCCCCGAGGCTGGTAAGGGTCCCCGAGCAGGGACCACAGCTGTGTGTGGCAGCCGCGAAGCCGCCCATGTGCCTGGGAGGTGGAAGAGCTCCCTGACTTCCGACTATGACCTTGCTTTCTAAGGACTTCATGCCCCATGTCCTGATGGGCCACAGAGCACGTGGGTGGTGTCGGGTGGGGAAGAGGAACAGAGGGGCCAGGAAGCAGGGAGGTGAGGAGGAGAGGGCAGACGGAGAAGACAGGTGGTCCAGAGGCCAGGAGAGATGCGTGTCTAAAGGGGGAGGTGACAACAGAGGACGGGGAGCAGGAGAGAGTTGGAGCGGAGGACTGGAAAGCAGCCCTTCGAGAAACAGGCTCCGGGAGGTTGGTCCAGAGTCCGCCCAGCACGGTTCTCTGCGTGCAGGAGTGCGCTGGGGAGCCCCTGTTCTCGCTCTTCTGCGCCATCAAGCAGCAGATGGAGAAGGGGCCCATCGACGCCATCACGGGAGAGGCCCGCTACTCTCTGAGCGAGGACAAGCTCATCCGCCAGCAGATCGACTACAAAACCCTGGTAAAGCAGCGCCACGGCCTTGCCCCAGGCCCCGGTAACGGAGGGTCCCGTGCAGCCCCTGCCCGAGGGGGTGGGGGAGGTGCTGGAAAGCCGCCTGGCTGGTTGGCCCGCTGCACTGGGCCAGCCGGGTGTCCCCCCAGACGCCCCCAGCACCCCCACACCAGGGCACCAGGACCGGGGGACCCGTGGCTCAGGCATGTCCGAGTCAGAGCCCAGAGTGGTTCCAGGCCAGCGTGCGGAACGTGGGGCTGTGCGCCCTCGCCAGCAGCTGGCCGGCCGACTGCACCGCGTGAACCCCGATCGGCTCCCCCAGGGTGCGCAGGTGGGGGCCTGAAGGAGAGGAAACCAGAAAGAGTTTCTCGTGTTTCAGAAGCCCACCTCTGCCCACCGATCTAAGTTCAAATACACCCCCCGCGCCCTGAGAATGGGAGGCTGGATTGGCCTACTGGTTAATGGCCTTTGTGCAGGGAACATGGGGCTTCCCTCTGTCCGGGTGAGACCCCCTCCCCTGATAGCAGCTGTCACCCTAGGAGGCAGCCAGGCTCAGCACGGAGGAGCATGAGGTCTGGATTGGAGCCCTTCCAAGCAGCGGGGTGATTTGGGGCAGGTCCCTTAATGTCCGTGAGTTGGGGCGTCTTCATCTGAAAAAACGGAGGCTAACACTAGAACTTATTTACACAGGAATAATAATAGTGCAGCCCCCCCAAAGTTGTCCGGAGGATGGAATGGGGCAAGGCGTGCGAGGCAGGGAGAACAGAGCAAGTGCTCACTAGTGCTCCCGGGGCCCGGCCACCGCTTTCACGCTGCCTGCCTGCCGGCTGCCGCTGCCCCTCCGAGAATGGGGCTCGCCCTCACCCCTGGCTCTTTTGGCCAGAGTGTGATTTCCCACCAGGCCTCCGCTAGGAAGGCGGACAGGCTGTGAAAGGAAGGAGGTAGAAGATAACAGGTATTGGGGGTGAAGCATGGGAAGTGGGGTGCAGACAGAAAATAGATGCGATTTAAATGCATTTAAGGAAAGGGGCTCCTGGGTGGCCCAGTTGGTTAAGCAACTAACTCTCGATGTCGGCTCAGGCCTGATCTCAGGGTCGTGAGATTGAGCCCCACGTTGGGCTCAGCACTAGGCAGGGAGCCTGCTTAAGATTCTCTCTCTCCCTCTGCCCTTCCTCCCTTCCTCTCTAAAAAAATAAAAATAAATAAAATAAAGGTGCTTATGGGGAGATGAGAGCCACACGGGCCCAGACAGGGCAGAGCTGAGCTAGGCTGAGCCAGGAGTGCTAGCCTGGCGTGACTCCCAGAGAGCGGGGAGACGGTCCCTCCCGGCTGGGAGTGACGTGGCTGGGATGCGCCTCTCCCTCCGTTCTCAGTGGGCTGGGGGGTTCCAGTGGGCCCCCTGAGGAGGCTTCAGAGGAGCAGCTGTGACTGGGGACCTTGCTTCCTTACAGTCACGTTCTGCTCTGGAGGAGAAAGTGAGAGGCTCTGATTAAAATGAAAAAGGAGGGTGGGGGAGAGAATCTTCCCAAAATAGAGACTGCAATAGATTTCCTAATGATCTAGAAGTAGCATGAAACGCCTCCTGCCTGATCTCTAGCCCCCCCTTCCTCTCCCGTCCCATTCGCGGTTCCTCAGTACGGAATCCAGCACCGCGAGCTGCGGTGGTGCCCGGTTCCCTAACAGCAGCGTCCTTGACTCCAGACACCGGGCTGCTTGCAGATGATGGGACCTAGCGCGTGTGGAAGCTGGGGTGGGTCTGGGGAGCCCAGCCTTCTGGCGGGGAGCCTGGGGACAGAGCCTTGCTGAGAGGAGGGACTGCGGTTGTTTCGCCCTGGGAAGGAAGGGCTGCAGGGAGGTGTAAGACCACCTCCAGCCTGAGAAAGGGAACTCCAACAGGTGGAAGGGGAGCAGCCCCTGGCTGGTGAGGGGGGGACGGAAGAGGAAGGAAAGAGAGAGGGAAAGCTAGAGGAGCTCGGAACAATTGGGGCCAAATGATGCTATCGCTGTCCTGGGCCGGAGGGATCCCCCAAAGGAGACAGGTGCGGAGAGGCTCAGGGCTGCCCCACTTTGTAGCTAGGGGCCCCTCCGAGGTGCTGCGTGATTAATTGGCTTGCCTCTAGAACTTGAGCTCGCCTGTTCCAGGGCCCTGCTGCTGGGAGTGGGTGCTGGGTGCTCCCCGGGGAGCCTGCTGGGTGCTAGAGGCCGGATGCTTACCTGCTGCAGTGCAGAAGCTCAGTCCCCACCCAGACCTCCTGAGTCAGAATCTGCATCCTAACAAAACCCCTGAGTGGTTCTAGCCACATTGAACTTAAGAAGCACTGAGTTGGCATAAAAAACCAAAAAAAAGAAAAAAAGAAAAACCCCACCAGTTTGTTCAGAAACTAACCAAGGAGCACAGGAATGGGAGCTGGGCAGGGACGTTCTGGGTGAGCTGTGATTTGGTCAGCGGCCGGGAAACCCTGTCCCCCCCAAACGGCTACCTGCTACCCCTTCTTCTCCAGATGCCCCGGTACATCCCCTGGGGTTTCTACTAGGCTACTGTGAACCTGAGGCAAGTAGAAATGTCAGAAGGGCACATGCGGGGGGCAGCCTCTGCCTCAGGGTGCCTCGGGGTCCCTCGGAGGAGGATGCCCAGAAAGGCTGCGCTGCTGCCTGGGGGAGGCTGAGCCCGGGGCGGCACGAAGTGGCAGCCTGTGCTGGGCCCTGTACAGGGCATTGAGGGGCCAGGAAAGCTGTAGAAGGACTGGCTGGGAGAGGGCACTCAGAAGGGACCCCTGGTCCAGAGTTCCTTTCACCATTGTTTTCAGTTTAGGACATTTTAAGGGTGAGAGTTTGCTTTTACAGATTTAGGAGGGTTTTTTCCTTCTTAATGGAAGAAGCATGTTCCCGTGTGAGCTCGCAGCAGCAATCTGGCTGCTAATGAAACGCAGGCGGCCAGGGGCCAGGGTTCTGATTGCCCCCACGTGGAGCGGGGGTGGGGGAGGAAGCTGTAGTCCATGTCTGCAGACCTGCGATGGGGGGAGGAGCAGGGAGAGCTCAGGGAGGGAGGTGGGGGTGCAGGGAGAGATCAGGGAGGGAGGTGGG
>CM052806.1:74995524-75018566 GCA_028533885.1 Nasua narica | reverse complement strand
AGGGAGGTGGGGGTGCAGGGAGAGCTCAGGGAGGGAGTAGGGGGTGCAGGGAGAGCTCAGGGAGGGAGGTGGGGGTGCAGGGAGAGATCAGGGAGGGAGGTGGGGGTGCAGGGAGAGCTCAGGGAGGGAGTAGGGGGTGCAGGGAGAGCTCAGGGAGGGAGGTGGGGGTGCAGGGAGAGATCAGGGAGGGAGGTGAGGGTGCAGCGAGAGATCAGGGAGGAATGCGAGGAGGGCTCAGGCAGCCAGAGCAGAGGGCGAGTATGGGAGCTGGCGTGCCCCACTGAGGTCCCCCCAGTAACCCCCACTGTCCCATCCATGTAGACAGAGCCCTTTCTGAGAACAGCAAGGGAAGAGAAGCCTTGGGAAACAGCCCAGGACTTTTTCAAGGAAAAAAATATCGCTTAGTGCTTTAAGTGGAACCTTCATTTTTCTGACTGGCTCCAAAAAGACACTGAGGCCCCGAGCCAGGGTGGCTTCCTCTCCAAACACGAGGTTCCAGGCTCAGAGTCAGGAAGGCATCCCCAGTGACCTGAACCGGCACCTTTTTATTTTTAAAGACTACATTAAGCTTCTTATAAATTCTCCAACCTCCTATCAGCCCAAAACTCTCACAAAAATCGAAGCTTATGAAATCTCTTGAGCGAGGAGCCAGATTTGCATTCGTGTGTGCGTGTGCGTGTGCGTGTGAGAGAGAGAGAGAGAGAGGGAGGGAGGGAGTGACGGAGGAGGGACTGACACACGTGGAAGGTGAGGGTCCAGCAGTGGGCACAGGTCTGGGCGTGCTGGTGAGAACGTGCTGCGTGTGCATGGCGTGCGTGTGAGAGAGTGTGTGTGTGGCCACGATGTCCAGAAGGCGCCTGGGACGAAGCTCTTCCTGCCGCCCTCCCCCACATGCCTCCTCCTCCCCTTCCTCCAGGTCCTGAGCTGTGTCAACCCAGACAATGCCAACAGCCCCGAGGTCCCTGTGAAGATCCTCAACTGCGACACCATTACTCAGGTCAAGGAGAAGATTCTGGACGCCATCTTTAAGAATGTGCCCTGCTCGCACCGGCCGAAGGCTGCAGATATGGACCTGGGTGAGTAGGCTGCCCAGCCAGGGGCTGCCCTGGGACTGAGCGCGAGGCAGAGAGGGGACCACATCTGCCGGCAGCACCACTGCCCCAGGGGCTTTGGAGTAGCCAGCGGGTGTCCCATCATGAAGGGGACTCAGGCTGAGTCCGTGTGGTCCACGGTAGCGCCACCAGCACTGTTAGCCCCCCGGGGTTTTCCCTTCTCCTCTGTTCTGTGCGTGTCAGTTTTTGCTGACCACCTACGGCAGGAGGGATCTGGGTCAGTGATGGAGGACGGAGAGAAAGAAGAGAGAGAAATGAGAGATGACAGCCTGCTGGGGAGCGGGATGACATTTTATTTGGGTGTTCCATGAATAGATCGCATAGCCTACATAAACAAGGGCACGCCACTTAGGGCCAGCTGTACCGGGATCCGGGGAAGTTTGACCTGCGTGTTTAATGAGACATCGTCCTGGGGACATCCTGGTGGGGAGCTCCGAGCTTCAAAGGGGCCAGGGCTGAAGGGAGGCAGTGTGGCATGGTGGCTCGGCGTGACGCCTGGATTTCAGTCCTGACGCAGCGAAGTCCCAGCTGTGTGACTGTGGCCCAGGTACTTACCCTTTCTGTGCCTTAGTTTCTTTACCGCCAGGGCAGCGATAACCCTCGCGCGCACCTCACTGTAAGAAGGAAATGAGGTGAGGCGTGTAAAAACCTCTGGACTCGGCCGGGGCCGTAGCGCATGCTCTGTTAGGCTCGCGAGAAGAATGCTGTGAGGCGAGGGCGAGTGTGTTTGTTGATCCCGGTCGTGGAGAGAAGGGCCTGGGTGTGTTTGTGCTTGTGTCTGGAGATCGGTGGCAACGGAGGGGCGGGAGCACCTCCAGGGGCCCCTCATCCATCCATCTGGCCTCGAAGCTGCCTTCAGCTAAGCCGTCCAAGACAGATGGCATCTACCCCGTTTTCTAACATCCAGAGGGAATCTTCAGCCCCTCTCGCTGCGCCGCCCACTTCCCCCAAATTCTGATGCCGGAAGACTCAGGATCCGGAAGTGCTGCTACTTTCTCTGTTCTCAGCACTTTCCGCTTCCTTTAACCCTCCCCCCTCCTCTTGCTTGGCCCCCAACGGGCTGTGTTGGGCATCAGACCCCGGGCTCTGACGTGCAGGGAGAGAGACTGGGCGAGCACGTGCTCTCACTAGCCTGGGAGGTGGCCCTGCAGGTGCTGCTTCGGGGACAGGGAGGAGGCCGGTGAGAGCCGGCAGTGGCGGCCTGCGGGCGAGTGTGTCCCCCTGCGCGGCCCGGAGCTCCGGACCCTCCATCGGAGTGAAGTCTTGTGTCTGTGCGCCGTCCCTCTGCTGCGGGGGAGATCCCAGACTGACTTGGGGAAGCCTCCACTACAGAACCGGCGGGAGGGGACAGGGCGACCAGGAAGGAAGGCTCCCATGTTCCCCACCCCTGAACAGTGAAGGGGGTTGTTCCATCACGGGTGACCGGGGAGAGGTGAGTTCCCAGTGGTGGCCAGGAAGCTCCCACCAGTCCTTCCATCTCTGTGTGGGAGCCACGTCCGTCCGTGGGCGCTCAGCTTCCTGGTGTTCCCATCTGCATGGTGGGTGTGGGGACAGGCCAGCACAGTGGGCCAAGAGGAGGAGCCGTCATAAAAACCTTCGTGCTGGAAGATGAGTTTGGAAAGATGGTGCTAGAACACAGGAAGAGCTCCCGTGTGCAGGTGCATATCAGATCGATGCTTCTCTTGCCCGGGAATGGGGTTACTTGCCAAGAGGGAGAGCGGCCTCGTGGGCCTCCCCCGGAACCCTGGAGGCGGAGCCTCCTCATCCTGACGGAAAGGGGCAGATGGGCGGTGAAAAACACTCCAGCCTGGGCTGGTTCCAACACTTCCTGGGTCTGAGGATGGGTGGAGAGGTTGAGAGGACACATTCCCCCGTGTCCTCTCAACCCCAAGCTAAGGGGGCGCTCTTTGGAAACATCCGGGGACCACCCCCTCCACACCTGCGTCATTTCCTGGAACGACACGTCCGTGGCCGGTACCTGCCCCTGGGGTCTGCACACCCTGAGCTTGGGAGGGGAAGGGGCTGCTGCTTAGCTTTAGAAAATTGCTCCCTTAAAAGGTCTAGGGGTGCGAGCCCAGCACAGCGGATGGTGAACGGAGACAGAAGGCCCCTCACGGCCGTAGTGGTGAGCCGTCTGCAGTGGAAGGGGCAGCGTCGGAGTAGCCTCGGCTACTCCCCTGACTCCCGACCCCAAGGGAAGGGGCCCCAGCGGGGCTGCGGGCTCTGGAGCTCCTGCTGCTCTGGCCAGGGAGAAGCTGCCTGCCCCCCAGGGGGCGCTGTGCGTCCCATGCCGCATGGGCCCCCGTCCCAACAGAGGTGCTGCAGGGAGGACCCAGGAACTACCCGGGAAGGATGAGACCCCTGACACAGCAACGGATGCGGGGGGCCTCCTGGGGAAGGAGCGCTATGCGGAACTCCTCGTAAAGGCCTCCCATGGTGGGTGCTCTTCTGAGGAATGCCCGTTTTTGTTAGATCCAGGTCTTGGAGCTGCCCAGAAAGCTCTGGCCTTCTTTCTACCAAAGCCAGATTGCATAACAAGGAAATGGGGCCTCCTCTGAGACCCAAATGCTTTTTCCACATGATTCAACTCAGCCTCATGGCCCCCAAGGGGAGAAAGAGGCAAGGCAAGTTTTTCCCATCATGTAGGTGATAGTTCTTTAAAAGCCTAAAAGCAATTTACAAATGTAAGGTGTGATTATTATCAAAACTTAATTGATGCTGAAGGGACAGAACACGAAGCCCATACGTCCAGAAGGGTCTCAGCCACATGCCTCGGCCAGAGGCAAGATCCCCAGGCATCCTCCTTGCATTCCCCCTTCCCCTAGCTGAGGGCATTGGCCAAACGCCTTCCCCCTCCTGACGCTGGCCCCTGGCAAGGCAAAGACACTTGTCCCAGAAGAGCTCAGAAGGGAGCAAAGATATTTTAAGCCACCCCCATAATGGTCCTAAGTAAATCCAGCCCCAAACACCTCCTCCTGCCTTTCATCATCACCGCGGCCCCCGGCCCAGCCTGGCCCCTCATTCCAGACACTTCTGTTCATTGCTCCTCAGACTGCAGTTCTCTCCCCTCCCTGTCTCACCTCCATCCACACTTTCACTAGACTTTTCCAGGCGTTAAGCAACCACGATGGGGAATGTATTAGTCAGAGTTCTCTAGAGAAATAACCAATAGAACATGCAGAGAGATTTAAGGAATTGTGCATGTGATTCTGGAGTTGTAGTCCATTTGGGCTGCTGTAGCATGATACCACAGACTGCGCAGAAATTTCTCCCAGTTCTGGAATCTGGGAAGTCCAAGATCAAGGCACTGGCAGGTTTCGTGTCTGGTGAAGATTGCTTCCTGGTTCACAGGTGGTGCCTTCTTCCTGGGTCCTCACCTGGCAGAAGGAACAAGGGAGATTTTTGGGGTCCCTCCTATCGCCGCTAATTCCATTCAGGAGGGCTCCACACTCATGACCTTTGACCTCACAAAGACCTCCCCCAAATCTCATCATATTGGGGGTTAGAATTTCAACATAAGAACTTTGGTGGGACACATTTGGTCTCTGGCAAGGGGGCCAGCCAAGTTACAGACCTGCACGGGAGGCTGGCAGGCTGGAGACCCAGGGAGGAGCCCGAGTTGCAGGTCAAGTCCAAAGGCTTCTACAGGCAGAGTTCCCTCTTGCTCAGGGGAGGTCAGTCTTTTCTTCTCTTCAGGCCTTTGGCTCACTAGGTGAGGCCCACCTACATTATGGAGGGCAATTCACCTTACTCAAAGTCCACCAATCGTTAATCTCATCTAAAAACCACCTCACAGAAACATCCGGAACAATGTCTGAGCACATAACTGGATGCCTAGGCCCAGGCAAGGTGACACATCAAATTAACCAGCACAGGAGCCAAAGTGAAGGACACAAGGCCTGCTTTCATTTCAGTCTGTTGGAATCTAGGGAAGGAAAGACACCACAGGGCAGGCACTGGGGGCCGTGCTGGGTCCGGGAGAACCTCGGGAGCTCTCAAAGCACAGTGGCCACGGTACCCACCCTTTTACACACGAGGCTGTCCTCACCCCGTTTATGTCCCTTTCCACCGGCAGGTATTGGGTCTAAATACCCCGTCGCACTAAACTCTTCAAGCGATGTGTCGTAAGAGCCTACCTCGGGCAGGCCCTGCGCCGGGCACGGGCACTGGTGTGAGCGGACGAGTCCCTCATCTCTGCCCAGCAGCCGAAGGCAGGACGCCCCTCCCTCTGAGCCAGCGGACTCTGTGTCAGCAAAGTGGGCGTCCCTGATGCTAGTGTGTTCCACTGTACAGGAGGATCTGCTGCTCAGAGAGGCACAGTGCCTGGGCCCTGGCCACATAGCATGAAGGTGGCGAGAACACCCATGTCCTCCCTGTACAGTGTCCCCGTGGGCCTTGACCTTCCAAGATTCCTCTGGTTTAAGGCAAATGCTCTCTCCATAGCCCTGGAACTCCGCCCCCCCCCCCCTCTTGCCGTTCAGGGTTCAAGTCATGCTGAATAGATATGTGTGTGTGTGTGTGTGTGTGTGTGTGTGTGTGTGTGTGTGTGTTTTAAATAAGTAATTCCTGCATGCAATAGAAAGATACACTATCTTCCGAGGGAAATATAAAGAGTTCACAGCAGCTGTCTCCCCAGTTTGCATTTTCCACTGCACTTGATAGGAAGGACAGATAAAGATAATGGGATTTTTTTTTTCTTTCTTCTTTCACCTCCCTCTCTCCCCGGAAGGTGGAAGTGTAGCAAATTGGATTGTGAGTGTGTCTGTCTTTGTGCTTGGATCCTGGAGCAGGGCCCAAGGCTGCCAGGCGGGAGCTGGGAGAGAGAGGTCAGAGCTAGCAACTCCCTCTCGGTGCCGTGCGTCGGAATCCCAGGGTCCCCTTACCCCCTCCCCGGTGCCCGCCACCTGCCTTCCTCACTCTTCTTTGACACTGCACAGCAGTCCAGCTGGAGGGACCCCAGAGCCTCTGTGTCCCATACTCAGGAATATCCATTAAGCTTTAGCTCATCTCTCCTTAATCGAGTAGCAGAGCCCAGCCTTCTTTTGCCTGCAGCACCCACAGACTTTCCCCAAAGAGCAACAACCAGCCCGAGCTGTGCGTTTTCTGGTTTCCAGAGCCTTCGCCCCTCGCGTGCAGACGGCACAGTCCTACCTGGGAATTTCTTCTCTGGAGCACATTTCATAGTTCAGTTATTTTCTATTTTAGAACTTGCTCTCACGATAACTAAAATACTACTTTTTTTTTCCTTGTAACAAAACATATTAGATGGTACCACCTTCCGCCCCAGGTCCATCTTCCAACCTTGTTGGCAGTGACACTCTGATCCTGTCACAGCCCCTCCCCATTCTGCTCTGATGCACGTTCCCCCGCTGCCAAGTAGCTGGCTGTTGAGGGTCCCGGGGCGCCTTGTGGGGGGTCCCCTTGGGGCTCCCCTGTCGACAGGTGTCCAGCAGTCGTCATGTGTCCTCCTCCAGCCCTCTGCTCAGGTCCCTGTCTTTGGGGGGTAGAGCAGGCGCTGGGCAGGGTTGGCGTGTGCTCCTGGCTTGAGCCTGCTGCGGGGCCCCGGGGGGACAAGGCGGCCTGGGGCGGAAGGACAGGCGTCCGCTGGGAAGGTCCCTTGCGGATCAGGAGGGCTGGCTGAGCCAGGACTGCTCAGGCTGGTGAGCATATCCCCTCCCTTGCCTGTCCAGGTCAGCCCTTCCCAAAGCTTCTGTGACAGGTCTGAGGACAAATGCTGCTAGAAAGAATGGAAGGGGCGGGATGGTTGCAAACCTTGAGTCCCCATCTTAAAGTAAAATGAAGTGCACGTGTGATTTGTGTGCGCATACATCTGTGAGCGTGCGAGTGTACGTGTGCGTACGTGTGCTCGTGCCCTCGCCTGCAGCCCCCCACCACGAGGGCCAGAGCTCTTGCAGGTTTGCACTCCAGGGAGGGGCTGCCTCTCAGCATAGCGTCTGCTGGGAGGTAGGGGACCTTCCAGGAGCCAGGCCAGGGATGTGCTGGGGACCCGGGCCTCCTTCCAGGGCTGTTCTGCAAACGAAGCCCCCTCCTCTATGCCTTGGCTTCCAGCTCATCCCTCAGCCACCTTCTAGAAACTTGGGGGACATGCCATGGTGTTCCTGTCTTCTCTTCCCAGACCATTTCCAAGCACCGCGTGGCCTACCTCCCAAACACCCCCTACGTCTGCACCCCAGCACCCCCCCGCCTTGGCCAAGGGCAGCCATCCCTACCTCCATGTCCCCAAGAGCTGCCCTTCTCAGTCACCCCATGTCCCTGGCTCACCCCCAGATGCCTTAGCCTGGCTTGCCAGATCTTTCTTAACCCACTTCTGACTTGCACGTGCCTCTCCAGCCTCTCCTTTCTGCTGCCTCTCACTGACGCACACTCACAGATCCCCCGAAGTATCATGTACATGGCGCCTTTGGACCCGGAAGCATCACGCCTGCCCCCCTTGCCCCTCGACCCTCAGCCCCACGGCCATCCCTGCACCACTCCCCACAGACACTGCTTATTCTCCCCTGCACCCAGCCCTGATCCTGGGCCTGTGGTTCTGCACGCTCCCTCCCAACCCTCCGCCCAGGGAGCCCTCCAGGAGCCAGGTGTAGGTACCATGTGCTGCCGGCACAGGGCCTGGCACGCCATGGGCGCCGGGCAGACGGTGCTGGAATGAGTGAGCGTGTCACAGGACTCTGAGCTTTTCTCAATCTGGATTTTCTGCACGGTGGCCACAGGAGATGCCTCTTCCCAGATGTTCGGGTCCAGAGTGCACCTTGTCTGAGGATTCTCTGCGGCCGTCCCCGATCAGCGTCCCCCATCATTCGGCGCCTGGAGGTAGTTGCCAATCTCTCTCTGTGCCCCAAGGGCAGGCGAAGCTGTCTGGAGGCTGGGCTTTCACCTAGAGGACGCTGGCCATTGGCCTGGCTGTCACATCGCCCCTCAGCTGCTCTAGCGGGATCACCTCTTACATACATAGCAAGGTGTGGACACAAAAGAGAGATATTTTAGTGCCGTTTTTATAGGCAAGACAGAGGAGCCTGTCTGGTGAAGGGGGTGCTGAACTTGGGATTGGGAGGCTGGGTCCTATTGATTTTCCTTACTGTCATTAAAACTAAGCGTTTGTTGAATATGCAACAGCACACAGAGTGCAAAACAAGATATGCCCTTGTCCGGGGGCCTCCTGGGCTGACCGAACAGCCGCGCGCGCACCGCCAAGGGCTCCAGGCCGCTGTCCTTCAGATCTGAAGGTGGCAGGCCTGCCTGACCTTGAACCAGTCCAACCGGCTCTCAGGTTCCTCCTGCCTGCCAGGGATGAGGTTTCCCGAAGCCAGCGATGCTGTGTGAAGGGTGGATGGCTCCCGAGACAGGGAGAAGCCAGACGCTTCGGCTCTTGACTTTGTCCCTTCCTGGTCCTGGCGTGACTCGGCAGAGCTCCTGGGCTCGTGCCCTCTGCCAGCACATGACCTGGCAAGCCAAGGTCACACAGCAGAGCCAGAGCACTCCAGAAAGCTGAGCCCATGTCCACTATTTTGATTTTCTTGAGTCATGCCACGATGAGTCTGGGGAGAACAGAGCCCATGGCTGGTCTGAATGAGGGGTTTCAGGAAAGGGAGGAGAGTGTAACTCGGAAGCAGAAGTGTGTTCAGGCCAACAGGTCAAACTGAGGACCCTGGCAGAGAAGAGTGAGTTTCGGGGGTGAGTCCCCATGTTAGCCCACTCCAACTATCCGGTGCCAGGAACCCCGTGCCTTTCTGCTGCACTCCGCACGCCCCCTCCACCCTGGGTTCGCCCAGCAAGCGCCCCTGCCTCCTCCCCGGAGGCCCCAGGGACGGGGCTGCCAGCAGGCGGCTCCCACCTCCCTGGGTTTCCATCCATCAGGACTGAGAATGTCCCTTGTTGACCCTTCTCATATTTCAGAAAGAAGAACAAACCCACTGTTTCTGTTTAAGAGGCACTGAGAGTACCGGGCTCCCGAGATCTAAAAGCAGGGCTGAGTTCTCCCCCTCGACTCCAGCTCACTGTCTTCATCTTGGTACCTGGGGAATGTTCCTGACTTGTGGGGTTACAGCTCAGGGCTCCAGGCCTGCCATCGCACACCCTCCCCCACACTCCCAGCTTTGGCTGACACACGGCTGTGGCAGGTGCCACGCTGCTGGGCCCGAGGCGTGTCCACGTTCGGGGAATACCTACAGTGTGGGGGTCCCTCTGTGTCCCTGTCTCCAGGTGCCCTCGTCCACTGTCCAGAGAAGGAGCCCAGTGAGTGCCCCGGGGAAGAGTACTCAGCTGGTTATCAGAAGGAGCAGTGGCCTGGGGGTGGGGACCTCTGCGTCTGTCTTCCCAACCTGTTTCTTTCATTTCCTGGTCTTGAAATTGGAAGGGTGAGTGATGATAATTTAAGACCGCATTCCTTTTGGCTCTGGCTGTGCCTGGTCGTGTCTGAGGAGCTCCGATCAACCACCGACCCAGGTTGCTAACGTAGTAGGTCGCCGTTCACCTCCACGTGCTCCTCTCTGCATGCCCACTCTGAGCACTACCACAAAGAAGAAAATTCCCTCACGCTGCCTGGAAAGTAGGCCACCATCACCCACTCACTCACTCTTCTCCTTCCCTCTCTCCCTCCCTTCCTTCACTTATTCACTGTTCCTTTAACAAATACTCATCAAGCACTTGCTGTGTCCCTGGTGCCGGACCAACACTGTGGTAGGCATATAGCAGCATCGAATTTTTGTACTCCCAAGGACAAGCCATCATTCCTTGACTGCCCTGGGGGAAGCATGGCCATACTCTGCCCTACTTTTTTCAGTTGGGGACAGAGAAACAGACTGATTTTCACTTGATTACATAATTATTGGACATGATTCAGAACCAAAGCTGCTGAGTACAGTCGCACAGGCTGCACACTGCACAATTTCAGGGGGAGTTGTGCAACAGGAAAGCCTGACACCAGGCTCCAGAATCAGTCACCAGCTGTCACTGCTCAATCCAGCAGGCTGTGTGGCTTGCCCAGATCCCACTGAGTGGCGCTACAACTCCCACAGCAAGCAGTGCCAGTGCGGCTGCTAAACCAGAAAGCTGGTCCCCAGCTAGTCCTGGCAGAAAGCCCACAGCCACTTCAGTAGTGGAGACTTCCTTCTCCCTTGGGCCCAGCCAGTGGGTGTAATATCCAGAGCTCTTGCCGTGCTTTTCCTCCAGCCCCAACATGGGGAGTGGCACCCCCACACTATCTCTGTACTACCCCCACCACGCAGCCTCTGACTTAATGGCTCTGGTGCTATTCACCCGGCAAGCAGGGGAATCCCAAGGCTGGCTTCGCCTTTTAGGGCCAGCTGTGGGACCAGGCTACAGCATGCCACTGCCATATTCCTTAGCCCCAGGCTGGCCTTCACCCGGAGTTGGCTTGTACCAGGGACCAGCTGACAGACCGGTGGCCAGATACACCACATTTTTTGCCCCACTGCTCACACATGCCTGCCCCCCTACATACCTACAGAACATGAAAACGAGCAAAAAGCACAACAAGCCCAACACTGCTGCCTCGGTGCCGCGGTGAGGCATTGCCCCTTTAGTGTCCTATGCGACCTGCCCCGAGGCCCTAATCCTTGCGAGCCACTCCAGCCAGGCCGTCCCCCAGGGCTGAATGACCACAGTCCCCACGGACGGAGTGAGGCCCCTTGGCTGCAGGGAACATGCACAGTATCCGCATGTTCTTGTTCCTGGGACGGCCTGACACCGCAGGAAGCTTTAAACCAGACAGCAGGCAAGCCCGGGACCTGGAGCAGGGAATGGGGTGCTGGGAGCCGCTCTGGGGCTCCTCAGGGCAGGCAACTCCCTTCCTGGGCCCGGTTCCCATCAGTAGCACTGGCCCTACCGAAGGCACAAGGCAGGGAGGCAGGGAGGCATGGGGGCCCTCCGCGCGGCCGAGGTGGCCCATCGCGGGCCCACAGCTCAGCCTTACGGGGGAGAGGAGCGCAGGCTGGCGCAGATTTGGAATCGAGTCCATGGAGGCCATAGGAACATACACAGTGGGGTGAGGCAAGGATGCGGGCTGACTCGGGCCAGTCCCCCAGGGCGCTCAGGACACCCGGGGCTCCTGCACAGTTCAGAAGTACCCGAGTCTGTGCGGATTGCCTGGAAGCCAGATTCAGGGCTTCCTGGCTGTGACGCCTGTGAATACATTTGAATTTAAAAGGCTGTTTTTCTTTGCTGGTGTGCGCACGTGAGCATATGTGCGTGTGCGGGTGTGCACGTGCATATGCACTGGAGGGCTGGCGTGTGCCCGGCATGCACCTGGGGCCCCGTGTGCGTACATGTGACGACTGGAGGGCGCATGTCTTCACCTCCGTGTGGTTTGTACCACGGGGGGTGACGGCAGTGGGGCTGATGAGAAACAGTCCCCTGCTTCCCCACGTGGGATCCAGCAGGGAGCCTGTGCGAGGTGGGCATCTGGGCCCTTGAGCAGACCTGGCTAGAACTGTATACCTACCGCATCAAATAATTGGGCGTTGGCTCGATCAGCAAGATGCCGCCGTCCACCTCAGCTCCGGAGGGCTGGGGCTGATCCTGGGCACGAGAACAGGTTTTGCTGGCCTCTCTGCACACAGTCACCCAACCTCCCTGCCAAGGGTGAACGAACTGCCAGCTTTCGGGGGCAGGATGTGCCCCCGGAACTGGACCAGGGTGCTCAGAGCCTCAACCTGTAGGCTTGGTCATTTGCTCCAACCTGTAGGCTTGGTCATTTGCTCCAAGACCTTGCAATCAAGCTAAGGAGCCTGTGGCGCTGATCTGGCCACCCTGTTTGCTTAGCGTTTTCTTACGTGCTTTGACCTGCCCTATCCGTTCAGCCGGTACTTACAAGCGTCTACTCGCCGATGCGGCCGCTCACGGGGACAGATGGTGTTATCCCGCTTGTGTCCCAGAGTCCGTTGGGAGGAGGACCAGAGCTGGGACTCAGGGCCCCCCGGCACTGCGAACCTGTCCCTGCTCCTCAGGGAGTGTATGCTAGCACCGTCTGTCCTTAGATGCACGCTCCAGAGGGCAGAGGGTAGCCGCCTGCACCGGGGCCCTCAGGGTCCCTGCAAGAGGGGCCCAGGGCCTCCCTGAGATGCAGCTGCTCTCCCTGCAGAGTGGAGACAAGGAAGCGGAGCGAGGATGATCCTGCAGGATGAAGACATCACCACCAAAATTGAGAATGACTGGAAGAGACTGAACACCCTCGCTCATTACCAGGTGGGGTGATTGTTTGTGCCAGGTGGTGGGGCTTGCTAGCCCACAGTGCCCTCCAAGTCTCGGGCTTGGAATAACAGGCTCCCCCCGACCCCAAGCTGTCTGTCCACCTCTCGGCCAGCACTTCTGATCCCTTAGTGACCCAGGGAAACTTGGTGTCCCCCAGCCGGGGAACCTTGACCTCTGTGGAGACAGGATCCTAACATGCATGCTTCCGGCAGGATGTGGGGAAGTCCCCGAGGAAAGGCCCTTTCTTGGATGTTCCCTGGGGCGTGAGGCCGGGTGCTCTGCCAGGGAAGTGTCGGGAAGGAGGGTGCTGGTAAGACGCCTTTGCCAGAGCTGCTCCAAGAGGGAGCCGCAGCATAGGCCTCTCCTCAGTGTTCAGATCTATCTTGTTTCATCCAAGCCAAGCCGGCAGCCTCCAAAGTCCCCGGTCCTCTGTGAGCACTGAGTGCCCCTGAGATCCAAGTGAATGCCGATTATCCTTACCTCCTGAGGCAGCAGTCTCTGTGCCCAGGCTTTTAGAAGCCTTTTTCCTGCAGGTGCCGGATGGTTCAGTGGTGGCTTTAGTGTCCAAGCAGGTGACTGCCTACAATGCAGTGAACAACTCCACCGTCTCCAGGACCTCGGCAAGTAAATACGGTGAGTTCTCCGAACCATCCCGGGGTGGAAAGGATGCCCGAGCTTGTCATGGTGACGGTCACACCAGCAGCACAGCTGAAAGGCATCGGAGCCCTGGATGGGAGGCAGGCAGGCTGACTGTTGCTGCGGGGGCCTGAGCAGCGAGGAGTCTCCCCATTCTGGAACTCTGGTGCAGGAACGAGACCTGCATCCTTGAAAATAGGAAGAAAATCTAACCTTCACGAGCACCTTACAGTCTACACGGTGCTTTCACTTTTGTGATATTCATTATTGCACGTCGTGTTCGTAATAATCAGTGAATTAAATAATTATTATTTCCCCCTATTATGCAGATCAGCAAATTATAACTCAGACGCCCAGAAGCTAAGCGACGTGTAAAGGTCACACTGTTAGGAGGCAGTGGAGGGAAGGTGCAGACCCCGGTCTCTGGCTCTGCAGTGGGAGAGGGTGCTGGAAGCGGGCTGGGAGCCCCCAGTGCTCTGGGACCAGCTGCCTGACCGCTGTAAGACTTGGTCTTCCCAGCAAAACAGGGAGTGAAAAAGTTACCAATTTCACAGAATCAGGGTGAAAAATAAGTAGAAGAAAACCCAACAGTGCCTGCACATGGTAGGACCTTCATCTTTCCTGCACCCCCCCACCCCGCCACACCCCGTGCGTCTACGAGCCCGCGGGAGGGACGGCCCCGGCCAGACGGAGGGGGCAAGGAAGCAGGTGACGGGCGATGCCTCAGCTGGTCAACAGTCGCGAGGGGAACAGGCCGCCCGCTCTTAACGTTCCTCCTTAACTGGCCACACAGAACGCATCCTGAGACGCCACCTCAGAGCTCTCAGAAGGAACAGTGTGATAAGGGACAGGCTTCTGTTTTTAGGAATCAAATAATTATGGGTTGAACAGATGCAAGTATAGGAGGGAGAGGAATCTCCATGGGTGAAGTAGCCCTAGACAGCTTCCTGGAGGTGGTGGCAAAAGCATCCCAGTTCCAGGGAATGGTTGCTTGCGAGGCACCAGGCCATTGCAGGAAGGATCACACAGCCCTGGCCACGGCTGCAGGGGGGGCAGGGGGGCGTACTGTGGGTGATGTAACAGGCTCATATGCGCGGGTCGCTGCATTGGCAGAAAACATGATCCGGTACACGGGCAGCCCCGACAGCCTCCGCTCGCGCACGCCCATGATCACCCCCGACCTGGAGAGCGGAGTGAAGATGTGGCATCTGGTGAAGAACCACGAGCACGGGGACCAGAAGGAGGGTGACCGGGGGAGCAAGATGGTGTCTGAGATCTATCTGACGCGTCTCCTGGCCACAAAGGTAGGAGACTTCACCCAGGGCTCAGGGCAGGTGCGGGGAATGGGGAGGGACCTCGTCATTTCACAGAAGGTCAGAGCTGGCAGGTAACTAGCGTTTGTGCTAGGACCCCTCTGTTACCTACTCAGTCCCAGGACTCTTTGCCAGCACAGACCCTCAGAATCCTTCTCAACCATGCTGATGACTGGACTTCAGGAGGCCTTCCTCTGCCAACGACACGGTTTGGTTTAACGCCCTCCGGTGCCAGCAGACCCCACCCAGGCATCACTGCTGGCACGCAGGCTGAAGCTTTGTGTCCTTCCTTCTCTGCGCCCATTCTCAAATACAGAGCCACTAGTCACATCTGTCCACACTTTTTGGCCTCGCCCCACGAGAGGACTCCTTCTCGCGGGGGTCATATTCCATCCCTAGGGAGGGACACAGGCTCCATCGGTGACTTTCCAGGCTCTATTTCTAGTCCCGCTTCTGGGGACACTGTGTGCCAGTGGTTAGCCTTTCGGTCGTGCGGCTGGCCTCCACCCTGCTCTGGGCAGAGCCAAGGGAGAAGGTGTCACCAGCCGGCCCCCAACAAGAGCAATGCCCCCAACAAGATCGGCCAGCCATGTTGGCTCTGACCCAGTGAGTTGTTCATTAGCATTTGTGAAAGAGGCTACAGTAACACCACCAAAGGGCGTTAAACCCACCCGCACTATCAGCTGACGAGGGCTTCCTTAGGTCCAGTCATCGGCATTCAGTCTGTTTTGCGCGTGCAGGGGAGGCTTCAAGCTGTTGGAGACAGATGAAGCCGGTGGGGTGTGATGCACGAGCTCCCCAGGTCCCCCCACCCCGCCCCGGACGGGCCTGGCTGCGTGCCATCCTCCCTTCCCCTCCCCTGGTCCTCTGGGCAGATCTCACAAGCTGGCCCCAGAGCGTTCTGGGTGGAGCTGTGTCCGAACGTGTCCCCCTCTGTGTGCAGGGCACCCTGCAGAAGTTTGTGGACGACCTCTTCGAGACCATCTTCAGCACGGCCCACCGGGGCTCTGCCCTGCCCCTGGCCATCAAATACATGTTCGACTTCCTGGACGAGCAAGCCGACAAGCACGGCATTCACGACCCCCACGTCCGCCACACCTGGAAGAGCAACTGGTGAGTGCGGCCGTGGCGCTCCTGCCCCGCAGGCAGCCCTAGGAGCGGGCTCCTGGCCCCCCTCCCTCCCCCATCTCCGCGCTCACCTCCACTCTCACTTCCATGACCAGCGCGCGGATGCCATCGGGCCGGGCTCCTGGCCTCAGTGAGCCACAAACAGGCAGGGAGTTGGTCGGACGGGGCGGCCAGTGTGATGGGAACAGGGACTAGCACACGGTCTTGACCTGAGTCATCTAGGTGAACAAAAGGTATTTCCGTTCTATTCGAGAAGCTAGGGCCTTCTCATCCCCCAGACTCCTCTTCCAAACTCCCTTTGAGGAAGAGACCTTCCTGTCTCTGCTCTGTCTTTGAGACAGCAAGACAGCCGGATTCTCTGAGTCCTGACACCCTAGGGGCCTCCAGCGTGGCCCCTCTCTCTGTAACACGTGTGCCCCTTTCCCTTGGCATTGTATACTCTGCGTTTCTGTCTGCAGCTGCGAGGTCAGACATCAGTATTCAGCGCTCGGTGTGGAACCGGAACAAAGCCGTGGCTCAATAAATATGGATGAAGAGGCCGGGCCACTGGTCTCTACTTGAGGGCTCTACCTCGGGCAAGGCCGGCTTGTATTTAGTCCCATCTATGCCATCCGTTCCAGAATCGCTTCCTACAGTTTTTTAAATAGCTCCTGTCCCTGGTCATTCCTCCCCAGAACATTCTTCCAAGGCAGCCCAAACCGGCCCGGCACCTCCCGACCGCTGGGGGGGGCCTGGCACCAGGGGCACGACCAGGCCCCCCGACAGCCGGCCCGCGGCCCCAGACCAGACACAGATGACAGGAGAGGGCGGAAGTGGCGCTGAAGCCTTATTTCATGTCGTCTGCTCTGGCTTCTCATCTCTTTCACCTGAAAGATTAGTGCTGTCTCTGCTGAAATTGGAAAAGCCGGCAGGCAGGAACAGAAGTTTGGACCGTGCTCGAAAGAGTTGGGTTTACTCCCACGTTAATTTTGGGTGAGAGATGATCTTCCACTGTGGAGTTCTTGCAACCGTTTTGAAACAGACTCTGAGAATCTGGATTCCTCATTTAGTGCGGGAGCACGCGGTGAAGCCTCTTCCCTGTGGAAGGCCTGCCAGGCCTGCTGTACCCCGTGCCTGCCTCGGCTCAGACCGCATTGAATTCTGCCCATCCTTTGCGCCCGATTCTTCCGAGCTGTTCCAAGGGCCATGTCCCTGGCCTACCCAATCTGCTTCCCTCTGGCAGGGAGCCTTCCTCCTGACCCCTCATCTGAATGTCAGCAGCCTTCACGACACAAGATGTGGTTGGCCCAGCCTGGCACTTGGTCCTGGCTGGGGAGGGGCGGTATTTCCCAAACACCTGCCAGCCCTCCTAGCCCATTGCAAGCAGGTGCCCCTGAGATGGTGTCTAGGCCATTTGCTTTCCGCCCATACCTCCTGCTGGGGCAAGGCCACCTCCAAGGCTGCCATAATGCCCTCGGCATGGGCCGGCCTTCCCTTCGCACCAGCTCTCCCCAGTACCCTGCTGTCCTCACCAGGAGCTCCAGGGCAGGGCCAGAGCCGGCAGCAGGCTCTGGTTCTTATTCCAAAGGACGTACGCCCCCCGCCCTGCTCGCTGCCTGGGCGAGAAGAGTTTGTCCAGGAATCGAGAGAGCTGCATGCTGACTTAGAGTTCCTTGTCCCCGAGTGAAAAAAGATGACTTCTTTTTTCCCAAAGTTGTAACTCACCTTGGCCCCCCTCCCCACCGTCCTCGACAATCCCCCTACCTTTTCGCTTTGAAATAAACCTCCTGCTCATTTAGCCTGAGTGGCTGCAATCAACCAGAGATTAGTGCCCCCACTAATGTTAATAATATGCTAATATTTCATTAGGTAGGAGCCTCAGTGTGGTGCCCTGGCTTCTGTTTGATTGCCTGTCACCACGACCGGCTGAAGCAAGGGGACTGTTGGGAGAAACAATGGCGTGTTGGATAGGGATACCCCCGTGTCCCTCTTCTGGCTGGGATTTCCAGAAACAGGAAGGTGCGGACAGGTGTGGGAGCCCATGATCCAGAGCTCGGACCCTAGCTGTCACGGTCTCCCCCGGGCACCTACAAGGACCCTGATATGAGCTGTGTGTCGCCATTTTCTGTGTCATCCATTTCTTTCCTATTTCCCAGGCTGAGACAGGTGCCACTTGATGTGGTCAGAGCCCTGTGCCACACACCTCGTGGGAAGGGAACATTTGTTGATTGATGGGCAGTCTTGAATAGGCGGTCTTTGTGTGCCTTAGCATTTGTTGTACAGAGGTCCTGGCTGCTGCAAGATACGGCAGATAGACTATCGTGCTCGCCGTGCTGAAGGGAGTAGTTCAGAGTGTAAGTTCTAAGAGGCAAGCCAAATATATATGAGCACTTTAACTTCTCCCAGCAGCGAGGACAGCAGCTAAACACAAAAACTCAGGGCAAAAGGCAAGCGGTGAGCAGGTAGGGGCAGAGGGAGGGAAAGAGGCAAGCCTTTGCTTGGTGCCACGCTGCTTCCTAACCTGCATCTCGGGGGGCTGGATGGAGGCCCCGGAACGGGAGAGGCAGCCAAGGGCGGCCAAAGGCGGCAGCTGGGCCGCCTGCTCCCGAGGCCCCCGGACCCTTTCTGGCAACAGAGATGGTGACTTGCAGTTATCGGACAACACTGCCCGGCTTTTCCCCTCTTCGTCTTGCTTCAGCTGATTCCTCTCCCGCTGCCTCCAGGCTCCCTCCAGCTAAGGAATACCTGTGCATCTTTAAGTTAGACCATCAAGCGTCTTTCCCTCTGCAAAGACTTTCTGCACGCTTCTCTCTGAGTAGACTGGATGACCCCTCCCTGTGTCCCCCACCAGACCCCGTGTGTCCCTGGGTTCTAGCACTGACAGTTCTCATAGCACGTACTTGATGGCATGTCCGACGCCCCCATGAACCCACTAGAATGCAGGCTTGAGGGCAGAGGGGTGTGTCTTAGTCTCACTGTATCCCCAGGTCCTAACCTAGCTCCGGGTATGCAGTAGGTGCTAAGTGCAAGAAAGAGGGAGGGCGAGCAGGGAACACAAGGGAGCGCCTGAAGGGTTTCGGTGAATGCCAGCTGAGAGAGGAGCCCTCGGTCAGCTACACTGGAAAAGCCCAGCCCCAGGGTCTGCACCACGTGGGATGAAGTGGACGCTCCCAGGCAGGGAGCAGCGGTGTGCCTTCTTCCAAGTCCTACAGTGGATGGCGGAGAATAAGACGCGAAGCCCATGCTCCAGGCTACCCTTTACAGTCCGCCAGCTGGAGATGCCTTGTATCCAGCACGGGGGCGGACAGTGGAACAGAGTCAGAAATTCCATCCTGGCCACGTCCGAGCCCCCAGCCCTGGGCGACCAGGGAAGGCTGTAGCCCTGCAGTGCAGGCCGGGCATCCAGCCCTTTCCAGCGCCATCAGCATTTTAGCTGTGGGCGGGTCATTCAGGCCCCTGATTAGTTTCCCAGCAGGTAAGTTAGTAGCACAGACTCTGCTCAAGAACGGCTGGTTCCCTGCTATTTCTCTTTTTCCAGAGAACTCTCCGGGCTACACCGCAGCCCCCTGGCCTATGTTCTCTGACCGTCTGCCTCTTCCCTCCACACAGCCTGCCCCTGCGGTTTTGGGTCAACATGATCAAGAACCCCCAGTTTGTGTTTGACATCCATAAGAACAGCATCACGGACGCCTGCCTCTCCGTGGTGGCCCAGACCTTCATGGACTCCTGCTCCACGTCAGAGCACCGGCTGGGCAAGGACTCGCCCTCCAACAAGCTGCTCTACGCCAAGGACATCCCCAGCTATAAGAACTGGGTGGAGAGGTGAGTGCTGGGCCCGGGAGCCAAGGTAGGGCCCCTTGTTGCAGCAAAGCAACGGCCTTTGATGAGGGGTCCCATCCCCTCCAGAATGGGCCGGTGCTCACAGACGGGTCATTCACAAAGCCCGATCTTACGATTGCAATGCCCACACCCCCACAGGCCTAGTGGTACTGTCTGCTGAAACAAGACCCCAGGGTACCTGGCTGGAGGTCGCCACTGGGCTCTGCTTCTGTGCATGGAGGGTCCCAGATCTCTCGTGGCTAAAATGCCTTCAGGCCCAGGAAGGAAACACAGCTCCTGCTCTAATCCCCACCAGAACAAAACAAAACAAACCTTCAAGGGACTAAATAACATCTGGCCCAGAAAGTCTGGAGTCGTCTATCCATCTGCCCCGTCCATCCGGCAAGTCTCCCCACGTCCGGTGGGGATGTCATTGTCACTTGGACACTTCTCACTGCCCCAGTGCCTTGACTCCACCAACATGAGCTCTTGATGCCCATGCCCCACGGTGCTTTCTCGGCCTTCGTAGCCCTGACCTAATTGTTGTCTCAAGCACTGTCCTGTGACTCAAGGGCCACCCGTACGGTGGGGAGCCCATCTTCATGCACAGCAGACTCCTGGTAAAGAACACCAGTGGTCTGTCTGGCTCAGTCAGCACATAGCAAGCACCTGAGCTAGGCAACCGACCAGAGCTTTATTTATTCATGCCGGTAGCCCTGGGATATAAGAGGACAGGATTATAACCTCATTTTCTGCCCATGAAAGTAAAGAAGTATAAATTCAGAATAGCTAAGTAATCAGCCAAGATGATTTCATTGGCCAGAGTGAGAGCTGACTCCCACATCCCTTTTCTACTATTTATGATACTTTTACATGGGGCAACTGATATGGTGCCCCTGTGTGAATTAGGGAACGTGCCCTTTCCTACTGAAGGATGTAACCCCAGGAAAGGATGCATGGTTTGTTGAGTGATGGGCTGGTGGTCAGCCCAGGCATCTTTATGCAGTGAACAACCTGCACAACTCCACATGGCAGTCCTGATTTTAGAGTTCCTTTCTCTTTTTACCATGTGGCTTAAAAAGAAAAAACCTGCATGGAATCTCAGATTTGGTGCCTTTCTTAAGAGGAAAGGAGGCCAGAAACTGTTCTTGACTTAGTTACTGGAGACAAAATGAACAATATCATTTCACCCATGGCAAAGAGACCATCTCCATCTTCATACTTGAGAATTGCCTTCCCTTGTAGAGAGGGAGTAACTAAGAGGGCATGGAGTCCTGGCCACCTCAGTAACACAGTTCTGCTAAAAGCAATTGCATTTTGTTCTTCCTCCCCACCCCTCCCTGCTGACGTGTGTGGTGGACATCGGTGTCGGCCAACAGAGAGAGAGCTCTCTTGTCCTTGTATCAGATTATGTCTGACATGAGAGGAGAGGTTCTCACCTCCCTCCATGTAGATGGTGACTCATTCTTCTGACAAGAGAGCTGCCGGAAACAAGCCCTCCTGTGTGGTCCCTGGCTCTTCAGCAAAGAAAGAGAGGAAAAAGGCGGCAGCTGGGCTAGGTGATCCGGGCAGTGGCGCGATGTCACCGTGCCGGGATCTCAGGCGGGAGCAAGGAAGCAGGGCTGTGGGGGGCTGGGGGCAGTGCTGAGACATCTGCAGAGAGGGCACTCCCCAGAACACAGTTCATGAGTCAGGGGCAAGAGTAGCGCATGCACATGGCTAAATGAAATCCGCGCCACACAGCTGCTACGGGTCAGGGAGGAACCCTGGTCCATGGGGTTATTTTTAGGAGCGGCTCGATGGTTTCTGTTAGTTATCCCACTAGTTTCTTAGCAATCAGTGGCACTCTTGGGAGAGTCATCTTTCACTAGCTTGAGATCCCACCCAAAAACTTGCTCCTCTTCCTCTGGGATGAGGTACAAGGACAGAGGGATTAGGAGACGGTGTGAACAGGTCTAGAGATCAAGCCTAGAGTGCTTCTCCATTTGGTGATGGATGGACTGATTTCACGGTCACTGTCGGAGGAACCTGGCCTCTGAGCTTGTCTGCTTGCTGGAAGGTGAACAGCTAGATGCACAGAACTTGCTCACAGCCCACAGGGAGACCGGTCTCTCCCCTGTCTGGCAAGGGCACCGGCAGCCTGCAGTCTACAAGAATGATGGTAGAACCCAGCACCTGTGGACAGGGCTCACCCACTTGTGATGTCACTGCCTGAGCCTGCACACAGCCTACCTAGCACTCGCTGCGGTAGACGGCACCCTACACACACCTGGGGAGGGCCTTCTAGCCCATCCCAGCTAAGAAGCAGGGTTTGCCCTGGCTGGTCCCCTCCATAGAGCAGACAGGAAGCATGTGGATTACGGAGGCTTCACGAACTGTTGGTTGGACAGACTACATCATTCTATTACACCTAGGCTGGCTTGTAGCTCCTAGAACTTCTCCATCTACCCATCCTTCCCCAACCCCATCCTCCTATCCCATTCTTCTTCCCGTCCTCCCACTTTATCCTCCCATCCCATTCCTGCCTCCAGATACCTTGCAATGCTAGTGGTCAGTGGCCCCACTGCAGAATCCCAGTCACTGCTGCCTCCATCCAAGTGTTTGTGGTGTTGCTGATGGCCACGTCTAGAGAAAGGGAGAAGGATCTCTTGGTTCCCAGCAGCAATCAACCACTACACTCAGAGAGCAGAACCCACTGGTGGTGTTGCCATAAACGGTGTAGCCTGAGCAGTCGTCGTTTGTTTCATTAGCAAGAGCAGTAAAATGATCATGTTAGGTGGTGATTTCCTCTCGTTTTAAGCTGGAAGAGCCTCAAGGTCATTCCTCTCACAGCGTTAGCTTCTCTCACCTGCGCTCAACTGCAGGTGCGTCCCAGGTGGGAATGAGCAGCATCACGGTGGCACGCAGGGAACTAGACAGGGATTTCCCACACATTTGGATGGCATCTGTCACGTGTGTCACAGCATGAAAAGGACTAAGAATTTAGAATATTCAAAAATACCCCCTAATAAAGCCATCCATTCAAAATATAAAACTGTGACAGCTCACCCTGGGAGCAATAGTGGAGATGAAGTGTAGACATTTCATTAACTTATTCATCAAACCATGGGTCAAACATTTATGGTCTCCATCAGGAGCATACGGGACGCTCGGGATATATTACACTTGATTATTCCCTTGTGGCTCTTGTGGTCAAGGAACACAGGCTGATGGGCACTCCACAGCCCTGTGAGCTGTAATAGTGAGGGTCTGGGAGAGAGAGCCTCATGCCGCCAGGCCCGGAAAGGTCAGGGGGAGACTCTAGTGCAGGGCCCAACAGTATTGCAGGGGGTTAGGAAAGGACTCTGGTGCGGGGACCTGCAATTCCTCCGGGACCCAGAGGGGTCAGGGACTAACTCTGGGACTGGGCCTGACGGTATTGCAGTGGGTCAGGGAAGACTCTGGTGTGGGGACCTGCAATTCTGACCAGCCCAGAGGGGTCAGGGAGAGACTCTTTTGCAGGGCCTGATGGAATGGCTGGAGAGTCAGGGGGAGACTCCAGAGTGGGGCCTTGTAATTCCGCTGGGCCAGGAGCGGTCAGGGAGAGACTATGGTGCAGGCCCTACGAAATTGCCCGGGAGACAGGGAAAGACTGGAGTCGGACTTTGCAATTCCGCTGGGCCCACAGGGGTTACGGAGAGACTCTGGTGCGGGGCCTTGCAATTCCGCCAGGCCCTGAGGGGTCAGGGAGAGACTCTGATGTGGGATCCTGCAATTCCGCCGGGTCCGGAGGGGTCACGGAGAGACTCTGGTGCGGGGTCCTCCAATTCTGCTGGGCCCGGAGGGG
>CM052806.1:74911843-74995024 GCA_028533885.1 Nasua narica | reverse complement strand
GGGTTCTGGCGAGGCCGGGGAGGTGGTGGGGCACAGCCCTGGAGGGGAGAGAAGAGAAGTCAAGACAGGGTCAGCATGCCCCGTTGGGGGCCGGGCCCAGCCAGCCCCGGGCAGGGCTGGGGTCAGGAACCAGGCAGAGTATCAGGTGAGGCTGGGGGCAGGACGGCTTCCTCTGAGGCCCGGGTCCCTTCTGAGAAAGACCATTTCATTGAGCTCTCGTGGCTGGGCCCAGACCTCCCGCCAAAATGCAATCAGCTCACCAAAGCAGTAAGCGAGTGTGTCTGTGTGGGGCCGGGTTTCTGAGGTCGAGGAGGCCCCGTCCGACCGGCCCCTTCCATTAGCAGAGCATGTGAATTTCATCTCCTTCCCTCTGCCTCCCTCAGAAGGTTTCCGGACGACAGGTCCGCAGTCATAGCGAGGTTGCAGCTCGGGGCAGGGCAGCCATCACAGGCTCGGCGGCCCAGGAACGCTCTGGCAGCAAATTGAGCTGTCGTTCCCGAGCAGGCCTGGAGCGTGATGGCTGGAGTAACACACGAGTGTCCCTCTGCCAGCCTGTGGCCCGGCTCCTGGGCAGGGATGGGGGGGACAGCACAGGACTTAGGCATTCACGGTGGGTGCCCCGACAGACACGGGCTGGGAGGGACACAGGGCCAAGGGGGCCAGGGGTGAGCCTCTGACGATGGCCCCTACCCTCACCTGATCAAGCCCTGGGTTCGGGGAACTCCCGGGGCCTGTCATGGGCACCTGCGCTTACATAGGTGAGCCAGGGCCTCACCTAAAACTTTGTGCCCTGCATGCCTCACTCGCCTCAGCCTAGTGCCCATCCCTGGCAGCCGTCCCAGGTTCCGTTCCCTCCTCTGTTCCAGGTTCTCAGGCTTGCTTTCCCCAGCTCTGAAGCCCTAGGCATTCAGTGCAGGCTGAGCTGGGGTGACCAGGACTCCTGGGGTGCCCCCCCCAATGACCTGATGTCTCCCTACTTTTGTGGGTTCCTGGCCCCCTTCATGCAGCCCACAGCCAGCCAGCACCTGGGATGGGGGCGTGGCCATCTTTGGGGCACCCAGACCCTTCTGTTCCTCATTAGGAAACTGCACAACTCCCCTCTGGCGGAGGAGCTGGAGTTTGCTGCATAAAATGTCAAATTGAACAAATTAAAAATGTAAATGCTGATATCTAATTAACTAGTTGACAGTAGTGCACAGCTGCAAGTGACAGTGACTGATTGCCTTCTGCCAGCCTCTCTCCCCAAGCTGCCCTAGCCCCACCCTCCTCCCCGGTAATCCCGAGAGGGGAGGGCATCGAGGCGGAGCAACTTCGTGGAAAAGCCTTTGGGCCCCGTGGAGGGCAGCATTTGCGTCTGCGGGAGGAGGGGTCAGAAGGACACAGAGATAGAGTGGACACTCCGGTAGCTGGGAATAAGGCCGACGCAGGGGACAGCTCCTCCATACTCCTGCCCCCACCCCCATTCATCCTCTGACCACGTCTGGGCCATGACCCTTCCCTCTGAGCCCCCTGCATCCAGAGCTGCCACGGGCCCTCCTGGGTCAGCCTCAGAAGCGCAGGCGGGAGACCATGTCCCCCGAGGACCATGCCCCGGCATCCACTGGCCCCAGACTTCGTGCTGGGAGTTCCCATCTCTCCTCTACTCTCTCTGCACGGCTGCAGCTCCCTTCTTCCCCACTCCCTTCCCTGGCAGGTACTACTCAGACATCGGGAAGATGCCGGCCATCAGCGACCAGGACATGAACGCGTACCTGGCGGAGCAGTCCCGGATGCACGTGAACGAGTTCAATGCCATGAGCGCGCTCTCAGAGATCTTCTCCTACGTGGGCAAGTACAGCGAGGAGGTGAGCCTGCCTGGCACCTGCTGGGAAGGACAGGGCACAGATGGAAACCTCCCCGCCTGTAGCGGCCTCTGCACCCAGGAGCACCAGGCACGAGCCCCAGACAACCCCCCCCCCCCCCGGCTGCTGGGCAAACTCTCGGTCACCTTGGACTCGGGGGCTACGCTCCACAGAACTGGGCCTGTAGAAGTGTCCCAGCCTGTTAATTCTGCCTTAATCCCTTTTCTCAGATATTTAGAGAAAGTATGTTTCTTTTTCAAATTCTTATTTTTTCCCTGCTTGTCCCTCTGTTTCATTTTTCCCTTTTCTCTCTCTGATCTAATTCTCTGTAAAGCAGCTGCTCCCCCTTCCCACGGCAGGCCGCACGGTGTGGTCGGGTGCAAGAAGAGAGGACAGGGGAGGGGAGAGCGGAACAGAATAGATAGAGAACAGAGCAGAATGGGACCTACCCACCTGCTGCGTTCCCAGATGGACAACCTCCCCTGGGGTCCTGGCCACCGCAGACACCGCCTTCTTCCCAGCCAGTGGGAGGTCTCTTCGTCACGCAGACTTAGCCCAAGTAGGTTCAGAATCCCGGCTCCCCATGTCCGAGCGGCAGCATAACCACCTTCTCTCTGAGTGGAAGGTAGTAACAGGAGCTGAAGCCATTGCCCCCGGCTCTCTGCCTCCTCCCAGCTCATCACTGAGAGTCCAGGAGCCCCCAGCTAAGGAAGGAGCCCCAGCAGGCCAGGGGCAGCGTAACGCTGCGAACCTCAGGTGAAGGGGAAGCCAGCTGTGGCTCCCTTGGGGGTGGGGGGAACTAGACTCCAGCCTGCAGGCCAGCGCTGCTCCGGGGCCAGGTTTTCCCCTGTCCATGGCCACACGAGAGAAGCAAGGACGACATGGAATGTGCCAGCACAGGGTTCAATGGCCTTATCTTGGAAGCACCGCCCTTTAGTCTACAAGGACACTCATCTACCCTTGGCGTGAAAATATCCCATCTTCATGAAACGTTGGTGCCAGTAACTGGTGGTTCTTGGCCAGCAAAGAAGTCGGCGATTCCATCTCAGTCTCCCCAGTTAAATGTACCCGGGGGCCAGGCAATCCAAAGCTTGGAGGGCCTCCTCTAGAGCCTTCAGCCTCCTCTTTGCCTCCCCTCCCCCCAGCCCCAGCCCCAGCACAAGCCACACCTGTGCATCACGCGCCCCTCATGCAGGAAACTTTGTGGGAAGGGCCCTCGCGTGTGTTACGTGACGTCCCTCTCTCCTGGAGCCACCCGAATGGGGGTCAGGAGTTCCCCAGTTTCACAGCCGAGGCAGTGAGGGTCCAGGGAGGTGACATGTTTGGCACCCAATCACCTAGCTAGAAACTAGTAGGTCCGTTATTCAGTCCTACATCACTGGAGTCTGTCCCTCACGTCCTCACTGTCGTCATCCTCCGCCAACCACCTGATCTCAGAAAAGGCTGTGGCAGCCATGATCACTCGGTGCTGATGACCAGGAAAGCAAGAGATAGAACTCTTGGAAGGATATTTGCTCGTGAACATGCAAGTGAAGCCAAGTGACTTTCTCAGTGTGGGCTCTGGGGGAAATGACAGGGGAAGATATTCCATCGTAGGAAGGAGGGGTGGGATTTCTTAGTATCTGTGCGACCACGTTCCCCAGAGACCCTGGCACCAACCTCCGTGTGGGGGCGGGACTGCGTGCTCGTTCACCCTGGGGGCCCGGCACATCACTGCATGGGGGTCTCTGCCCACCGCCAGCTGCCGAATGTGCGCAGCAGAGTACACAGGTTTATTCAGACACGCTGACGTGAGTGCCGACCCACCGTGCCCATCAACCCCGGGGCACCCACACGCCGCACCTCACACCCGAGCGCCCCTGCGCCTCTCCGCCCCTGTTGGCCAGGCTGCCCACAGACCCAGCGGCTTCGTGCGCGCATCTCCGTGTGCACGGGGCTTCCCTAGCCTGGCCATGCTCGCCCTGTGTGTGCGCGCCCTAAGAACACAGACCTGGATGCACAATACCAGTAACCTCCCTGTTCTCGGTCCTTCCACAGATCCTCGGACCTCTGGACCACGACGACCAGTGCGGAAAGCAGAAACTGGCCTACAAACTAGAACAAGTCATAACCCTCATGAGCTTAGACAGCTGAGAACCGTCCTTCCAGGGCCCCTGGGGGGAGGGACACACCAAGCCGTGCCTCAGTCTAGATTATCATCTTTACCAAGTGCAAGTTCCGACTGGCGTCAGCAGCATCCCCTGAGCAGCGCTGTCTCTCTCTCCGCCTCTTTCTGTCTCTCCCTCCTCCCTGCAACCCTTCTCTCTCGGCGGCTCTGCCAACGCGCTCGGACCAGGCCACCGGCCCTCAGCGAGTCCAGGAGGGCCAGGCTCAGGCGGGGACCCAGCCAGAAGATCTCAGAGGGGCTCTCCTTCCCGGCTGACCCCAGGCATCCGCAGCGGGGCCCGAAGATAGAGGACAAGCCATGGAGAGAAGATACTCCTCCACCTTCCACGCTGGGCCAAACCTGGGTCTAGGGAAGAGGCAATGAGCTCAGTATGCTCTTCACTGGGGAGATATCACCTGGCTCTCTCCCTTCCCCTGTTTCCATCTCCAGGGGGCTCCACCAGGGTGTGGTCCTGTTGCAAGTGTGAGAAGGGCCACAGCTCCTGCACATGGCCGATGGGGGTGGGGAGTGGGGAGGAGTTGGAAAGCGTCCTTCCAAGTGCTCCAAGTGCTCCTCGGGACCTGCCTGCCCCGTCCTTTCCCCAGCCTGTGGAAAGCCAGACAGGAGACACATCTGTTACATGCCACCGCGGAGACCCTCCTGACCTCTCTGGCTCAGAGCAGCAGAAACGTCCCACGGAGGGAGAGAAAGGGAAAGAGAGTCGCATCCACCCTGGAAGCAGAATGTGTTATTTTCCATTCACCCCCAAATGCAAATTTAGCACGTCCATAGTGCCAGGTCTCATCGATTGGCAGATCCTCATGCTGTCTAGAGAAAGTACCGGCATCCTCCTCGGTCGGCACTCATCAGGGGTCAATGTGAAACACAGAGTACATCCAGGAGTGTCTACCTCCAGCCGCCTTCACTGGCTCCATTCCCACCGCCCTTCCTGAGAACTCTATAGAAGTCTGGGGCAGAGAGCCGAGCCCCTGTCCCCCTGCAGAGCCCGGTGCCATTGCTATGCAGACGACTTTGTCACGGGACTGCCCAGACCTCCTTGGCAATGACTCTTTCACCATCCGCTGTCTCTTTAGTCACTGCCCTTGCCTCACCTCCTCCCCAGTCATCGCAGAAAGAACTATGCTCAAGCACAGCCCCATGGAGACAAACCAAAACGCCAGTCACACGCAGCCCCCGCTCGCCACGTCTGGGAGGGACCAAGGACTCAAGCTGAAGGACCTGGCCAATAGCGTGAGGAGAGACATATGACGGACCTCGGCCCTGGCATCTGTCTCTCCATCTGTCTTTCCATCTCTGGATCTCTCATTTCAGCCCGTCAGGCAGACGTGTGCTCAGACATGGGTGAGCAGGGGCTGTGGTAAGAGACAGCCTAATGGGAGGTCTAATGGCCCAGTTTCCCACCCTCAGCGAGACTTTCCTAGCAGCTCTGGCGGCTAAGCGTAGACCACTCTGGGAAACAAGGAGAAGCATCATTCAAGGTGTGGTTGCGAGAGAGGCTTCCGGTCTTGCCTTCACTCCCTGAGCATCAGACACCCGCCCCCGTCATCCACTCCAAGTGAGCCCCAGTTGGAAAGGGGAAGGAACCACTCCATGTCCGGCAAAGTCCATGGAGCACCTTACACTTTTAAGAACTCTGGCCCCTTTGGATAGGAGTCTGTGTGTGAGCTCATGTGCACGCGTGCATGTGAGTGTGTGTGTGTGCGCGCGTGCACGTGCACCCCAGGAGCAGGCAGAGAGCTCAAATGGATTTCTAGGCCTGGGAAGGGAGCCCTCAAGTGACTCCCTTCTCCACCCTTGCTCATTCATTCTGCAGCTTCAGGACGTGTCCACACTAGCTTTCTGTGCTGAGTGTGGGTGGGGGGAAGGAGAGTCGCCGGTCCGTAGGAAACCAGGGTGCTCGGCGGCCGCCGGAGGCCTGGACTCGACTGGAGGCCGGGTGGAGGTGGCCCACAGCAGAGCAGCACGTGGCATCAAGGCGAGGACAGATGGGGACCAAACACCAGTAGCCTCGCCTCGGAAAGAGGAGAATGGGGGAAGGATACACATTGAGGGGGAAAAATAACCAAAGGTTTTGGCAAATGAAGTGCCAGGTGAAGAAGTATGGGCTTTCTACCCTTGACCCTTTTATTTCCTCCCGAGAAGCCACGGGCCCTGGCCAGAGAGGGAGCACGTGGGGGGGTGGGCGGCGGAGGCACCACGGCCACGAGGACATATTTGCACAGGTGGGGTTGGGGAGGAGAGAGACACAAACATATTTAACACAGATTCGCTGAGTGGAAGCTGAGTGTGTGTGTGAGCACGCATGTGTGAGTGAATGTGTTTGATTTATTTTTTAAGTTTTGCACAGTTGGAGAGAAAAAATGAACAGGCAGAAAAGGAGACTTACCATGGTTCTGCTGAAGCTCTTATTTTCTACCGGATTATTATTATTATTGTTATTGTTCCTCTGTCGGTACAAACCTGTCCCCCACCCTCCCGCCCCCCGTGTTGCCCCTACCCTGTTTTGTCAGAAGAGAGACTTCAGACACCTCAGAGAAACCTCAGTGTCAGGAAGAAAGAGGAGAGGACAGTCTCCTGGAGAAGGGGTTTGGGCAGATTTTACTTTAAATGCGGGGGGGGGGGGGAGCGGGGGGCGGTGGTCGCTGCTCATGGTTTGTTTTTTGTTTTTTGCCGAAATCTCTGCAGGCTGTTGGGCTGGAGAAACAGGATAGAACCACCCAGAGCTGCAACCCATCTTGCCCCACAAAAATTTGTCTTTCCATTCTCCACTTGTTTTCCATTTTTTTCCATCTGGATTCTTGACACACATGTAATTCAAAGTAAAGACAAGGCAGCATTGTTAAAAAGCTGTCCTTCACTCCCCATGTTCTTTCCAAAACCCCTCCTTGGGATCCCTGATCTCCTCCTGGAAGACCAGCGATCCTGAGAGCTGCCCTAAGGGGCACAGGGGCCAGCACACAGCAGAGAAGGGAGCTGGGCAAACTGGTCCTGTGGAAGGGAGGTTCCCTCAAGGCAGGCAGTAGATTTGCTGGGTCATAACTCTGTTTAAGGTGGAATCTTTATCTAACTTCTTGAGTCCCAGGCAGAGAGGAAGAGAGAAAAAGCCCATCTCCTCTCACCTGCCCCTTCAACCGCCTCCTGCACCCTCCAGCTCTTGGGACCACCAGGCTCAAAATGGCGCCCAGAGATCACACAAGAACTGACCTAGGTTAGATGGGGGTTTTGAATGTAGGAGAGAGATGGGCTGAAGCTGGCGTGGTGGGAGGCAGGGAGCTTTATGGGGTCCTGAATTTAAAAGGACAGATGGAGAGAAGCTGAGACAGATAGCTTCAGGTGGGTCATTGATCTCGGGGAGCACAAGTCTCCCCACGTGTGGGCTTTGTCATTCTTCGTCCTTCCACGTAAGGGGAGACCCCGACATTTCTTGGTAACGGCAAATAGTGCCACTAAGTGAAGTTAGCTACTGTGTCAGTTAATTCCTCAGGAAAATACTTTTTCTTGCCTTCTTTCAGTGTGGTTTTAACTTGGGGGCAGAGGACTGCCTGAGTGTCCCCAGGCCAAGGTAGGGTCGCACCCCAGAGCAACACGCACACCCAGAGTCAGCCCTAGAGCCTCCCTCTTGTGAGCCTGTGGGCCGATGAGTCAGGCCCAAAAGGCCTGAGCAGGGCTATAGTCCAGGAGAGAAGTCCTTTTCAGTTATCCCAAAGTGAAGCAGACCACCCAGGCCTGTACCAGGCAGAAGCGGGAGTCCACTCAGGCCCGGGTCTCCCCCAACTCAAGCCCTAGGCTAACGTCGAGGTACTGTCCCAGCACCCCCTTTCCCCCCACCCGAGGTCCTTGTGCTCGTGTTCCCCTTGCATGTCTGGCTTCTGAGAGTGTCCCTCCCCCTTGATCCCCTGGCCCGCTGCTGCTCAGGTAGCTTCTGCCCCAAGGCTGCTGATCCCTGGTACAGGAGCCTCACGCCTCACCGCCCCCCCACCCCCCGTGCGACAGCTCCAGGCCCGTCACTGTCTGAGCACCGCCTCCCGAGTGATTGGGGGGGTCCCCAGTCCCACCTGGGCCCTGGGGAGCCCCCATCAGAAGAGCCACAAGCAATGATTTCCCAAGCAGCCTCCACTCCAAGAGGCAAGTCCCACTGATGTTTCCAGCACCCTCAACAACCACACGCTTTGCCCTAACAGAGGAAGCCCTGTTTTCTATCTGTCCCCTTTCTCAGGAATTAGGGGATGCTTTCTTTGGCTTCACAGGATGTGAAGTCAAATACTTAACCTAGTGAAGGTTAAAGTTATTCTTAATCGAGAACAAACTTCCCCACCTCTCAGAGAGCAAGGAAGGAGAGAAAGAGGCAAGGAGGCTCTGCAGGCAGGAGGCCCAGAGACACCCTTTTCGTGGCCCTTCCAGGGATGGGCCACCCCAACAAGTGGTCCCATCAGGGGCCTGAAAGGCCTCTGAGAGGCATGTCTAAGCATGAATAACCTCCAGGTACCAGAGTCCCCAGGAGAAGACCCTGCCCCAGGCCGATCCTAGCTCCTTCCTAGCCTTTCCTCTTGTTCCTAGTTCATGTCAGGGACCTCCTGTTAGCTCCCCACGCCTCCTGTCAGCATTCGGGACAGGTGACTGAGGGCCCCTGACTCTGCAGCCCCTCCCTTTTCTTTACCCTGTATGTGGACTGTCTACTTGGGGTTTGAGGTTATTTTTTGTCTGTATATGTTAAGCGTTGGAGATTAAGGAGGGAGCCCAGGTCAAGTCCAAATTGCTGGAAGGAAGGAAAAAACTCTTCACCTGTGACTTGCCAGGAGAGCCCTTGGGGCTCCCCCTGTTGTTAAAAAATGGGTCAGGATATTCCCCAGGCGTGGACATGGCTGCTAATATTCGTGGTGCTTCCCAGGCACCTCTGATGGCTGGAGCCCGTGATGCTGCCCCTGTCCTCCCACAGGTGGGGCCAGTGAGGGCTGTTACAGAGCGGGAAGCTGAGGCACAGCCACGGGACAGGCCGGAGAGGCAGCTCCAGGGAGAGGCCGGGAAGCCAGGAGCCCCCCTCCTCATGGTTCTGAGAGTGGCAAAGCCCTCCGCTGGAAAACCTAGAAAAAGACCGTTCCTCCCATTCACAAAGGAATCTCTATAGTAATAGTTTCAGACTTTCAAGAGATACTTTTTTTAATTACAATCTTTGCTCCCTGATATTTTTTTTTAATTAGGGGAAGTATCCAACTTTATAAAATATACAGGATTTTTTTGGTTATAAAGGTGATACATACTCATTAGAGTCCCAGTTGAACTCCGCAAGTAGACTGGTGACTACCCCAGCTAAGTAAAGCTAAACAAAACGAGATCCCTAATAAATGAAAAGAGGTCTCTATCCTCATTGGCAGAGATAGGTGGAAGGGGGGCCGAATGCCCTCCGTCGGGTGTGCCCCACCTTCCCTTCTCCTCACCACCTTTCGCTTTGTCCAGCCTTGGCTCTCTGGGCCGCCCCTGGTGTTGCTGAGCCCCCCGGCAGTCCCCATCAGCTTCCCTCAAACCGGAGGGACCCAGTCCCCTCCCCTGAGAGGGCAAACGCTTATGGCAAATAGACGCATTCTATGCAGCTCATTTTCCATTTCTTTTGAACTGGAATTAGTTCTTTTGTGAGGATCTTTGATCTTATGACTCAAGCACATTTTGGAAGGGCTCCCTTCCAAGAGTGGGATTCAAAACAGAGGATACAGTTAAAGAGCAACGCAAAGGACACTTAACCAAGCACGGCCGCTTACCAGACAGGACTACGGGGTGAGGGTCAGGCCCGTGACCAAGACGCGCTACGTGTCTCATGTGCTCTCCTTCCTCCTCCCTCCCCTGATGTTCCCCCCAGCTGCTGGCTCGTTAAACCTTCCGTTCTTTAAAAAGAAAAGCTAGTTTACCTCAAAGAATCTTGTTTCCATTTGGAAACCAATGACTTTGTGTTTTGGAGTAGATGACCCCCCCCATCACCCCCTGCCTGGGTCTGGCGTCCCCGAGGCCTGAGGTCCTGGCTTGGTCACGCAATGGCGATGCTGACCAAGAAGACGACCCCCAGGCCCCGACATAGACAGGAAGGAGTGGGTGCAGCTGGCCTCCTCCCCACCTGCGCTGGTTAGGACCAGCCCACCTCTTCCAGCAGGATCCTGCCCAGTCGCCATAGTAACCAGCAGCTCTCCCAGGGCATCACCAACAGAGAACAGCTCGGCGAGCCGAGGTGGATGGGGAGCAGCGTCTGGCCTGGTCACACGACCCCAGAGTCAAGTCCAATGCTAGAGGGAAGAGGAGAAACAGGGAAGGACGAATGGGTGGTCCGCGGAACAGGCAGAGGCCTTTGGGTCTCAGCGAGAGGCCGTTGAAGGAGGTAGGGCAGTTCACTCCTGCTCCGGTCACCCCCGTCCAGCCCCACCCCTCCTCTGACTCCATAAAGCTCCCACCTTGAACACTGACCCTTTGTTAGGACAAAGCAAAACATATCTTTAGACAACAGTGTTATAATGCGCCTCAAAGACAGGTGGATGGAATCTACTAGAGGAAGAGGGTCTTCTGGTTTTGATTTTTAACAAAGAGTATCCTAGTAAGCTTAAAATAAAAAGATTTAAAAAAAATAAAGTTTTTAAAAAGGAAACCTATGCTATTTAAATTGGAGCCCAGTTGTAACTTGGTAAAGGCAAGCTTCTGTACCTTTGTTATAATTAATTGTATACCTGTGTATGTAAATATAAGGCATTCCTATTTTGCAGTTCAGAACAAAAAAAAAAACCTATTTGTAATATAGAATAAAGTTTATTAAAAAATAATAAAAATGCAGTTTGGCATTTGGGTCTTTGTGTGTCTGGCTGGAAGCGGGCAGAGGGGAAGGCCGGCCGTAAGGAGGCCCCCACGTAAGCAGGGACAGATGCAGCGGCTTCTCTCTCCAGCTCCATGATATCTAAACTCAACCACCAGAGCTACGTTCTTCTACTCAGGGCTCTGTCTGCAGCTACAAAGCAGATCTCTCTGGAGGGGATCACGCCCACAGGCAGGGAGGGAGACCCTACTAGCCAGTGTTGTCAACAGTCATCACTTACGCATGAGGCCGAATCAACCTCGGAATCCTTCTCAACACAGCCCTCCAGGCACACACGACGAACCCGCTAGAGCTGGTGCCGGAGAGGACACGAGTTGCCCTCCCTGATGGAAGTCTTCTTGGCAAGCTACACCTTAGTATAAGTGATTTCATCGGTCTCTCCCGCCTCCAGCACTTTGATAGAGAGTAGAAATCCTGAACCCAATGGTGCCTCGGGTGCAGAAGCAGGACAGGGACAGAAAGAGAATGGGAAGGGTGGCAGTGGAGGTAGGGAGCAGGGACGGCTGTCCACCTGCCACCCACATCCATCTAGGGCCCACGCTGGCCTCCAGGGGGTAGCGTGAGGGGGAAGGGAAGCACGTGCATCTGGGGAATCATGCGGCCCCACCGGGGCCAGGAACTTTCGACCTCTGCCTTCAAATGGCTGCCCTCGGACTGATCCTTCTGTGTCTCTGAGCCTCAGGTCAGCAGCCAGAGAAGTTGGAGCTCCACGTCTCCACTTGTAATTCAACGTGAAATCCATGAAAAGAGAACAGGGAGGAAGCAGGATGAGGGCAAAGAGACAGAAACCCCAAAGTAGGGAGAGTAAGTGAGGAAGAGAGGAAGGAGACAGGGTGGGGAGAAGTGAGATAGTGAGACAGACCCCAGGCCACCAACAGCAAATCCTGCCCTCCCCCCCTCCCTGCCACGCCCTGACTCCCAGCCCTGGGGCTCCGCCAGTCTTCAAAGCAGAGCCTCCGGGGTGTCACCAAGATGGGACCTCTGGGGGCCAGAGAGAAAGGGCAGGAGGTGACTTGGTGTGAAGTCTGTGAGTCCTGGCTTGCCCCGCACCTTCTAGAAGAGAGCCCTCCTGAGATGAGGAGCGAGCACAGCTCCCTGGTGACACTGAGACGCCACCATCTCTGGGAGACACATCCGACAGCCAATGACCAGGGAGCGCTTCACCCTTGAGACCACGAGGGAATAAATGGCACGTAGGAAGGAAAGTGGGAATCAGCCACCTCAAGACCCAAACTGATGGGCTGAGATCAGACTGGTATTTGGGTTGGTTTTCCAATAGTTCCAACTGACAGGAAAAGTGTATTTCTCTCTTTTCCTAAATAACAATGCAGACTGTGGTGGGGACAATGGCCTCAGTCCAAAGGTTCAAATCAGATTCTACATGCGATCAAGTTCCTGCCACATCCGCTGACTCCTTCACCTTCCACACCAATCCCAGGAAGCCCTCCTCCTGCTTCCTCCCTGTTCTCTTCTCATGGATTTCGCTTCTCCAAACCTGTCTTGCTTTGCTGTTAACAGAATCCCACCTTGAACACTGCCCCCGAGGCTGCAGGGCAGCCGCAGGTACGCGCTAAAGCTGGGGCAGGCGTGCGAGGTCGGGCCGCGCGTCGGGAGCGTGGGCGGAAGGACGACGTCCCTGTTCAACAGTGAGCACCTTCCCTCCCCGAATGAGCACTGGACGGTGAGGACAATGACAACACAGAGCAGGGACGCCAGATGACCCTGCTAGTCATGCAGCATGAGTGGAAACCGAATCCTTGCTGTTTTAAGTCACTGAAGCGGGGAGGGCTATTTGTTACTGCGGCATGACAGACTGTCCCGATGGCCACGGGCTACCGGAAGTTTAAGCGGACGTCTAGGTAGCCCCTTAGCTGACAGCTGATAGAGGAAATCTTGCCTTCTACCCCCAGAGAATGATTCTTTTGACCTAAGGCCTTTTTCAAGACATTATTAGTTATTTATAGCCAATATGACTCATTTTGTGGAAGTTCCTAATTTTCCTGATCTGGATTTTATAAAGACTGGGGAAGAAGGGGGGAAGCCTTAGCAAAAGAAGGAGCAATTCTTACAGAGAAGAGGAGAAAAAGAAGTGGAGGGGAGGGAGGCTATTGGGAGAGAGAAAGGAGGAGGAGGAAAAGGATCGGGAAGGACAGCCGTTAGCCGGCCGTGTGCTGGAAGTTTTCTGCCAGCTATTGACCTAGACGGTTTCCCGTCTCAGGAGGACATCGCGGCACTCACACCCCACACGGCCAGGAGAAGCTATATTCGCCTTCTGGGGATGAATCCAGCCAAGGTCATTTTATTTGTTTGTTTGTTTGTTTGTTTTAGAGACAGAGAGAGGATCTTAAGCAGGCTCCATGCCCAGGGCAGAACCCAACATGAGGCTAAATCTCACCAACCTGAGGACCATGACCTGAGCCGAAGTCAACATTCGGGCGCTGAACCAACTGAGCCACCCAGGTGCCCCCAAGCCAAGGTCGTTTTAAAACATAACCTATAGTTTTCTGTGTACTTGGATTTTGATCAATGGTCAACTCCCAGGAGAGCAGAGAACTTGTCCTTACTAGGCGCACAGACCATGTTCTCAACACAAGTCCTACTCAAAATGGCGGACCCCTTAGTAGGCCACAAACAGCAATGTCTCATGAGGCCTAGAAAGGCCTGTCTACACACAGATGCTGGCTCTTCTCAGCAGACTTACTGCTGCCTGATGCTAAGAAAGGCCGGAACCCCTCCTAAAATGCAGATGAGATACTCCCAGCCCCCGACCAAAGAGGGGCCCTTCTTGCCCCTGTTCCCCATTGGAGCACAGACGTGGGCCACTGCTTCCCCATCTTCCAAGTGCCCAGTCAGTTCTCGAGTCAGGCTGTCTAACTCTAGGGATGAAAAGGTAGAGAGAGCCTGGGGGGTCAGGAAGCTGAGGGGTCGTGGAGGGGAAGCTGGCAGGCCACTGGGGGTGCACTCTCCACCCCATTCACCAGAAGTACATCCTGTTTCCTGCACTAAAAGGACCAGATCGCCCTGGAGTGCCAGCCCACGGCACTGCCCCAACTCCACACTGTGTCCCGTCCCTGCTTCCTCTATGGTTTGCCTCTGGGGGTACACAGGCGAATAAGCCACTCACTCGGAACTGCGTGAGCACACCCGTCCATCCAGCTGGACACCCCAAACCAGTCTCCTCATCCCCCCGCTGCAGCCCGAACGTTCTCTACAGAGAGTAATGGTGAGACCCCGCCCACCACGGTCCGGCCGTGTGCCCCTGGGGGAGTTCCTAACCAGCTCCAAGTCTCCATTTTCTCCTCTGTAAGACTGAGGAAAATAGCACCTTCCTCACAGAAGATCAAGTGAGGCAAACGTTACAAAGCACTTGGAGCAAGTCCCAACATCTCATGAGCTTTCAGCAGGGGGGAGCTTTTGCTGCCAAGTGACAGCCTTCTTGAAGACGAATCCCGCGTATTCTCTCTCCGGCCCCAGCCTGGGGGACAGCAAACAGTAGTCACTCTAAAAATGCTCCTGAAATACATGAATAGAGTCAAGTCAGTACCAGGCTCTTTCAACTGCCTGAATCCCGAAATGCAGGTAGAGACGAAAGCTTCCCAATAAAGTACAGAAATGAAGAACTAAAAAACGATAAGTGCCTCAGTTTCCCCCCCAAGCAGAGCTTGAGACAAGGATTTGTGAGCAAGTGGCTGATTTGGGGACATGGTCCTGAGAAACAGAAGCGAAGGCAGGGGAATGAGGACAAGCCAACTCAAGAGTGTGTTATCGAGCGGGTCCCCACTGTGGGCAGCAGGACGCTGTCTCCCTTGGGCCCCGCGGAACAGGAGAGCGCCCCCTAGGGTGTGCTCACAGGCCGCACATGCGCCATTTGTTCCCACAGACGCCTAGGCTCGCAAGTCTGCGGGAATGGCTATGTGCCCCCACCCCGGCCCAGTGACCCCAGAGACAGGAGCAGAGCAGCGCTCAGGAAGAAGGCCGGGGGCGGGGGGGTGCAGGCTCTGTCCCTCAGGCAGGTGCCCTCAAGCTACTGTGCCTGCCCCCTCATTGCTATGGCAACAGCTGGGGCTGAAAGGTGGGTCAAGAGGAGAGAAGGTGGAGCACGAGGAAGTCTGCAGCACAAGACGAAGTCCTTTAAAACCCTTAATAATTCTATACAAGCAAGATTAAAGTCATTTCAAAAAGTTATTTTCTCGGTAAGAGCCCTCGCTCTCCTTCTACCTCTTCACTGCTGTGTCACTTCCATCACAGGCTCCAGGCCCGACCTCTGTACCTCCTTCCCATTATTCAAAGCGCAAAACCGAGTCTTACTCCACCTTCAAAGATGTGACATGTGCGAGATAAGGAAAGAACATCAAAGCGACGCCAGGCGGGGGTGCTGCCGAGGGCCAGACTCGCGGGCCCTGGCTCCGTGACCCATCAGATTCGCAGGTGACTATTTAGAGGGACCTGTTGCTAATGTAAGCTTGCGGGCACCTTCTGCCTTTCTCCTGGGTGCCCCCAATCAGCACCCCGTCCCAGACGGCGGTACCCTCTAAATGTCTCTGATGCACCACTCAATGCTTTCTTGCAACAGACCAACGCTGATAGGTACCTGATAGTTTTAGTCCCTAAAAATTTGCCTCCTCATCTCAACTAATAAGCCAGCTTTTACATCTCTTTTATTCCGAACTGAGCACCGGGTACAGAGCAGTAAGATATATATCCCCAGTTTTCTCTAAAGTACTGGGCCACAAGGTCAGGTACCTGCAGAAGATCACATCATGAAACCAAACTGATCCTGAAGACAAGGTTTCTAAGTGACCATAGTCTTCTGTATCCGATCAGTTAGGAAAAAATTAGGTCCTTTCATAGAGGTAGTGCTGATAAGATGACTGGAGTAGAGAAAGAAGAAAACCCAAGAGACTTCAATGCCTGATTCGATGCCGATGACAGAGAGTCGACTCGTCACTCCCCAGGCCACGAAGACTTCCTCAGAGAGATGGTTTCATAGAATTTCATTCAAGGATCCAGCTTTATGTAGTAGTTGCCACTACTATACCCATTTTACAGACGAGTACACTGAGGCTCACGTCAATAACCACATCAATCCCCGACATGGTGAGTAACAGAACTAACAGAACTGACATGTGAGCCGAGGTTTCTCTGCCTCTAACACAGATGCTCTTAGTGACTGTGCTATGTTACAACAAACATGAACCCTCTCTCTCCCATTGCTGGGCTGACTGTCACCATAGCATTGGAAATACAAAGGACATTGCAGAGAAAAATGAGCAAATATGGGTATTGGGTTGCAACTGGGAACTGAAGCATGGAAGGAAGACCAGACTTTGGATGGGAATGAAGCTGACGGACTCAGGGACCGCCCTTCCCAGGGGTGAGACACTGGTGAGCCCCCTGGTCGGAGGGGTCGGGCTCTGATCTCCAATACACCATACCCAACAAGTCTGTCTCTTGGCCTCACTCCCCTCATCCATGAAATGGAAATAATTTGTAAGAAAGTTGTGTGAGTTAAGTGTGATTACGTGCACCGCGTCTGACACATACTGAGCACACCTCAGGGAAAGTAGCTATTTTTAACAGTGTCTCCCTGACTTGCCATTGAAACCTGCTTCTGGTGGCCCTTTTTTTTTTTTTAAACCCTGGATGTGGCAGATGCCACAACTAGAGCCAGGGGAGGGTAGGTCTATTGGAAGCCACCGCCGCCTCCTCCTCCCTTGGGCACATCTTCTCAGCTGGAGGAAGGTCAGTGCCACCTCCCTCAGCAAATGGGCTGCTCGCAGTCTTTGAGCTCTTCTGTGGCCGTGCTATGTGTTTCCTCCCTGATGAGAGGCTGATGGTCGCCATTTTGTAAAAGGACCAACTGCAGACATGGTCTAGATAAGGGAGCAGAGGGCACCCTCATGCCATTCCACCTCATCCAAAGAGAGATCCAGGTCTTCGCTATGGGGTTCCAAAGCACCTTGCAGAATGTCACTGTCCCACACCCCCAGAGAACCCCACAGAACCTCTTCCATCTGGTGTTTGGGACCTATAGCTCTCCAGCTCTGTTCTTTGGAATTCACTTTGATGGAATCTCTAATAGTAAGGCCCAGCTATCAGCATCCAGCACTCCTCACATTCCCCAGAGAGCCTAGAGATCCTGCTTAAAGCCTCCGCGTAGGGAATCTCCCATTGCTGACACCCTGACTGGCCTTCCTGGGGGCCCCCAAGTAAGAGCTCAGGCCAGGCTGGACTAAAGAGCAGGCCTCAGTGAGTTATGAGGCGGTAATTCCATCAAAGGCTTCTGGAGAGATCATAAACTCATGTCCCAAGTCTCCTGTCCCCCTGGCCCCTTTTTTCCCCAGAGTGATTTATGACCCTATAATTCTGAGGCAGGACTGATTCTTATTTCTTTCATCCAAATATTTTCCTAAGGCAATACAGGTCCTCCTCTTGGGTTCGAACTTCCTACACCTCACAGCTCGAGAGGCAACAGTGCCGTCTAGTGGCTGGAGGCCTTGGCGGGCTCCTGGGTGCATCACAGATGGCACTCTTTTCTGCCACTTTGTAAGAGGGTGACATGCACTTCGAAATGGTATGTGGAAACCCACCTCAAGCCTGAAACCAAATGGGTATGAAGGGTCTCTCCAGGGGGTTCAGAGACATGCAGATGTGGCCCAAGAGGGACTTGCAAAGTGCTGATTTCTGTGGCGCTGCCGATTCCACTGACACACATTTATTGAGTCCCGGCTTCAGCGGCGCCCGCTACAGATCCTGTGAGCCACACTGCCAAGCCCCCCCCTTCTCTCGATGGCTGTGCTTTCACCCTTCAGATCCCTGCATGTTCTAAAGACTGTGTGCAAATCTTCTACCATCACCACAGCCCTAGTGCTCTAGAAATGTCTGTTGAGTGAATGAATGAAAGTCTGAGCAAGGGAATGAGTCCACAAAGTGGCTGATTGTTCGGTGGCACTGGCCCCAATCAACAGCAGGGAAACAGAGGCAGGAAAGGGGGTGGGGCTGGCATAGGAACCTTCCTGCCATCTTCCCCCGAGTGCTGACTCTCTTTGGGGTGGAGGCCCACAGATAGCGGGCTGTGTGGTAGAGAAAGAGGTGACTCTTGGAGCTGGCACTGGGATCGGGCCAGCGTGGGACCCCTGAAGGATAATCTTTCCTGCCAACTGTGCCAAAGACCTTGTGGCAGCTACCTCAGTGTCCTTCATGGAGAGCTGCATCAGTGGGCCTTGGGCATCTGGCCCTGGGATGGGGACAACAGCTAAGGGCTCCAGCTCCGCAGAGGGGTGGTCACCCTCTCCGGCCCAGACTCCTCCCCCCCCCCACCCTTCTGACTTCCGCCCCTGCCTGCTGTTTCCCTTTAAGATCTGCTCCTGTTCTCCTCGGTGGCGCTGGTAACTATGGAAACTTCAATTAGGCTGTTTCGTTCAATGTCTCTAAAAATGGCCGAGTGCAGGTGGCAGCAGCCCCTGACTTCCCAGCGACCCAGCCTGAGCTCATCCATATGTCCTGTTAAGACATGCTCCTTCAGCATTTAAGAACATGCTCCTCGAGCTTCTTATGATGAAAGACCAGTTTCTCTTTGTAAAAAATGTCCAATTCATCACAGTCAGTCCCATGTTTTTGTAAAACGCAATGAAAACAAATTAGAAAAATGAAATGAAAACCACAAAAGCTATACAACATACAAGCCCCAATTCTATAACATAAATTGAAGAGGCCTAAGGAGTACTAGTACAGCTATAGAAGTTTCTCGGTGCCTACTCTGGGTTTCCATGCTGTATCACCACAGGTGAGTATCAGTTTGCGGAGAGACTCCGGTAACAAATGGACCACACGTTGAGTAGCCCTGGCCTGGAACCCCAGGAGGGCGCAGTGTGCCACCAGGGCCTCCCCCGCATCCGGGCGCATCTCTGGCCAACCCTGCGACCCAGTCCCACACTGGCCGACACTCAAGCACGCCTCGGAGTAGAGGGCGGGGCCTCATCCGGAGCACCGTGGGAAACATCTGCACCTGAACTTGAGCCAATGTGTGAGGGAACCCTCTGCAAAGGCCTTGCCATGCCCGGAAGTGCCCCTCAACAGCTAGGAATCTGCGACTCAATCATCCCAGCCAGGAGAGGCTTCCTGTCTGCCCCGAATTCCTGGAATTCAGCATAGGAACTGACGGTGCAGACCAGGGGTCACTCCCAGGGGGTCTGACCGAGATTGCACTGCTCTGTGATTCACTAGATAACTGCACCACTTTCCCCCGTATCTTCTGCAGGAAGGAAGATATGTTCCTATGACCGGGATGGAGAGCCACCGTTCTTTCCAGCTGACCTCTAGGCCCCTTTCCTCTTTTAAAAAATTAAAGTACTCTGGAGCATCTGGATGGCTCAGTCAGTTACGTGTCTGACTCTTGGCTTCAGCTCTGGTCATGATCTCAGGGTCGTGAGATTGAGGCCCTCATTGGGCTCTACATTGAGCATGGAGCCTGCTTAAGATTCTTTCTCCCTCTCACTCTGCCCCTCCTCGCTGCCCCACCCCCACTGGTGCACCTGAGCTCTCCCTCTAAATAAAAAATAAATAAATTTTTGTAATTAAGGTATACCTTTTGTAAGTAATCACACAAATATTAGGTATAGTTCTACGAATTTTTACACATGTACGCCAACCAGATGAAGATATAGAATGCATCCATTTCCCCACAAAGTTCCCTCATGCCTTTTCCCAGCAAATACTAACTTTCCCCAACCCCCTTCGCTAACTACAATTCTGATCTTTATCACCATAGGCAAGTTTTACATTAATTTCATATAAATGGGTCAAACAGTATAGATTCTATGATCCTTATGTTTTCTTTCAGGACTCTGCTGTTTGATCTTTCACATTTGGATCTATGATCTACCAACTACTAATTTTCATGTATGGTACTCCTTTTTTCTCCACGGATATCTAATTGCTCCCGTCCGTTTATTGCAAAAAGCCATCTTTCCCCCCACTGATTTTCAGTGGAGCCTTTGTTGTAAATCTTGTTACTGAATATGTGTGAGTCTATTTCTGGATTCTCTATTCTGTCCCATCGATTGGTCTATTTGTTTCTCCTGCACCAGCACCACACTATCTTAATTGTTATACCACTACAGTAACTCCTCAAATCTCTTCTTCAATCTCTCTCCCTGCTGTTTTACAATCTTTAGTGCAGAGGTCTTGCACACCTTTTGTTGGATTTATTACTAGCTATTTGATATTTTTGATGCTACTGTAAATAACATTTTTTTATTGTGGTAATAAGAAACACACAACAAAATCTACTGTCTTAAACCAAGTACAGTAGTGTTAACGATACGCTTACTGTTGTGCAGCAGATCTCTAGAACTTTCTCATCTTGCACAACTGAAACTCTACACTCACTGAACAACACCCCATTTCTCCCTCTCCCGAGCCCCCAGGAATCGCCTTCTCCTTTCTGTGTCTATGTATTTGACTACTCTAGGTTTCTCATATAAGTGGAATCACATTGTGTTTGTCTTTTTGTGACTGGCTTATTTTACTTAGTGTAATGTCCCCAAGGTTCACCCATATCGTAGTGTATAAAATGAGTCCCTTCTTTTTTAACGCAGAATAATATTCTAATGGATGTAGACACCACATTTTCTTTCCATCTATCAATAGACATTTAGGTTATTTCTACCCCTTGCCTATTGTGAAAATATCTCTTTGATATCCTGTTTTCAGCTCTTTGGATAGATACCAAGAAGTGAGATTGCTAGATCACATGGCAATTCTGTTTTTAGTTTTTTGAGGAACCTCCATATTATTTTCCATAGCAGCTGCACCATTTTTACATTCCTTGTAAATAGCGTTGAAAAAAATCCCATCATCCAATTGTTTGTTGCCAGGATTAAGAAATTCAAATGATATTTTTGTATATTGACCTTGTGTACACTGATACTTGCTAAATCCAGCTACTGATTTCAATAGTTTGTGGATTCCTTTGGATTGGCTATGCATACAGTTATTACATTGGTGAATGAAGAGTTGTACTTCCTTATTTTCAATATTTACATCTTTTGTTTCTCTTCCTTGCCTTATTGAACTGGTGTAAACCTCCAGCACAGTACTGGGCAGAAGTAGTGAGAGTGACCGTAATCGTCCCTCCCTAAATTCAAGGAATCTCCCACCTCATGAGCTTTGCTGGGAAGCAGAGCTCACCCCCCACCTACAAGCTCAAATGCCAGATGCTTACTCTCTCAGCATCTTTCTCCAGGGCAAGGGTAGCAGAAAGCACACTCAGATGGGGTTCACGAGAGAGGTTACTGAAGGGACCACCTGTAGTGATAAGGGAGGGGCTGAAGGAGCCAGTCAAGGACCCTAGGCAGTCAGAGACCCACAACAGTAGGAAGCCTGGGGGGGGTGCTGGCACGGTGAGGAAGAGGCGTGCCTGAGGCTCCCACTCAGGGGGAGGGATGCATCTACCGCCACAATTGCCGTGCTGAGGTCAGAAGGAGTAACTAGGGGTAGAAATACCCAGGCTTCTCTCTCTCTCCACTCGTCCTTCCATGTCCTACTGGTGCCTGCCACTGGTCTAAGCAAATGGAAACCCGACAGCAAGGGGCGCGCAGTCTATGGGGATCAGGCCTGGGGACAGGAAACTGCCAGAAAAGGGTGGAGTGTGAATGGGGTGGGAAGGGTGATGACAATCATTGGCAAGGCAGGAACATGTGGCCTAGGCTGGCCCAATCAGACACATCCTTCCCAGACCATGATTCGGAAGCCGGTGATGCAAAGAAACAGAGACGGGGTGCATCTGTTCTGGTGGTCGCAAGAGGGATGGACACCAGCTGTGACAATTGTCAGGTACCTAGTATCCAATAAATTCCCCTTCTGTCTAAACTAGCCAGAGTTAAAGTAATTTCACTGCAGCTAAGAACCTAAGGCATGCCCCAGTGATCGCAACTTATCTCCATGCCTAAAATATCTTAAAAGGGTCACATTCTACCACCTGATTCATTCAGTAAATGCTCACTGAGTACTCCTCATGCTCCCAGCCTAGGCCGGACACGCACTAAGAGGCCTCCCCCACAACTTACTGCGGTCAGCACGTGCCAGGGGAGAGGCAGAAACAGCTGCGTTTTAGGGACCAGTGAGGCCACAGGCTAAAAATGGACATTTTCTTGAACATAAATTCTACTTAAATTTTTTTTTGAGATAGATTACATAATTTTACCAACAAATACCTAAAATATTTTTATATTGGAACCGTCATGTATATTATGGAGTTGAACACAACATTTGCTGGACCTCTCAAAACAAAAGCCCTCAAGGAAATTCCAAGCATATCGTGGTCCGCTCTTTGAAACAAAATGTTAAGAAAAACCATACTGGGGTCTCTGGTTCCTGTGCCCATGATGTGGAACATCAGATTGCTTCTGGGGTCTGGGCTCACCTCCAAAGCACTGCTGATATAAAGAAAAGCTGGTTGGAATCTAGGCGTTAGAATTTAGATGCAAGTACTGTATTTGAAATGGAAGCGCACGACTGACTTTTATTAATGTATTTGAAAACACTTGGTGAGGATCTCCTGCTCAACACCCTGACCCTTGAATGAGTCAGGGTTCTCCAGAGAAACAGAATAGGGTATACTGATCACAAGGAATCGGTTCACATGAATATGGAGGCTGAGAAGACCCGAGAACACAATGGGCAAGCTGGAGACCCAGCAGAACCAAGGCTGTGAGTTCGAGTCCAAAAGCCAGCAGGCTTGAGACCCAAGATAGACGGTGTTCCGTGTAAGTGTGAAGGCAGGAAACGACCAGCAGCTCAGCTCAATCAGTGAGACAAGCAGAGTGCCTTCCTACTCATCCTTTTTGTCCTGCTTAGGTCTTCAGTTGATTGGATGGGGACCCCTGCATGAGGGAGGGCAGTCTGCTTTATTCGGTTGTCTGAGGCTCATGTCAATCTCACTCAGAAATGCTCTCACAGACACACCCGGAATGAGGCTTGACCAAATGTCTGGGCACCCTGTGTCCCAGTCAGGTTAACATATACACTTAGCCAAGAGAGCCCCAACTGGAAGTCCCAGGGGTCCCCTGGGCAGGCAGCAGGACACACAGCTCGTCCGGGCTCCTTTTCTGCACCCGCCAAGACCCCTCGTGGAAGCACTGTTTCTCCCCTGATCCCGGAAGGCCGAAGCTTCCATGAGGACTGTGGAAGGCCAAGTAAGCTCATCCCTACCCTCCCACCACCTGGGACCAGCCTATGTCGGTTTGCCTGTGGCTCTCTAGTGTTAGCACTGAAAATCCCGTGCCCTGGCAATGGCCAGGGAACCAGGATGTCCGGCCACCCCAATCCAGCCTGACGGAATGGTGAGAAGCTTTCACACCCCACCTGGACTAGGAACCCTCATTTTCTTCTTCTTTGGTCTAGGGAGAAAGGGGGGGAACAGTATATCTTGCTTTCTCTTTACTCACGCCAGGCTAGTCAGACGGTCTAAAGTCCACGCGTGTAGAGAACAGAGAAGATGCTTTCTGTCCCACGTTTAGATCCAAGAAATCAGTTCTTAATCAAATGAGCATTATCAATGAGGCAGTGCATGCTCAAGCTGCTGCCCATCCTCCTCAAGGACAGACCTGGTACAGGGTTTCTGGGCTGCAAGTGACATGGTCACTCTTCCCCCAATGTCCTCTTATGGGCGACTGATCCTTGGGATCATTCTTGTGTTTCTCAGAATGCTTTCACACAGGTGTCTCCTTTATGGATTCCTTCCAACCACATGCAGCCCCGCACAGGAGTTGAGGGGTTTTTCTGGGTTTTTTGAGGGTTTTTTTTATGTTTTATTTATTTGAGAGAGAGTGAGCACACGAGTCGGGGGAGGGCAGAGGGAGAGAAGCTTCAAGCAGACTCCCCACTCATCAGGGAGCACAACACAAGGCTCAATCCCAGGACCCATGAGATCACAACCTGAGCCAAAACCAAGAGTTGGATATATAACCAATTGAGCCACCCAGGTGCCCCAGGAGTTGGGTTTTGATATCCTCAACAAAGAGTACTTAGTCTGGGCAAGGGAGTGTTAATCAGAAAAGCCCTGGCTCCTGGCCTCCCTGGGAGTTCCCCCAGACTCCCCAAGCCAACACTACCAGACACACATGGCTGGGGCTCTGAACAAAGACGGGAGCAAGAGTGAGAGACAGAGCAAGGTGATGGGGTTTTCTTTCCATCTTGCTCTTCTTCTCAGATAATTTGGGGCCACTGTGTTACAGCTCTTGGTTTTCATATTTTCACAAATGCGATGCTGCCTGCTTGCACTCAGAGGCTCCCTCAGCAAAGGGAAACCAGAACCTCTAACTACACAGCTAAGGCAGGAATGACCTGCTTCGTATAAGTCTGGTAAACCCACAGGAATGAGCTGGGGCAGGGTCACAGGGGAGCTGGAGGATGACCCCAGAGGAGACTCCGAGTCTTGCTGAGATGGGACCGCACCTCCCTCCTTCCCCCGACTTTTGCTACACTTTGGGGGCGATAGAATTGATTATTAATTAGTGTTATTGCTGTTCACAGGCAAGACACCTACATGACACTCAAGTCAAGGAATTCAAAAGGGCCTCCACCCTACCCATGCTCCCGGCCATCAGCTCCCTTCCCCAGGGGCAGCCAGTGGCCCTGTGTGTCTCCTCCCCTCCCTTCCCAGAGACACTCCACGTGCCCTTGTGAGGCACTGATGCAGTTGGATGTGTGCAGGAGACACAGGCTTGAACTCAGTCAATGGGGCTGTGAAGTTCCAAAGCTTGTTTGGCTACACATCTGAGAGCCCCAGAAGCAGGATTTGGGGCAGAAAGGGGGGGTGGTATCTTCCCAAAGGAGAGAAAGATGGTACCGAATTAAAAGCGAGATAAACAAAAGCAGGAAGGAAAGGCGGAGAAGCTGTCTTGTCTCATGGTGCTCATCTCCCAGCTCTTCCAGGTCTGGGTTCCAGGTTATGAGCTCTCTGCTGCTTCTCAGGGCCCGTCTGAACTTGGCTAGTGGGGCCTGGCCACCATCCTTCCACCTCCTCCCTGGACCTACTCGACTGCTCCCATGGTGTTCCCACCACAGGGGTGGGGAGCTCACTAGTTTACACCGTGCTCCTCAAAACCTTGGAACTGCCTATAGTTTTCTTCTTTTTTTTTTTTTTTAAATAAAATTACTGTATAGATTAGACTCTCTTCCCACATGATTTCATTGAGAGGTTAACTCTGCCTTCTGGAACCAAGATAACAGGTGCATGGGCAGGGCCAGTGGGAGAGGCAGCCGCCCGGCCCTCGCCACTGGGAAATGTGGGCCTGCAGGACGGGGTGCAAGAGGTGCGTGAGGTATGGGCTCATTCAGGCCAGTTGTGCCCCACTACCAGCCCAGGGCGGTCTCCTAGCCAACCGCTTTGAAGCAGCCACAAAAGGTGACCTTGCTCCCAACTCTACTTCCTGGTAACTCCACGGGGAAGAATGAGAGTCTGATGAGGAGGCTACACCACAGACCGAGTCAGCATTTCCTGGGCCTTTATACTAAATATAAGAGCTTCACTGCTCTGAGCGTAGAGCAGAATTCTAGACCACAGATGGCCTGTCCTTGCCCTTCTGAGCTCCCACTATAACTTGACTAGGTCATGAACCGGGTCAGAGTCAAACAGATGACTAAAGCGTGCACTGATGACGGCAGAAAGACATGCTACAAGACAGTCCATGATGAATTGCTAAATGGGCAGTGAGAGTGTCACTGCCATAGGAGCTGCATGGATCGAGCAGAGAGCAAAGGCTTTTCGGAGGCGCTGTGATATGAGCTGCAACCTTGGAGGGAGGAGAAGTTGCCAACAGGAGAGAGGAAGGTGATGAAGCCACATCGGAGAAAATTAGCAGTCACCCCTGAGCTCAGAGCACCTACCCCTGCCCACCCATGTACACTTGGGCCCTGACACCTGGGAGAAGTCAAGAACTTGCACAAGGTCAATAGGTGAGGCAGGCCAGGTAGTAGAACTTCCGGTGCCCTCTGGGCCCCAATGATGCCTCCCAGAGCTTTTCTCTCTCCTATTTGCACATCAAGCCCCGTCACCTATATTTTGCAACAGCCTGAAAAGCAGTGGCAAGCAGGCCACCATCCTGGAGGTGGGGGCAGGAGGAGGGAGCGTCGGCAGAGCCCTACTGTGAATGTCTGAGATGCCCCTCCCCGCCCCAGCTCCTCTCTGCCATCTGATGGCACCTCAGCCCGCTTCTTCTCACTTGCCTGCAGCTAAGTGCCATAAACTGTTTTCGCTGCTCCTTTTTTTTCCCTTCCTGTGTCCTCTGGTTTTCAGGGAGAAAAGAAGTGCTAAAGACACACAGAAGAAAATTACCACTAACGTTCCCTCCCCTGCTTCCATTAGAGTTAGCGCTTATAAATATTGAAAAGCCAAGCTCCACCAACCCCTGTGAGTTCGACTGTCTGGTGGCTGTTCACTCCCCCTCCTCTCGTCTCCCAGGGCAACCCTCCCTGGAGGTGGAGGGATGGACCTGCTCCGGGAAAGCCGGGGAGGCAGGCTGGGGCTGCCCTGCCCAGGAAGCTGGGCCACAGATGCGGGTCCGAGGGTCTCCTCCTACTGGGATAGCTGCAAGCCCAGAGGAGTGATCAGAAGAGGCCACAGCCCCTGCAGAGGGCACACAGAGAGGGAGACGACAGGGTCAGGCACCTTGAAAGGGAACTGGGGTCCTCTGGAAGACACTGAAAAACGGGTTATCAAAATCAAAGGGCCCAGATACATGGGAAAAAAACAGAAAACTTGCTCAAGGCACCCACCCTTCCTACTGGCTCCCAGGTGAGATCCTCAGCTAAGCGGTAGGACCCAGGAGGTGCTGTTGAGCTCTGGGGCACCCAATAGCTGGAGAATGGGGTGCCCAGCTGCAACAAGGCCAGAGAGAGAGGAGGCCAGTTAGTAAAGATAGGACACGGGTGGGCAGACTCCTGGAAACTAGACCCAGGAGCCCTCACATGCCTCTCTCCAGCTTGATACAACTCTCCGGTCCTTCCACTCATGCGGACAGGATTTTCTGCTCTGAAGACTCAATACCCTTCCCAGGTCCTCTCCTGGGGTGTTCCCAAGCCTGGCTGTGGGCCCTCTGGATGGTAGTACATCCTTTGAGGGCAGGTGTGGAGCTGTCAGGACACAGGCTGTAAACTAATAAATCAGCAGACCCAGCCAAAGCTCTTGCCCACATTAGCTTAGCATGGATTACCATATAAATTAGATTTTACTGCCATTTCCAGTTTTCCCTTCCTAATTTACCTTTTCTACTTCCCTCTGCCCTAGTGAACCTCTCTCTGGAATGTCTTCTGTTTCCAGGAGAAGAGAAATCCTCTCTGTCTGGATTCCAGGTCCTCCAGGTCTGCCCCACCAAGTGAAAAATTTTCTTTTCTCACCTATCTGATCCAAAATGGTGCTATCTCGGACTGTGCCTTCGGATGGCTCTGAGTTAGTCCCATTTGCCATTCTTGATGCCTTTGTATTTTTTAAAGTACACCTGCAGTCTGCTTTGGGGTTGCCAACCTTGCCAGCTTGGACAGTCTTCCTGACATAAACCATAGCAGTTTGGGTGCTTTCCCCTCCATAGACTCAGGATCCCTCCATTTAGGAGTGATCCATGGGCAGGAGGATTTTTGCCACCCTTGCCACCTTGGCCTCTCCAGCACCAAACTGCCTCACTGCAACAACTAGCTACAAACCATCCCTTCTGTAAGAAAAGGAAACCAGCTCTGAGCTGCAAATCGTGATTGGAGATTGGCACCAACAGGAAAATAAGAAAGAAATACAATATAATGAACGCAGGGCTCTGATGCCTCCCATTCAATGTCTTGTCTTTTCCACGCTGCCAGGGGCTTTTGTTTTTTCACCAGAAGATTGAAAACTTATTCAGACTAAGGTCCACAGTTTGACTCATAGAACAAGCAAGAAGATGCCTGGCCCATCACCCACCACCTACTCCTTTCCAATTCCATCAGCTATAAGATGCTGAATGTTGAGTCCGGGAGTCAGGAGAAATTCCCATGGAGGGAATTTCAGCCCGGATCAAAAGAATGTCAGACTCTCAGACCACTAGCTTTTTATCTTGCTCACTATTTGAGAGCCAAATCAATTCTTCCTTTTTTTGCAACAGTTTTTGCTTTCATTCTCATCCGCTCACAGCTGGTAGAGAGAGATGTTTTTCTCCTAAGCCCACTTCCACACTCTTAATTTGTATTTCTTAGAAAAAGGAGGAAAAGACCCTGATTGCATGTGGTCATTCTGTCTTGGCTTCAGGAGTTCTGCTGGCAGAGTCCCAGGGAAACCACTAACAAAAAGATCTCTGGAAACTGAACAGTTAATACGTTCTGTGAGAGATTCACCTTCAAACAAGTATAGGCAAAGACAGGACTGGAAAGAAGGAACTATAACTGAGGGCTTAGCTTGTGCAAAGTACTGGAGGAGGCAATCCACACATATCATAGGAATATCATTTATTCACCTATCAGTTTACCACATCTCTCTTGCCCCTCAACTTTCTGGCCATCCAGACCTGCCTCTTCTTATGTCCCCAGACCTTGAGTGACACTCATAAGCTGAGAAATTCCAAACAAGATTCTTGGGTCTTCTGAACTAATCAGGAGAGAGGGTAGGTAGAAACAAGGAGGCTCAGAGAAATAGGAGGGTTTGTTTGGCCAGAAAGGCTAAGATCATATACATAACAAAAAACTTAAAAAGATGAAGAAAGCCAGAGAGTGTCAAAAGTCAAAAGATGTGTGGCTTAAGAGGGGGTTTGGAAGACTAACATCCAGGCTCTGAGGAGGTACAGATAGAAGAGAAGGGGTAGACGAAGAACTCTCAAGAGTGACTATGCGTTTGGGCTTATATTCTTTTTAATGTTCTTCAAGAGATGCAAGTAAAGTTTGGAATGCCTTTTAAACTGACATTTGGGGAAGGAAAGTCCAAGATGGCAGAAGAATAGGAAACCTTAGTTTCATTTGGTCCCAGGAATTCAGCTAGATAGATATAAAATCATTCTGAACACGTGCAAAATCAAATGGAGATCTAAGAAAAGAATAGCTGCAACTCTACAAATAGAAAATCCTTCAAGCAAAGAGAGAGCCCAAAAGTAACACAGACCAGAGAGGAACAGAGACAATATACAGAAACAGTGACTTTACATGTAATACAATGGCACTAAATTCGTATTTTTCAGTAGTTACTCTGAATGTAAATGGGCTAAATGCCCAATCAAAAGACAAAGGTATCAGACTGAATAAAAAAGCAAGACCTACCGATATGCTGTCTGCAAGAGACTCATTTTAGACTGACAGACACTTCTAAATTTAAAGTGAGGGGGTGGAAAACTATTTATCATGCTAATGGACATCAAAAGAAAGCTAGGGTGGCAATCCTTATATCAGACAAATTAGATTTTAAACCAAAGACTGTAGTAAGACATGAGGAAGGACACTATATCATATTTAAAGGGTCTATCCAGTAAGGTCTAAAAATTGTAAATATTCATGCCCCTAACATTGGAGCAGCCAACTATATAAACCAATTAATAACAAAATTAAAGAAACACATCAATAATAATAATTGTAGGGGAATTTAACACCCCACTCACTGCACTGGGCAGATCATCTAAGCAGAAGATCAACAAGGAAATAAAATCTTTGAATGACACACTGGACCAGATGGACTTCACAGATATATTCAGAGTATTCCATCCAAAAGCAACAGAAAACACACTCTTCTCCACTGCACACAGAACATTCTCCATAACAGATCACATACTGAGTCACAAATCAGGTTTCAATTGGTACCAAAAGACTGGGATCATTCCCTGAATATTTTCAGACCACAATGCTTTGAAACTGGAACTCATTCACAAGAAGAAATTTGGAAAGAACTCAAATACACAGAGGCGAAAGAGCATCCTACTAAAGAATGAATGCATCAACCAGGAAATTAAAGAATTAAAAAAATTGATGGAAACAAATGAAAATGAAAATACAACTGCTGAAAACCTTTGAGATGCAGCAAAGGCAGCCCTAAGAGGGAAGCGTACAGCAATACAAGACTTTCTCAAGAAACAAGAAAAGTCTCAAGTATACAACCTAACTTTACACCTAAAGGAGCTGGAGAAAGAACAGCAAATAAAGCCTAAACCCAGAAGGAAAAGAGAATTAATAAAGATTAGAGCAGAAATCAATGAAATAGAAACCAAAAGAACAGGAGATCAGTGAAACTAGGAGCTGGTTCTTTGAAAGAATTAATAAGATTGATAAACCCCTAGCCAGACTTATCAAAGAAGAAAAGAGAAAGGACCAAAATAAATAAAATCATGAATGAAAGAGGAGAGATCACAACTAACACAGAAGAAATAAAAACAATTATAAGAACATAGTATGAGCAACTATATGCCAACAAATTAGGCAATCTGGAAGAAATGGATGCATACCTAGAGAAGTATAAACTACCAAAACTGAACAGGAAGAAATAGAAAACCTGAACAGACCCATAACCAGCAAGGAAATTGAAGCAGTAATCAAAAATCTCCCAACAAACAAGAGCCTAGGACCGGATGCTTCCCAGGGGAATTCTAACAAACATTTAAAAAATTAATACCTATTCTTCTGAAGCTGTTTCAAGAAACAGAAATGGAAGGAAAACTTCCAAACTTCTTCTATGAGGCCAGCATTACTTTGATCTCAAAACCAGAAAAGACCCCGCCAAAAAGAATTACAGACCAATATCCCTGATGAACATGGATGCAAAAATTCTCACCAAGATACTAGCCAATAGGATCCAACAGTACATTAAGAGGATTATTTACCATGACTAAGTGGGATTTATTCCTGGGATTCAAGGGTTGTTCAACATCTGCAAATAAATCAATGTGATATACGACATTAATAAAAAAACAAGAACCATAGGATATTCTCAATAGATACAGAAAAAACATTTGACAAAGTACAGCAACCATTCCTGATTAAAACTCTTCACACTGTAGGGATAGAGGAAACATACCTCAATACCATAAAAGACATATATGAAAACCTCATAGTGAATATCATTCTCAATGGGAAATGACACACGATACAGGTCAGAAACATGGCAGAGATGTCTACTATCACTATCACCACTGTTGTTCAACATAGTACTAGAAGTCCTACAATCAGACAACAAAAAGAAATAAAAGATATCCAAATCAGCAAAGAAGATATCAAACTCTCACTTTTCACAGATAACATGATACTTTATGTGGAACCCAAAATACTCCACCCCAAAATTGCTAGAACTCATACAGGAATTCAGCACTGGCGGGATATAAAGTCAACGCACAGGAATCGTATTTCTATACACTAACAATGAGACAGAAGGAAGAGAAATTAAGGAATTGATCCCATTTACAACTGCACCAAAACCCATAAGATACCTAGGAATAAATCTAATGAAAGAGGCAAAGGATCTGCACTCAAAAACTATAGAACAACAACAAAAACAAAACAAAACAAAACAAAACAAAACAAAACTATAGAACACTCATGAAAAAAATTGAGGAAGACACAAAGAAATGGAAAAACGTTCCATGTTCATGGATTGGAAGAACAAATATTGTTAAAATGTCCATGCTACCCAGAGCAATCTATACATTCAATGCAATCCCAATCAAAATACCAATAACTTTTTTTCACAGAATTGGAACAAATAATCCTAAAATTTGGACAGAATCAGAAAAGACCCTAAATAGCCAGAGGACTGTTGAAATAGAAAACCAAAGTTGGTGGCATCACAATTCCAGACTTCAAGCTCTATTACAAAGCTGTAATCATCAAGATGGTATGGTACTGGCACAAAAACAGACACATAGATCAGTGGAACAGATTAGAGAACCCATAAATGGACCTTCAACTCTATGGTCAACTAATCTTTGACAAAGCAGGAAAGAATAACCAATGGAAAAAAGACAGTCTCTTCAACAAACGGTATTGGGAAAATTGGACAGCTGCATGCAGAAGAATGAAACTGGACCATTTCCTTACACTATACACAAAAATAGACTCAAAGTGGATGAAAGACCTCAATGTGAGATAGGAATCCATCAAAATCCTAGAGGAAAACACAGGCAGCAACCTCTGTTACTTTGGCTGCAGCAACTTTTTGCTAGACATGTCTCTAAAGGCAAGGGAAACAAAGGCAAAAATGAACTACTGGGACTTCATCAAGATCCAAAGCTTTTGCACAGCAAAGGAAATAGTCAACAAAACCAAAAGACAACTGACAGAATGGGAAAAGATATTTGCAAATGTCTTATCAGATAAAAGACTAGTATCTAATATCCATAAAGAACTTATCAAATTCAACACCCAAGGAACAAATAATCTAATCAAGAAATGGGCAGAAGACACGAACAGACATTTCTCTAAAGAGGACATACAAATGACCAAAAGAACATGAAAAAATGCTCAACATCGCCCGCCATCAGGGAAATACAAATCAAAACCACAATGAGATGCTACCTCACACCAGTCAGAATAGCTAAAATCAACAAGTCAGGAAATGACAGATGTTTGTGAGAATGTGGAGAAAAAGGAACCCTCTTACACTGTTGGTGGGAATGCAAGCTGGTGCAGCCACCCCAGAAAACAGTATGGAGGTTCCTTAAAAAGTTGCAAATACAACTACCCTATGACCCAGTAGTTTCACTATTGTATATCTACCCCAAGGATACAAATGCAGTGATCCGAAGGGGCACATGCACCCCAATGTTTATAGCAGCAATGTCCACAATAGCCAAACTATGGAAAGAGTCCAGATATGTCCACTGATAGATGAATGGATAAAGAAGATGTGGTGTACACACACACACACACACACACACACACACACACACACACAGGAATACTACTCAGCCATCAAAAATGAAACCTTGCTATTTGCAATGATGTGAATGGAACTAGAGGGTATTATGCTAAGTGAAATCAGCCAGTCAGAGAAAGACAATGATCATATGATCTCATTCATATATGTAATTTAAGAAGCAAAACACAGGATCACAGGAAAAGAGAGGAAAAAATAAAACAAGATGAAATTAGGGAGACAAACCATAAGAGACTCTTAATCACAGGAAACAAACTAAAGGCTGGTGGAGGGGAGGAGGTTGGGGGGATAGGGTAAGTGGGTGATGGACATTAAGGACGGCACATGATATAATGAGAACTGGGTATTACATAAGACTGATGAATCACTGATCTCTACCTCTAAACTAATAATATGTTAATTAACCGAATTTAAATAAATAAATAAATAAGCAAGCAAACTGCCAAATGGCTAATGCTTATCCGTACCTCTTTAAATGCAATTCTATGCAAAGACTGAACTATAAGGGTTCACCAGATTTATTCAGGTTACCTATCAAGGCTCATTTTAAACCTAAAGTACAAAATTTGACTGCACCTGAAATTACAAACTTTATTCTAGACTCACAGCAAAAGCAAAGAGCACAACTTCTCCCTTACGACTCAGCCGCTGGAGTCACCCTGAAAGGGGAGGTAGGCAGGTTGAGTATTAGCCAGAGGGGCAGAGTAGTTACCTTGAGTGGATCTAAACTGATAGGGCATTGACTTTCTCTCACTGCTCAAAAATGATTCCAGTTTCTTAGGAAATGAATGTCTCGGCTTTGTAAGGGATTTCTTTTCTTTTCCTTTCCTTTTCCTTTTCTTCCCTTCCTCCCTCCCTTCCTCCTTTCCTTCCTACCTTCCAACCTTTTCTTTTTTTGCTATCTTGATTCAGTCATCACATATAATGCCCCACGAAACATCCTTTTCCATGCATCCTTTTCCTTCCATGCTCCTACAAACTGCAATACTGGCTTGCTCATCATCTCTCTGATTTCTCTGACTTTGACGTTGCAGTAAATCACCCATATGGGACCTTAGGATTCATTTTGGTTGTGGGTACTCTTATCCCTTAATGAGATGAAGAAGCAATTTTGTCTTTAGTGTCTACTGTTGGTACCTACATGCTTTAAAATAAAATTGTGGCATCTGACCCTTATGAATCCAGTAAAGCTGAGATAATTGTGAATTTAAAAAATTCCAGCTATAATATACAAAATGAAGAACGAATGAACTTCTCTTTTATCTCAAGTTGCCCCATCTTAATTTGTCCCAAATATTTGGGACAAATATTTTTTTATGAAAAAGTCCCACATAATGCAAAGATGATACATTTTTACAGTGAACATAATATACGCCAGTAACTAAATTCACCCATCAGCGTTTTACCAGACTTGCATTATCATGTTTCTGTCCATCTAACCAAGCCTTTATCCAATCCATCAACTTACTTTTCCTTAAGATTTTATTTTTAAGTAATCTCAACATCCAACGTGAGGCTCCAACTCAGAACCCTGAGATCAAGAGTCACATGCTCCACTGACTCCACCAGCCAGGCACCTTCCATCTTACATTTTTTAATTTTACCATTTATCTTTATTTTTATTGAAATATAATTGACATATAATAATGTGTAAGTTTAAGGCGTACAACATACTGATGATTTATTGCAACCTGATTACTGCTGTGGCATTAGCTAGCCATCTCTAGCACTTCGCATAATTATCACTTCCTTTTTGTGGTGAGAACAATTAAGATCTCTTAGCAACTTTGAAGTTCATAACACAGCATTGTTGACTATAATCACCATGCTGTATATTAAATCTCTAGAGCTTGTTTAGCTACTAGTTCCCAGTTTATACCCTTCAACAACATATCCCTAACTCTTCCACATGCCCAACCTCTGGTAGCCACCATCCTTCTCTTTTTATGAGTTCAGCATTTCTAGATTCCACGTAGAAGTGATATTCCATAGTATTTGTCTTTCTTTGTCTGACTTATCTCAGCAAAATGTCCACAAGGCCCATCCAGTTGTCACAATTGTCAGGATTTCCTTCCTCCTTGTGGCTGAATAATATTCCATTGCATGTACACACCACGTCTTCTTGATCTACCCAGTGACAGACATTTTGTTTGTTTCCAGATCTTGGCTACTGTGAATAATGTTGCAACGAGCATGGGAATACAGATAGTTCTTTGATATCCTGGTTTCATTTCCTTTGGATAAATACCCAGCAGTGGAATTGCTGGATCATATTATAATCCCATTTTTCTTTATTTTTTAAGGAAACTCCATGCTGTTTCCCATAGCGGCTGAACTAATGTACATTCCCACCAACAGTGCACAAAGGAGCCAAGAACACTCAAGGGAAAAAGGATAGTCTCTTCAATAAGCGGTGATGGGAAAACTGAACCCCTATCTTAGACCACTCACAAAAATTAACTCAAAATGGATAAAAGATTTAAACATAAGACCTGATGTTATACATCTTATTTTGCACGTGGAGCCACAGAATAAATTCTCTAAGTTATCTTATTTTTGATGCATTGCACCCTTCAGTACAATTCTCTGTAAATACTTCAGCATGGGTGTCATTAACTAGACTTCAAGATTTGTTACAGATTTATTTTGAGATAAAATTTACATACAGTGAAATGCACAAATCTTAAGTGTACATTTGCTAAATGCATATATCTGTTGTAACTTAAATCTGTTGTAACTTAAATATATCTGTTGTAACTTAAACTCACCAATATGTGGTAGAATTTTGCTTTCACCCCAAAATTCTCTAATGCTTCTTGTTCATCAATTCCATCACCCCCGCTCCCCAGGGCAACAACCATTATGAAATTTTTTTCTGCCACACCTCAGCTTAATCTATTCTAGAACGTCACAGAAACAGAACCATACAGTACACTCCATCCTATTTTATTGCAAAATAAACTAACCTCTAGCTCCTCCGTCAGTATAGGGAAGACTTGGGTATTTTTTTCCTTGTATGGTTTTAGAAAATAGGGAGTCTGCTTGCTCTCCATAAAAACCAGGGTTCTGTGGGTCATTAGTCCTCATGTTGGAAGCAAGTAACCTATCAGCCGATGTGGTTTTAGTCGAACTATCCAGAACAGACAAGGCTGGTGAACACATAGGATATCTGAAGGTGAAATGAGCTTTGTGGTGGGTTTCCACAGCCCTTCACTCATTTGTAGGAAATGTTTTGTGAGTCTTCATTAACATGTGGATCCTCCCAGAGCTTCAAGGGACTATTTGATCTGCAGTTTGCTCCAGGCTGGAAGTCAGAGTATACAAAACGCCTGGCATCATATAAACCCAGCCTGGGTCCTCATCTGCTTTACCCCTTTGACCCGGAGGATTGCAGGCATTCTATCTCAGATCCTCAGTCCTGGAGTCAGAACTGCGAGGGCCCTGCAGAATCTCTGACTAGGGAGAAATGTCTTGTTTTCCTCATGCTCTCTACGGGAGGGAGCAGCCAAAGGAAGAAGCTGTCTGCATTGCCTGTGGTGTAAGACCACCCGCCAGCACAAAATAGGAAGCAGGGGGAAGTAAACAAACCAAATTCTGAAATGCGCTCATCAGTGCAATCTGTCCTCTGAACGCTTTTGCACGGAGAGATGGTTGGGATGCAACCAAGCGGAAGGAGCTCATCAGCTAGCCTCTGTGACAGCATTAAGGAGGGGAGGAGACGTGTTCAGACAGCGGTGGCGGGCCCTCCCCGACTCCGCGGGGCAGGATGCTCTGCCGCCAGTGCAGAGGGCTATCTGCTTTTGTTAGTCACAGGGTCTCCCTGCACAGAGAAGTTTCCCATCAGTCCCTATCGCCTTGAGTGCTGGCACTGCGCTGCTGTGTGCCCTGTGCTGAGCCCAGGATGGCGCAAATGGGAAGTTCAGTGATGGTGGTGGGGGTGGACACGTAAAGGGAGGATTCTTTCGAAGCCCCTCTGCTCAGATCTCAGGGGTGGGTGAGACTGGGCACCAAGAGTTCTGCGGAATTCTGCAGAATTCTAACCGAGAGGAGAGTAAATGTTAGTCCACGCAGTCAGTGGAATGGGGGACGAAGAGGGACCGCCTCTGCTTCGCAGGATTAGTTAAAATTAGCTTAATGTTCATACACGTTAAGACTCAGATCTGGCCTCGACAGGGCTGCAGGTGCAGAGATGGCTAAAGAGAAGAGTCCGCAGGTTCAGAGTTTCTGGTTTGGACCTAATAAGAATGCTAATGGAGGTCATTAGAGACCCACTGATTATCAAGGATGAACTGAGGAGTGTCATGGGCTGTTATACGTTAAAGCTTGAGGGCCATGTGTTCTGGAAGCATGAGCCAGGCTGTGAAATCCCCAGCTTCTCAGGGCGGGGTGGTGAGGTTCGGAGCCCTGCACACCCGGCCAGCAAGGGAACAAATGTACAGCAACTGGCCATTGAGGAAGAGTCAACTTCCCTGGAAGGCCAAGGCCAGTCCGTGGGAAAGCAGGAAAGATTTTTTTCTATGTCTTCCTGACTATAAATTTCCAGTGTTGAGGTTTAGTTCTCCTTGCATGCTTCATTCAAAAAATATACAGTGACCCTGTATGAAAAAGAACCCCGTACCCTGTACCAGAAAAGACCTACTTCCTGGAGCTCATACTCGAACTCAGGGATAATAGTTTACTCCTTATCTACTTCCCTGTCAGCCGTATTTCTCCTCCCCTTTTGACACAAGAACAGGAAAGAGAAGGGGCCTGAATATTTAAAAGCTAAGGCAAAGGAAGGAAAGAACAGGACGAGCGTTACTGCACCTCCTACTGTTTGGATACACGATGAGAGCACACATGGTTACTACCGTCGGGAACTTATTACCAACCGTCAGGCTAAGGGACAAACTGGATGACTCAAAGGTTCCAGGTGAGGCATTTGAGTTGGGGGCCAAGGGACAGTTCCAAGTTCCGATGGCAAAGGCCACAGCCAAGAACTGACTCCAGCATTCCACAGCATATATTAAAATTAAAAGCCCTCCAGAAGAAATTGTTTTGAGGATTGCCCACCATTCCTCCACCTCTTCACATCTTTGTTCACCTGAGTCCCAGTCTGGCTCCAGCTGCCCCCTATCACATTCTTTCCCCTCCCCGGGCTTGTCCAGGGCTCTCCTTCCTCCCAGGCCAAGGAGAGCCTGGAGAGCTCCCCATCTCTGTGCTTCCAGATTGTTCTTTTTCTATGAGGGACCTCCTGACTTCCTGCCTTCTCAGCCCTGGACCAGCTGTCCAGTTATCCTAGTGGAGTCCCACCCAGAACCACCAATGTTTGGGTCATGAGGGGGCACAGCCACCTGCCTCACGGGCCAGAGTCATGGGCAAGTGGTCAAAGCAGGGCCCGGCCCCCAGGCCCACAGAGGGTCTGCGGCATCAGCTTGGCGAGTGCTGGTCCCAGATGCCACAGCCAGCCTTGCTTCCCAGGATCCTCACGGCCTGGTCATAAAATGGCCTGTTGTGCTCATCTTGGTCACCGCACCCATCTATCTGTTTGTCTCCCTGTCGCTATTTCATGCTCTCTGAACATTCACAGAGGCAGGGGTGACTCTAAGCGAGGTTCCCCTGCCCTTCCAGCAGCTGCAGTTCAAAGCACCTTTCCCTCCTTGACAATCTAAAGAGCAAGAACTGTCATATCCCAACTTTCTGTGCTCCGTGAAGCATTGCCAATTAAGTCTCCAGGGGGACCGCATCTCAGGGGAGCCACTCACTGGAGGGCTGAGTCTCCAGGGCTGAAAACAAGGGGTCCTTATCTGGGGATGCCGAGGCACCAGCTCCAAAGAAGGGGTGCTGGGAAACCTCATGTTTCTTCTTGGGCCTTTCTAGAAGCCTGGGCTCATGTAAAACTACCTCTTCTTCGATGTTTGAACCCCTAACAAACCATCTCCTTTCTAACCACACACACACACACACACACACACACACACACACACACACACACACACACACACACACACCAGTCTCCACTATTCTGGCAGGCATGATTATCCTCGGTCATGCTTTCCCACCTGAGACAGTTCACAAAAAAACAACTGCCCAATAAAAAAAAACTACAAAATAACGTAATTCCTCAATGTGTGACTGCACCCCCCTGAATCCGTCTATCAGCTCATCCTTGTCAGTATCATCTGTCTGATGGAGGACGCACCCGAAGGCCCTGACGGAGCTTTTCACTAGGGACCTCAGTGCCTGTGCAAGTCACCTCACAATTATTCTCATGAAGCCAACAGGAATCCAGTTCTAAAAGGAACATCCCCAGGACGCCTGGGTGGCTCAGTTGGTTAAGTGAATGCCTTTGGCTCAAGTCATGATCCCAGGGTCCTGGGACTGAGTCGCGCATCAGGCTCCTTGTTCGGCGGGGAGCCTGCTTCTCCCTCTGCCTCTGCCTGCCACTCTGCCTGCTTGTGATCTCTCTCTCTGTGTCAAATAAATAAAATCTTAAAAAAAATAATAAGTAAGTAAATAATAAATAAAAAAGAACATCCTCCAAATTACACTAATTGGATTGTAAATGGATTGTAAAGGTGGGATCAGATTTTGGGGGGGGGGGGTGCTTTACTTCCTAGAAGGACAGGTTTCAAGTCCGTGAGTACACAGTGGCTCCGGCCTGCGCATGAGGGCAGTGAGCAAGGGCGCTGGGACCAGGCAGGGAGGCCATCCTGGGCCCAGGGGATGCCGCAGGAGGTCACTGAGGGCTTTCCTCCTGAAGGTGAAGACAGGCGCTCCTGGGGGCAAACAGTTTGGGGGACCACGGGACCCTCAGAAATAAGCTCTTCCAACCACCTCACATACAGAGGAAGGACCCCCAAGCCCAAGGGGTGAGAGCACGATGGAGGTTACGAGTCCGCTAGTCCCAGGCCTGGGACCAGGACTGGAACCCAACTCCCCACCTGGTCCTGTGTCCCCACACCACACAGACATGGCACAATGCCGCTTTGCCACAACAAATATATGTGACAGAAGCCCCCCTCAACATATCAAGTGGAAAAGGCAGATTAGTCCTATCCCCAACCCCAGGACAAGGGAACAGGCTTCTCTGCTCTCCTCTGGACAGAGGGGCCTGAGGGTCACTTCTACATATCCTCTAGGTCCCCCAGAAAATCCACCTCTAGAGCCAGCATAACCAGGGGATAACCCATAAGAAAGCGGGGAAACAGAGTCCCTCACTACCTGGGACTGAGTCATCTGTGCGCTGGCCTCACCCCTTCCCACACACCACCACAGCCTCTGTCCGCTGCCCGCCGGACTGCACGCTCCTCAAGGGCCAGGACCCTTCAAACTCTGTGCGGACTCCAGCGCCCAATCCACACAATTCCACACGCAGGTACTTGATATAAATTAAATCAAACTGGGTCAGATTTGCTGGTAAACAGTGGCGGGCTTTGCGGTGACTCGGACACGTCAATGTCCTCTCCTGTGAGAGGAGGGCAGGCCTCTTGCCAGGCTCCAAGGCCCGAGAAACAGCCGAGAGAGCTGACTGGACGGCGAGCGTGTGGTCTCGCTCCAGGAACAAGGGCAGTTCGCAGGGAACACCGTTTGTAACGCCCACAGGAATCGGCAGGACACCTCTCTGCCCACGTGTTTAGAAGTGGCTGAATTTCCAAAACAGGGTGCTAGCCTTGGAGAGCGACGTGGCCTGAGCCAAAGAAACACCAGGCCTACGACACAGGTCTTGAGAACATTCCAAAGATGGAGAAATCCTGGGGAGCGACACCGTGAAGCCCGGCCCCTTCAGACGAGGAGGCTGTCGGCTGGAGAAGGGAGGCGGACACGGCGTGAGTCACGTCTCCTGCCTCCTCCGGCCCCAGCAGCTGCTCGCTGGCTCGGGCTCTGCTCTGCGGCGGCGGCGGGAGGGCACCCCTGAACTCCAGAGCCCGGGGCTCAGGGATGGAGCTGTGGAGACTCTCCTGGGTCAGAGCTGAGGGGCCCCTCACAACCCCACAAAACCTGAATAAACAACAAAATCCAAGCCAGCCTTCAACAGACACCAAAGAGGTCTTAGAAAGGCCCAGATCCTTCTTTTCTTCCCCAGCGCCTCCTCCTGGATTCCTCGGACTCACGGCCACACTCCCTACTCCTCTACACAGAGAAAGAATAGAGAGAAAGGAAAACACACCAGCCCCGGGACAGCCTGAGCAAGAAGGAGGAACAGGATGAAGCTGGAGCTCCTTCCGAAGAGGCTGTTCCACCAGCAAGAGCTGCCCCGCACGGTGCCAAGATGGAGGATAGAGCAGAGAACAAGAAGCGCTCCTTACACTGGAACCTTCGTGGTCAGGGCACCTCACTCCCACTCCCTCCCCCAGCTCAAGAGGGAGGCTCGAGGTCTTCCCCAGGGTACAGTCCGCAGGGGCAGGGGCAGGTCAGGGTACATGCAGCCAAGGGCAAGGAGTCCTCAGCACTGCCTTTCTTCAGCCCCGTCCTGGTCCATGTGGCTCTGGACCCTGGGATCACAGCAGGCAACACGAGTCCCTACTTAGGGCCGAAGGGCCCAACCGGCTGCACTCTCCCCGGAGATTCCCAGGCAAGAGAACAGATGACACTGGAGGCGGAGGGATAGAGGCCCCCCAGGGGCTCCCGAGGCATGGAGGAGATGGGCAGATTCCCGCAGGCTGGCCATCCGGCCGCCCCCACTCCCGGTGACCACAGTACCCGTGGCGGCCAGGTGCGGCTGCGGCGTACTCGCCCTTACATTTCCCTGCTCGCTCTCACTCCGCTCGCAGCAAAGTGCGGCAGACAGAACACGGGTCTTGAAACTTTGCGGATGTGAGTTCTAATTCCAGCTCTGCCCCTGACTAGCTGGGTGACCTTGAGCAAGGAACCTAAACTCCTTATGCCTCAGCATCTCCATCTGTAGAAGAAGCTGTACCTCCTCTCTCGGGCTCCTCGTGGGGACGAAGAGAAAGCCTGAAACAGAGGTGCAGGTGAGCCCTGGCCCCTGAAAGGGGCTCAGTGGGAGCTTTCTCTCCTTTCTGCTTCCTTTGATGACTGCTGGAGGGCCTGGCTCTCTGCTCATCGCATCCCATCTTGTGTGCGGACCCTGTGTGCGGGCAGCAGCCGTGGGACGATGAGGCTTGCTCTGGTCCCCTCCGTGCCTCCGGGAGCTGGGCTGTGATGAAGCATGTTTGATGATGGGTGTTTGTGGTGGAAATTACCTAATGAGCTACAAGATTGTTATCTAGCACTCAAACAGTATTATCATAAATATTACAAATGAGATTAGGCCACCTGGGCTAGCTCAAACAATAAGGGTAATTGAAAGGAGAAGAACCCAAGGACCTGCCCACTCGGTTCTGCAGAGTGTTCTTGTTGATTTGTGTGTTTGCTTTCAACCATGTGAGCCAGAGACAAACAAATTGATCCAGTCACTTGGCCGCCCTGTTGCTTAAAGGAAATTCTGCCCAGGAATGAAGGGAAGTCTACACGGGTGAGGTCTGCCCAAGCGCAGAAACGAGAGAGGGCGTTTCACACGCCGCGCTGCAAAGTGACGTCAGGCCTTCGTTCCTGGGCAGAACTGCCTTCTCTACGTCTAATCGGCAGAAGGAAATGGATTTCATTTTTGACATTTTTATCCACAGTTTGAGAGAACGTTATCTGTTGGGATTGGCTGGAGTGAACGAGATGATTCTCTCATCATTAAAATCCAAAGCCCTCCTTCAAATAATTGATCAAAGAAGCAATCAGTCTTCCCTCTTTCCATCCCTGGGAGAGCACCCTCCCTCTTCTTAGTCTTTGAATTCAACCACTATTTGAAATAATCAATATTTTATTTACAAACGAAAGCCCTTGGACAGTTCCATTTCACCACCACGGAACTGGAGGGCATTGGAATGACTACTTCTGAGCCCACAAACTTTTGTTAAGATGACTCTTCAGAGACGAGGCTCTGTACTCACTGCTGTGTTTCCCCTTTGTAAATGGTGGGAAGGGGCTCCCTCCCAGGCTCCCCTGTGATCAGGCAGGGACCACGTGAATGTGTCCCAGCCCATTGGATGCAAATGGAGGTGACGTAAGCCACCTCTGGGCCTGATCCTCTACCAAGGCAACCTGACAGGTCCGACGTTCCTGGTGTGGTAGCTACAAGACGAAGACCCACGTGAAAATCTTTGTCGTGTTAAACACTAATAACTGACACAATCATGCTGTTGTGTTTCGGATTCGGCTAACACCAGCAGAAAGCTTCTTCCATACTGTGGATCATAATGTATCTGAGGGTGAAAAGACCTTTGTCTATCCTCAACCAAATTACCTAATCTCTCTAAATCTGATCACTTTTTAATCAAGAAAGCAGTCACATTTTTGTGTTTATAGAGAACTTGTGCCTTGGGCAGACTACTTGGCAATAAAATGAGCTCTTACCTCATGTAATAAGAGAGCAACCTCCAGGTTAGTCCAATACAACAACCTGACAGATAAATATTATTATCCCCATTTTACAGATGAGGATCTTAAGGCTGAAAAAAGTTAAATAATTTGTCCAAGTGATAGCACCAAGTGAAAAGAGGAGCCAGGATATAAACTCAGACCTTTCTTAGTTCGTGCTCTTTTTTTCTTAAGCTACATTATCTCTTGACTCTATCCTGTGAAAATAAGGTAGAAGAATTCACGACATAATATGATGAAGGGTCCCCTTTGTGTATCTTCAAGTCAGACAAGCCTTAGGCTGAAGATGAAAGAAATGAGCCTTTCTCACATGTAGACAGGTCAGATTTTTCTTCTTCTTCTTCTTTTTTTTTTTGTTTTCATTAATAGGCTTCATTTTTTTAGAGCAGTTTTATGTTTACAGGGAAAGTGAAAGGCAAGTATAGAGAGTTTCCATACACCCTGTCTTTCCCTCTCTATTATTAATATCTTCTATAATTATGGTAAATTTTTTGCAACTGACAAACTAGTATTTAGGTTGTTACCCACTAAAGTCCACAGTTTACATCAGGGGTCACTCCTTGTCTTGCAGATGCTATGGGTTTTGACAACATATAATGACACACACCCACCATGAAGGTATCGTACAGAAGAGCTTGACTACAGCAGAATCAGGGAAAGATTTCATGGCAAAAGTGGAATATATGTTAGACTTTAAAAAATAGAGGGGATTTTTAGAAGCACCATGAACAAAGCCAAAGAGAAAGGAATGCACGAGGCATTATTCAAGAGAAACTGGGTATGTCAGTTTGTCTTGGTGTCTCTCACTTGGGGACTCAGAGGGCTCTCACTTGGGGAGATAAAACAAGAATGAATGTTTATTTGACATTATGATGTGCCAGGCAAATGCTAAGCATTTTACATGGATTAAGTGATCCAGAGAGTGATTTATGATATAGATGCATTATTCCCATCTTTAATGAAAGGGGTGCAGCTTAAAGCTTGGAAGGCTTTTTACAAACTTCTCTAAAGAGACACAGTAGGAATTTGGAGGATCTGGAATATAAACAGGCTGAGTGAGCCCAGAGTCCTTTGACTCACTGCACCACAATGCCTCCAAAATAAAACCCCAACAACATAGCAGATAAAATGGAAAAGGTAAATTAGGGACCATTTGAGGGTGACTTGGAAGTCAGGCTATAAAGTTGTTTTCTTTCAGCAATATAATTTTCGAGAAAAGTATATACTAGTGTTTCCTTTTGATAGTTGAAACCAAGGAAAAAGGATAAGTCTGAATCTATGGAATCTTGCCTGCTTCATAACAGCTTATATAGGCTTAAAAAATAAACTCTATTTGGAGAATGACATGACAAAATCATATTTGGGGATGTTATTTATCCTGAAGATGATATGTCACGTAGACTGGGAAGAAAGACAGAAAGCTGAAGGAGAATCAGTTAAAAGTTTACTGACATCATTCAGGTGCTGGGCCAGAAAGGTCTGGACATGAAACGGCTGTTCTATGAACTGAAATAAAAGGACGGTTATGGCAAAAAAGTGTCAAGAGAGAACTGACTAGTCTAAGGGATGAGGGAAAGGTCTGGAGGAGTTAAGGGTGCCTGGGAGAGTAATGGAAATATTTTCGAAAACACTAAAGGTCAGAGAAGGGGACAGTATCAGAGGAAGGACAAAGCTTGGACTGCAACTACGCAAAGGACATCATGAGGGAACCGTCCAGCAGAGAGGGAAATAAAGTCAGCAGTGGAGGGTAAGAGTTGGGTGTAGAGTCACAGACTTGAGAGTCGCCTTCGTAATAGGGATGCGTGTGAAGGGTGGAGATGAAAGAGAAGAAGAAATGACTGGAAAATGCATGGAAGGCGGAAGACAACTCAGCAGAGACTGGACAGGGACACTCAGGGAGAAGAATCGCTGAGGCAGGGAAGCCAAGCCCAGGATGAAGTGGGCTTCAACAAGACGATCGAGACAAGACTGTCAGATGCTACCCCGCGGGGAGACAGAGGCCACCCACGCCAGGAGACGGCCTTTGGAGTCCTTCAACACGAACTGGAAAACATTAAGGTGAGAAAGAATGGAGACGCAGATGGGTCGGGAGTGGGGAGCGGTGTCTGGGGATCCTTGAAGCACAGGAAGAACGTGACTTTTCTCAGGCATCGAAGACCCAGGAGGATCGATTTGCTCAAAGCCGTTGTTCAGATGCCAAGGGAACGAGCAACAGCACCAGAGCTCAAGGGACTGTCAGGAGAGCGGTCTCTGAGCAGCTGAGTCAAGAAGAGATGCCTCGGGCACATTAGAAAGTACTGCAGGGGTGATGGGGCTACCGCGGGAGAGAGGGGCTGGGGGCAGGGGCAGGGAGACTGAGCCGTCACTGTGTTGTAGATGGTGAATTTCACACGATGTACAGATGCTGCTCCTCTGAACAAGGCTAACAGGTGAGACCATCGCCCTTCTGCACAGCCCTGCATCAGGCTGGAATCAGGGGCTCTGACGCGACACGCGGGAAAGCAGACTTCCCTGAGCAGAAAACGTGCAGGGGGCTTAGGTCCTGAGAACTGACTCCACTTTGCACTCCCTCATGAACTGCGAGCTGGGGCAAGAAAAATCAGAGGCAAAGATGAGGCTCCTCCTCCATCCTCCCCCTCTTTGTCTTTCAACCTTTTCCCTCTCCTGTGTGTTTTTTCCTTTCTTTCAGGTCTTTACATCATGCACAGTGGATTCAGCACTGTATTAAGCGCTGGTTTTATTTTCCATCGGAAAGCAACGTTAGTTTTAACATTAGTCCAAAGAAGAGTATGATTAGGAAGGCAAATCAGATTCTAGAACTGATCAAATGGTACATTTCAAAAACAGTTGGTAATGATTTACAGATTATCCACTGGCTTTGGATTACCCAGGTGTTGCTCACCTCCATCAGCCCTGCTAACCATGAGGTGACTCTGGGATGCACAAAAGCAAAACTCCCAGCCATCACCCAGCCTCGCTTTTCCCCCATGGGACTAATTGAGACTGCAATCAATTGTATATGAACTCAGAGCAGAGAATGTTCAAGTTAGCACTCACCAACAGGTAATCAGAATCCAGGGATATTTTGTTTTGAGACTCATTTTCTTCTCTCTCTCACCACACACACACACACACACACACACACACACACACACACACAGTACAAATGTGGAGAAACCCACGTTAATCTGATCGCTGAGTACTAATGTTAATAACAGAATAGCTCTCTTGAAATCCAAATCTATGTGTGGTAACATCTCGAAGGGGAAGGCACTTTGCTTGGTAATGATTGAACGCTGCTCTTTGCTCCTTTAGACATTTCTATTTCAGGTGTCCAGGGTCTTTTGCACTCTAGACTCATGTCCTTCAAACAGGAGAAAAGGCTGCTGACAGAAAGGGCAGCCCGTGTGTCAGGTTCCGCTGGGAGCTCAGAGCTGGGAACCAGGAGATAGACTGGAGCCAGCATCAAAGTGATTGGCTCTGTTTCCTAATCTCACCATGGCGGCCTCAAGAGGCAAGGCAAATGAGCTGGCCCCAGCCCTGGGCCAGGAGAGGAGAAGGCAGGAGGCTGAGGCCAGCTGCCCTTTGCTGTCCTTCAAGGCACGGGGACCAGACTCCAAGACAAGCGCATGACTTGTGGTCAGGCAAAGATTTTGTGCATCCTGAGTGCAAAAGACAGTCTTAGCGATGTAGTTTGTAAGCCAGAGATTCCAGACCTTGAGGGGCACCTGAAGGTTTGTGGAAATATTCCAGCATCCGATGTGTCATGGCCAGCCTGTCCTGAACACTTCGGGATGTTTGTTCGTCCTCTACACCGAACTCACTTCTCACTCAGCAGATTGGTCTTTGACCCCATGGTTCCTGGAGGGGTTCCTGGCAGCAGGGACCAGCATCTGCCAATTACCTTCAGAAGTGAGCTCAGAAGCCCAAAAGGAGACTTCCTCTTGAGAATTATGCCTTCTTTGGGCATAATTAGGCTCTGTATTTGAACTTACAGGGCTGGATGTGGGACAATCTGCTTCTTTGGTTGACTGCACCAATTGGAGAGAAACCAAGTACCCTTCCTGACCCCAGGCAGCGAGATTGGGATATGGGATGTTTCACACATCCCTGGAGTCCTTCTGGCACCAGAACATTAGAGAAAGAGAATTATTAGAACTAATGTTTAAGATTCTGACATCCAGACAGGATCTTGCACTCAGAATGTTCTGGCCCACCATGGAAGTAGACAGCAAGGGAGAAGTGCATCAGAGAGTAATTTATCTTCCTCCCCAAGAAGTCTGCAAAGCATCACAATGCATATCTCTTCTAGGTGGACCTGGGGCACTAAGAGTTCCAGATTCCAATATGGCCCCATGCCTCTGGCCCAAGAGAAGGGAACTGTGCCAGAAGCCCTAGGGTTTGAGCATTGACTGTCCTGCTAAACCTTTCCAGCTGTATGCTCCCTGAGGGCTATTTCGCTTTTTGCAAAGGGAAAGAACTAAAGACTCCCCTTTTGGCAAACACAAAACAAAACAAAAACCATGGAGGCACAGACTGCCCTGGCTGCTTATGCCACTGAGGCAATCCCCCCTCCCGTCAGAGGCTGCCTGGCAAGGGGTCAGGAATAGATGAGACAGACCAGGATTATCAGGATCTAGAAGTAGATGCCCAGGCCAGGAAAGGCAATCCAACAGGGCAGGAAGCATCTGGATGGTTCCTGCCTCCCCCAAGGGCTTCAGGGGAGTTGGGGGGGTGGTCATCCTGTCTGGTCTCAGACAGCAGAGCTCCTGTCATGAGCTCCAGGGACCTGATGCAGAGCGGTCGGCCACAGCAGCACTGAGAAGAACAAGAAACAGGCCTGGGGGAAGAAGTGGAAGCCCATCTCAGGAGTGGGGCACAGATTCAGGGCTTAAATGGATCAGTAGGAGGAGGTCAGTAATGGGACCAGGGAATAAAGTCAGCATAAGAGCAGAAAGATGCTCGGTTGGGTTGGGGGACTCTTAGCATAAGATCAAGATGGTCTAGCCATACACAGCACCAATGGTACAAATAGGGCTTCATTCTTCTAGTATTCAGCAACCTTGAGATGCTCTGGAGATGCAGGTAAATGAGACCATTCCCTGCCTACCAAGGAACTCACGGCAGGGTGGGGGAAGACACCTCTGTGAACCGGTTATCTTAATAGAGTTACTGGAGTATGAGGCACAACCACAGAGTATGAGCGTTGGAATGGAGAGAAGAGGGGGCAGGTAGGTTCTCAAGACGAGGCAGCCCAGTCAGGGAGTGACTCCATAATAGGTCTCGACCTGCGGTTACATGCCCACCCCTCGCTTGGCAGAGCCACCAAGACTAGGCAATGCGAGCAGCCCTTCCCCAAAAGGGACCTGGGGTTCCAGAGCCCAAAGGAGGGGACGGGCTCTTGGGTGGCCAAAAATGAATTGAGAGCATGTCATAAGTGTTTAGGCTGGGGAATGACATAAACACACGTACAGTTTAGAGCAGAGGGTCAGCAAACATGGTCTACAGAGGGCCGGAGAGTAAATATTTTCAGTCTCGTGGGCCCTACATATGGTCTCTGCGGCATCTCTTCAACTGCAGGAAAGCAGACAGACAGTATATACATACGAATGGGCGAGGCCACCCTCCAGCAGAGCCGTATTCATCAACAGAGGTGGTGGGTGAGCCAGCCTGGGTGCTCTAGGCCGAGGACACCCTGAGCGATGCTGTATTAGGGGAGAAGGGAGGTCCAGGAGGGGAGACAAAGAAAGCAAAGAGAACACACAAAAAACCGTTGTCGCCATGAAAATGTGCCCTGTGGGGTTTCTAGCTGAGTGCAGCCTACTGGAGAAAATTCCCGCTCTCTCTCTCTCTCTTTGGGATAAAACTACCCCAAGGCAAAGAGTCCCTTTACAAACTTCATTTTTGTGAACATTAAATTCGGCTTCTCCTTGCATTTAACTTGTTTCTTAATTGTTGGTTTCTGTAGGGGGTTCCATTTGTTTTCTAGAGGGTTCTATTTGTTTTCTGTCTTTCAGAGGCTTTTCATCCTGGCAAAGGCAGCAGCAATCCTCCCCAGCAGGAAGCCAGCAGTGTACTGACTTTCTCCCTCCCTTATTATTATACTGGAACCATGGGTTTCCCAGTGTGGGCCACCTGTATTTATTTGAGTCCATTTTTAAAAACACTAACTCGACCACATCCCCACTTTGTGGGCTGCCGTCTTGCTCGCTGCTGGCAACCCTGAGAATCTTCCTCTGTACCGCATCTTAGTCATTCCACAGCTCAGCCAAAGAGAAGGCACTGGGGACTTGGAGGCAGCGTGTACAATCATGGCAAGGCAAAAACCTAGCCCCTCTTTTGTAATCACCTCTTCGGGATGAGGCAATATGCTGTGAATTAGTGTGTTCCAGGCCTGGAGTGGTAACATATGGTGTATCTCTGCTCATTCTACATTAAATCCTGACATTTTGCAGCTGTCAAGATAAAGCTGTTTATATGAGTAACATTGTAGTTTGTTTATAGGGAAATAATGTGTAGCAAGTTATGATTAATCAAGGTGTCTAAAATCTGCTGGAGGCTTCTAAATAGATTTGTTTTCACTGCCATGCTTTCTGTCTCCTAAATCAGGGGTTTAGTGCCCCCCCCTTCGTTGAACTTCACACCCTTTTTGATCCTGCCCTGTGGTCTTGGCCCCTGCGGTCCTGTCCCCTGTGAGGCCAGGCAGAAGAGTGGGGACCGCCCCAGAGCGAGGAGACATGACGTAATCGCCTTCATTTCCAAACTCCAGGAAGCCCCTCAAAGAGCCAACGTAGCTTCATTCCTATATTTCTGTGTTGAGAACCCAAGTCTCGGATTGAATAATCACCTGAAGAGCTGTCAGTAGGTGACTGTGTCTCCAGGGAAACACAGAGCGCACTTAGCTTTGGTTTTCCTGGGTCCCCGGGGTCGTGGGGCCTGCAGACAGGGCAGATTTGAGGAGTCTCACCTTCTACAGGTGATGTGAACCCCTTATGTCTGTGGTTCTGGGTTCCAATGTCCTCTTTGGAGGATAACTGGTTAAAACCCCAGGCTCCTGAAAGTGGGAAAGACTCGGATGCATCACCTTGCTAAGCTGTCCTTCCAACGCAAGAACCCTTCACCTAGGCTGACAGCTTGGGTCAGGCCACCATCTGATCTGCATGACTGCGGGGAGGGTCAATGCTGGGGGGAAGTGCCTTCAGGTCCCAGGCTCCCGCTGCCCTAGTTTGCCCTCTGGAATAACTTGGGGCTGGCTGAAGGCTTTTCCGAATGACAAACCTTCAGATCTTGTCACAGCCACTATCTCCTCTGAGGGCCAAACTTCATAGCCTCCCAGTGCTGCTTACAGTGCCTGGCTCCCCTCCACCATGGCCACACTCCCCCAACACCAGCTGGCTGGTCTTTATGCACCCAGAAATGTGGGCTCCAGAATGGACCCACCTCAGTGTCCCAGACGCCTGGAAGCCCCAGCGGAGCTCTCCTGCCCCTTGCCCTCCATTCCCAAGGCTCCCGGGGGAGGGGGGGTGTCTGAGGACGTGTGAGCAAGCAAGTCTCAGAATGGTGACCATCATCATTATTGGCACTGACATTTCTAGAGCTTCTTAAGATTTCGAAGGACTTTCCCTTTGTTCAGGTACAATAATTTCCCCCCAAATATCATCTCTATGTTAGAGGATCTCTCAGGTGTATATTTATGCTGTGCCTTTGAGCCACATGTGCAGATATTCCTCCAAAGTCAGTGTCTACGTGCACAGATGCGCGGTTGCATGCATGCACACACACGCATACGCACAGCCTCTGTGCTGGGCACGAAGCCATCCCTGCCCCACTGCTGGCCAGGCGGAGAGGTGGGCAGTCAGCCCCCACCAGAGGGGCTCACAGAAACCCAGGACACTGTGGTGGCGGTTTCATCCACAGACTAGAAGCTGCACAAGCACAGACCATACTCCTAGCAACACTTGGGGTGCAGCGCCAAGGACCAGCCGCCTTTTTGGCCATGGAGGCAGAACCAGCAGTAGCTGCAAGAAGAGGAAGCGAGTGATAGTGGCATCACAGCCCTGCTGCGCCCGGTGCCTTCCTGGGCATGCCGAAGGCAGCTGGCAGGAAGGCAGGCAGGGGGAGAGGCAAGGAATTTGCTGCCTGAGAGAGCAGGGCGACACCATGGCTGCAGAGGGGACCTTGAGTCATCCCCCAACTCATTTTCAGCAGAAAGTTTTCCTTCCTCCAAATCACTTGTAGCTCAGATGTGCTTCTAGAAGTATCCACCAGAAAAGCTTACAGAGAAGAGCAGAGGGCTCAGGCTGGAGTCTTAGGAGATGCCCCAGTTCAGAGGGGAGAAAATGAAGCCACTGGTGGAGTCTGAGGAGGACTGAGCCAAGGGGCAGAAGGAGAACAATTCTGAAGTATACTCAGCCCAGAGATGTGGGTTCACTGACCTGGCCAGGGTCCAGCAGTTGATATTGCGCTGGGAGATACTGAGCTTAGCATCACCAAACCTTCCCTCCTGGGGTTAGGAGAGTCCCTCACTGGTTCAGAGGTTATTTCATCTCCTGAACTGGAGATCTCAGAGATCCCCTCCAGGGTCGCCATGCGGCAAAGAGAGAAGCACCGAGGCATCCATTCCATGGGTGACAGGACACAGAAAGGACCAAGGAAAGGGCAGAGGACGTAGAACCAGGGACGAAGGCTGCAGGATCACTGCAGAAGGTGGCGCCTTCGGAAAACAACCAGAACAAAGAACTGAATCCAATCAAGAACCCTGCACTCTCCCTCCAGCCCCCCGCCCCCCCCCCCCGTCACCCTCTCCACCCACGTTCCCTTAGAGACAGCAGAGTGAGCCTCTTGTCGGAAATGAATATCGCACGGGACAGTTAATCAAAGCTGAACCGCCCCCTGCCCCCGCAAGGGAGCTGTGCTTGGGGGCTTGGGGCAGAGTGGGCAGCTGGGCAGATGGAGGGGAGGCAGCACAGTCCACCTGCAAGGGGGCGGGGGCGGGGTGCTGCAGGGGAAGCACAAAGCCAATTTCTTCCAGTAAAAAATGATACGAGGTGAAAAACCGTTTACTGCACATTAGGATCCACGGTTGGGCCATTTGTATGTTTTACTAGGATGGTTATGTCACTAAACGAAGCCTGAAAAATCCATCATGGGCAGGGAGCCTGACGGTGGCCCGGTCAGGGGAGGGGAGTGGGGGGATGGGTGGCTGGGTGGAAGAGGAGGAATGGGAAGGGAGAGATATCGGTGTTTCGGGGGACTCACGTCCAAGCCCCGTCCCAGGTCGCTTGCGTTCCCATCGAAGGGCCTGATGGATCCCCCGCAGCTCCACAGTTACTGTTCTTCCTCAACAGGGAACTCAGAGGTTCTCTCTACCCCCGTCCCTCTCAGCTGGTTCTGGGGATGCCACTTCCGACTCAACAAGGGACTTTGAGTTAAATGCCTACGTGCTAGGTGGGGGACCCTATCATCCCCATCGCCTGTCGGGACCCTCCCTGTCCATCCTTTGAGCCATGACCAAACCATGCCTGTGGTTAGCAAAGGAAGTGACTAGAAGACCCTGAGAGTTGGGGAGCAGGGATCCAGGGAGTGGAAGACGGCAGGAGGAAAGTGTGGGAATGCCATGTGAGTGGCTGCATTTAACCAGGAGCTCTGTCAACAAGTGACAGGGCCAGCCGCCTAAAATGCCGATTGTCCACTTGTACCTCTCCCCTTGCCTCTGAGCAATGTCTGGCTTTAGCAAACAGACCAGGAATTGGTGACCCTCCTGGCCTAACATACTACTGACCCTCTGCGATGTATGACCCTTAGATTCCAGAGCCAAATGGGCCAAGAGAATGTCTGACTGTAGCCCTTCGTTACCCAGGTGAGAAACCGAGGCTGGTCCTAGACCCTTGTTCTCCTCATTCCCAGGCCACCCTCCCTCCCACACCTCGATGCTGCCCCAGGGCCACGTTTGCAAGCATAAGGGAGCCCCAGATCACTGAGAGCCATCTTCCCTGACCACCCAAGATGCGACCCACTCCATGAGAGTCACAAGCAGCCAGGGTACTTGCTAGAACGCAAACTGTTCTCATCCCAGCCTCCTGCTACGCCATCTCGCTTTCCCTTTCCGAAATACATAATCCCCCCGGCACACCAAACTGAGAAATAAGGACGCAAACTGGACAAGCAGTCCCCAGGGCCTGTAGGAAAAGGCGGGTAGATGGGCTGTAGAGACGGCTGCCCGGACCCAGAACCACAAACAGTCATGAGGAGGACTGAGGACAAGATGGAGAGAACAGTCACCGAAGGTCCTTGACCACAACTGGAAACAGAGTGCGGCCGCCAAGTGGACTGGCATGAGGCCGGGTTTTGCCACAAGTTCATCTGAGGACAAATCAGATGCCGCATTTTCACAGAATCAACTCAGCTGTCCAATTCACCCTTCCAGGTGAAGGCAACAGGGGCCAGAAGAAAAGAATCCCACGTGTCAGACAGGTAGCAAAGATGCTGTGTGTCCCGTCCCGACACCTGCAAATTCCTGGGCAGCGAGAGCGACACAGGAGTCTCCCCAGGACCTGAGCCCAAGGGTAGAAGGTTCTCAGCAAACAGCCGCCCTGTGCCTGGGAGACAGCCCGGGATAGCGGCGGTCATACACTCACAAACTGCCAGGAGGCCTGGGTTCTGATCCCTCTTCTGCCATTTCCCAAATGTATAACCTTAAGCGATTTCATTAGCCTCTCTCTGCCTCGGTTCTTCCATCTGTAACATGGGGAGCATAAGAGTACCCGCCTCGCAAGGCCTTGTAAGGATTTCACCGATTGCTACACGCAAGTGTTTCGGACGGCGGCGGGCACATGCTAAGTGCTGTAGGAGTGCTAGATGAAACACATGAGTGTGACATGAGCCAAGAAAGCCAGAGCCCGAAACAAAAGGCAGAAGAAGTTCTCAATCGAGAACTTCTCTGGAGGTGAAACCAGGGGTGAGGGAAGGGGCCACTCGGACCACACTCACAGTGACTGATGCTGATGTCCTCATTTCTGTAGGCTCCTGGCCTGCCTTGCCTGTGAAATGAGTTCCTAAGACAGGCCTCTTATTTTCTTATTCAATTTCAAGATAAAATTAGGGTTGTGTCTGTCCCTTGGGGAGAAAATGTGCCCCCCCCAAACAAGAAACCCCCTAGAGGAAGCCTGTTAAAATCACATATTTAAAGGGACATGAATATTTTTCTGACACAGTATTAGTAGCAATAAATAAATTGCCAAATTGGACTGCAAACTAGCAGGACTGCTCGGTATTTGAATGACAGTTAACATCTCAGGGGAAATAGCAGTGACAGCTGAATATGTCACCAAAGACACGGCCTTGATTGCACAGTGTATGAGGGACTCCTTCCGGGAGACAGCGCAGGCCGGGGCCGATGACAGCCCGGGCAGGGGAGAGCCAGGCTGGAAAGGTCGGCTGTGCACTGCAGGGTAGCCTATCGCCCAGGGTCCTGTGGCCAGGAGGTCCAGGGATGGGACAGATGGAAGCCTTCTAAGCCTGGTATCAATGAGCCAGAAGTTGACCCAAGTGGGGAGGCAGGCAGGATGCAATTTACCTCTTGTAAGGATTGATGGTGTTTGCATACCAGGTGGACATTCAGGCCACATAGTGGAACTCATATGGGAGAATCCCAGAAACTAGAGCAAAGCCCAGGGAAAACAACTAGCCAAGGGGGTCAGGAGGCTGGGGCACCGAGGTAGCACCCAAACTCTGCCTTAGGGACAGGTAAGGGAGGAAAGGGTATAGGGAGGGAGACCGGGTACAAGATACCCAAATGGGAGACCAGTGGGGCTTGGGTAAGGAAGGCACCATTTTCAGCGGTCTACATCCAGCCCAAGGGACATGGCAGTAATGGGAGGGGAGAGAAGAAGGTGGGATGGGTACAGCAGGGGTTTCCAAACCCTTCCAGGCAGTGAAGAAAGGTCAGAATGAACAGGGCTGGGATAGTTGGGGACGGAGAAAGACTGTCAGCTACAGTGATAAAACCCTTGAGTCTTGGAGCTTCTACCAAATTTTCTGAATGGCTGATACGGAGCCATGGTCATCGCTTCAAGCCTGTGTTTAGCTTTAAAAGGATGCCCCAGAAGCATCTGTGTTTTAGAAATGAGTAGATCAACCCGGAGATGCAGAGAGCCAGCCAAAGCCACACGCTCCTGACACAGCGGGAAGGAAACAGGTAGACGCGCACAAATCCTAGAACTCGATGGGAAGACAGCAACTAAGCAGGTGTGGACCGCCCAACTCAGACAGATGGCCCAGGGCACCTGCAACGGGCCTATCATATCACATCAACTTAGCAAGAGGGCACGACGACTCAGCTGACCCCTTGGTCCACAAATCTTGCTTATACAAATTGTTTAAAAATGTCCTGTGGACACAAAACTTGTTAATGGACTTCTGGGTGGAAGAGAGACCTGGGACATGGATTACGGAGTGCAGGGTCACCTGGTATATGATATATTTCCTTTGTGTTCTAATTTTTCACAATAATCCTATTTTCCTTTCATCATAAAAGGATGATATTAAAAAAGGATATGTATGGGAAGACATACAGTACCTTTTGAAGCAACTTCTGGAAAGCTTGTGTGAGAGTCGGTTTATGAGGGTTTCTGGTGGCTTCGCACCCCTGCAGGAGCTGTGGGATCAGAAGGGAGAGAACTCTTAATAGGAGGTTGTAGCAGAACCACACGCTTCCTGCCCAAGGAACACCCCAAGAATTAAGTATTTGCACCCTTGCTGGAAAGTAACTTTTTGCCCATTCTGCCCCAAGAGCCAGCCTCTCCCACTCTGAAAGGAGAATAATCTATGATCTACGATCGGACTGGCAGGCTTCAAACCCCAGGCAGCTGCTTTTCTGCGCCCGGGAGAGCTCATGTGTTAAAAATCGCATGCACCTTGGCCTCTCTGTGTCTCACTCCTACAGTGTCTTTGCTCTTGCCCACCCAACATCCCCCAGGGCAGCTCCCCATCTAGAGTTGGGGGAAATACTTGGGTCTTTGGGGTCCAATTTTCTTTCCCTAATCCAGCTTTACTGGCAGTGAGGCTGGGGTTTTTTCATTGTTTTTAAATTTTTTTATCTGACCTCTGGTCTATTTCTGAAAGGATTCAGAACCCATGGAGGGATGTGATTAAATGCCATATTTCTCGTCCCTCAAAAACAAACAAAAAAACAACACCATTAAAGCAAGTTGGCAAAGAAAGCTTCTGATTGGAGGAAAAGTGTCAGAAGGATTTATCACAAATAACAACATCAACGGGAGAACAACTGATATTGTGATAAAAATAAGTAATATGTATTTGGTCTTCATACATTGTTTTTGGCACCCAGCTCCTAAAACCCTTGGAATTTCCTAAGTGAGGAGAGAGATCACGGTGTTTTTGTTATGTTAATGAGGTGACTTTTGGAAAGCCTCTGTAGAACCAAAGGATGGGAGCCCATTGCTGGGGGAACCAACCCTGTGATTAGAGAGATGGAACTTTCAGTACTACCCACCCTGCCCCCACCTCCAGGGAGGGAGGAGGGGCTGAAGATTGAGTTCCATGATTTAATTGACTAATACCTAAGTAATGAGGCCTCTATAAAAAAACCAAACGGAGGGGGTCTAGAGAGTTTCTGGGCTGGTGAGCACATGGAGATTCAGGGAGAACAGCTTACCTGGGGAGAACACAGAAGCTCTGAGCCCTTCTCCATACCTTGTCCCATGCTGTTCCTCAGTAATATCCTTTCATAATACACCAGTAATCTTGTCAATAAAATGCTATGAGTTCTGGGCGCCTGGGTGGCCCAGTTGGTTAAGCAACTGCTTTCAGTTCAGGTCGTGATCCTGGAGTCCCAGGATCGAGTCCCACATCGGGCTCCCTGCTCCGTGGGGAGTCCGCTTCTACCCTCTGATCTCTCCCCTCTCATACTCTCTCATTCTCATTCTCTCTCCCTCTCTCTCTCAAATAAGTAAATAAATAATTCTTTTAAAAAAATGCTATGAGTTCTGGGAGCTGTTCTAGCAAATTAACCAAACCCCCAGAAGGAAGGAGACTTGGGAACCTCTGATTTATAGCCAGTGGGTCAGAGGCACAGGTGACAGCCTGCACCTTCAACGGCCATCTCAGTCTTATGGGACTAAGCCCCTACCCTGCGGGATCTGATGCGTCTCCAGGCAGCATCAGAACTGAGGTGAACTGGGGGACAGCCCGCCAGGGTCGGAGAATTGCATGGTGTGAGGAAAAACCTGCACAGATCAGAATCTGTGCTCAGAACCTTCACCAACATTTATTGAGTGTTTGCCAGAGGCCAGGCCCTGTGCTAAATACTTCACATGTTGTTTCTGTTTTAATTCTCACCACAGCTTTCCAGAAGACGACCCCGAGACTGAGCAGTGCCCGGGTGGTATTTGTTCCGGCAGAGCGGGGATTCACACATAGGCTGACTTCCCAGGCCACCTTCTTAAACACCGCCCACTATGGTGGCTGATTTCACCCTTGCCTTGTGAGAGGGCAGTAGGTGCGCCTCCAAGGCTGGTGGGACAGACGGCCAGGCAGGTGGGGGTCATGACAGGGCAACGCTCAAGTCAGCAGCAGAAGTCAGAGAGGGACAAGGGCAGGCCAAATAAAGACCAGGACATGTGTCCAGATGGCCACATGACTGGGGGTGACGATCGGGACAGTCTGGGGAGCAGGGCAGGCCTGGGCCATAGTCCCCAAGAAAACTGCAGAGGCAGCCCCTCAGGAGGGAGGTCGGCAGAAATCCCTCAGGTATCCCTCACGCTTGAAGCTCATCCTGTTGACCCTTCACCAATGTCATTAAAATACCCTCGTTCCTTTTCTGCAGACTTGGCCATAAAATCATGGACATTCTAACTTCAAGGAACCAGAGAAAGTCATTCAACTCTCTGGTTCTAGGGATAAGCAAATGGGCCTAGAAAAGTGAATGAATTGCCAAAGGTCACAATGCTAAGTAGCGAGGGAAACCCAAGAGTTCTGACTCCCCTCCCAGTGCTCTTCCCATGGTACCACCTCAAGGCTTGGCATTCTGCCACATTTCTGGTCCTACCATTAGGAAACGGTGACTTTGGGTTGGGCACTGGGATAAACCTGAACTTGTGAGAAGCCCAGCATTGATTTCCACCCTCAACTATAGACTTCCAGTGGGGTTCATGAGATTGTAGCCATGCTGTGGGACACCCTAAGCCTGTGCTCAGATCTTTGGACGGGTAAACATGGCTCTTCAACCCTGTAGGTTGTAAACAGGTGACTGCAACTGTGATAGAGAAACACAGGACTGATTTTCTATGTCAAGAGCTGCTCCTAATTTATACACTCCATAATTGCCAACATTCGGTATCTTGAGAGACATCTACTCTAGCTGCTCAAGATAGGAGTTTACCTCCCTCTCCCTGCCACTGCTCCCAAACACACAGCCCCTGGACTGCAAGAGTTCAATAGTCTTCCCAAGGTCACAGAGCAAGTCAAGGGCAGGATGGATAGAGAACATCATGTCCCATGTACCCCGGTGTCTAGTGCTCAACCCCCTCTCATGTTACCTCACCTCGGACAGATTTCCGTCATCAGAGGAGAAAAGGTCATTCATAAGTCATGAAGGGTGATTTCATGAGTCATTGGAATAAGGCACACATATGGGCCCCATCCTTTAGGAGGCCCAGTGCAGGCAGATGCAGATGCAAGAACAGAGTTTCAAGAAGTTAAGTGTCTGCAGGCCAGGCAGTACTGATTTAACAAAGGGTCTATTTGCAGTGACAGAAGAAGACCCCAAACTCTGCCCCTCCCATCATGCAAGCCTCCCTGCTGTTCTTTTAATAGAAGCATTTTCCCTGCCTTCCTCCCTTCCCTCCAAAAAGCCTCACAAATATGTTGTGTGAAATATCAGAACTAATTAGACCAAATGGTGTTCATATCTGTCGCTGGTTTTTCAGGGGGAGAGCAGGCTGTGTCGTGGAGGGAAATTTTGTTAACTAATTATGGACAATTTTTAGGGGAGAGTGTCATGTTCCTCTGGGAAAGAGGGGTGGGACTATTGGAAAGGGTTCTTGGATGGGCCAAGTATGGAGATAAAAGACATAGTGACAGCCGAGTGACCTGGAAGGTGGTGTGGGAGAGATGGACAGGACTGAGCCTCAGGGGCAGCTTATTACAGAGTTCTTCTTACAGTCAAAAGAGTGTGACACTGTTTGCACACAAGTGAAAGCATTTACCATACCAGTGGAAAAAAACCATAGGAAAGAGGAGGTAGTTTGTCCCAAGTTGGTACTTAGCAGTTGTTGCTGCTGCCGCTCTTACACAACCAAGAACAGGAACCACATCCTAATTTGTTTATAGTCTCCCGCTCTCAGTGCAAGTGAGGTGGCGTTGGTAGTCACCCCCAAATTTGGGGACTGGAACACAGTACAGGAAGAAGACACATTTATATGAGCCTAGTTTATGCTGGAGACAAACTAAGAGCTTTGGCTATTTTTTCTCATTGAGGAATATCTAAATAGAAGTAAGAGAAAAGAGAACATGAGGATGTCGAATCAGAAGACAAGAACACAGGAGGCACTTCGAGCTGCCTTCATAAATTCAAAATACTATCAGGTAAAAAAGGGAATGTATTCATTACAGGAGCTCAAACTAGGACACGGTGGTAGAAGGTATCAGGAGAAGGACTTTAATCCAAAATAAGGAAGAACTTCTTCAGGATTAGAACTGTCCCAGAAATGAAGCAGTGGGCAATAGGCCAGAGGCGGTCCCCGAGCTCCTGGTTGAGCCAAGCTCAGAGCCGCTCGCGAGAGATTCCTGTAGGAAGGACTGGACTCTCCGGGTCCTGAAACATGGGCTTCCGTGTGCCTGCAGATGTGCTGCCGGAACACGCTGTACTTCATTCGTGCGCTAGCAAGATGGTATTCCCTAGGAAGGCACAGGGCGAAGGCCCTGCTAAAGTCTTTGACACCCTCTTCATGAATAAGTCTTTAAAAATGCGACGAGCAAAGGAGCACCTGGGGGTGCAGTTAATTAAGGATGCGACTCTTGATTTCAGCTCAGGTCATGATCTCGGGGTTGTGAGATCGAGTCCCGTGTCCACACCCCATGTGGAATCTACTTAAGAGTCTCTCCCTCTGTCCCTCCTCTCTCTCTCTCTCTTCCTCTCAAAAACAAAAATTTTTTTACTTAAAAAAATGCAGAGAATAGACAGAAATCCTTCAGGAAATATCAGGGTGTGGTGTGGCTCAGGCATGAGGTGGGGTTCAAGTGCCTGGGGACCCCACTTGAAGAGCTCTTCCATATTCTCACTCCCCGCAGCACCCAGACTTACAAGGCCGGGGAGCCCAGGACCAGGAAGACACATTTTGTTCAGCTGGTGCTCAGTATCCCAGTGGCGCCAACAGCGTCCTTACCCATCCCTCCACCACTGCCCGGCCGGCAGCCTCCGGCCCCGGAGTGACTGCTGATGAGGTCTGCACTGAGCAGCAAGTAGGACTGAAGGTGCTCGGGGAGCAGACAGTGTTGGGGTGGGGGCGGCAGGCCCAGGGCACAACAGGTGGACCCTTCCCCCCCTTCCCTACACTGGATCAGATGCTCCCTCTGCCCCTCACCGGTCACATGGGCATGTTTCTTGACCTTTCTGGCCCCTGCCTGCTCTTAAAAGGGGGGGATAGTGACTTAGCGCCCGGGACTTAGTTCGCGGGCTTCTTGAGAGGATTCTGAATCGGCACAGCGGACGAATGCGAACACACGAGACACACGGCGCCATGGGAGTAGCTGGGTCTGAGGGGCACTCGGCACTCTGCCCTCCAAACTGATACCACTGCCCTCGGATGGGAGCAAACAGAGAGGCCGCAGTGGTCTTGGGTCACAGGAAGGCCTCCATCAAGGGGCGAAGAGAGCACACATAAAGCACCGAGCCAAGAGTGGGGATGGTTCCAGCAAAGCAAATTTCAAAGGAAAACAAAGCAGGGAGTGATAGAGGAAAGAGCAGAGCAAAATGTATCCTGGGGACTGGGGGACTGTCTGGATATCGTGCCTGGGACTGCTGTCCTCGCTCTGGAGGCCATGGGGCCATTCTGCCAGGAGCCAGGCTTCTCCCTGGCCCCATGCAGTCATCCCCGGGCCCCCCCTGCCCGCCAGCCTAAGGACTTCTAAGCACCTCCAAGACAGATGTTGAAACTCACGGAACGGATGAGGGAACTGAGCCGGGCAGCTTGGGCTTGCTCAGAGTCCCAGCCCGAGCGTGTGTTGGGCTTGGGGCCAGCGCTCCCCCCACACCAACACCCCCCGCCCCTGCTGTCACCAGGTCCCGCGGCCATGGCTCCTCTGTGCCCGCCTGTCTGCTCCACAGGCATTCCCTTTGCTGGTCCGCGAACACTGCCCCTGCTCTTCGGCTCGGCTTACTTTAATATACACATAGATTACAGCTACATTAAAGAAGCCTGAAAATACCAAAGCAGAACTAAAGCAATTATTATAATGCAGCCTTAACAGCAGCTGTAATGAGACAGAATTAAAAATGTGCCAGCATAATCACAATTCACTGTTCCCAACGACCTTCCAGAGCTGCTTTCATTTGGAAAGTAACATCCAGTCCTGAACTGTCAGATGGAAAGGAAAAATTCAATTGTGCCTCCCAGCATGGCTACCAGGAGATCTGGCTACCAGGAGATCTGGCTCTTCCACACGAAGACATCTGTCCCCTGGCTGATGCTACGTGGTATTATCCATCGGCTTAGTGGGGGGCAGAGGGAAGGGACGCAGGGGCTGGGTGTTCCTTCCCTGGCACGCAGGCTGGCTCAGGCCTCTCCCCTCCGTTTGTCACCAGGCCCGCCCGTTCCTCACTGGAGCAAATTCAAGTCTGAGCAGCACCGCCCCTGCTCACCGCGGGCGCTCCTGCTGCAAACAATGGCAGCCCACAGTACCCCAGCCGACTCCCACAATAACCCGGGGAGGCGGGTTCCATCATGTCCCCCATGTGATGCCCAAGGAAACAGAGACATGGAGACGTCGCGGCTCAAAACCACATCCCGTGGGGGCCAGAGGCACCACTCAAATCCTTGTCTTCGGACCGCAGAGCACAAATCGGCACCCTGACTTTATGAAGCTGGTATCCTAACAGGAGCAAAGGAGACGCCTACTTGGATGGGCCCTAAGTTACCTTATTCCGATGGGAGGGCCGGGGGGGAGGGCGGTGGGGGGGGTTAGGGTGAAGCGATGGGAGGACACAAAGCACACCAGCGGGAGAGGCTTCCTCCAGGAGCCATTTCTGACAGAAGCGTTGTGGGGATCCACGTAACACCAGCACTTCCTCAGCCCTCCTCCCTGGGTTCCGCGCGGGAGGGCAGAAATAAGAAGGCAGAGAGCCAGGAGCTAGAGCAGCCAGTGGGGGAAGGTGCAGAGAAGGTACGGGCTTCCCTCCTCCAGGATGCTCAGGAGAAAACACTCCAGCTTTTTGACTCTGCCAAGCCTGCCTGCAGCCGAATTCAGCTTTCTGGAGCCTTCCGCGAAGACAAGCCTGACCTCGTCCTGCACAGCATGCTCAGTTTACTCAAGTCAGACATGGGGACATTCAGACCGAAATGGGCAAGTTACCTGGCTCTTCATTTGTGTTTGTTTTTCACAGAACTGCCTTCACCGCCTTCTCTAACTGTGAGATGGCGGCCATCTTGCCACACTGGACCAGAAGCAGGCACGGCAGGGGAAGGAGGGTGAGGATAGGTAGGAAGGAGGTAATTCCTTACCTTCCTCCCAGCAGAGCGGCTCAGGGGGGCAGTCAGCCTTCCTTCTTTCCCCCAGGTCCGGGCAGCTGGAGCCCTAGAGCTCTGGTGCTGGGAAGGTGCCCTGAGGACTCTGCTTCTGGAAGCCCCACGGCCTTGAATGCCTTCTGAAGCATTTTACAGACGTTGAGCGTTCAGGAGGAGTCTCTCTAGCCAGCCTGGGCTTCTGGGGAGGGCCTCGAGCTCCAGGCCGCAAGCTCTCCACGGGCCCCCTCCCCACTCCACTTTAATTAATGCTGGGAGCCACAATTGCCCCACCTGCGACAAGCAGTGGAAACAAGCACTTTATGGTTTGACAACAATCACGTGTGGGGCCAGAGCCGCCTCCAGGAGCCCATATCCAAAAGGTCATTATGAAAGGGAACTATCTGCCATACCAAGGTTGCTGGGCAGCTCACCCTGCATCCCAGGTGAGGCGGCTTCCGAATCAAACCGCACATGCTGGCCTCGCTACTTGTCTCTGCTGTGAAAACGAGCCATTGAGAGAAGCCACCTCCAGCTCTTTCCTAGGGGCCGTCAGTCCCTCTCTGTGGAAGTCCTCCCTTCCCCAACTCTATTTTATGGAGAGAGCAATGCATGAGTACTAATTTGACTCAAACCAAGTAGGAGCACGTGCGTAGTTATTACTAGTGCAGAACTACCTGGGAGGAAGGATCTGGGGGATGTGGAAGGGTAATACTCCCGGTCCTGGTGGCTGGAGGGGGCTACTTCTTCCCTGGCCTCCCGAGTGAGAGATCCCGGGGACCGCAGCCATGGCTGTGGGTTGGGTCGCCATCCCAGCTTCTAGGCCAAGCTGAGCTTTTTCAGAAGCCTGGGAACTTGGGAACACAAGCACAAATGGATAAGGGAATGAGGGGTCACGAGAGATGGAGAAACTGCTGATTTTTTGCTTACCAAATTGCTAAATTGTTTTTTTGCTCCAGTTTCCACCATGGAAAATGGAGCTCGCCTTCTAGCGGTGAGAGGGTCCTAACCGCGGCGGTGAGTGGAGGCGTCGGTGGAGAGCACCCTGACTTGCACGCAGCACGGCCAACTGTGGCAAGTCCGAGCCATGAGATCGACGGAACATAAACGACCTGCTGCTGTGGCCCCCCCTTGCTTCATGGAAATCGCATGAAAATCCCAAGGTTCATAGATGCAAAAGAGATTTTCAAGCACTGGCTGGTTTGAGGAACATGAGACCAAAATAAGTCTTACACAATAGGATTTAGGTATCAGATACTTCGGGGGAAGATGGAATGCTAGGGAACAGATAAACAAGCCCGGCATTTGCAAGGCCTGCCGTAAGCGGGGAGCTGGGGCGCCTCCTGTTCCACCCACCTCTGCTGGCCCGCACTGGTTTACCGGAGTAGGTGCGGGCGGCGCTGCCAGCCCCCCTCCTGCCACCCCCAGGCGCTAATGAGATGCAGGGAGGGGTCTGCAGGCCCGATGGAGTGGCTCGCAATTTTTGTTGCTGTTGTTTTGAATTATGTCTTTCTCTAGTGCTCTGCCAACAGCTTGTTAGCACATGGCTCTGCAGATGGAGAAGCTTTAGATGGTAGGACAGTCTGCCCCAACCCATGTGGGGGTCTGCAGCCAGCGGCCACTGGCACTCGGACACTAGGGCACCCCAGGCCCCGTGTCCCGGGAGCCAGATCTGAAGGCCCATCCCCCACCAAAGTTTCTTTTCCCATCTGGCTTGCAAAGGTGTGAATGGATTTGACAAAGGATGAGGAAGGAAGGAAAAAGGAGAGAAATTAACTACACCCCCAACTAGCATATCACCATCACCCCCCCCGCCCCCCCCCACACTCATACAAAGGCAGTCAGACATCTGCCAAAGTAGGCTAGGGCCAAAGCACTAAGTCCCAAAGGGCAACTGGGCCAAGTCTTCCCACTGGTGGGTGGGGGGCAGTATCCACAAAGGGTAAGGAGATTTGGATTCAGGTCCCAGCTCTGCGATGAGCTAGCTGGCCTGAAGCCAGTCACTTCCTCTCTCTGGACTTCAGTGTCCTTCTCCCCACTGTGAGCGCTGTCTGAGCTTTTCTAGAAGAGCACCAGGATTATACCACCCCACCTGCTACCTAATGCCCAGGCCCACTCCAGAACCATCAATTCACAGAAGGCCCAACAGCGTGGGCGTCTGTTACCAATCTGAGGAGCAGAGGAAAACACACAGGGCTTTATAGGGATGAGACCACTGACCCTAGCCCCCAGCACCAAGACTTCTAGCTTCCAAGGGTCCATGCTGCAAGTACTCCTCCCTTTGTTTGTAAAGCCCCCAAATACATATTTCTGTGTCTCAAACAAGCTGAAATTGACTTGTTAGTTCCTTTCCAGGGCCTTCCTCCTGTGGGACCTATCTAAAGCCACATATTCCTCATCCAGAACCCATTTCTGGATCACTTTACCCAAATCCATCTCTCCCTCATCCGGGTTCAAAGTGATTGCTGTTTGGACTTCTCACCTGACGCTCATCTTATGCTACCTCATACTGGATGTGACTTTACATGTTTCCCCTCAGCTAGATTGCTCTGTTTGTTGCAAGGGAATGATGTGTGTTGTTCTAAATTAAAGTGGAGGGGTTGGTTTTTGTTGTTGTTTTTTACCTTAAATATTTTTTATCCACTATTTATTTTAATGCATCCATTTGGTTTGGGTTAGTATTTTCATAGTATGCCCTTCTTGATTCCTGCTACTTTCAAACTTTCTGTATCTGTCTTATAGAGGTGTGAATGGATTTAACAAAGAATGAGGAAGGAAGGGAAGGAAAGAAACTAACTGCATTCCTCCCACTAGCACATCACCCTCGCCACCAACACACACACACACACACACGCATGCGCGCGTGTGCACGCACACACGCACAAGTACTCATATTACATAGGCAGCCAGATACCTGCCAAAATAGAATATGGTCAAACCACTAAGGTGAGGGCGCCTGAGTGGCTCAGTTGGTTAAGTGGCTGCCTTCAGCTCAGGTCATGATCCCAGGGTCCTAGGATCAAGCCCCACATCGGGCTCCCTGCAGTGGGGAGTCTGCTTCTCCCTCTCTCTCTGCCTGCCATTCTGCTCTCTGTAAAACAAACAAATAAAACCACTTTCACTAAGGTGAAAAAAGCAAATCATGTGTTGGCTATTTCTTATAAATTGCACAATTTTAGGGGCGCCTGGGTGGCTCAGTGGGTTAAAGCCTCTGCCTTCTGCTCAGGTCATGATCTCAGGGTCCTGAGATCGAGCCCCGCATTGGGCTCCCTGCTCAGCGGGGAGCCTGCTTCTCCCTCTCTCTCTGCCTGCCATTCTGCTATCTCTCTGTAAAACAAACAAATAAAACCACTAAGGTGAAAAAAGCAAATCATGTGTTGGCTATTTCTTATAAATTGCACGATTTTAGGGGCACCTGGGTGGCTCAGTGGGTTAAAGCCTCTGCCTTCTGCTCAGGTCATGATCTCAGGGTCCAGGGATCAAGCCCCACATTGGGCTCTCTGCTTGGCCGGGAGCCTGCTTCCCCCTCTCTCTCTGCCTGCCTCTCTGCCTGCTTGTGAGCTCTCTCTCTCTCTCTCTCTGTCAAATAAATAAATAAATCTAAAAAAAAAATTGTACAATTTTAGGCCCAAAGTTAGAAATTCCGCCTTTAAAAAGGCAAGGTTAATTGATTTCTATTTATCGTGATTGCTAATGCGTTTTAATCCATTTCTATCATCTTGTTCTTTGTTTGAGGAGTGTCTGAAGAGGCACTCCTCAGTGAGTCACCCGCTTCCCCATGTCTTCCTGAGTACGCCAGGAAGGTAAGTCTCCGAGCTGGTTACCTGACTCACTTCTCAGGGTTGTGTTCACGCAAAGAAATCTGAGAGAATAGGTGATGTCTCCCTTTGGGACACAGCGCATGCTCACTGCCCGCTCGGAGAGGAGTCCCCAGGTGAGGTGCTCCCCAGCTGCAACACACACTCACGGCACGTGCAGCACCCCCACTGAGACCTCTCTGCTTCACCTTCTGGGCGCCACAGGGGCAATGATGAGCTGAAGCACGCATGATTCTCATGATGGCTGCTGTGTGAATTGGTTAAGATTTATTCACTTATTTAGTAGGGGGCAAGGAGGGGGCAAGGAGCAGAGGGAGAGAGATCCCCACCGAGTGTGCAGCCTGACTCGGGGCTCCATCCCGGAATCCCAAGATCATGACCTGAGCCCAAACCAGGAGTCGGCCACCTAGCCAACTGAGCCACCCAGATACCCCTCTGTTTGTGAATCCTAAATTCCTTCTTCTCTGATCTGAGAGTCTCATGTCTTCCAACAGCATCCACGAAACAGGAACAGGCTAACTTATTCACGTGTAGGTAGGATAAATCAAATCCCAGACCCTTCACAGACCTGGTAATAACTACCATGGTTATTTCCTCCTTACTTCTTCCTATCATGCCTCCTATGGGAGTGATTCTGCTTTCTTTATTCCTTTTAGCCTCTATGCTTTGGAAGTGACGCATTGTATTTGTCTTCCTTTAGTGGTTATTCCTAAATAACCACTTTTTTAAAAGTTAAGTGTAATAATATTTAAAGTCAATCACTGTCTCTGTCCCCCTTCAGGACAATAAGACGCTTTCTCACCGCCCTCCACTACTGTCCCATGCTCCTTATTGTTATCCAATAGTTCATGGTCGCCTTGTTTGCAATCAACTTTTAGTTACTGTTGCAGTCAGCACTTATTTGCATTTACCAAAAAGTTTATCTTTTCGTGGCTATTTTTCTCACCATTGCTTCTGGCTTTCTACTCCTTCCATCTGGTTCAGTTTCCATCTCACTGAGTTACATTCTTTTGTTGTTCTTACCACTGGGATCTGTGAATAATAAATTCTCTTGGTTTCTGTCTGTGTTAAAAACTCCTTACATCTTTACATGGTGGTTTGCTTAGGACCTGAATTTTAAGGTTCTAGTTGTCCTACAGCAATGCGAAGATACATCTCTCGTTGTTCTCTATTTTTGCCAGTGATAAGTCTGCTTTTACTTTGATTGTCATTCCTTTGTGTAATCTGACTTTTAGCTGTAAGTTTTTAAATTTTTCTCTTTTTTATTTTCTGTAGTATATCTGCAATGTGTCCAGATGTGCATTTGTCTTTATTATTCATGGGACCTAATATTCTTCACTTTAAGAATTTAAATGTTCCTTTCATTCTGGAAAATTCTCTTCCAATATACTTGTAAATATTACTTCCTTCATATATTCTCCATTCTCTCCTTCTGACACTTGACAAGAGGTATTTTGACTACATCTCTATTAACTCTCTTTCATATTTTCCATTTCAAATTCTAGGTGATAATCTTGATGTATCTTCCAGATCACTAATTCTCTCTTTGGCCAAATATATACTATGAGAGTATACACACACACATACACACACTACTACTATTACACTACTAATAGCTAAAATACTACTTTACATATTTAATATATTTTTTATTGTAATGATAGAGTTTTTATTTCTAGAAACCCTATCTCCTTTTCAAATCTGTTTCTGTATTGCTCTGTCCTGTTCTTATAATTTTTTCCCTCCTTCTATGTTTTTAACTAATTTAAATATACTCAAGTCATAGTCCATTTAAGATTATTTCCCCTAGGGGGCGCCTGGGTGGCTCAGTGGGTTAAAGCCTCTGCCTTCGGCTCAGGTCATGATCTTAGGGTCCTGGGATCGAGCCCTGCATCGGGCTCTCTGCTCGGCCGGGAGCCTGCTTCCCCCTCTCTCTCTGCCTGCCTTTCTGCCTACTTGTGATCTCTCTCTCTCTCTCTCTCTCTCTCTCTCTGTCAAATAAATAAATAAAATCTTTAAAAAAAAATTACATCTTTAAAAAAAAAAAGATTATTTCCCCTAGATCGTGGAATGCTAATTATCCAATTTGCTGCTTCTTCTAAATGTCCCTCTTCATAGCCTGTAGCTTTTCTTGGATTCTACTTTTTACTCTAAGTTCTTCAGTGGCATTTGTTTCCTTAGGTAATCTCATGTCCTTGGTGTATAAATGGTAGTATCATCTGTCTATATGATACCGTATGTTTGTCTTTGCAAGCACCCCACTGGTTTTAGCAGTTCTGAACCCATATGTATATTAGTTTCTAAGCATTACTTATGTGGTATAAATTTGTACATACAGTGAAGGCTTAGGTTTCCAATTTCTGGTATGTGACTGTCTTCCACCTAAGGCACTGGTAGATGGCAAACTTTATTGAAACTTGCCCAAACAAACCTGCTGAGTGTTTCTGCTGCCTTCAGAAGCTCTCGATTTATGTCAGAAGTCCTCTATCACGTTCTCCCAATCTGAACTCCAAAGGCTATGTCTGGGTCTGAACCTCCTTTGGACTATAATGGTCTCGGCTCACACCCAACACTTGGGCTTTGAGTTCCTGCCTCATAAATGACACTGGGAATTTCTGTAATTGAATTTATTTTTGTTATATGCAGATTTATAGATGCATGGATGGAAGGAACACCTTTCCATATCCTCTCAGTCTGCCATATTGATTGGAAGTCCTCCGTTAACTTGTAACTAACTACCAGCAGTAAGCATGTCTCATCTTTCTGTGCACGCCTCCACTGTAGAGCAGGCCCAGAATCACACACAGAGTTAGAGCTCAAAAAGAGCTTCTAACAGTCTCGGGGGCAGACAATGGAGGCTTTGTTAACTGAATCATGGTACAACAGTGCAACGGAATGCAGTGCGGCCATTTTAAAAGATAAGGAAAATTCGTAAGTGATCTGGAAAAATACTGCCAATAGCATTTTTAAGTGCAAGAGACAGGTTTAGAGAATGGCATGCACTGTTCTATTGTCTAGAAAACAGACTGGAAGAAAATATACCAAGATGTTAGCTCCAGTTTGGTCCCTAGACAGTAAGAGTGTGGGCCATTTGTATTTTCTTCTTTTGATTTATGTTTCCTATAGATGACATTGATTTCTTACATAATAAGTATGAGCCACATGAATTTAAGTTAAAACCTGGTAAAACTCCAAACACCAAATAAATAGGAAATCTGAGATGCACCCTTGGGTTTCCTCCCTCTCTAGAACCTTTATGGGCCTACATTGCCTCAGAGGAGTGTCCACTGGACATCCACAGCCTGGTGGGGAGGTGGCTGCTTTCTGAGCAATTCACAACTGTCCCGACTTCGCCCAGCCACTGGAGAGGGTTCTCGAGCATTGAGCGCTGGCCTTCCCTAGACTGGCAGCTACCCGTTGGTCCTCTGTCATGATGCCTCTTTGGCCCATGTTCCCACAGTAGCCCTTGAGGGAGAATGACCCAAGGGCACTCCACACCTAGTATCTCTCTTCAGTTTCTACTCCCACCCTCATTATACCCACCCCAAGTGCTCCCTGGGTACAAGCGCTCTGCGAGGCTGCTGGGTCTGACAGGGCTTCTGACAGCCCCACAGGCTCAACACAAACCAGCATCCTCCACCACCCTGGGCTCTTCCTTATTAGCCCATGTTCTTTCCTTCTTCTGGTTTTGTTCTGGACCTCCCCGCCCTGGCCTCCCACCTGACCTTGATGGGAAGCTCTCTATTCTATCCTTAACAGATCTCCATGGCCTTGAACTTTAGGAAGCAGGGACTGGGGTATCTGTCCTCCCTCTCAGAAGGCCCTCTGTGCTCCTTTGGGAAATTAAGTCAACTTCTCCAGTGATTGGCTTTTCCAATTCCAGTCGTGGTATCCTTGCTTGGGTCACGAGAGTTTTTATACCCTGACTGCATAAAGGTGGCTTCCTACCCTCCATACAATTGCCTGAGAAGGCAACTCAGGTAGCCCTATGCTAGATAAACAACAGCATTTCTTTTATATATATATATATGTGTATATATATATATATAGTCATTAAGGTAATAAAGGACTACAAATTGACTAACCAGCAGAATTTGTAGAGTCCTGCAGATGAGTCTGGGATTGCAGAATGCACGACCCATGACCCAGGAGAGAAGTGGTGCTGAGTTTCACCCTGGGACCTCCCCCCAGCCCAGTCAGCCATATCACCCACCTATTTAGTGGAGGCTAACGAGCTATGTTGAAATTAGTAGTTTAAATTCTCCCTGTGGCGAGGTCCTTCTTTTTCTAGCTCCATTTTTGGCTGTTTTTGTTCCCTAAAGCATCCTTCAGGCAGAGATCAATTAATAGTAGGGGTAAGGACCACACGAAGGACCAAGAAAAGAGGTCTATGGGAAGCCCTGGAGTCCCTTTGTCTGAGGCCCCATTTTCCCTGTACCTCTCTCCATTTTGCTCTCCTCCCACTCCTCCTCCTGCCTCTGGAAGTCAGGGAGGGGCAGACACTGAGCAGGTGGCTCTGGCTGGTGCTTTCGTTGGTGACAGGTTGGGCAGGAAGATGCTTGTCAGCATACGGGCCAAGGGAACACATGGCCCCGAGTTCCTGGGGACAGGAGGGGAACAGGCAGGAGCAGATGAACTGCTAAGCAACAGGGTTGGTAATTTCAGCCAGGGAACTTTCCAGCGATAAGAAATAAGGGAAGGCAGCCAGTGGGGGAGCATGGGAAGGGAGGCTGAGGGACTCGGTCGCCCATCTCTGCACAGTGAGATCTCTGTTTATTTTCTTGTAAAAGTAAAACACTATTCTCTACAGGAAGCTTTTGCTTTTCCTCACTTACAAAGCTGAAAACAAAAGAAAACTATCAACACATGCCTTCAGTCCCCTCCAGAGGAGAAAGTTCCTCAAACTCACATTCAAATGATTTCTGAGCTACAGGAGGTACAAGGGCTGAACTTAAACACAGATCAACATACAGGGAATGGAGCTGTTTGGGGGGTTTTAAAAATAGCTCAGAAGGAAGTATACCACAGTGTTAATAGCAGTTACTTCTAGGTAATGGGAGGATGGGTGATTTTTCCCTCCTTCTTCATACTCTTCTATACTTTTCATGTTTTTATGATGTGCATGTGTTGTTGTACAACTTTTTGAAAGCTATTTTAAAACACAGACAAAAGCAACACCAATTAGTGAAAAGAAGAACACCTGTAGACTGGGTGTTTCCAGAACCTACCATGTGGCAGAATCTAAGGTCGATCTTTAAGTCTAAGTTACTTGATTTGACCATCACAAGCATCCAGTGATATCGACTGTACCCTCTTTTACAGATGAGGAAACAGACTGGGGAAGTTAAGTAGTTTATCTAAAACGACATAGTGGTGACTGGCAGGCGGACCCTCAGAAGCCTCCGCCAGCTAAAAACAACAGACCAGGCCCCCAGCACAGAGCCAGTAAAGGTCAGGCCCCAAGCTAAGTCATTTCTGCCATCCCTGGCCCCGGGCCCTGGATAAGGCATCCCTATCCTGAGCCCCCCGTAGAGACTGCAGAGACAGAGCAGCATGGGTCTGCAGTTGCTCTCTTCTCCCCCCTCTGCCACCCCTGTCCCTGGAGCCCCCACGCCGGGCTGTCCTGAGCCTTTCTGAAAATCCACCACTTGCTACTCTGGTTTTCACCAGATCTTAATTGCCTAGTATCAGGAAGATCATGTTCATGTGTTAAATCTCAGAAGCAGTATTTCTCTTACTTATACAAGAGCTGGTGGCTCTGTTTCTACTTTGTTCCTTTCCCCAGCACGGACCCCGGGCCAATAATCGCGGGGATAAGAAACAATATGCAACGACTCTGGCTCAGTCCCATATCTCTTTACATACTGGATGTGGTGTACAGCTCATTCCCCCTCCACCAGGGCCCTGCACCTAAGCCACCGCCCTCTCCTCCCTGGCTTCCTAGAGTCAAGCCCAGAATCTGAGCTCCCAGCTGCCGAACGAGGAGCAGTTATAGAATAAGGAGAGGGAGTGGGCAGCTGCCCGTAGGACAGGACAGACTTTTGAGCGCAGTGCCTTGGTGGGGTAACATGACGTTATACTGGAATACAGGAACCCTGTCGCTGAGGATGGGGGTGGGGGCTGCCGAGCTGTCGGGCAGTAGGAGTCTGGTTTCTTGTTTTCGCAATCCATTGGGGTTTTGATCATGAGGAGGTGGTTGTCAAGAACCGTGAAGGGTGTGAGGTGTTACCCTGCTTACACTAACAAGTCAGCCTGCCACCGTTCCACGGATTCTGTCAGGAGACACGAGACTCCTGGGTCAGAGACAAAGGACGGTTGCTCGCAGCAATAACAGTAGCCAGAGTGTCAGCATTGTCCTCAGGCCCCAGTTTTCTCAGGGCAACATCAGGAGGAGACTATGTGATGGATACCTGCAGCTCAGGCGGCTGAGTTACAGGAGAAGAACCTGGAAGTTTAGGGAGCTCAAGTCTATTATAACAAGTGGTAAGCTTGCTGGCCTTTTGTCCTGGAGGGAGACGTACTCTTTATTAACTGGACAGTAAGCAGAAATGCCTTCTTCCCTGGGAGGAAAAACTAATTCTATCTGCCTAGGATATTTACTACACAAAAATCATCAAACAGCCCAGAACAAAAGCAATCAGTGCTGCTCACAAGAGGTACAGAAACACCAGAGACCTGTTGAGAACTGTCTCTTCCTTACACTTACACGGTTCCTGGTTTCAGGGAAAATCGCTACCAGTGAGATCAACAAATAGTATTGGGGGCTGACAGAGCAGAGAGAAGCTAAAATGTAATCCAGATATGCAACTATAAAGCCAAACACTGACCTACAGGTATACTGTTTACCATCCGTGTCTGATAAGCAGGTGGTGCATAACAATTATGAACGACAGTAGGATGGCTCAGATAAACCTTTCCAGGGTTACATTTGACCAAAAAGCATATACCCTAGATCACTTGATGTGGTCCCACAGTGAGACTTATTCTTTTTCTCTCTGTTCTTCAGATTAGATTATTTCTGTTGATTTCTTTTCAAGTTCAAGAACCCTTTCTTCTCTGACTCCAATCTAAATCACCCAATATACTTTTTATTTCTAACCTTTCTGTTGGATTCTTTTTCTTCTCTTTTCTTTTTCATTTCTCTTCTAAGATCCCCCATCTGTTCACTTTAACCCTATTTTTACTTCAAGTTCTTACATATATTTGTAATAGCTGTGTTAAAAATCTTATGGCTAATTTCAATATCTGGGTCATCTTTGGGTTACTTTTCTTTGGACTGCTTTTTCTCTTCACTGTGGGTCATATTTTCCTGCTTCTTCCACATCTAATAATTTTTTATTCTACTCTGGGCATCTCAAATGATGTGTTGCAGAGACTGTGGATTCTTCTTTCTTCCTTAGAGGACTGCTGATTTTCATTCTAGCAGGCAGTTAAATTTGACTAGACTCAAAACTCCAAATTCTGTCTTTCCTTGTGGTAGGCAGTACCTGAAATCTCTGCTCAGTTCTTCAACCTTCTAGCTTTGCTTTTTGCTGGGTTCTTTGGATGCCCAATTGAGAGGATCCTCTAAGGGATTGGCCAAAGCTTATAAATAGACTTGAGATTCCTCTTCCTCTGGCCCCTTTCTAAGATTTCCACCTTCACTTTTTAGTTATTCGGTCTACCCTAAACTTTGTCTCCTAACTCTGCCAGTCAGTGGCTCCCCAGCTTTCTGCTTGAGTTCCAGCTGTCCCAAGTACTCCACCTGGGACAGAATAATACTGATTATTTATATAAGATAGTTACCCAGAAGTGGAATTGCTGAATCAAATGGTGATTATTTTTTTAAAGTTTTTGATTCATTTTGTCAATATCATCCAGTAGTCCTCCAGGAGTATACCAATTCACACTAAAGCAGCCGAATATGAGTATACTTTGCCCCACAGCCTGCTAACACTGACCACAGTTGGTGTCTTTTTTCTATCCTCAAAGAGGTTTTATTGATGAATAACAATACTTAGGTTTAATGAGACTATCTTCCTTTACTTATGGAGTTGAACATTTTTCATATATTTACCATAGTAAATGTCTTTTAAAATTGCTTGTTTATTTCCTTTGCTTTTTCTATTAAGATGACTCATCTTTTATTTAAAAATTAACTTGAAGAGATCTTTTTATAGTATCTCTATCCTTTGACATGAATGCTACAAAAATGTTTTCCAGTTTATTATTTGCCTCTTTATTTGCTGATGACATTTTCACATACCCAGTACATTTATGTCATCAAATTTATTAGTCATTTTCCTCATGGTTTCTGCCTTTAGAATTATACTTACAAAGTTACTCTGCACCCTTAGATTATATAATCATATCAATATTTTATTCTGGGACATTTACATTGAAATCTTTAATCCATCTGGGATTTATTATGATAAATTATGCAAGACAAAAATCTTATCACACACTAAAGTCTTGTACATATATTTGGGACTCTTTCTGGGTTTTCACTGAAATCAAGGGATCTGTTGAACTATCAATGTTACTTACTATTACCATCCTCTAATTTTTTTGGCTGAATAATGCATTTTAACATGCAACATTACGTTCCAAGAACAACACTGACAAACCAGAAAGCATTTAAATGTGGAGTTTGAAAAATACTTCATGTAATAAATACTTTAAAAACTTGGAATGTTTTACTTTGAGAAGAGAGGATTCAATGCTGTCGAAAAGTAGGAATTCAATAAGTGACCTGGGGGTGGGGGGTTAGGGTATAGTAATTTCTCAAATAGTTAAAGATCTACTATATGGATTAGACTAGATCTGGATGACTCTAGAGGAAGGAACCAAGGCTAATGGGTGGAAACTAAGAGAGGAAACCTCGGCCTCAACAAGGGTCTTTCCTGACAACCGGGCTGTTCAGCAGGAAAACAGGCTGTCTTGGAGGGGAGTGGGGTCAGAGGGGATGGCTCCTGTTCACAGAAAAAGTTAAAAAACAGGTAACTAATTTTTCGAGGATGTAATAAAAGCAGCATTTACAACAAATAAGGGTCTTACCTACTTGAAGGACATTCAAACTCTTAAAATCCTAGTGTCTATGATCTTATTTCAAAAACAAAAACAAAAAAACCACTGTCATAACTTTAAGGAAACCAAGCCTCAACAACTAGGAAACCAGCAGTGAGGGATCCCTAAGGCAATAGGGCTGAACCACTGTTTTCCAAAACCTTAGAAGCTCTGGTCCATTTCTTCTTTGTCAAGGAGGTGGTAGGTGCAGGGCTGGGGCTGGGCTGCAGGATATAAACACAGAGAAATTTAATAGGTCCCCACAGAGCGCTCTTTTTTGTTTACAGTTGGAGGCGTTACTCAGGGTGTCTTGGGTACAAAGGGGTATTTCCCCAAAAAGTGTGAAAAAAAAGTGGCCCCAGAATCTTGGGATCTCATTTTCATCTTCTGCAGACATCAAAGCACTAAGCAAAAGTATATTCTGTCCCCTCTTCACCTCCATGAGATATGAAGAGAACTGTCCTTTAATTCCTCAGGAAAATGTTCTGAGTTCCCAAGAGCTGTCCTATTCAAATACAGTGATTTCATCTATTATTTATCCCATGGCTTGGGGAGAGGAGGTGTCTCAGCCATGCTGAGAGGCAGAGCTTTGAAGCAGCCCTCTTTGGACTGGTTTCCCTGGAAAGTAAGCAGTAGCCCAGAACACGAGAGCAGGGGTGTCATCCCTCTGGGGCTGGAATCCCTGTGTAGGACATCTCATAGCTGAGGACATTGGCTCAGCAAGTGTCCAGTCACCTAAGCACTCCGGCTATAGTCTTCTGAAGACCCACAGTTCTGATTTCATTAAAGGCACTGGTAGAGGATAAAGCACCATATGCCGTCGGCTGTCCAGCCCTCAGGGTAAAGATAAACACTTAGTGAGCATAAGATATGAGGCAGAACAGAACGTGGGTGGTACAAGGTGCCACCAACTACTAAGATGGACGTAATTCATCATTAAAATACAAAGAGAAAAGTTTATGGGGCTTATAAACAGAATGTTGAGTGGAAAAAAGCCAAACACAAAAGTTTTGTATTAACCCATTTGTATAACATTTAAAACAAACACATTTATGGTGCTGAAGTCAAGATAATGGGTGGTGATAAGTATCTGGAAGGGCACACAAGGCGGCTTCTGGGCTGTCATTCATATTCTGTTTCTTAAACCAAGTCCTTAGTTCATGACAATTCATTGAGTTGTACATTTATGATTTATGCACTCTTCTTTATATGTTACACTTCAATAAAACATTCCAACCAAGAGGAAGGTGGTAGCTTGGCCCTTCTCGGTCCTGTTCCGAGGACTCCCACAGATTTATGCCATTTGATTCTCCCAGCATCCATGTGTGAAGTAGGTGATGACTTCTTCCTCTCTCCAGTGAAGGGTGCAGAGGCGTGGAGAGAGGATGGGACAGACTCATGTGGCCGACAAGTCACATTAAATCTTGGTCTTCCGGACTCAAACCTTAGTCTCAAGTTCTAAGTATTTACTATCTAGAGATCAGAGTAATAACCCCCAAAACCCAAGAAGAGGAGTAGAGCTAGGATATAGACCCTCTTTGGGCTTAGAAACTGGAATCCATGAGCCAAAGGAGAACTTGCAAGTCAGCGAGGAGTCCAAGTGCTCCTGGGGCCCCAGTGGGTCCCTTGTTACTCAGGGACTGATCCCTTGTGGGCTCTGTGCAACACTGGAAACTCGTTTTGGGAGTTCTCTACCACCAGACCATAGGGATCCCTCCACCTAGAGCCACAGCTGTTTCACAGACTCTTCCAAGCCAGGGTAAGGGGGCGGGGGGGAAGACATGTAGAAAATGCAGGTGGCCTGTCCCAATTCAGACATTTAATCAGATCAGTTAAGCAGAAATATGGCCTCAGACAAAATTAAATTATGGTTTCTTCATGCCCTAGTGGAAAGTTCATTGCCCCAGGCTTCAGGAAACTGTTCCAGTTACTGGCTCTGCCATTAAGTATCTGTTCTAACCTCTCTGGGCTTCATTTTCTTCATCTGTAAAATGAGAAATTTAGAAGACATTTTCTCTACATCCCTTTCAGCCAGAATTAGGACCTAAAATGCTGGGATTTAAATTTCTGCCAGGAAAAAAACTGTTACCCCAGATTTGAGTATAGGACTTTGAGATTGGGTTTAAGTCTTGACTCAAACTGTAATGCTTTGCAATTTCTTGGAGTCTCCATTTCCTATACCATAATAAAGGAAAAAACACTCCTAGGGATTGTTGTCAAGACTCAGTGAGTTGATGTGTGATTCTCAAACTTGACCTTGCTACAGAATCACATTGGGGTCAGGGGGCTTATTAGACCCCTTGCTGGGCCTTCCTCTCAGTACCTTTGACTTATCAGGCCTGGAGTGGAGGCCAGAAAGTTGCATTTCTGTCATGTTTCCAAGTGACACTGATGCTTTTGGTCCCAGGGTCATACTTCAAGGACCCCCGAGTTACTGTATTTAGAAGCTCATAACAGAGTATGAATCTAAAATGTTTTGACTCAATCCAAATAGGAAATGGTTCCTCAGTGCTGACATACAGTCATATAGATGATACATGTTGTTATCTGATAGGCAGCTGGAGTGTAAACCAAATGTCCCCAAGCTCCACTAGCCTATGGAGTCCTTTGGGACAGTATACACACTGATAACCAAATCTATGGTCTCATAGTCCTGGGCTACAAATTCAGGACCAGATATTTGGGGGACTCGCCACATGTCTATACATGGGTCTCATGTTCTTCTACAAGGTTCTCTCCGTGTTGATGTTGCTCCTCTTCTGCACCTCAAACCACTCAATGGTGGTCCCTTGTCACAGCTATTCTTGCTAGTATATTCTGGAAGATGTTGCTTTCCTGGCCAAGAGCTGCTTCCCCACAATGCTGCTGCTTCAAAATCCTGAAGGTGCCAAATAAGTTTGCACTCCCTTCAGCCCTTCCAGAGATGTCATTTCCTCACAGAAAAGCAAGAATGGCTCTCTCCTCAACCCTACCCCCCACCCCCGTCATGGAGCCCTACTGTGGTACATTTGTGCCCTGGAAATAATTCTTTGCAGAAAACATGCCCCTTTCATTTCACAGGACTGCGATTCCAAGCCCCTCTTCCAATGAAGTTGGAACCATGTGACCCGTTCTGCCATTTTTTTCCCATTTTTTTCCTTTAAATTCAATTAATTAACATATAGAGTATTATTAGTTTCAGAGATAGAGGTTAGTGATTCATCAGTCTTACGTAACACCCAACGCTCATCACATCAGTTGCCCTCCTAGTGCCTATCCCCCAGCTATCTCCTCCTGCACACCCCTCCTCTCCAGCACCCCTCAGTTTGTTTCCTATAATTAAGAGTCTCTTATGACTTATCTCCCTTTCTGATTTCATCTTGGTTTCTTTTTCCCTCCCTTCCCCTATGATCCTGTGTTTTGTTTCTTAAATTCCACATGTAAGTGAAATCATGATAACTGTCTTTCTCTGACTGACTTATTTCACTTAGCATAACACCTCTAGGGGGAAATCTGTGTGCAACTTCTGGGTCAAATCACCAAAGAGGCGCTGTGACTTCTCCACGCCCTTTGTTCCTTCCCCAGGGATGCCACATGTTCCAGAGCACAGCAGAGACAACTGACCTGTATTCCCAAGTTGTTTTCTAGAGGGGAACAGCCTTGGAGACACGCCACCAACACTGACTTAGTGAGAAATAAACCTTTATGTGTTCAACCACTGAGATCTTTCCTCTCAGCACAATTTAGCTTATTAACCTAACACAAAGTTCCTTTATCTTTGCTTGGACCTCAGGCCCAGCCAAAAAACTGGATAGAGGCCAGAGAACAGACACCCTAAAGCCTTTCCCATCTCCAAATTTTTCCATTTTCCCCCTAATATGTTTCCCTCTTACTCTACACATAAATGTCACTTGCAGAGAGTGCCAGAGGAGTCATGTCATTAAGCCTACTGCTCAGGAGACCAATCAGATTTTAAGTTCCAACTGGAGCTGGCTGGTGGTGGTGGTAGTGGAGGTGGTGATGCAGGGGGGATGTCAGAGAGAATTTGGATTTTGGGGGCAAAGACGGTTACAACACCAACTCACAGACCATTCCTCAGAATATGATGCTACCAGGTAGACCTGAAGAGGTCTAAATAGAAGGGAATCACCTTTCCTGGGGGGCGACTGTATGGCTTTCATTGGGGGACAATCCTACCAGAGATATAAAAACATGTTGGTTCCCTCCACCTTCAGTAACAAGGCAAAGGGAACACTGGAATTTCTTATGTACTTAATTTCAACATCCTCCAGTGGAAATGCTCTTAGTATCTTGCTGAGATTCTGGCAAATGTGCATGGATCTTATTCTGGCTCTCCCCCTAATTGCTGGGCAAAAAAATATACCTGATTTGGCCAATTCTTAGCCAGGTGGTCACACCAGCAGTGAATGGCCTTCAGCGTAAAAACAAGAAGAACGCACGGCCCAAGAGGTAAAATGTAAATGAAGGGAAACTGTAGCGAGCTTGAGTGCCACAACCCAGTAGACATGGCAATAGGGGCCAGGACAGAGATGTCAGAAGGGAGTACGTATCTTCCAGAGTTTGGGCCTAGCCATTGGTGGGCAAGTTCAGAATTCTGGAAGTGGGTGACAGATCAATCATCAAAATTGGGTCACATCTCTGCTCAATCATTCAAAGTCAACGAAGGTCACAGCATCCCTAAGACAGATATATAAAAACTGCTAACAAGTTTTACTTTGGGAATAGAAATACTTATCATATAATAATGCTTTACTTTGTAGTTTTCTTCCTTCCCTTCAAAAATTTTTTTGCTCATCCTTATTGTATCCTATCCTTAAAGCTACGGTATCTGGTAGATACAGTAAGGTAAGGGGCAAAAATAAGAACTAATATTTACCTGGTCTCCAACATTACCAAGTACAGTGCACAGGACAAATGAACTCGTTTAAACTCACTTTGTGTTGGGGAGAAATATTATCTCTAGTTGTAAAGGAAAAAACTAGGGCTCAAAGAAGATCACTTGCCCACTGTCAGTGAGGCAGTAAGAGCATTACCCAGATTCCAGCCTAAGTACATGTGACCTCAAAACTCATCCTCTTTGCATGGACTTTATTGTATTTGTTGACCAAGATCACAGAGCAATTGACAATGAATCAGGCCCAGGAGCAATTTCTGCTAATATCCAACACCTAGTTCTGGGCTCTACGCGACAAGCCATAGTATGTAACTGTCAACATCTCACTATAAACAAAACAGGCCCATTCAGCGACACCCAGAAAATGCCCCTAGTGCTGGAGAGTAGAGGGAAAGCCTTCCGCCCACCTCCCACCACTTCCCTACCCTCTCCCAGTGTCTGAGAGGGCTCCAAGGCACACAACAAAGACATTTTAAGAGCAGTTATATAAAACTGCATGCAAGGACCCAAACTTTAACATTATACCAATGACACCTTTCTATTATGCTGTTCAACTCAGAAATGGTAGGCATCGTGAGTAAAGTGAAGGATTTGTACCCTGATTATTTCCCAAGTTCATTTGAGATGGTTTTCGGAATGAAATGGTATATGAAATAAGATTAGGGGAAAAAGGCATTCAAAAGATCAGGTAAATGGAGATTATTAAGCAGTTCAGATGAGTTAATTATCACTGTTGAGTCCAAAATTTAGATGCATTTCCCAACAGGTAAAACATAGTTCTCACTACCTAATGAGGATAATTTATTTATTCATTTTGTAGTTTTGGGCTTTTATTTAAGTTCCACTTAGTTAACATGAGTGTAATATTAGTTTCAGGTATAGAATTTAGTGTTTCATCACTTACTTTCCACACCCACTGCTCATCACAGGTGCCCTCTTTAATACCCATCACCAACCTAGTTCATCCCCAGTGCATGTCCCCTCCAGCAACCCTGAGTGTGTTTTCTATTGTTAAGAGTTTCTTATGGTTTGTTTCCCAATCTTTCTCTTTTTTCCCCTCCCATATGTTCATTTCTTTTGTTTCTTAAATTCCATATATGAGTGAGACCATATGGCATTTGTCTTTCTCTGACTTATTTCATTTAGCGTAATACATTCTAGCTCCATCCACGTTGCTGCAAATGGCAAGATTTCATTCTTTTTTATGGCTGAGTAATATTCCACTGTGTGTGTGTGTGTGTGTGTGTGTGTGTGTGTACACACACCACATCTTCTTTATCCATTTGTCAGTCAATGGACATACAGGCTCTCTCCATAGTTTAGTTATTGTTGATAGTGCTGCTATAAATATTGGGGTACATGTGTCCCTTCAAATCAATATTTTTGTATCCTTTGGGTAAATACCTAGTAGTGCAATTGCTGAATAGTAGGGTAGTTCTATTTTTAAGTTTTTGAGGAACTCCACAGTGTCTTCCAGAGTGGCTGCACCAGTTTGTATTCCCACCAAGACTGTAAGTGGGTTCCCCTTTCTCCACATCCTCACCAACATCTGTTGTTTCCTGAGTTGTTAATTTTAGCCATTCCAACAAATAATGATTTTTTAAATAATTAACAGTTTTTAAAAACTGTGTGTGTGTGTGTGATGTCACTGAAATGCTCCCTGTGATTATCTGTATTGAAGAGAAATAGGAACCATGAGTACTAGTATTTCTTCCCTCTCTCTTTTTTCTCTCTTGTCATCTTTGCTTACCTTTGCTTTCTCCCTTCCTTCCTTATTTCCTTCCTTCTCCTCTTTCTCTGGTTTATGAAATACAGAACAGTACAGAATACTAAAGAATAATATGTACCCACTCAACACCCACAGGTAATTTATGCTATATTTTCCAAAAGAAGATAAATGTAACAATTTCAGGGGAAAAAAATGGAAACTGCTTCTCTTATCATTCACAATTCATTTCCTATTCCCTGCCCCCCAGGTACAATCACTATCATCAGTTTAGTATGTATTTGTCCAGTCCTGGTTTTTATATTTTTAAATATAAATATAAGTAAATATGTATATACATAATATGTGTAAGTTTCATGTAAATGGTATCATTTTATAAAACTGGTTTTATGTAAATGGTATCATTGAACACAGGATTCTGCAACTTACATTTTCCGCTTAACATTATGCATCTGATACCTATCCATGTTGACATACACAGATCTAGTTAATTCATTTTACTTCCTAAATAATATTTCATCATATGACCATACCACAATTTATTTATCCCTTCACCCATCCCTACTGGACATATTTGCTTCCAGTCTTTTATTATGATCAAGTTTTCTATGGTACTCTTTTTTTTTTTAGTTTTTTTTCCTCCCCAAATATGTTTATTTTAATTTTTCAGTGTTACAAGATTGATTGTTCATGCACCACACCCAGTGCTCCATGCAATACATGCCCTTCTCAATACCCCCCACCAGGCTCGCCCACCCACCCAGTTTGTTGCTCAGAGTCCACAGTCTCTCCTGGTTTATCACCCCCTCCGATTTCCCCC
>CM052806.1:74888955-74911343 GCA_028533885.1 Nasua narica | reverse complement strand
ACCCACAGAATGGGAGAAGATATTCGCAAATGACACTACAGACAAAGGTCTGATATCTAAGATCTATAAACAACTCCTCAAACTCAACACTCACAAAACAGATAATCACATCCAAAAATGGGCAGAAGACATGAACAGACACTTCTCTATGTTACTCTTGTGCATAACTGCTTGTACACATCTTGCAGAATTTTTCCTTGGGATATATACCTAGACATGGAACTACAGATCTATTTCAAATTTTCCTAGGTTGCAGACAACAGAATTGTCTGTTGAATGGTGTAAACAAAAAATGGCCTCACTGAAGATTAAATGACCTATTAGAATTCTGGCAAGACCAGAGAAGTAGGCTGGAACAATATTGCCAAGGATGTCCCTATTCGGAGAAATACTTCCGTATACCACAGAACTATTCTAACAGAAACACCAAAGTTGTCACTTAGAGCCCATGACTCTTTGGTCTGAATCATCCGGAAATTTGAGTTCAGCTACCCCAGAAGAACCAGATGTCCTTTTGTCATTATCATTCTGTAATGCTTCCTTTATCAAATATGAAGGACCTATCTATGGCTGGATTTGTGTTTGGTCTCCTATGTTCTATTGATATATTTGTCTATTCCTATATCAATACTACACTGACTTACTCGTCATGTCTTTATATCTTTTTGTTTAGTGAGGCAAATCCCCTCTTCTCTTTCAGAATTATTTTGACTGTTTTTGTACATTTATTCATATGAATTTTAGAATCAACATGTCAAGTATGAAGATAAATCATGTTGAAATTTTTAATATATGTGCATTGAATTTACAGCCTAATTTTGGGAGAATTGATATCTTTATAATAAAGACTTCCTGTCCACAAACACATTCTATCTCAGCTTATTCAATTATTCCTATGTTACTTAAATTTTTATAATACTTATTTTATTACAACTATTCACATGTACTTTCTATGTTTTCTTACCATTATAAATTGCAGCTTTTTCAAATTTAACTTTGTAATTTGGTCAATACTGATGTGCAGAATGTAATAAGCCTGGACATGCTGATCTTTTACCCAGCAATCCTGACTTAAAAAAACTATTGATAACTTTTCCATTTGTCTTTGGATTTTTTGTAGAATCAATCAAATAATGTGTAAATAACAATTACATCTTTAACTTTCCAGTTCCTATCCTCTCATTTTATTTTTGTGTTTAATTTATTTTGTTAAACAACCTTAAGCACAATGTTCACACTTGGCGATGATTATTAGTGGACATTCTTGCCTTCTTATTTAAATGAGAGTATTTCTAATCTTTTTTTTTTAAGATTTTATTTATTTATTTGACACAGAGAGAGAGAGAGATCACAAGTAGGCAGAGAGGCAGGCAGAGGGAGAGGGGGAAGCAGGCTCCCTGCTGAGCAGAGAGCCCGACTAGGGGCTCCATCCCAGGACCTTGCTGAGATCATGACCGGAGCTGAAGGCAGACATTTTAACCCACTGAGCCACCCAGGTGCCCCAAGATCACATATTTTTATTTTTTCCCCCAAATATGTTTATTTTATTTTTTCAGTGTTACAAGATTGATTGTTCATGCACCACACCCAGTGCTCCATGCAATATGTGCCCTTCTCAATACCCACCACCAGGCTCGCCCAACACCCCACCCCCCCTCCCCTCCGAACTAGTCAGTTTGTTGCTCAGAGTCCACAGTCTCTCCTGGTTCATCGCCCCTAATCTTTTATAATTAATTATGGTATCTGCTATGAGTAACAGATACAATTATTAAATTAAGAGGCTACTCTTAATTTGCTAAGAGATCATGTTTTAACCACAAATGAGTGCTGAGTTTTATCAAATCCTTTTTCTACATCTATTAAGGTGATCGATTTTGGGGTGCCTTGTGGCTCAGTCATTAAAGGTCTGCCTTTGGCTCAGGTCATGATCCCATGGTCCTGGGATCAAGTCCCACATCGAGCTCCCTGCTCCGTGGGAAGCCTGTTCTCCCTCTCCCACTCTCCCCGCTTTGTTCCCTCTCGCTGTGTCTCTCTCTGCCAAAAAAATGAATACAATCTTTAAAAAAAAGAAAAAGAAATGGATGCTCAATTCCCCCCGGCCCCCTGCCCATTTCATCTTTGAAGAAAACAAACTGACGGTCACAGCCAGGGGAGAATCAGATGATCAGATCATCAAACCTGGAAGCATCCTGAGACATGATCCAGTGTTCTCAATGGGACTGCGGCAAGCAGTGTTGGGGAAAACTTGGACAGTTCAGGACTGTCCTACCTATTACAGGAGGGCTAGTAAGCCTACAGGAGGGCTAAGTAAGGGCCTTCACTCTTTAGAAGCAAGACACACACTCTAAGTTATCTAGAAATCAAAATCTGTCCCCACATAGTTGCAAAGGTCACCAGAGGTGACACCACGTAACTCTGACACTACAAAGACCCAGAGTGGTCCAGAGGTCTGCACGGCTTGCCCCAACCCTGAGTTACCAAGTTCTTCCAACGGCTTCACTTGAGAGCAGTTCTGACTCTTCTCTGCTGTGAAATCTCCACCCTGTGCCCCCAACTGTTGCTGAAGAGCTGTCAAGTTGTTCAGGATCCTTGTAATTACCTTTGTTCCCGCCCTAAGCGATCCTGCTGGGGATCCCTATTTTCCCTTATTGTAAATAATTCTAAAGACCCATCTCTTCTCCCCTCTCCTGCTTGGTCTTCTCTGGAGAGTCATGCCTAACCTGCCACCAACCAGCCCTGCCAGACCCACTTCTCAGATACAGTGGATCTCAGCAGTTAAGAGAAGAAAGAAAGTGACTTCTCGAGATTGAAGAGCCAGAAGTGCTGCTTGCGTTCTGCCCCTCTCACTTAACCATGAGCCTTCCAGCAAGAGCAGAGCATCCAACAGCTCCACGCCCTCTCCCCACCTCAGGCACACACACAGAATGCCAACAGCCACCTGGGGCGGGGGGCTCTGCCCAGGCTTCTTCAAGCCCGATCTTTTGTGGGTGTTGGGGGAACAGCCTGCGGCCTCTTGGGAAGAACAGATGCAGAGGTGAGTCCTTACCATATGTCCTTACTTTCCAAACCACCGCAGCAGGGGAAGTGGAGGCTCTGGGCCAGGGACGGAGGACAGTGGTCATGGCAGAGGAGGGTAGACCAAGTTCTGCCCAGAGGACAGACTTTATTGCCTTCCAATTGGAAAGAAAAGCCAAAGCATCCAGGTCTACCTTGGGCCCTGGGAGCTCACCAGGAGCCTCATGAAGTCATTTTGAACAGCCTGCCCAACCCAAGCAGTACATGTACATCAGAAGCTTTCCTCATCTCAAGGCACTCAGGGGCCCTCATTCATGCTGTTTGCGCGCATTCAGACATTTCTTGAGTATCCACTTTGTGTTCCAAGGCTAAGAACCCCATTGCCATGCTCGAGCACTCCCCAGTCAGCTGGGGAGAAATACGGGAACATGACTCTGGGAGAGGGTGTGCAGAGCCCCAGCAGAGGTACGCACACCATCAACAGAAGGCAGTGGCCATTGCTGAGAGAGGGCTGGGAAGGCTTCTTGGAGGGAAGTGCTCCTCTGTCCCTCTGTCCGACGCCTGTCTGGGGAATGGGCAGGCAGGCACAGCCCATCCCGGCAGACACCCAGTCTGTGGGTGGGTCGCCCCCAGTCCACAGCTCCCCCATTCCTACTTCCTTCTGCTCCTCAGGAAGACTTCTGCCCCAACAACCCCAAGGGTCTGGACTCCACCCTTCAGTCAATAAGCATCCAAGGATCAAGGGGCAGGGAACATCAAGATACCACGGAAGATGCCTGCGCTAGGGCAAGAGGGGTGTGTGCAAACCTGGCTGGCTGGCTCAGTAATGGAGGGCTGGCTGGAGGTGGATTCTGAGTCCAATATGGGCTTCTTTTGGTTCTCGAAGGATGCACATTTGAGTCACCGGTGCAAGCAACCTGAAGACATAGAAATCATTATTCCCATACTTCGATATACTATCTGCCATAACAATTTCCTAAGTTTCAATTGTCTAAATTTTTGATAGTCATGAAATAAATAAAGATTGTCAATGATGAAGAGAGAAAACAATAGAATGCCTGAACCCCTTCATAATTTTCCTTGATGGCCAGCATGAAACTAAGGGCATTCTTCTCCTGCCACTTACTAGCTGTGTAACCTGGTACAAGTTACCTAACCTTCCTGAGTCCTCTGCTCATTTGTAAAATGAGGACAAGGTCATATACCATGCATGACTGTAGTAAGAACAAAAACAAAGTGCATTTGGCAGGTACTTAGTAAATGGTAGCTAGTACTGTTATTCCTGGGAGCAGGAAGATAGCTCCTGTGTCTACTTTCTAAGAATAACATCTAAGCCAGAGCTATAGTTCAGACCAACCTATCAAGGTTGACGTTGCAGAGTAAATAAAAATGGGATTCAGTTAATGGAAGAGTTGCCAGGTCAATAAGGCATACGGGAAAGTTACTATCAGTTTCTGTATTAAGGAATAAGGAACTCTCAGGAGGAAATTGCAGGAAATGCAGCTTATCCAACCATCCATCCATCCATCCATCCACTCATCCATCCATCCGTCCACCCATCCACCCATCCATCTACCCATCCATCCATCTATCCCCCCATCCACCCACTCATCCATCCATCCATCCATCTATCCCCCCATCCACCCACTCATCCATCCATCCATCCATCCATCCATCCTTCCATCCATCCACCCATCAATTCATCCCAGGAAAGAAATGGGAGCAAGAACACTCAAATGCTATGGGTTCCTGGATGTCGAAACCATCCCCTACTCCAAAGGACACGGACAAGAAAGTCAACAAAGACAAAATTCAGATGGCCTGTTAACAAACTCTAAATGTTTATTTGGTTTTATGAACAAATGAAGACTCATAAAGAAAAATCATACCATTTGTCCCCCTAACTGTGTGGCAATGGTGTTAAAATGTGAAATCTCTGTGTTTATAAGGGTGCTGGGAAATGGTCGCTCTCAAAGTGGTGCAGGGAATCCAACTTGAGGTAGGCTTCCCAGTGGTTAGGAAGAGAGGTTGTGGGGTAGCCTAGCTGTAGAGCAGGTGCTGCCTCACGTACAACACCTGTGGATGGGATCCATCTGTGTGTGGTCTGCTCCTGCCCCAAACAAATGCTCCAATTCCAGAAAAATGTGTTTTGCTTTGACCTCTCTTCTTCACTTCTAGAGATTTATCCTTGCAAATAATAATGGCACATACGAAACATATAGCTAGAAAGATGTTCCTCACAGCTTTGTGAGTAATATTTAAAAGCTAGAAACAACCTACATGCCAGCAATGGGCACTTGGCCAAGGTAGCCATGCAGCATAGAAGCTTCTGGACTTGGGAACCAGGAAGAATGCAGTGGGGTCCAAGCTCCAGCTCTTCTGCTCATTTCCTGTGTGACCTTGGGCAAAATATTGCCTAAAAATTTCTTTTCTTATTTATAAAAGGTGGATAGTAATAGGATTTACCTCAGAGAGCTCTAGTACAGAATAAATTAGTGCATGTGAAGCATAGCCCATAGGAAGCACTTTATAAATATTTGCTATTATTAAATAAATTATGCTATAACCATATGATGAAATTCACCGTGCCCATAAAAAAGATGTTGTAGAAAACTATCCAATGATGCTGGGAAATGTTTATGGATATTGTTAAGTACAGGAAGCAGGTTATTTACTGTATGATATCTAGTTTTGCTAAAAATATATTTTTCCAGAAGGAGAAGAGTGAAATAATTTACATCAAAATGCTAACCATAGTTATTTCTCAGTGATGGGATGATGGATTTTTGTTTTCTCATTCAGGCTTTCTTTTTTTTTTTTTTAAGATTTTATTTATTTATTTTAACAGAGAGAGAATACAAGCAGGCAGAGAGGCAGGCAGAGGCAGAGAGAGGAGCAGGCTCCCTGCTGAGCAAGGACCCTGATGCGGGACTCGATCCAGGACGCTGGGATCATGACCTGAGCCGAAGGCAGCTGCTTAACCAACTGAGCCACCCAGGCTCCCCAGGCTTTCTTATATTTGCCAACTTTTCCTCAAAAGGGGGGCAGAAAGAGGACATCAGCACTAATGTGACTCGGCTTGCTATTTATTTTTTATGGCAAAGACAGACAATAATTGATTTTATGCCTTAACATTCTAGGAAACCATAGAGAACGGTGTCCTACAAAACTCCTAACAAAATGTCCGTGCCCCACACCCTTTTGGGGAGGAAACAGCCTAAGAAACCTTCTAACCCAGAGGATGGCAAGTTCCCCAGCCTGCGGGACCCGCAAGGTCTTGCCTGAGTCTGTGGGTCCTACCCCCAGTTCCCTCATAGAAAACAGTTGGTGAAAGGAGGGGAAGGGGAGCAGAGGGGCAGGGGGGTATCCTTCAGTCTGCACACCCTTGCCCCTGCTTCCCCCAGGATCTTGCCATCTTCTTTGCTGCTGTTTTCATTCAGCCTGACCAGGGGTCACCATTTTACCACTGTGTAAAGTTTTCACATGTTGTCCTTGACTATTGGATCCCCCAGGGCAAAGCAAAGACCCCAGAATTCCCCCATAGCTAACTTGGGCCCAGTGCAGAGGCTTAGGATAGGACTGGCTATTTCCCGGCCATGTCCCTTCCAGGTCAGGCCAGAGCAAGGAGGGGAGGAAGAAAGGACAAAGGGCAAGAACGGAGTGGTGAGCACATCCTTTCCATTAAGTGAAGGAAGCAGAAGGTTGAGTCTGAGGCCTGAGATCAAGTCAGCTGGCTTTCACTCCTCCCCTAAATATATCCCCAATCCCACAAGAAAGCAATGTTTTTCCAAAACCACAGAAAATGGAGGCCAGTGGCTATGGGTGGCATGCGGAAGTGGCATCTGGGGTTTTGCTTTTTCGGGCTGGAAGGCATGGGTAGGTGGAGAGTCCTGCTCATTGCCCAGGGGGCCGTCATCCTAGCGTCTATGCCGTACTGCTACCCTCGCAGAGCTCCCTCCAATCTCGTTTAGAAGGTATTCGTGGAGCCACAGTGGCTTTCTAGCTACTTGCAATTACTCTTCAGCTCTCTCCTGGGTTTGCACACTTTGGGCTGGCTTTCTGAGATGGTTAACCCCTGACAGAGTACGTCCGAACAACTGTTTAGGGTAAGACAACTAGCTTTCCTCCCCTGTCTACAGAACAAAAATGACACGAATACCTGAGACTTGCCAAGCCCACAGGACGCTTACTGATGAGTGAATGGGGTAGTCCCAGAAAGACTGCAGAGCCCTCTGGAAAAGAGGTATTTTAAAAACAGAGAGAGAGGTGTGAGGCCCAATTCTGTCTGACTACAAAGCCCTGTTCTTAGCGACTCCATTCTACCGTCTTGGGAGCAAATGTGGCTTGCAGATCGAGCTGGCTGCTACATACCAGGGACTCCTAACTGGAATGAATTGGAATGAACATTCCCTAATTGGAATGTTATAGCTGCAGCCCTAAATTTTCCAGCTTTCAGTACCTTCAAAGACTAAAGTGTCCCCTTCTGTACCATCCCTACTCGAGACCTTTGACGCCCACCTGCCTGATCCTTACCATTTTTTTATTTCAGCAGAAAAGTGGCGGGGGATGCCATTTAGGGATACAGGAGCAAAAGAGAAAAAGCCCTGAGAGCAGAGCGGGGTGGAGGCTAGGGGCAGCCATTCCCACCGTGGAAGAAACCCCTCGTTCTCTCTCACTGGCCCCCCCTCCCTTCCGGCATTGGCTGGAAAGCACAGCAGATGCTATCGCATCCCACCCTTGACTCATGCGAGACTCCCTCTTCTGGGTAGGAGCTGTGTCTTTTGTTTCGAGAGCTTATGGCAGCTTGGAATGCCAAGTGGTAATGGCAGGACCCTGAGTGGCCCTACATGGAGCACCCCAGGCCCAGGTCAGAAGCTGTGTTTGCCCAACTGAGTAAGCACCACTCGATCACCAGTTAGGTTATAAATACACAGAGAGCGAGAGGAAACCCCTCAGATAGGAACACAGAGAAGATGATGCAGGCAGAGCGCCAGGTGCCTGCGAGACCTCCCTGGAGCCAAACACAGCCCCCCACCCCTCGCCACAAGGGTCCCGGTCTCTCCTCGAGGGAGATTTTTTTCAGGAATCAGGCTGCACTGCTGGAAATACCAAGATGAAGTAACACAGGGTGCACGAGTGGATGCAGCTCGGGGCGAGGGCAGGACTGGTGGATGGGTTGGGACCTGCTCTTGGGCATGTTGGATTCAAGGTGTTGGCAAATACGATTCTAGAGCAAGCTCCCCCAGCCCCCCTTGGGGACCCCATCGCAGATTCCCTGTTGCCAGGAGAGGGATTTCCCATCACCCTCCCTCTTGTCAACTGCTGGCACTGCCTGAGCTGGAAGGCGGGCTGACAAGGTTAAGGGGAGAGAAGATCTGATATGCTATCATGCTTCTCAGGTCTGTGACAGGCAGGCTTGTGTGGAGTGGGCCCATGGCTTTCCTCCGCTCCCCTCCCCAAATAACCCTCCGGTGTGCCAATCAGAGAGAAAGATAAGAAGCTGACTCTGAGTCCTGCTCCCAGCGCCTAAACCCGGAGGCAATCATTTACGGGAGCTGTGCGGTGCCCATCAGCCTCAAGCCTGGGGCCTCCTCAGCACGTGGTACCGCGGACGCACCACGTGGAAGCTGCCGGGGACGGCCCTGAGCAGGGATGGGAGGCGGCTCTCCCACACACCCTGTGCATCGTGCTGGGCACCAGAATTGGACAATGACAGCCGTTGGAAGAGCCAGGCCCACCGCCGGCTGCGAGACAGACCCGCCCCTGCGGGTGGCGGCCCGGGAGCCCCCCCAGCAGAAGCCCACGCCCCCACTCCTGGTCCTCTAGGGCCACCCAAAGTGCCTACCAGGGTCAAGCTGAAATTCTTTACTGCAGGTCCGAAGGGAGGTAAGGACAGAAACTGAGCCCGCGTTTTGAGACTTTTATGGCAATCCGGCAGAGTAATTTAATAGGTTTATTCTAGTAGTAAAAGGGGGACTTGTATTTTCATATCTTTTTATTTCATTTTCCCAGAAATGTATTCTAAGAAATACATTTCTAAAGAAAAATATGGATTTTATAAAAATATCATTCTGCAAGAAATTGTCAAAAAAAAAAAAAAAAAACCACAAAACACAAAACCGGTTCCTTCATCCCAGAGACTTTGAGAAGCATGAGTCTAGGTATAGGCCCCTGCTCTAAGTACACGGCCTCGAAGCCTCCAGGTCCCTGCCTACCTGCTGTCTTGCAGGAGTGCTGAGAGAACGCAAGAGTGGAAAAAGAGAGAAGCCAGAGGAAAGAGGCGGGCAGTCTGGAAAGGAGGGCAAGTCCTCCTCCCAGCGTAGCCTGCTCCGCCTGAACCCAGACAGTCTGTATGCTGTGGCGCAGCAAATCCAGTCCTTTCCGGAACTGAGGTTATGGCTAAGGGGCAAGTCAAAATTAAGGCAATCCACTGGAGGCAAGGTCCCAGAAAGCCCAAAGCAAGGCAGTGCACCAGCCCTGAAAACACTCATCCTCGGCAGCAGCCCCTCCCCTGTAAGGCCTGGCTGCCGCGGCGCCCCTCACTGCTTCCCTGCTAGTTCGCAGGTTCGTGCCTTTTGAAGAATATAGGTCTATCAGGACCCAAATCCCTCCCCATCATTTAAGCTCAGTAAGACCTCCCGAGAACAATCTTTCGGCTCAAGCAGAACACCTAGTGACTAAAAACAAAACACTATGGTCCAACTTACCTGAGTTTGAGTTCCTACTCCTCCACCCCTCCCCCTATGTGACTCCAGGCCCACCACTCCCTCTGTCGGGGCCTCAGTGTTTCCATCCACGGAATGGACATAACAATACCTAGTATCTACTGGACGTGTGTACTATATGCTAAATGTTGGCTATGTGCTTTACCTGGAAAAAAAATCTCAAAATAACTGTAGGAGATAGATATGTCTCTTCCCAGTCTTCAGGTGAGGAAACAGGTGTAGAGAGGCTAAGAAATTGCCACGTTCCCCCGGTGAGGAAAAGCCAGGACTCTGGGTTCTGCAGTCCTGTCCCCAAAGTTCCCCCGGAACTGGGTCATTACACGACGCCGCCCCAGCACCACTACCTGACCCAGGACTCCGGCGGGCATAAAATAATGCACTTATCACTGTACCTTTCTAAATACGAGTTGCTACACTTATGACTTGCTTTTCTGAGAGCTCCTCAAGGCCTCCGAATGTCCCCTGGCTTCAAGGCACCACCTAGGGCAGCAAAAGCTTTAGCGAGCTCCAGAAGGAACCAAGCCAGGCCTCCTTGGCAGGTAGCCCAGCCCGCACACCCTTTCACAGTCCAGGGTCTCCTATAAATATGCCAACAGCAAATCAAAGGCTCCGAAGCAAATCTCAATAGTTACTCAATTTCAGGCTCTAAAGCACTTTCAGCCCTGCACCTCACATCCAAGTTCTTCCAAGTTCCCAGCTCCCCGATCCATCCACCATACCCTTCTAAATGCGGAGCCCCTCTCTGCCGAAGACCAGAGATGCCAACTACTAAAAGAAGGGAGCAGGACCAAAGGGTAGGGAAGATATTTGAGGAGGTTGCCCGACTGTCCATAAATATTTATGATTACTTGATGAGTCTGCCTTGGAGCCAGGACTCTTGCCAGGGCTTCCCCTGGAGGGTTTTTAGTGCAGGATTGGGGAAAGCAGAATACCAACGTCCTCCTCTGCCATGCCCTTGAAAACCTCAGACCCATGCTAATGAGCACATTCTGTTGAAGGTCAGTGTGCCAGGTGAGGTGTCCTTGGTACGTCTAAGCTGTACGTCATACCACCGCATAGGTATTAGTATTCTCCCCGTACAGATCAGGAAACCGGGGCCAGAGAAGCAAAGCAGCTGGCCTAAGGTGATGCGACCCAGCTGTGATGAGCACTGGTGTCCGAGCCTTTCCCCCTCCGGAGGACTCCCTCCCCTGGGTGCCCACCCTCTGGGCAGGATCCTGGATCTCTCCTAGGTCTGGCTGCCTCCCCTCCTTCCCTCTTCCCTGAGCTCCAGGGAGGGCTTCACTCCACCACCAGCATCCCGAATGATCCCTCACGTATTCGAGCTTCCACACCACCCTGCCAGGGGGCGGATGTGTGCTCTCCTTCCCTGCCCTCTTGGGTTCTCATTGGTTTTACTTCCAAGGTGGTGCCGTTGAGAGAAAAAGATAATCTCATTTGCTGGGTGGATGCAGAGAGTCTGGAGCTCCTGCTTATTGGTGCTTAACCGCCTCCCAATTATTAGAGGAACTCATGTCAAAGCCTCTATTGGACGCACCCTCAGCACAGCTTTGTTCCAGGCTTATGGGCTTCTGGAAACACAGAGCAGGAAAGTGCCATATCCACTGTCCCCCAAAGGGCAGAGATGGGTATGTCAGAGCCACAGTCTAAGCCGCTGAGCGACTATGTCCCACGTCCATGACGGCACAGTGCCACCACTACCAGAATCCTCTCGGGAGCTTGTTAAAACATGCATTCCTGGGCCCCAGCCCACCGTCTAAACAATAATGCAGTCTGCAGTGGAGTCCAGGAATATCCCCAGGCTTCCAGATGATTCTGACATTTACAGAAATTGTATAATCTTTGACTTAGAGCACCAGTTTCAGAAGCAGAACCATCTGGATTCAAATCCTAACTTTGGGCAAGTTGCCTAACCTCCTCAAGGTTCAGTTCTCTTCTACTGTAAAATAAGAATAGTCCCTGACTCTTAAGACGTCAGGAAGAGACAGAGAGAAAGTGCTTACTTGGTGAAAGCTAAAGGGGGCTCTTTAAGTTTGTCCACTTTCCCGCCATCCACAACTTGAATATAGTGCCCTGATGAGGTAAGCATTCAAAAGGCAAAGTATATATTTTTATTAACATATAATGTATCACTTGCCCCAGGGTACATGTCTGTGAATCATCAGGCTTACACATTTCACAGCATTTGCCATAGCACATACCCTCCCCAATGTCCATAACCCTACCCCCCCCCCCACCTCCCAGCAACCCTTAGTTTGTTTCGTGAGTTTAGGAGTCTCTTATGGTTTGTCTCCTTCCCCATCCCATCTTGTTTCATTTCTCTTCCCCACCCCCCACGACCCTCTGCCCTGCCTCTCAAATTCTTCATATCAGAGCGATCATGTGATAATTGTCTTTGACTGACTTATTTCACTTAGCATAATACCCTCTAGTTCCATCCACAGCGTTGCAAATGGCAAGATTTCATTTCTCTTGATGGCTGCATAGTATTCCATTGTATACATACACCACAACTTCTTTATCCATTCATCTGTTGATGGACATCTAGGTTCTTTCCATAGTTTGGCTATTGTGGACATTGCTGCTATAAACATTCGGGTGCATGTGACCCTTCGGATCACCTGTTGGGTTTTGCTCTCACAAGCGAGAGGGAACTGAGGAAACTCGCCGACGAGAGCGTTACAGGCAAAGGACAGTGATTAGGGGGCAAACTCTAATCTAAGCCTGATGTAAATTAACCCACAGAGAAGTGGGAGGCATCTGCCGTGAGTCCAGCAATGCCGAGCAACCACAGTTCTTAGCCACAGCAACTTGAATTGGACTTGAGGAGATGAGGTAAAAACAAGCAAGTTCAGATAAAGTAAAAATTAACTGAAAGAACAAAACAATCATCAAAAGATGCTCCCCAGGGCCACCTGGGTGGCTCAGTCAGTTAAGCCGCTGCCTTCAGTCAGGTCATGATCCCAGGGTCCTGGGATTGAGTCCCACATTGGGCTCCTTGCTTGGCAGGGAGTCTGCTTCTCTCTCTGCCTCTGCCTGCCACTCTGTTTGCTTGTGCTCTCTCTCTCTCTCTCTCTCTCTCTCTAATAAATAAATAAAATCTTTTTTAAAAAATAAAATTAAAAAAAACAGATGCTCCCCACTGGTTTATTCATTTAGCGTATATATTCATTAATTGCCTATTATGAGCAATAGACTGTACTAGAAACCAGAGATAACAAGGTTGAATAATACAGTCCCTGCCTCAAGATATTTAAAGTTAAGAAAAGGAGACAAATCAGCAAATACGAGGAGCAAATCAATGTTCATGATTAATTTACTTTCGTCTGGCTATGCATATTGGAAAAGGTTAAGTCTCACAGTATTCAAAATACTTCATTCGGAGCCCAGGAGATCAGCCCTAATGCTTGAGGAAGGCATCTGAGGTCTGGTTCCCTATCTCCAAGAATGCAGAGCTTCAGAGTCAATATCTAGAGACAAATATACCAAGTAGATCACTATCAAAGCAGTGACGGCAGACAGTTTTGAAACTCTTATCTAAAGGCAGCTATGAAGTGTGAAAACACAAGTAAATCTGTTCTAAACAGTTAACCACAATCCAAGATAGGGGGAATAGAGAGCACGCGCAACCGACCTTTAATAACCCCAATATCATGAGGCGGTAGACAGTCTGGAGGGAATCCAATCACATCCACACTTTGTGCAAACTCACGACTGAGTTCCTTGAGGGGAGGAATAGCATCTGTTTGTTCACTGCTGCATCACCCGTGCCTACGGGAGTGGAGTCTAACGAGCGTTCACCGAATGACTGAATGATGCAACTGTCCAGATGGGACAATGCGAAGTGCCCAGTATGCAGACTACCATCAGACCACTGGATCGGTAGCAAACAGCTCTTTTTACTTTTTTATTATTATTCTTAGTTTTAGAGAGACAGAAAGAGAGAGTAAGTGGGGGAGGAAGGGCGGAGGAAAAGGGAGAGAGAGAGAGAGAATCTTAAGCAGGCTCCATGCCCAGTGCAAAGCCCAAAGCAGGGCTCTGTCTCACAACCCTGAGATCATGACCAGAGCCAAAAATCAAGAGTCAAGATGCTTAACCGACTGAGCCACCCAGGTGCCCCAACAGACAGCCCTTTTTAAAGTCCAGACATCTCAGAGCTCTGGACCTGTGTATCCAACTGTCTCTTGTCATCTCCTCTGAAATGTCTGGAAGTCATCTCAAACTCCTAGGGAATGAACTTGTCCTCCTTTTTTGCATGTGCTTCCTTCCCTAGGGCTCTGTATCTCAGTGAATGCCGCCACTCTCTGTCTCATCCCATCTGCCAGAAACCAAGGACAATGCATTTCACAGCCCTGTCCTCACTCCTTATCACCCATCCATCCCTCAGTACTTTTTATTTACTTCCTGAAATTCTCTCTAATTCGTCCCCTGTCATTACTCTAATCCAAACCAGCATCTTTCTCCAGAACTAACACAGGGGCCCCCTGGCTCATCTGCCTACGCCGCCATCCCTAGCATCTCCCCATCTCACTCCCCCTCTACCTGCAACCCCTGTTCTTCCCATCTGCACATGGTTAACTCCTGCTCATCGGGAAGACCTCAGACTTGTCTTCTCCTTCCGGACTCGGGCAGAGCCCACTTGCCTTGACTCTAACATACTTCTCTCTCTTACCATTTGTCACCATTGCAATTCTTTTTATAGCCACTGTCCAAAGGCCAAGATATTCATGCCACTGGTAACCAGCAGGAGGGTAGAAGGCAGACAGTTCCCATAGCAGGGACTCAGTTTAAGCAAAAGTTTTGTGAAGACAGGGAGGGAGACAACAGTCCTTTGGCGCTACAGAAGTCTCCAGGGTTACGAAAGGAGTGAGCCCCTGGGCACTGGCCTGCTTGGCTTATGGGAGGGGACGGTGACTCAGAAGGTGCAGGTTGAAATGTTCACAATACCCAGGTGGGTCCCACGAGGAGAGAAGGGGCTGGGTAATAAGAGAAGGGTGGGGACAGGAAAGTATGACCCACATGGGAGCAGCTCTGACCAGAAGCCAAGGGCTCAAAGGAACATAATTTGGAAGTTGTTGTCCCATTCATCCCCCAAGGATTAACACTCAAAATCAGCTCTCAAAGGCCAAGCCAGTAGGATGGAGACCCCTCACACCATGAAACTGGATATCCTCTAAAGCCACCACCAGCCTCCTCTACACCAACCAGCTGGGGGACTACTGCTGGGGTGGGGAGAGCCCCAGATGGAAGTCTCGGGCAGCACCCAGAGGTGCCCACTTTAAGAAGTGGGAGTTCACAGCAAGAGGGAAAAGGGTGAGGCTCCAAACAGCTTGATATCTGGACATGCTACAGGTGCCTCAAGCCCCCTGCGGTCCTGACTTGTCCCCTCTGTGCATCCAAAGCCCTCCGTGCCCCCCCTCCTTTCCATCCCTGAGGATGGCACTACACCTAGTCACCAAGTAAGACTCGTGACAACACACACCTGAAATAGTCACCCAATCACCAAGACACAAATTCCACACCTTGGTATTTCCCAAATCCACTGCCTCTTCTCTGTCCTCATGGCCAGAGCCTTAGTGCAGGCCACCATCCCTTTCCCTAGATGACTGCTGTCACTGTGCAGATGACCCCTCTTCCTCCCTTCTCACCCCAGATCTAACCCCAGCATGCTGCCTGAGCAACCTTCCAAAAGCCTAACTGAGATCTGACTGACCTCACCTCTGGCCCATCCCGAAAGGCACCCCATGCAGCAGCCTAAGAGGACTACGTGGGGAGGCCGGGCTCCCTCTTGGCAACCGTGTCACCACACCTGCTGTTCCACCTGCTTGCAGGCCCTTCCCCACCTCCTCAGCAGCATGATAATCCCTGTTGGTCCCTGGAGCTCCGATGAGGTGTCCCATCCTGCAGAAAGTCCTTTCTTATCCCCCTACCCTCTTTACTCTCACCGCTTCCTTCTTCACCCCCTTCACATATTGTCGTGGCATCACTTATCCTATGGTCCTGCAGTGCTCTCTGCGGGCACCTCTCACCTTAGACTGCGAGCCACTCTAAGGCAGTGACTGTGTTTCAGACCCACACTGGAAGCCCAGGACCGAGCACCAAGTACTAAACAAACGACGAGAACATTCTAGCCTCCACCTTGCGCCCAGGGTTGGCTGTTTCCAGTCTGTTTCGGAACACACGGCTGATTTTTAGCATTTGTAGTTTATCTCCCAGTGAAATTTGGTGCCAGCGGTGGTCACCTGTCTGCTCTCTGAGCTCTGCCTTTAACTAAAAATTAATTTGGATTATTTAAGCTTTCCTTGCCCACCGGAGAAACTCTGGCTGGGTAAATCCAAAGCTGCCGGCGATTTTTCTTTTTCCATTTAATCTCTTTCTCTCATGCGCCAACTCTAATTTTGTGCTTTCTGGCTTCCTCCCCCCCTCGGTGCTTATTTTTAATCTGCCATTTCTGACCCCTCTCAAACACTGATCACCATGGATCTCCACCTTCTCACCTGCTCATCTCAGGGAAACTGAGGCCAGCCCTGCCCAGGGGCTCAGCTACATCACCTGGGGAGTCTGGAGCAACTCTGAGAACAGAGACCAGGAGGAAGAAGCCTGAATCCCACAGCCCAGACCGCCTCATTGCCCAGAAGGGTCTAGAATTTTAAACACCAATTCTTCATCTAGAAGCTCTGACCATCAGCAATGAGGACACAGAGTAAGGAGGCCAGTAAGGCACAGAACTGGCCAGTACTGGCACAGTAAGGAGGCCAGGATGGGCACAGAAGCTGGCACTCACTGAGTCCCATTTCTGGTAAGATCATGTCCAGCCCCACCTGGGGTCTCCTAATGATCTGTGCCTGACAGGGGTACTTTCACTTTCCGGCTGACCGAGAACCCCGTTTCATCATTAATACATCCTTCTCCCTGGTCTTAGCCCCCATCAACCTCCTGTCCTTCTCTCTTGGCAAGAAGCCATTCCTACCTCACACGAGCTCCAAAAGCAAGATTGGCACCTCTCTGTTGAGAAAGTCTGCAAAACCCTAAAGGAGGGCTGGGGGGAGGGCATGGGACTGAGAACCTGCCAGGAACTTTAGGGAAATCAAGAAAAAAATGCACTTTAAGTTGTTCAAGGTACTCCTGGCCAAAGGCACACAGGAACTGAGGAGGGGGGCCACTGAATCCGGGTTTTGTACAAACGGCAAATGGTTTTGTACACAAGGTCCATGGCCTCTGCTATATCACCCTGCGGAAAGTTCCTATAAAATGTAGGTTCTTATCTGGGGGAGAAGATTCTGTAACATCAGATCAGATCAGAACTCCCTGCCTTGAGTGGCTGGCAGCGGTAAGAATTCCAGAGGAAATCACGGGTGGCAACACTTGATGATTTCACAAAGCTCTCCTCGGCACCTCTCTGGGCAGCGTGCTGTACTCACCCACAAGGCAAGCCTGCTCTCACAAAGCTAAAAGTCCCATGGGGAAGACGGCAGAGACAGAAAGAGAAGTGTGAACCCTGAAATTAATGTAGGAGATTGATCAGTTCAACCATATTTCTAGGTGTGAGCTTGCATAATATCCTCTGGAGTTCACAAAAAAGAAATCAGACAGATCAGTCCCTTTGTCATTTTAACTAAAGTGCCTAAACCAGTTTCAGTTCTGAAAATAGAGAAATTCTAGCTTCATGCTTTTCTAGAAGTATGCGAGGCAGTGTGCAATTTACCTTTGGTGGAACTAGCAGAAATAGTTAGGATTTGTGAATTCTCCTTTCATTTAGATTTAAAAGAAAGAAATCCATTTATTCCAAATTCATTATCCACAAATAGACAGAATTTTCCCCTTGCTCCAATCTAGCTTTAAAGGCTATAAGAAATCACAGAGGAGATATGTAAACTATATGACCGTGAGCTCACATGTAGCAGGAAATTGTAGAGAAAGTGGTCTCTCCTTGCTTGCTGATACAAAAGTCACCACAAGGGGTGCCTGGATGGCTCAGCTGGTTAAGCGTCTGCCTACCCTCAAGTCCTGATCCCAGGACCCTAGGATTTAGCCCATTATAGGGCTCCCCGCTCAGCAGGAAGCCTGCTTCTTCCTCCCCCTCTGTTGCTGCTCCCCCTGCTTGTGCTCTCTGTCAAATAAATGAATAAAATCTTTAAAAACAAAAACAAAAGTCACTACGATTGTGTACAAACCCAACTACAAGGCAAGGTTCTAATTATTCCTCGTTCTCCCCCAAAAGCTACAAGACAGGTAAGGAAACCCCTCTAGCAAACTGTGTCAGAAGGAGTAGAAGCTAAGGGATAATAATGCTAACAGGAATTTGTATCTGTGATGTAGTCCCTTACATTTTCTTGTAAAGTGCTCTTCTTTCCTGGGGCCCCATCTTCCTGTTCTTCACCCCTTCTCATCCCTAGCATCTAATTTTTCTGGGCAAAAAAAGGCATTCCTACTGAGAGGATAGATCAGTGGACCCAAAAGAGGGTGAAAACTGCTGGCCTTGATTTGGCAACACTTAATATGTGTTTAGAATGTTCACACATTTGGGCTCCAAAATAATACTTTTAGAAACTGACCCACAGGAAATAGTCAACAAAATGAGTATACATTTGTATCTGCAAATATTGTTTTGAATAATTTAAAATTGGAAAACAACTTACTGAAATCTTCATAAATGTGGGCTTTAAGCCAACTATGCCTGTATATCAAACTGAAAGTAACACAGAAGCTATACGAGAAAAGATGAACACTTTTGACTATATAAAAATATGAACATTGTCTACAGCAAAAAAAAAAAAAAAACATTTACAATGTCAAAGACAAACAGGTAAATTTGCAGCATATATGACATAATTTATTTGACATAAAAAGAACTCTTTAAAATCAATAAGGAAAGAACAACCCAATTAAAGAAAGGCCAATAACCGTGTGGAAAGATGTTCAATCTCGCACAAAGAAATGTGAAGTGTATTAGCAACCGGATTCAATTTTTCATCTATAATATAGGCAAAGTCCAAAAAAAAAAAAAAACCCAGATTTTTTTTAAATTGTTCCCATTCATTTTTGGTGGAAGTGTAAAGCTGAGGGACAGTCTGATAATCTACCAACATCTTTAAATCCTTGAATACATCCACTGTAGGAGTTTATCCTTATATATATGCTTGTACAGGTACATAAAAACACATAGGGTATTTACAGCAGTGCTATTTGTAATATCCAAAACCTGGAACAATATAATAAATAAGGGATGGTACTTCCAGAATGTGCCACACAATGGACTACAATGCTGATGTTCCATAGAACGAGGTAGTTCTATGTATACTGATGTGGAAAATGACCCCCAAGATATATTAGTATACTGATTGCTGAAGGATTACAGAACACAGAAGAATATTAATTATGAATAGTCTGATCTGTGAGGCACACATTTTTTTCACATAAAGATAGAAAATGTCTTGAAAGATAAAAAAGAAATATACATAGTGGAAACTTTCAAAGGTTAGAACTTGAGGGGAACAGGGATTTTATACTTTATTTTATATCATTCTGAACTGTTTGATTTTCTTCTTTCAATGACTATGGATTATTCTTGTAATTTTAAAAAACTTGAACCATTAACTGAAACATTATTAATAACCTACTATATTACTGGAACTGTGTAGACACTGGGGAAACAGTGGTGAATGGATACTTCTCAAATAGTAAATAATAATGTGAAGTGAAAGGGATTATTGCAAGAGGGCGCGGGAGACTACAGTAATGGGAAGAATGCTCCCACCTGAAGTTGAGCAGAACTTTTACAGGGAAGAGTAAAGAAGAACTGGGAGAAGGGGGACAGAACGAGCAAAGGGTGTGATCAGACAGTTGATGAGGGGCTGTTTTTCACTGTGGTCTGCCTATTTGCAAGACAGGTTGTGAAGGAGAGGCTCCATAGTCCATTGCTGGCTCAGACTGAGCATGGGTCAAAATTGAAGGTTTGGGGTGTGGAGGAGGGTGTGGAGAAAAAGCCTAACTAAAGTTTGGCCAAGACAAGCGAGTGAGTATTTTGTTCACATTCATCAGGGGGAAAGAGTGGAGCTAACCATTTATGAGACCAAGAATGGGAATCTAGAGGGCCCGTGTCTGGCCTTGTCCTAGGTAAACAGGGGGTTGCCCCTGAATCAGCATTTCCAAGAACACAAAGGAGTGGGAGATTTCTCGCCCACAGCTGTTTTCCAAGAGACCAGGGCTCAAGTAGTATTCAACCTTGTCAAAGACAATCACAGCCCTCGAAGAGCTTTAATCCTTGAGGACTTGATAATTAAGTGATCAGATAAGTAAATAAATAAAAGTGGCAGAACCGGCATCAAATGCTTTCAGAGAGAAATGCCTCCTGCCCCTCCCCGCTCCCCCCCCCCCATGAGGACATAGCAAGACCACCGTTACATCCTCAGCTTTGCAGTTTCAAAAATTCACCTGGGTATCTGCCCAGGGCCAGACTGAAAGATCACTGTATCAGAACGGATGGCACTGAGATGGATCCGATTATGTACAAAGATGTGAGATTCATTACAGCTCAATGAGGGAAAGCAAGGATTACCCAATAAATGGTGTTGGGACAATTAACTAGCAATTTGGAGAAACAGTAATTTTCGAATCTCACTTTATATTATGAACTAAAGCAAATTCCAATTGAGTGGAAGAGTTAAATGTGGGTTGTTTTAAACATCAAAATCTCGGAAAAATAGAACTGAATATTTTCCAAACCTCTAAAGGAAAGATAACTTTACAGGCTCAGAAGCAACATAAAGAATAAAAAGAAAAAAAGAGTAAGATCTCTAAATCTGACTACAAAAAAAAAGGTAACATATTAAAGTGAATGGCAAACAAAAAATGTTGCAACAAACGTAACAAAGAAGCACTATATTTAGTATTTAAGACCTCGTGTATATGGGTCAGAAACAAATTAAGACTCTAAAAGATAGGGCAAAAGACACTCATAAAGGAAATTATATAACTAGCAAACAAGGATTTGAAACATTCGGTTCCCAGAGAATAAAAAACATAAATAAAGACACCAAGTTACCATTTCCCTCTGTTAACTTAGCATAAATTGAAAAATAATACCCCTGGGGCTTCTGTTTCTGGAGAGGATGTAGAAAGGTACAAATGACCATTGAACCTGCCTTTGCAATGAGAACTAGCCAAGGAAGCCACAAAATCGCGGTTTTCAAAACCATCAGAGTGCTCAGGATAGAAAAGAAACCTAAATAAACCACAGAAATGAAAAGAAACCTAAATAAACTCTTCTCTCCTAACATAGAAGAGACCCATGGCTGCTTCTATCTATGAAGTGGCAGGAAGAAGAGGGATCTGCCATAAACCCAGGTAAAGAAATTTCAGCCCAACATGTAACAACATCTAATGGGTCTATGTGAGCTCCTGTGACAGGATCAGAAATCTGAGAACCCCAGCCACAGAGCAAGGGTACACCCACCCACATGCCAAAGCTTTCACACAGGCCTTCATCAAGTACATAGGTAACAGACCCAAAGCAAAGGGCAAGATAGAACCTAGAGAATTCCCTTGAGGTGGGTAGCATGTTTCCCAAGACAAGACCCGCTAAAGACTGGGAGTAATACAGAGAGCTGGGAAACCCCTTCAAGGGGCCCAGGGCCTCCCCCAAGTGCTGCACAGTGGCCTTCCTAAGACATAAAATGGGGCAGAAGATGAAGAGGGGCCTCTCGGGTTGCAGAATCCTGGGGGAAGGACCTAAAACTCAAGCCAGCAGCTGGCTGCCAAGTAGAAAGAAAGAAAGCTGCCCATGGTCTGGAGAACTGGCAACGGAGCTGTGAAAGCCTAAAAAGATCTCTTGAGTCTCACTGGTGCTCAGGGCCCACGCCCTAACAAAGAGAGTCTTGACTGCATCCTCAAAAATACCTGAGGCCAGTAACGAACTGGATCAAACTGAAGATTAAACACAGCACAAAAAGCTGGAAAAGCATTCCATGCTCATGGATCGGAAGAATAAACATTGTTAAAATGTCTATACTGCCCAGAGCAATCTATACTTTCAATGCCATCCCAATCAAAATTCCACCAGTTTTTTTCAAAGAGCTGGAACAAACAATCCTAAAATTTGTATGGAACCAGAAAAGACCCCAAATTGCTAAGGAAATGTTGAAAAAGAAAAACAAAGCTGGGGGCATCACATTGCCTGATTTCAAACTTTACTACAAAGCTGTGATCGCCAAGACAGCACAAAAACAGACACGTAGACCAGTGGAACAGAATAGAGAGCGCAGAGATGGACCTGCAACTCTACGGTCAAATCATCTTTGACAAAACAGGCAAAAATATCCAGTGGAAAAAAGACAGTCTCTTCAATAAATGGTGCTGGGAAAACTGAACAGCTATATGTAGAAGAATGAAACTTGGCCATTCTCTTACACCATACACAAAGATAAACTCGAAATGGATAAAAGACCTTAATGTGAGGCAGGAATCTATCAAAACCCTAGAGAAGAACATAGGCAGTAACCTCTATGACATTAGCCACAGCAACTTCTTTCAGGACATGTCTCCAAAGGCAAAGGAAACAAAAGAGAAAATGAACTTTTGGGACTTCATCAAGATAAAAAGCTTCCGCACAGCGAAGGAAACAGTCAACAAAACAAACAGGCAAACCAC